>LR991038.1:5762010-6429510 GCA_905163495.3 Cosmia trapezina | reverse complement strand
AGACCCATTTAATGAGGACTGTGATTACTATGATGAGACGATTTTGTAGGGAATTGAAGAAGCCTGTGACTATTATTTCTAGAACAAATGAAGGGTCCACTGCAATAATGATGAATGTCCATTGAACTTTGTTTTAAGATAACTGGGTTTTAAATTTATAATCGGTGTGAAAAAACTCGGACCGGAAGGTAATGAAATGTTGTTTATTAAAGTTAAAGTATATGTATTTATTTATTATTTCTTTGACAGCAAGATGGCGGTCAGTGCGAGGCACCTGCGACTGGACATTCATCGTTATTGTCGTGAACACCTGTGACGTTAAGCGTTCTAGCCGTGTAGCCAAAATATTAAAAACGTTTTATCTCGGGACTGTCAGCGATATTGCTAAGTTTGTAAACGCGATTTCATAACTACATAGTCAAGTGACCGAATGGCATTACTGAATAAGAAAAAATGTTTTTTGGACATTCATCATTATTGCAGTGGACCCTTCAAATTGTTTATTTTTTAAGGAAACGAAAGACATGTCATCATCTAAAACAAAACCTTTTCATCCTATTACAGCTGAGCACGAACCTTTTCACTTTTATGCCATTTTTCCTACTTTTGTGCCAATTTTGGATAGTCCTACATAGTTTAGTATTTTTTTTAAGAAAGCGCCTGCCTGATATTTACTAGCACACAGCACTCTTTGGTTCTTGTACTTTCAACGTACAAGGCGCACGCACGGTATACCGTACCGTAGTAGCCACAATATAAGTATCTAGATATCTTTACTATGCCGTGGCTTAGTGGCTTAGCTTCATTGATGTAAGTAACTATGGTTTCATCTCAGGAGCCTAAATATAATTATTACAGCTTACACTCTTACATTACAGCGCTCAAAACTGATTCTCTTTTAATTAAAAATCGAATCGTTGGAATAGTTGAAACAGAGAGCTTTGCAAGCCCTAGTGGAAGATAAAGTACTTCTCTAGAAATCTGAAAATACATATTATTTGCGCTTCTCGGGTCGCGACCGGTTTGATTCCGGTACGGATCTAGAAATGTTTTTGTCAGTCTTTGCACCAAAAATCCAAGATCAATAACTTTTTGATCATAGATTCATGGTCTCTTGAGGCTTTGTAATAACCTAGATTATACTGTAGAATCGTAGATGTGTTTTAACCTGTTAGTAAGTTCTGTAATATTGAAATGAAGAGGTATTTATGTACAGACGCCAGCATGTCAAGCCACCCCCGAAACTGTCAAATTTTCCCAATCAACTTTGAACCTAATAATAATAAACATGAAAATCTATGAAATAAATTTGACAGATTGTAAAAGCTTGATGTGCTGGTGTCTCTGTACCTACACACCTGAGTCCTAATACAGGACTTTTTTTTAAATTGAATTATCTAGCGAATAAACACGATAAAACAAAAAATAAATTAATTTGATGAGTTTTTTTTTGGGACTACCGCAAGTAGTGTAGTCACTTGTTATTGTAGGTACCTAAATTAGTTTAGAAAATCTGTTTTTTTTTTGCGTAAACTTCATAGACGTTATGAGTACTTAAGTACTTACCTACCTATCAATAACTAAACACAATAAACCAAAAAAAAACAATTTCTCAACTCATCTCTTTCTTCAAGTACATAACAACCAACATTATGAGCGGTCGCCGACCCAAAAAAAGTCATCAAATATTTTTTTATTTTTTTGTCGTGTTTAGATATCGATAATTCGATACATCACGTCTGCTAAGTTTTGCTAGCTAATTTAATTTGACAATCTATGCTTATCTACATAACCTTAAACTTGTTCCTTTACACTATGACTCGGTTAGCAATACAAATACAACTTATGTACCTACTTATCTTGGGATGTTCCTCATTTTTATCACTCGGCGCGTCGTTTACCTAGTACTTAAAGAAGCCACTAACTTATAAGGAGCTATTTTTCTAATCTAACAAACTCCTTTGCGCATTATCCCTGAATTTCATAGAAAAAGTTCCTTTTATTGATTTCGGCTTGAAGGTCACCTTGATGCTTTTAGTGGCGCGAAAGCTCAAATAGGACGCGTGTGTGTGACGCTGACGCGACGCCCCAAATCGTTTGGTACCTACATGGCGCTTAGCACGTACCTCCTCATGGATATATAAACTATATAAACGTTGCACCAGCATTACTGATCATTTCGCCATGATACGAACGCGTTGCGTAGAGCTCGCGCAGCAGTGGTTTGCTGGACAGTAACACAAGCGCGCGTTGTTTTGAGTGGATCATTTTGTTTTGACAGAGTTTCCCGTTCCCGCGTGTTTAATATCAGTGAAAAATAAATTAAATAAATTTTAATTTGATAATAGTTTCTTGTAAAAATAAGACTGAAATATGGAGGTTCCAGTAAAAGAAAGTGTTTTGTGGCGTAAGTTTTTTTTTTATTTTATTTTGTGAGCGCAAGATATAAAAGTTTTTTTTTCAGCAAAAAAAAAATTACGAGTTGAATTTAAAACGAATCAACTAAAGATTAATTTTAATTAGGTTCAATCAAATGTAATCTATTCATCCTTTTTTTAAAACAGCAAATGATTAGGTACTTACTTAGTCATTATTACTGAACCAGAAGTGCTAGGAAAATTAAACCCTACCTACCCTAAAACAAAACCCTAAATTCTAAACTGTTTATTTTGGAAGCGTCCCGCCCGCTCCCGTCCTTGAAATCAGGAAGGTCACAGGATGATGCCCACGTCTGTGATTTTGGGGAGGTCGTTAACCTCGTCCCCATGCTGCTGTCACAAATCCATCATGCGGTGTCATCCAATACATTTTCAACTTTTAATTATGATCATTTTAAAATCAACCTTGCTTGATAGCTATTGTAATCCTTTTGGAAGAAGAAATTAAAGTCAATCGATTTACGAAAAGGGTCAGTTATAATTTTTATAACACATTTGCTCGTAAAGGGCCTCTTATTTCACCAATTTCAATATCGTAATGTATGTCATTACGTACTTGTGCGTAATCGTAAAGTAAAACGCACGAGTTTCTTTCTAATAATGTAACACGTACGGTTTATCATGCTCCGTCTAAAACCAATGGTACTTTTTAAAATCTTAAGAAAAAAAAGCAAAGAAAGCAAAGCAAAGAGTTTTTATGTCAGAAAAGTGGTCAACATTTTATGAACAAAATTAACTTTGGGATAAAATAAAATCAAAGAATTAAATGTTAAACATTTAATTCTTTGCGCGGTGCGGTGAGTTTTTCTAACGCATAATCTGTGAAGTATGGAATGTCTTTGAAGTGCGCGCACTGCGGTCATGCGTTTTTTTACTGTAGGCTCCGCCCAGTGCGGCAGATCTAACGGAAACGCACCGCAGTGTGCGCTCGCCCTAAATGTTATTCTTATCTGAATGGGCCTTTACCCTTCATTGCAGTAGGCTCGGTGTTAGTGGTACACACGGCTACACATCAAGCTATACATTCCAGTTTACACTGAGCTCTCATTGTAAGGAAATCTTGTACAATGCGAGATCAGCTTATACTGGAAATGTATTGCTTGATCTGTAGCCGTGCGTACCTACATTGAGATGATAAATCTTGCGTGCCATACCTACGAGTAGGTACGTACTTAGTATATATTAGCAATATTAGTACGTTAGTAGGTATACCTAAGTACTTACTATTATTATTTGTTATGTGGTTTAGTTTTCCTGTTGACAACTAAAATAAATTGAAAACGGAAGACTTGAACGTGCGTGACGAACAATTATTATTTCTTCTGTTAATATATAATGTAGTACCTACTGTTATAGTACTGATAATGGTATACACCTATTAAGTAGGTAATTTATTACGTAGGTTCATAATAACGGCCAAATTCAAACTACGTAAGTACGGTCAGCAATAGAAGTCGGTTAACACTACTTTTTGACATCATATAAACAATTAACACAAAATTATACGATAACGTGCTTTTTAGCATTTCATTTATTAGCTATGAGTTTATTTTCTTTAAAATTTACATCTGTTCCGATTTTAATGAAGTATTTTTCTCAATAATTAAGATTTAGAAAACACAAGTGTTAATCGAGTTTTGTTGCTGACTGTACCTAATTAGTATATTCTGTCTAGGCTAAGCCAAACAACATACCTATATACCTAGGTATTTTCAAATATTGGGATGTTCTATCGAAATTTCTCAAAACATTATGGACTCATTTGGCTAGGCTAGAAGATACCAAAAGCTAGAGCCAAAGTACCATGTATATTATTCTATAGTACTTACATAAGTTTAATAGTTAATCACAATAGTAGGAGTGTTTGTAATAACAACCTACCTGTAATAGAAATACAGTTCTTTAAACAAAATTGACAACTTAGTCCGGTACTAAGTTGTCAGTTTTGTAAAACTGGCAAATAAATGTGTCGGAATAAAGTTCGAAATTCAAAACTGAAGTTATAAGTAGGTACATAAGTAAGCCCGCCGTGGCTATGGATGATGGTATTCTACATTTATATGTATACTAGCTGAACCGACAGACGTTGTCCTGTCTGACTATGCATATTTTAATGTAAACGCGCGAAGTTAAAATAGTCGTTAAGTTTTCTGAAATTTTACAATTTTCTGCGAAATTTTCTTAATTTCTTCTTTCATAAGAACCTTTTCCTGACAATAATAAACACAACAAAAAAAGAATTAGCGAAATTGTTCCATCCGTTCACGCGTGATGCGATGACCAAGGGAAATAGGGATTTATTTTTATTATACATACAGATTATGATAACGTTTATATAGGTACTTACCTAAATGCTTTTTCTTATGCACACATGGTGTGCAACCGACGTTGGAAAGGTGTCTCTTGAATGCATTGAAAGATATATTTATTTAGATGACTACAAAAACCTGTCACTGTAACAAAATTCGAACTTATTTATGAAATAAGTTTGTAGATACTTACCTAATTATTTATAACGCACGTCACCCATTGTTGGTACTTGGTAGTGATTCACAAAGAGAATTTGCCTGGTCTAAATCTAAACGAACAAACGAACCAAACTATAGGTTTCAGCAATACCCAAGGTTTCAATACTTACCTGGTATTTTGATAATTTTCCTTGTGTACGTACTTACCTAATTAACAAATAAACCACAGCTTGGTTTGTCATAATGAGTTAAAGAACTAACTTTTAATTCAATTGGATCTTCTATTGTCAGAGTTGATTGAATAAATCCGGCCAAGTGCGTGTCTGGCCACGCGCAGTAATAGGGTTCCATAGTGCACGCCGTCGTTATTCGAGCGTAAATAATAGCATTATTAATTAATAAGAATGTTATGATTTTATTTTTGTATATTTTTACATGGTTCATAAAATTATATCTACTACCAGCACCCTAATTGCGTAACACATTATCAATCGGAGTTGGTTTAATTTTGACAGTTCAACAACATTCATTGCGTTATTTACGTTGTCGTACAGGCAAATCTTTCGAACATACGAAGCAATAGATTAGCAATTTGTTTCAAAATGAAACCAACTCCGATCGATAATGTGTTACGCAATTATTTTGTTTTACCACTTTGTCGGCGTGATGAATATGTAAGTATCTCCATGCCAAATTATAGCTTTCTATTACTAATTTTAAGAGTCTCTGAGCTAAGGTGCGGACGGACAGACGACAGACGGACAGATGGACGGACTTAGCAAAACTATAAGGGTTCCTTGTTGACTACGAAACCCTAAAAATGTAACATATAAGTATAAATTTTTTAAAATTTTTCGTCATGGGCGTCGTTTGCGTGGTTTTCGAGGGCGCTGAAAATTATAATGAAGTCAAAATGAAAATCCAAGATGGCGATGGCGGCTTCGAAAATTTTCAAATTTTCAGTCATGGGTGTCGCTCCATGGCAGCAAATATGACATATGCATAGCATATTTGCTGGAAATCGAAATTGTGAGCTCCCTAGGAAATCATGGAAACGACACCATATTATTATTTTTCATCATAATAATAACAGGAACTTCGTTGCAACCGAGTGTTCCACGACACTCACGGATTTTTTTATATATCAATATCACTCATCATTATCTCCTTTATGTCGGCCCATAGACGTCCAAAGTCCAAACTATAGGGCTGAAACGGAACTTCGCCTCCGCCACGCGAGACTTGCGCAAGAATGTACCTAATACCTCCGCATCCACATCGTCCTCTGCAAGTTTTTAATGGAGGTCTAATAAAGAAAATCAGTTTCAAACTATGCGAAGACCAGGAGAATTTAGACATAAGTTTTTGCTCCACTTTGTCACCAACTCACCACCACCGTCAGGTTCAGAACCAAGTGGGAAACTGTTTGTTTAGTTGAATTTATGATCCAAGAGATCGCCGAAGGAAGGAAAACAGCAGGTCCATAATGGACTCGTACAGTAAAGGACAGGTTAGCGGGTTGAATGTGGGCTTATGTGGGTAGTTTGGACCTTTGGCCTAGCGATATAACTTACGTGTTACAAAACTGCCTACATTCTAGTAATAGCGTAAAGCTTACTGTAGGAGGCAATATTGACTGCCGTATACAAAATAACTAGAATTTGCAAAATCAACGCAACGTACAAAATATTTATTTTGATTGCTGTTTGCAAACAGTGACAATCGTTTTCCTCATATCGAATATGAAAGGTTATTTAGTATTTGTTGCACACGTAGGCGTAGGTATGTAGTTACGTAGAGGATTTTCCGAAATCTGAAAATAGATTTAAATGAAATGCACACGATAAGATTAAAATAATAACAATTGCATTGTTTCAATTTGCTAAATTATACATATTTAACTATAAGGTATAGACTTATAAAAAAAGGAGGACTCATAAAAAAAGGAGGACTCCACGCCACGCTTAACAAAAGTGAAGCACCGTACCGATCTATGTGTGCGTGATTTGAGTACCTGCAAGTACGTCACCGCTCGTGTCACGTAATGACGGACGGTCGGCATACTATGATGTAAATGTGTGCGTGAGGCGTGTTTGTACAAACGGTCCCAGCATACTTACTGTGCTTCACTTTCAATATAAGTACCTACGAGGCGCGGAGTCCTCCTTTTTTATAAGTCTATGCTTTAAGGTAGGTTTATTAAACCCTTACCTATTTTTATTTACTTAGTTGCATAGGCTTAGGTACTTATTTACCTGGTACTTTAAAAATTAAGAGTTTTTAATTACGTGTAAGTACTTACTTACCTATTTAAAAAAATACCTGGTAAACATAGAAGTCACTTATTTGCTTAGGTATAATTGATGACTACATTAAAAAAAAACTACGAACTCAGCGGCAGCGGAAGGAACCCGAGAGGCTCCCTATAATAATATCCTGATATTCAGTAATTCCTGACTACCTAACCTATTATTTATTCCTAAAGTCCTGCGAACAACTGGAATGGCACTTTGTTTCTCCTTAAGTGAATTTGGCCAGTACAGATCCGATCTGCCCGAATGAGACATCGATCGTTGCGAATGCTGTATCACTGACTGGCATCGCGCCTTCAGAAATTCGCAGGACTATAGTCAGCCGCATCGAGAGGGCGAAGCTACGAATGACCCACGCCACCCAATGCACAACTTTAACCATAAGGCTTAAAAATTCTAAACACATGATAAAACAAAAAAGAAATTAATTAAGTAGATGATTTTTAAGCTATCTAATTAATCCATACTAATATTATAAATTCGAAAGTAACTCTGTCTGTCTGTCTGTTACCTTTTCACGCCTAAACCACTGAACGGATTTCGATAAAATTTGGCAAGGCTTTATATAGCATCCTGGGGAAGGACATAGGCTACTTTTTGTCTTATAAAATAATCCTACAGGGGGTGATATAGGGGATGAAAGTTTGTATGGGAAACTCAGTATTTCTTAAGTTAGGGATTTGAAAATTAAAATGTATGCTTTTGATAGGAAATAAAGAAATATGCGGTTCAGCGTTTTTGAAAAATCATCCCCTAAGGGGGTAAAACAGGGGTTGATTTTAAAATTTACAAAACTGCACGGATTTTGACAAAATTTGGCAAGGCTTTATATCCTGGGAAAGGACATATTATTATGATACTTTCAAAAACAATACTACAGGGGGTGATATAGGGGATGAAAGTTTGTAAGGGAAACCCAGTATTTCTTAAATTAGGGATAACAAATTTATGCAATTGGTAGGAAATTAAGAAATATGCGGTTCAGCGTTTTTGAAAAATCATCCCCTGAGGGGGTAAAATAGGGGTTGATTTTAATTTACAAAACTGCACGGATTTCTCCAAAATTTGGCAAAGCTTTATATAGCATCCTGGGAAAGGACATAGAATACTTTCAAAAACAATACTACAGGGAGTGATATAGGGGATGAAAGTTTGTAAGGGAAACCCAGTATTTCTTAAGTTAGGGATAACAAATTTATGCTATTGGTAGGAAATTAAGAAATATGCGGTTCAGCGGTTCAGCGTTTTTTAAAAATCATCCCCTAAGTGGGTAAAATAGGGGTTTATTTTAAAATTTACAAAACTGCACGGATTTCGATAAAATTTGGCAAGGCTATAGATAGCATCCTGGGAAAGGGCATGGACATGGGCTACTTTTTGTCTTAAAACATAATCCTACAAGGGGTGATATAAGGGATGAAAGTTTGTATGGGAAACCCAGCATTTCTTAAGTTAGGGATATGAAAATTCTTTGTACTTTTGGGGGGAAATAAAGAAATGTATGGTACAGCGTTTTTTAATTTAATTGACAAATGTTTGTGTACCTACCTCTTTTTAAGATATTTAAGGGATTGGAAATGTAGTCATAGTTTGAATCTTGAGGTAACATTTAGTCTTTATTTCATTCGACGTTTTTACGAGGACACTCGGACAAAAGTTATTTTTTATTAGAGCGTACTGGCATAATATATTTTAAGTAATTAACAAAGTCCCCCCGCCGCGTAAGTCTGTCTGTTTGAATGCGATAATGTCAAAAAGTACCGAACGGATTTTCATACGGTTTTCTCAAATGAACGGAGTGATTCAGTGTAATTCATTATGGTTTTAATTAAATTGGCTGAAATATGACGACGACTGTTGAAGATGTCGGAAAAATCATGCCGACTGGTAGCTTTATGCCTACTATACACGGTAACGATATATCGTAGTGATTTGAGTTTGCACAGTTATATCGGACGGCCCTATGTTTTCCACATGAACGTTCCCATGGGATATTTTCCGACATCTACGCGAGCGAAGCCGCGGGCAAAAGCTAGTAACAAATAAGTAATTAATTTGTACTTAGTAAGTTTATAAGTGATTAAAATTTTTTGCATGCCATCCATGAGGCAGAATGTGTAAGGATTCAAAAATATTGTAACACCTAATTGTATGAATTACCTACATTCTTCTATGCAAATAAATAAATCAATCTATCTTAATAAAGCAGCGGTCGTTGATCTCCCAAAAAAAAAAATCAAATCTTTTTATTTTTTTTATTTTAACGTGTTTAGTTAGATATCGATACTCATCGCGTCTGCTGTAAATTTCCAAAAATAATTTTCTGCAAAAATTGCAGCATTTATACTAGGTACAGTCAGCAACAAAAGTCGATTAACACTTAAGTTTTCTAAATCTTAATTATTGAGAAAAATACTTAATTAAAATCGGAACTGATGAAAATTTGCAAGAAAATTGACTCTTGTCTTATTATTGTAAGAGTTATGCTAAAAAGCAGGTTAACGTATCATTTTGTGTTAATTTAGTTAGATGATGTCAAAAAGTAGCAGTGTTAACCGACCTCTGTTACTAAACCGTTCCTCTTCGCAATTCTGCAAGATAACTTTTCGCATCTACGTGACTTCGATCACTTTTGCCAATATTGGATGAAGGTGTGCCAACATCCAACAACGTAATCACTTAGAACATAGATTCTTGGAAACTCTTATTGTTTGTATTGTAAAGAAATGGAGGAAGGGCGCGGGTTGTGTTCATTCATAATTATTGTTCTTGTATTAATTGATTACAAACTAATACCGCGAAACTGGCGAAATGTATTATAGATACACCTCTGCCTAACCCTTCGGGGAATACTGGATTATGTTATGTGAGGAGGTTATTTTTGCGGTCCATAAAATCAATAATGTTCATCCCAACTACGGAACCCTTCATCGTATAGCTGGCTTCCCTCGGAGAGGAGCTCGTGGCTAAGTAATAACAGCCGCACGGCATCCACGGACCAACCGTGGTCCGTGGATGAGTGACCATCTTTACCTACCGAGACTCCTCCGTGCCTCGGAAAGCACGTTAAGCCGTTGGTCCCGGCTTTCATTCGTGTATCTTTGACAGTCATTACGGGTCGTCAGAAGCCCAAAAGTCTGACAACGCTGTCTTACCAAGGGATATCGTATTACCCAGTAACTGGGAGGTCAGATAGGCAGTCGCTCCATGTAAAATACAGGTAATCAGCTGCATCCGGTTAGACTGGAAGCCGACCCCAACATAGCTGGGAAAAAGCTAGGCAGATGATGTATATACCTACCACACGCTTAGATTGCCCGTAGATTTAGACAGTGCGGTTTTTCATTGATAACTAATTAGTTTTAGCTCGGAGTTTCTTTGAAGGATAAGATCAGAAATGAAGTTATCCAAAAAAGAACCTGAGTTACATTGGCATAGCTTGCAGAGTAAGCAACCTGAAGTGGCAGTGGGCTGGCCATGTTTGTCGAAGGACCGATGGCCGGTGGAGCAGACGAGTTCTGGAGTGGTCGCGTATTGGCAAGCTTAATGTGGGATGCCCCCCAGCTAGATGGACCGACGACCTAAAGAAGGTGGCTGGGACAGACTTGATGCGGAAGGTGGAGGACAGGGTGTTGTGGCGCAGCCTGGGAGAGGCCTATGTCCAGCAGTGAACTGCGTTAGGCTGAGTTGATTGAATTGGTTTTAGTAGTCAGGAAATCAACATTGCATCAAAATCAAAAGTCATTTATTCAAATTAGGCTGAGAATCAGCACTTTTCGAAAGTCAAAATTACATAAGACAGTCCCCACAAAACGCCGGCCTTCACCACTTCCTATAGTGATTTAGCTGGGAAGAAGTAGCGCAACAAACTCCCCAGCAGCACAGTTGTCTGTTCAGTTAGAAAAACTTAATTTTCTATTATGGGTTAGGTAGGTACGGTCAGAAACAGAAGTCGTTTAACACTGCTACTTTTTGACATCATCTAAATTAACACAAAATGATACGATAATCTGCTTTTTAGCATTTCATTTTTAATTTTCTTTAAAATTTATTCTTTCCGATTTTAGTGATGTATTTTTCTCAATAACTAAGATTTAGAAAACGCAAGTGTTAATCGAATTTTGTTGCTGACTGTACAAATACGACGTACCTGCTAATAAAGGACGATCATGGATGCAAGTCTGCAACCACTATCAACTTTCTTCAACATCTTTATTTTTCGTTATCGTCGTCCCTAAAACCTATTTTTTTTTTCTAACTAATTTGTCTTTTTTCTTTTCAGGTATCGTCCCTGCACGGTACGTCCTAGCCACCCTCGGCTCTATAGGCTTCGCCATAGTCTATGGTCTGAAGGTGAATCTCTCCGTGGCTATGGTGGGGATGCTAAACCATAGTGCGATCAAAGCGGCCCAAGAGGCTGAAGAAGGATTCCTCAATAAGAATGCAAGTTTGTTATTGGCGCCTGGCGATGAGGTGTGTGAAGGAGGATTCGGCAATTCTACTGTAAGTAATGATTTTGCTGCAGATAAATGGTGGATCACTTTGGGGGCAACATTCACAGATCTAGCTGAACATAATTGGGTGCTATTATTATTTGATAGTCCAATTCTTGAGGTAGTTTATTAGGCTATATAACATCGCGCTACGACCCTTAGGAGCCTAGCAAAAAGAAAAAAAAAGTAATAGCCTTGCTTAGCTTTGCTTACTTCGTTTGCGCTTAGTGTTCTGACTTTTTTCTTTTTGCTCTTCTCCTAAGGGTCGTAGCGCGAAACAAGAAATAGCGGCTATCAAATGCAAAAATAATTTTTCAAAAACGACTGGTAGTTCCAGACATTAGCGCGTTCAAAGTTTGAACGCTCTAATCTCTGGAACTTGAACTTCAAAAATCAGTCAAACTCTTAATAACTAGCTGCATTAATAACTAGCTGCGCCCCGCGGTTTCACCCGCGTATACCGGGATAAAAAGTAGCCTATGTGTTAATCCAGGGTATAAGCTATCTACATACGAAATTTCATCCAAATCGGTCCAGCCGTTTGAGCGTGAAGAAGTAACAAACATACACACACACACACACACACACTCACAAACTTTCACCTTTATAATATTAGTGTGATAGTGTGATAACTGATAACTTAGTATATTCCTAGTATACTATACGAATAATATGATCATTACTTGCAAATAGGGTTTCATACGAATATGAACTTCTTATTCGTATCAAACGATAACTTGGCAAGAAAAGTCACAGAACGATTTGTAAATCTTGCCCAGTCTTGTTACCGATGGGATTGTATATAGGATAGAGAGACTGTAGGTAGACCTATGAACCTTCATTAACCAGAACAACAAACAGGTACCTACCAAGATTGAAAGCTTACATAAAAACCTACCTACTCATAATTATATTAGTTAAGTAAGTACCTTGAAGTGTCTTTGTCCAACCTCCTAATGGCTACACGGGATACTATTTGATTAGATACTTACAAAAATTTATGACGTTGCTTTACTGTCTCACACAGTTAGCCAACGAATACGGCTTTTAATAAAGAAAGTGGAAATACTACCTACTCTAGATGAACTATAAAATCTAACCTCCACAACCCAGTTACTGGGTAATACGATACCCCTTGACTTGACCTTTCCCCTTTCCTTGTCTTGACTGGTTGTCAGATTTTCGGGCTTCTGAGTCTTCTGACGACCCGACAAGGACAATCATTGTCTTGATAAAAAAGTTTACTCAATGTCAAATCAAATTGACATAATTTCATCAACTTGCAAATAAACAGGAGTTGTTATTAAACAGCAATTGGGGCGATCGTAAACTGTGTTATACGAATAAGTATGATGCATTTCATTGGCTATATCAATGTTTCACTTTTAAATCATCTCTTACGAAGACGTTTGCGACATCATAAATTACAAATTCCAGGACATACAGCTTTCGCGTTTAAGATAATTATGTAGGTACTTAAATTGTGATATTCTTTTAATTTTGTATGAGGAAAATACTGTAGTTTTTTGTATGACAATAAGGGTCAGCCTCCAAAAAGCGGAAAAAGGCTCGCGGTTGCTCGAGCACTTTTTAAATTTGGAGCTCGGCTAAATGGATGGGTGACCATCCCATGTCGAGACCCCTTTGCGCCTTGAAAAGCACGCTAAGCCGTTGGTCCCGGCTGTCATTCGTAGATCTTTGACAGTCGTTACGGGTCAGAAGCCCGAAAGTCTGACAACCAGTCTTACCAAAGGGTATCGTATTACCCGGTTACTGGATTGTGGAGGTAGCTCCATGTAAAATACTGGTATTCAGCTGCATCCATGCAGTTAGACTGGAAACCGATCCGAACATAGTTGGGAAAAGGCTAGGCAGATTGATTGAGGTGATAGATACTTAGATCGACTTCCAAAACCGGGTTCAAACTAAAATAAATCGACCTTGATTTGTCATATCATACCTCATAATCATAATATCTAAAAATAACATAAATATCCGTTGATTAAAATTTTGGATCAATGCCAAACAGCCCGAATGAGTCTGGAGAAAGAATTTGCAACAAAAACAATTAAGTACCTACTTATATCTTCTGATCCTGCGTTATAAGGTTTTCATTAAGTTTTGTTGAAGTTATATCCGAAGTATCCTTAAACCTTTTCGAGGGTTGAAGCCCTTTGCAACCCCTGACACAGACAGACAGACAGATAGAGGACGAACGGGCATCGCTCCTCATAAAATCCTGGCTTTGTACTCGCATCGTACTAACTTTTTCCTTTCTGAATGTTTTATTTAACGACGGAATAGTTTGAATTGGTTTCATATCTAGGATCAAGATTTTACTGCCGAATACTCAAATGCAACTGAATTTCAGTTTGCTATGATAAAAACACCTAGTTTTCAATAGTATACTTTCTTTCTTTTTTACAAAAAAAAAAAACAAACGACTTCCAAAAAAAACACTAGGTACAAAGTGAAAAATAACTTTAATTTCGGAAGTTGGCTTTGGATCCGTTTATAAATTTTTGCCACCGACTTCCGAAATTAAAGTTATTTTACATTTTGTAGTGTTTTTTGGAAGTCGATTGTAAGTAGGTACATCAGTGGTAACAATTTAACATTGTCAGCGCCTTTATGTCGTAGCAGTAAGAGTGATTTTCGTAATGTTACCACTGATGTGCTGTTGGCTGTAGGTGTCTATTCGAGAGGTGTTTATTCTATTTTTTGTTTTATTTTATTTTCAGGAACCCGATGGACCGTTCGCGTGGTCTTCAGGAGTTCAAGGCATTGTCCTCAGCTGTTATTTCTGGGGCTATTTCATATCGCAATTACCTGGTAAGTCTTAAACCTAGAACCTGACTTAACATCGCCCTAAATATTTTTGTTCTAGCATTCGTTTTCCATAACATTAAGACCTATTGAGCAGGGCCGTTCTGGGCACTTTAGAATACTGGGGAGAATCCGCTATGGAGAATCTAGGATGCAAGAGCGAGCGAATTTAGTACCCTGCATCTTACAACGCCGCTCGCTACGACCGCGACGCTGGCAGGGAATAGGGGCACTTGCCCAGAGTGGCCAATGGGAAAGACGGCTCTGATTGACAACACTTCTTATAAATATCAGCGAAGACGTTGCTATCGACTCATAGATCCGACATCCGAGCCTGTCCCTTGCTGCCCTCCCCCAGCAACACCCTAAGCCGAGGTCCGTACACCATAGGCGGGTGCCCTTATCGTGTAGTCGCTTAGTTTATAATAAGTTTTCCCTGGCTGGAAACCTTGTTTACCTATAGGCATCCACAAGATAGCCTGGTTAAGCAGCTGACAACCACCTAGCAGGTTGAACTGCGGGATGCTGTACCAGAAAAAAAATGCCGTGGACTCAGTAGAAGCGATGAACTGTGTCGGTATTGTGCCTGGTTCAAATGGCAGTAGGTACGGTCAGCAACAGAAGACGGTTAACACTGCTACATTTTGACATCATCTAAATACGTTAACCTGCTTTTCAGCATTTCATTTATTAGATAAGAGTTAATTTTCTCTACAATTTACATCTGGTCCGATTTTATTGAAGTATTTTTCTCAATAATTAAGATTTAGAAAACCCAAGTGTTAATCGACTTTTGTTGCTGACTGTACCTAGCTACTTGTGCTCGCTCGGCATTCGGGTTCCTTATTTGAATAATAAATTGACGAAATGTACTCACGTTACTCGACACTATGTACAAGTGTAATGATATTTATTGAATATGCTTTGTCCTCTAGCTGCCCGCATTGCAGAGCTGTACTCAGCGAAATGGGTGATGTTCTTCAGCGTGTTTATCAACGTGGTATGCACCCTGCTGACCCCGGTCATGTGTGAGCTGCACTACTCGGCAGCTGTGCTCATGAGGATCGGCGAAGGCATTGGAGGGGTAAGTGTTCATATTTAAACTTATTTAAAGGTCATAAAAACTTGCTAGTTACACCGCATTGTAGGTCACAATTTATTGAGCACACTATGCTGTGCACTTTTTGTTATAGTTTGACCGATGCCGGTCGTCTGTCGCCCCCTTTTTGGAGGACGTAGGTACCCCTCCAATCAAAAATCCCCGACGAAAAAAAAATCGTAAAACCAATATACCTACCAAGTTTCGTCCAGATGAACGAAAGCAAATTTTGCCAGACTTGAAGCAGAGACGCTTCGCTCGCTATATTACTTAATATTTTTACTTGATAAAACGTAACCAGACCCCCAGGTTCTTTTTTGCACCAGGGCCTTTGGTAACCTAGCTACGCCGCCTGAATATTGCGGGTGTTACGGTTTTACACAGTATGATTTAAAAATTAAAATGAAGAAGTAGAATGGCTGCAGTAGTTACGAATTTGCATAAAGGTGGATCTGGGAATTATCACAAGTAGGTACCTGAAGGCCAATTCTCGTACCTAAAAACGTTCACAATCTCATGCCAGCGTCAATCAAATGTCAAAAATGTAGGTAAACACTATACAATTTTTGACAGATTGAGACTGAGATGAGATTGCCAACGTTGTTAAAAATACGAGAATGGGGTTGGCTACTGTCAAAGTGGCGCTAGCATAGCTTTAACCAAAATTATATTCATTTGTATGAAGTATTTGTTTGTTTAAGATTTTACAAAATGCCTAAGAAATGTGAAGTGCCTTATTGCAAAGAAATAGGACCACACCAATTTCCGATAGCTGTAGAATTAAAAATAAAAGGTTAAAAAAGTAATAAAAAAAAAGTGGTCTAATTCGGCTTTTTGTGGTATTGTATAATTGGCGAAAAGTATTATGAAATGTATACTTCCTACAAACAAAACTATTTCATAAATAAAATAGCTTGATGTATAATTTTAAGAGTATACCTTTCAATAAGGTCTGCTTTACTTCCTTGTAAAGAAGCACCTCGTTTTTTTCAGTTCAGCCTTTAGCTCGCTTATTCTTCATGTTGAGTACATGTTTATCTTATCATACATCCTGGTATTTTGATGAAAAAATTTACAAAACCGAACACACAAATTGAGTAAACAAATGTGACAGGTGAAAGCTATGCTAGCGTCATCTGCCAAAAGTTTTAAGGAGCCAACCCCATTGCCCCTCTGAAGGCCAATTAAACGTTCAAATTCAAGTCAAAATCTCATTCCAACGACAGTCAAATGTCAAAAATGTAGTTAAGTTAAGTACTTAAGGTTGATGCGTCAGGGTAGCCCGCGAAATTCAAAATTTCTTACGTTTTTTGCAATTTGTAGGTCAGTGTGAGCTTGTATTTTGATTAAAATATGATTCGCGGCCGTAGCTAATACGGCTTTACAGAATTATCATCATTAGAATCAGCAATACAACTCCATAAGTTAGCATTTATCTCAAATCTAGCGATTTCATGAAATCATGAGGTTTGAGGTAAATGCTAACTTATGGAGTTGTATTGCTGATTCTAACGATTATAATTCTGTAAAGCCATATTAGCTACGACCGCGAATCATATTTTAATCAACATACAAGCTCACACTGACCTACAAATTGCAAAAAACGTAAGTAATTTCGGATTTCGCGGGCTACCCTGGCGCATCAACCTTAAGTAAACGCTAGTTTTTGACAGATTGAGATTGAGACTTTTGAGACAGATGAGATTAAAAAAAATTTTTCTTTATCCAAATGAATCCATAGACAGAGCTCAGTGGTAGATAAACTAAAATTATAAACCCCGTGTCATAGAGGTGTTCGGCCAGATGGTTGAGTAAATTAAGTTGCACCCTTTATGACTGAAATTTTGTCGATCTATCTATCTAACATTGCATAATGAACAACATTATATTTTGTAAATTAAACATTTCCTATGAACCACTTTCTGCAGTTGTGATTAAAGTAAATCTGTTTGGAGTGTGCTGTTTGTGTGTATTACATATGTGTGTGTGTAGATTGCGAACGTTATTATAAATACGGGAATTGCCCCTCTGTTTTCATGATAATAAAAGTTTATACATAAACATACCTACGTGCTTCTACTTAAGGCGAAAGCTCCAGGGTAGCCCGCGAAATTCAAAATTTCTTACGTTTTTTGCAATTTGTAGGTCAGTGTGAGCTTGTATGTTGATTAAAATATGATTCGCGGCCGTAGCTAATATGGCTTTACAGAATTATTATCATTAGAATCAGCAATACAACTCCATAAGTTAGCATTTATCTCAAACCTCATTATTTCATGAAATCGCTAGATTTGAGGTAAATGCTAACATATGGAGTTGTATTGCTGATTCTAATGATTATAATTCTGTAAAGCCCTAATAGCTACGGCCGCGAATCATATTTTAATCAACATACAAGCTCACACTGACCTACAAATTGCAAAAAACTTAAGAAATTTTGAATTTCGCGGGCTACCCTGGCGCATCAACCTTAAATAGAATCATGCGGTAGGTATTACATGTGCATAACTCCAGCTTCCTCATAGGTGATAGAATAATTCTACCTTTGCCAATATTTAAAGCATAATAGCTGCCATCGAAGTACCCAGTCTTAATTTAGCTGCCGCAAAAACTTCGTCAATATGAGTCGTTTAGTGTGTGTTAGCCAGAGTGACGTCACCCCAGCTTCCTCATTCAGAACAGCCAAACCAGTGAGGTTAGAGTTTTGGAGTAAAGTCAGAAAATTAAAGCATAATTGCTGCCATCGGCAGCAAAATTTTCAAATCTCTGGTCATAATACTCTATGAGTTATTAAACTTTTAAACATGTGTAAGCTGAAGTGACGTCACCCCAGCTGCTCAGTCATATCTTCCGAACGAAAGAAGATATGATTATGTATTATAGCTCAAAAATTAAAGCATAATAGCTGCCGAAGGCAGCAAAATTTTCAAATCTCTGGTCAAAATACTCTCTGAGTTATTAAACTTATAAACATGTGTTAGCTGACGTGACGCCACCCCAGCTGCTCAGTCATATCTTCCGAACGAAAGAACATAGGATAATGTTTTACAGCTCAAAAGCTAGGTCATAATAGCTGCCGTAGGCAGCAAAATTTTCAAATCTCTAGGTCTCGTAGTTTCTACGTAATAACCAAAAATAGTTTCCGCGCCAAAAAATTCAAATTATTGCCTCGGAGCAGGTAAGGAGCGGCGTTGCCGTTCCGTGCGCTACGTTATCAGTTTGTTGTAGTTTGAACTAGATTATAGACTGGGAGCCGACTACACACTTTAATATTTTACTATGTATGGACGCCGCGCCGCCGCCGGTACAATTTAAGATTTTTCCGTCACGACCCTTGTCTAATATTAAAACATGTAACATGCATGTATAAAATGAATTACTTATAGGAAATAATAATAATGACATGGACCTGTCATTTTAATGGTTTTTGAGTTCAAGATGGCGGATCCAAACTAACAGTTTCAAATTTTTCGTCATGGACACCCCTTATTCGTCATGTGTGTCATTTTCATAGTTCTTGAGGTCGCTGAAAACGATGATGAGGTCAAAATAAAAATCCAAAATGGCGGCAGCGAAAATTTTCAAATTTTTCGACATGGGTGTCATTTTCATGATTTTTGAGGTCACTGAAAACGATAGTGGGGTCAAAATGAAAATCCAAGATGGCGGCTGCGAAAATTTCCAAATTTTTCGTCATGGGTGTCATTTTTATGCTTCTTGAAGTCGCTGAAAACGATAGTGGGGTCAAAATGAAAATCTAAGATGGCGGCTGCAGAAATTTTGAAATTTTTGGCCATGGGTGTCATTTTCATGGTATTTGAGGTCAATGAAAACGATAGTGGGGTCAAAATGAAAATCCAAGATGGCGGCTGTGAAAATTTTAAAATTATTCGTCATGTGTGTCATTTTCATAGTTCTTGACGTCCCTGAAAACGATGATGAGGTTAAAATAAAAATCCAAGATGGCGGCTGCGAAAATTTTCAAATTTTTCGACATGGGTGTCATTTTCATGGTATTTGAGGTCAATGAAAACGATAGTGGGGTCAAAATGAAAATCCAAGATGGCGGCTGTGAAAATTTTAAAATTATTCGTCATGTGTGTCATTTTCATAGTTCTTGACGTCCCTGAAAACGATGATGAGGTTAAAATAAAAATCCAAGATGGCGGCTGCGAAAATTTTCAAATTTTTCGACATGGGCGTCATTTTCATGGTATTTGAGGTCGCTGAAAACGATAATGAGGTCAAAATAAAAATCCAAGATGGCGGATGCAAAAATTTTAAAATTTTTCGTCATGGGTGTGATTTTCATGGTGTTTGAGGTCGCTGAAGAGGATAGTTGGGTCAAAATAAAAATCTAAGATGGCGGCTGCAAAAATTTTGAAATATTTGGACATGGGTGTCATTTTCATGGTATTTGAGGTCGGTGAAAACGATAGTGGGGTTAAAATGAAAATCCAAGATGGCGGCTACGAAACTTTTCAAATGTTTTCGATATGGGTGTCATTTTCATGGTATTTGAGGTCGCTGAAAACGATAGTGGGGTCAAAATGAAAATCTAAGATGGCGGCTGCAAAAATTTTGAAATTTTTGGCAATGGGTGTCATTTTCATAGTTTTTGAGGTCGGTGAAAACGATAGTGGGGTCAAAATGAAAATCCAAGATGGCGGCTGCGAAAATTTTAAAATTATTCGTCATGTGTGTCATTTTCATGGTGGTTATGGTCGCTGAAGACGATAGTTGGGTCAAAATAAAAATCTAAGATGGCGGCTGCAAAAATTTAGAAATATTTGGACATGGGTGTCATTTTCATGGTATTTGAGGTCGGTGAAAACGATAGTGGGGTCAAAATGAAAATCCAAGATGGCGGCAGCGAAAATTTTCAAATTTTTCGACATGGGTTTCATTTTCATGATTTTTGAGGTCACTGAAAACGATAGTGGGGTCAAAATGAAAATCCAAGATGGCGGCTGCGAAAATATTCAAATTTTTCGTCATGGGTGTCATTTTCATGGTGGTTGTGGTCGCTGAAGACGATAGTTGGGTCAAAATGAAAATCTAAGATGGCGGCTGCAAAAATTTTGAAATTTTTGGCAATGGGTGTCATTTTCATGGTATTTGAGGTCAATGAAAACGATAGTGGGGTCAAAATGAAAATCCAAGATGGCGGCTGCGAAAATTTTAAAATTATTCGTCATGTGTGTCATTTTCATGGTGGTTATGGTCGCTGAAGACGATAGTTGGGTCAAAATAAAAATCTAAGATGGCGGCTGCAAAAATTTAGAAATATTTGGACATGGGTGTCATTTTCATGGTATTTGAGGTCGGTGAAAACGATAGTGGGGTCAAAATGAAAATCCAAGATGGCGGCAGCGAAAATTTTCAAATTTTTCGACATGGGTGTCATTTTCATGATTTTTGAGGTCACTGAAAACGATAGTGGGGTCAAAATGAAAATCCAAGATGGCGGCTGCGAAAATTTCCAAATTTTTCGTCATGGGTGTCATTTTTATGGTTCTTGAAGTCGCTGAAAACGATAGTGGGGTCAAAATGGAAATCTAAGATGGCGGCTGCAAAATTTTTAAATTTTTGGCAATGGGTGTCATTTTCATGGTATTTGAGGTCAATGAAAACGATAGTGGGGTCAAAATGAAAATCCAAGATGGCGGCTGCGAATTTTTAAAATTATTCGTCATGTGTGTCATTTTCATAGTTCTTGAGGTCGCTGAAAACGATGATGAGGTCAAAATAAAAATCCAAGATGGCGGCTGCGAAAATTTTCAAAGTTTTCGACATGGGTGTCATTTTCATGGTATTTGAGGTCGCTGAAAACGACAGTGGGGTTAAAATGAAAATCCAAGATGGCGCCTGCGAAAATTTTCAAATACCATGAAAATGACACCCATGACGAAAAATTTGAAAATTTTTGCATCCGCCATCTTGGATTTTTATTTTGACCTCATTATCGTTTTCAGCGACCTCAAGAACCTTGAAAATGACACCCATGACGAAAAATTTGAAAATTTTCGCATCCGCCATCTTGGATTTTCATTTTGACCTCATTATCGTTCCCAGCGACCTCAAAAACCATGAAAATGACACCCATGACGAAAAATTTTAAAAATTTCGCATCCGCCATCTTGGATTTTCATTTTGACCTCATTATCGTTCCCAGCGACCTCAAAAACCATGAAAATGACACCCATGACGAAAAATTTGAAAATTTTCGCATCCGCCATCTTGGAATTTCATTTTGACCTCATTATCGTTTTCAGCGACCTCAAGAACCATAAAAATGACACCCATGACGAAAAATTTGAAAATTTTCGCATCCGCCATCTTGGATTTTCATTTTGACCCCACTATCGTTTTCATTGACCTCAAATACCATGAAAATGACACCCATTGCCAAAAATTTCAAAATTTTTGCAGCCGCCATCTTAGATTTTCATTTTGACCCAACTATCGTCTTCAGCGACCACAAACACCATGAAAATGACACCCATGACGAAAAATTTGAAAACCTCTTAAGGGGTCAAAAAAATCAGCTGTTCAGTACATTTTGACGAATTATGCGAACAGAAATGTACTGAACAGCTGATTTTTTTTTCGCGATTTCAGTTTTGGTCCCATAGTAAAAGTTGTTCATAATGATGAGTACAATGACCCGAGGTTCTGCGCATTTAACGTTACACGTTGTGTAGGTATATTAGGTGTAAAAAAATTAACTGCAAGAACTTCGTCCACATACTTGACATCGAAAAACAAACACATTACAAAAAAAAATTTTCGCGGAATCGCGAAAAAAAAATCAGCTGTTCAATACATTTATGTTCGCATAATTCGTCAAAATGTACTGAACAGCTGATTTTTTTTTCGCGATTTCTGGTTTGGTCCCATAGTAAAAGTTGTTCATAATGATGAGTACAATGACCCCTTAAGAGGTTGTGGGTTATTTATTTTACACCTTGTATAGATTATTAGTTCCACTATAGTTCAGTCGGCTCTCAGTCTAAGATCTTCAATATTCAAAATAAAATTGTTTTGAGCGCAAGCTATAATGACTTCTAATATAATTCGTGCTAAGTACAAACTTGATTGCAATAATGTAGCGCACGGAACGGCAACGCCGCTCCTTACATGCTCCAAGGTAATAATTTGAATTTTTTGGCGCGGAAACTATTTTTAGCTATTACGTAGAAACTACGAGACCTAGAGATTTGAAAATTTTGCTGCCTACGGCAGCTATTATGACCTACCTTTTGAGCTGTAAAACATTATCCTATGTTCTTTCGTTCGGAAGATATGACTGAGCAGCTGGGGTGGCGTCACGTCAGCTAACACATGTTTATAAGTTTAATAACTCAGAGAGTATTTTGACCAGAGATTTGAAAATTTTGCTGCCTTCGGCAGCTATTATGCTTTCATTTTTGAGCTATAATACATAATCATATCTTCTTTCGTTCGGAAGATATGACTGAGCAGCTGGGGTGACGTCACTTCAGCTTACACATGTTTAAAAGTTTAATAACTCATAGAGTATTATGACCAGAGATTTGAAAATTTTGCTGCCGATGGCAGCAATTATGCTTTAATTTTCTGACTTTACTCCAAAACTCTAACCTCACTGGTTTGGCTGTTCTGAATGAGGAAGCTGGGGTGACGTCACTCTGGCTAACACACACTAAACGACTCATATTGACGAAGTTTTTGCGGCAGCTAAATTAAGACTGGGTACTTCGATGGCAGCTATTATGCTTTAAATATTGGCATATGTAGAATTATTCTATCACCTATGAGGAAGCTGGAGTTATGCACATGGTATTACTCATGCATTCATAAAATCATAACATACATAGGTACGAGTATTCTCTTACTATATTGGGATCATTGTCCGAACCGACGTCAACTCTATTTTATTGATTTCAATGTATATTATGTTGGCGCCACGTACGGTAGGTAGGTATCGTTATAAATATGTTCTTATCCATAAGTGTTGTGTTTATGAAAACAAAAACATAATGTGGAGAAGAGAGAACGGTTACCCTGCTGCAATACTCGTATAGATAGGTAGTATGTACCCTAAGAGAAAAAAAAAAATGTTTTTACAACTCTATAAAGCAAAAAAAATTTTTTTTTTTTCGTGAATTTCTGAGAATTCCATTTTTTTTTTCCAAAAATGAGTGTAGTAAGTACGTATAAATATGAAAACCAGGGACTAAAAGGCTAGACAACATTTTGTTCTTTTTAATGCGAGATGTTTTACAAAAAAAAAGTTCGTGCGCCACTTTCGTTGTTATTGCTATCACACTAAACTTGACAAGAAAGAAAAATAAGACAGTAGATTTATAACCGCGTACCCTGTATACCTAAAACATGATTCTTGTATCCAGGGAGTGACATTCCCCGCAATGCACACGCTGCTGTCGAAATGGGCGCCACCTTCGGAGAGGAGTTTCATGGCCGCCCTGACATACGCGGGAACCTCTCTGGGCACCGTCATCTCTATGCTGATGGCGGGCATGCTCACTGCTAATATTGGTAAGACTATGACTATAATTACTACATGCTTTTTTTTTCATGCAAAGCTTCCTAGTGCCTGCATGGCGGAATTGGACTCGAGTCTGGCTAGGGGTCTAGGTACTCTACTCTCTAAGTCCGTCAACGAAGATATTGGCCCCTCCGAAAGTAGTTGATCTGTCAAAATCAATTAAATTTTTCGAACGGGGAAAAACACATCGCGAATAGTCCTTATTCGAGAAATCGAGATGCATTTTTGCCCGTTCACCTGTCAAATCGTCTTAGTTCGGACTCGGAACTAACCTTATGTCCGTAGGTGTTAGGTACCTACGGAGTAGGAAACGCCCGTGACTTCTGGCGAAACTACGGATTTCATGCTTCGGTGGTGGGTGTGACTGAAGAGAAGAGCTGACCAGGGGTGGTCAGCTCTTATACTGCACCCTAATTGCGTAACATATTATCAATCAGAATCTGAATCATTCTGAAGCAAATAGCTAATCCATTGCTTCATATTTTCGAAAAATTTGTCTGCTCGACAACGTAGTTAGCGCAATGAATGTTGTTGAACTGTCAAAATGAAACCGATTTCGATTGATAGTGTGTTACGCAATTAGTGTGCTGGTCTAATTTATCTGCTGGGGCAAAACTTATAAGTTAATTTGATTTTGATTAGTTATGTCTGTTAGTTAATCTTTAAACAAAGAAACTTAGACACACACAACACAGTCACAAATATTTTAAAAAGGCATTCATTGTTTTTTGACAGCTATTTGGAGATCAATTTCTAGGAACCGTTCACTTATAGAATCGTAGATATTAAAAATATTCCATGATTAGGTATGATGAACGGATATCCTGCATGCAACAATTGGAGCAAGCCGAGATAAAAAATATTTAGAACTGCCAAATATCGACACGGCTTCATATCAAGCTATACATTTCCAGTACAAGAAGATCTAGCATTGTATAGAATTTCCGTATAATGAGAGGTCAGCTTGTCACCTACTAGAAATGTATAGCTTGATAATTACGTAGGTAGCCGTTTGTACTATGGGAGAAACGAACATCTATACACCGTGAAAAAAAATCCCATGGACACGATGACCACATCCAGTTAGCAAGCGTTACTATAGAGGCCGAGCGCTGCAAGCAAGAATAGTCCTTACGACGACAGTGTATAGATGTTCGTTTCTCTGACAGTCCTACACACATTTACAGACCAAGTGATAACTAGGATTTACTCATGAGTAGGTACAGACAGCAACAGAGATAAGTAACCAGTGTTGTAGTGTGCGTGACACTACAAAACAGTATTGCTACTGTTAAAACGATTCATTACGTACAACACACAATGCCCTCACGCACACATCGCGTTCATGTGCGAGTGAGTGCGCTAATGTCTTCTCAATTATAGTATAACATAATTTCGCGTTGAAAACTTAAGCGTTCGTAGCCCAACGAATAAGGCATTATACTTCTGAGTACTACGGTGTGAGTTCAAATCTCTGAAGTGATGATTCTTTTTGCGATTTATTATTTTAAGCTAAAGCAATTAGAACAATTTTTGTTAAGAAAATGTTTTATTTATTTAAAATTGCTTAAATAAATAAAACAATTTTTAATAAATATCTTTATTTAAAAAAAAGAACATCAAAAGTGAACATGTTTTATTATAAATACAACAATATGTTTAGAACATGCTATTACATCTTTTTATACCATTATATAATATGTATACAACAATGGGCGGAGTGAATAAACATGTCACATAGATAACAAATATAATCTGATCCAGTAACAATAACATCACTCACACACTCCTACCTACACAGTACCGCCGACTTAATTTATTATGGCTAAATATGCTGTGAAAGTATTAAGTATTTCGTTTAGGTATCTATTATAAAATAAAGTCGCTTTTCATGTCTGTCTGTGTAGCCGCGTTGTTCTTCTAACGCCACAGATTTTGATGCGGTTTTCACTATCATGATAAATATTTAACTTATATATTATAGAAACCTTCATGTTTTAACAAGTCGTAAAAACCGTGCGAATCAGGGCCGGGTCGCTAGTTCAGTTATATACAGATATGAATTACCTACATTTTTGAAAATTAAAATTAAAATAAAAACATTTACCACCTGTATCGGGAACAGTAGGTATTATAATTATTACCAACCATTATTAATTATTTCTAGGAAAATAATAGATTTAAAAACGTTAAAATGTCTGAAATTTAAAGGTAGTATATAATATGTATGTTACGATAAGTCGGTGGTGATTTTCGACGAAGACAATTTTCATCAGTAATTATGACGACATTGTTTTGTCAATCGAAGTGCCGATATTCCGCAATTTTGACGGTGCACGGTATATAACAAAATTTTACGCGTCGGTTTGCAACATGTCAAACCGTCTGCTTGCAGGTGGTTCCGTACAGTTTGCATAATGACGTTGTGTGCTGCTGCTGTTATGCTGGTCTAAGCGAATGGATCTGATGTATGGGTGGCAACAATTTCACGCACGATGCCGAGGCGAAACATTTGTGTAAGCCAATGGTGTCGGTCCAGGCAGGCGACGGTTTATTTCGCTTGTCTCAGTGACAATGCACCCACAGTCAAACGGTTTTTCTCTACAAAAAAAAAAGTGAAAATATTAGGTCTAAACATACACCTCCCAAATTATAAATTAAGAAATAAAAGTTACACAATATAAATACAATGCAGAGAATATATATTTATATACTTAAATACAATTGATATATAAGGCTAATAGTGGTCAGTAATAATAAAAATTATAATACGATAAAATGGAAATAAAAAGGCAGGGCGAGTGACCTAGGAAATACATAATATCATACTTATAAAAAATAAAAAATAATATAATATAATAATGACACAAATAAAAAAAACAAACAACAAATAATATAATATAATGATGATTTTTTATTTTTTCTAAAAAGTATTAAACAATATTATTATACTTTATTTAGAATAGAAATCCTTTGTTTAATTACCATACATGCAATTTACATTTTTAAATATTTTAGATAAAAAATGAAATCTTTTAAAATTGTATTTTATTATTATTATCTAATCATTTACAAACATATTCATTATTTTTGAATATTTTATTACAAAACACAGATAAAAACTATTACTATAATACTGTGTAAACCAATAATGGAAATGATTAAATAATTATCGATATAATGAGTGGCTATGCAGTTAACAAAAATTGTATTTATTTGTTAACTGCATAGCCACTCATTATACTAAATTCAACTATTCCGGTGTCATTTCCTATTAGATTCAACTATTCATATCCACAATTCGTTAAATGAGATACAACAGACAATCATAATAAAATTACTGGGTGGGATCACGGTGACATAATAAATTAATACATTCTAATAATAATTTCACTCACCGATAGCATTGGGCGCCTTGCGATTTCACTAATAGAAATATTTTTTTTCTCATGCAAAACAATAATCTGAGCTTTTTGAAATCTTGTTAAATGATGCATGGTCTAAATTAATCAATATATCACAATCACAAACTTCAAGTGCAAAAGAAAGAGTATAATGTGTAGTTGCTAATGCAGACTGACTACATAAGTTCACAATTAAAGGCAGGAATATATTTTTAAAGCGGGTAGTTAGCTTCTAAACTGGGAAATAATTTTAAGTAGGCGAGAAACTTGTGGTAGATTCTCAAACTGGTCAGAATATCGCTTTATTCAGTTAGTATATTCATTTTAAATTACAAAATCTCAAAAATAATATTTTAGTAAACTCGAGGCTCGAACTCAGATCATTCTGTCACTGTAGGTTGAATGCTTACCTGTTGCGCCACGAGAGCAACTATCCTACATTGCGAAATTATGTTACACTATCATTTAAAAGACGTCAGCGCACTCACTCTATGAATGGGATGTGTGCGAGGCTGTCATTGTGAGCAGTACGTACAGTAGGATATAGTTTTGTAGTGTGCGTGTCTGGTTACTTAATTCCTTTGGCCTGTGTACATGACCTTGTGTGTCCCGATTGTCACCTCAGTTGCGTAGTTCACTTTCAATCACAATCCGAAAGATTTTGAGGGCAATGGCTTATCCATTGCTTCATATGTTTGAAAAAATTGTCTGCTGACAACGTAAATGACGCAATTAATGCTGATGAATTGTCAAATTGAAAGGCATTGCCATTGCAAATGCGATATGCGTTACCTACGCAATTGGGATGCAGCACTCGAATTGCGTAACACACTTTCAATCAGAATCCAAGAGTTTTGAAGGGAATTCCTAATCCATTGCTTCATAGTTTTGAAAAATTCGTCAACTCAACCACGTAAATTACGCAATGAACTTGACTGAACTGTCAAAATGAAAGGATTAGCGAGCAATTGTCATTTTATGTATGTTACGTAATTACGCCACAGGCCCACAGGCCACAGGTCATCCATCATACAAACTACTATAGTGCGCACAAGTGCTAGTCACCGCCTGAGGTATGTGAGCGGTGAGACGGGGGAGGTAAACAAACGTCAAGCTAACTCATTCTGCCAATCTTGTCAATCGCGCCCTCCCCGTCTCACCGCTCACATACCTCCGGTGATGACTAGCACTTGCGTGAGGCGCGCACTCTATACCAGAAAGTTTAACTGAGCTATAAAATTATAATCCTTCATTTTTTTTCACAGGTTGGGAGAGCGTATTCTACGTGATGGGTGGTCTATCCCTAATATGGTGTGTCCTATGGGTGGTGCTGGTGCAGGACTCGCCGCAGCAGCAACCGTTTATGACTGCCGCCGAGAGAGAAATGGTTGTTACCGCGTTGGGCAACCAGGGTCAGCAAGCTAATAAGGTAAGGCTTAAGGGTCGGCATTTGGATATCGTGTTATGGGTTTTGGATAATTTAATATCGAACACGAAAAAAAAACGTCTGGCTAGCTCATGAGTTTCACCAGTCAGTGAAAAAATCGGACTAACGATAAACGTTGTAGATTGTTGTTAGAAACAAAATTGAATATCACTAAAAACGCGCAGAAAGCACTGGCGTATTTTGATAACTTTGGCGTAATTATTAAGTCACGTCACGTTTAAGTTAGGCAACATTTCTTCTTCATCACTACATAGTATAAAACAAAGTCGCTTCCCGCTGTCTGTCCCTATGTAGACTACGCAACGGATTTTTGAATGATTAAAGAGGAAGGTTTATATGTGTAATAAACGTGGACGAAGCCGCGGGCAAAAGCTAGTTAGAAATAAAAAACAAATTAATTATCATCTTACACGCAATCTTCATTTACGACGACGGTCACACGTCGCGCGCGCATGCTATTCTGTAAGAATCTCACCGTGAAAACGTAGGTGAAGTGAGCTGTCATTGCACGGATTGACACTATTGACAGATAATTTCACCTAAGATTTGACGGTGAGATTTTTACAGATTAGATCGGTTTTCGGCTGCTCTGCTCCCACGCTCCCAGTAGAGTTTTCAAATCAAAGGTATTATGCATATGCAGAGGAGACGCCGGTATTTTGGGTACCAACAGTCTCTCTGATCAAAAAATTATGTGTTGGGTATGTCTTGATAGCCATACCCCACGCACCTGACGGCACATGTGTCATGAAAGCGACAAACACCCTTTTTGTTAAACCCAACTCACAGCCAGTACACAATGTCCGCCGCGTAACGAAACCATATCGCGATTCAGAATAAGGTTATCAACTAACAACGCCATCTATCGAGACGTGTTGAACTATTTTTGTATGGAAATTAGATAGGTAAAATTCTACGTAAAGTTCTGACATCAGCGCCTCTACCGGTGTATAATCTAATTATTTTAAGATATGGTCACTAATGTTTGGCTACATTATGAAGTGGTTATGCTGTTCCAATCGTCAAACGTTGAGTTTTCAATGATCTGACCAGATCACAATAATCTTGATGTGACCAGCGCAGCGGTCGATGTTTTATAGTATTTCATGAAATGGTCGAACACTTCTTGAAATGATCAATTCTAAGATACTGGCTACGACATAAGAGTTATTATAGGTTATAGGTACCGTCAGCAACATAAGTCTATTAACACTGGTAAGAAAGAAAAAAAGAAAATACATTTATTTAGCACAGACTAATTATGAGGCACACAAAATAATGGTACTTTTACAAATCATGTAAATGACAACAAAATGATTTGATTCCCTCCTTTTTTCCTAAAATACCTAAGAGTCTAGTAGATCTTTAAATTATTTTACTTCTGTTCCGATTTTAATTAAATATCTTGCTCAATAATTAAGATTAAAAAAAACTGAACTGTTAATCGACTTTTGTTGCTGACTGTACATAATTATGTATGAATCTATGTATTTATTCTTGTAGTTTTTTTTTTTCATTTTAATTTTCTTTTATTTTGCACTTACCTACCTACTATGTTTTGTGTCTGCATCACCCAAAGGTAGACTGGTGGAAAATGCCCCCTAGAAAATCCCTTTAAGTACTTATTAATTAATTAACAAATAATAATTTTGTTTACAGCACAACCACCCCGTACCGTGGCGAGCCGTGTTCACATCTCCAGCTTTCCTAGCTATCCTGGTAGCTCATACTTGCTCCAACTTCGGCTGGTACATGGTGCTCATTGAACTGCCCTTCTACATGAAGCAAGTGCTCAAGTTTAATATGACTGAGGTAAGTCTTTAAAGTTGCTTCTGCATTGTTCCGGCTGCTGCCGCTGTGTTATTAAGGCCTCGAAATGATGGACTTTTGATATTATTATAGGGTGTTTAATAATTCTGTTCTGATGATTTACTAGTATGTAAAATTATTAATAAGACGAGCCACGTCTGAAGGTGGGACGACGACTGACGTGGGCGCGCTGCGCCCACGTCAGCTGCGTCAGCACGCCGCTGCGCTGCGGGAAGTGCAACCCCTTCGCCCTTACGTAACAAGGCATAGGCACCCATGCTCACCTCCGCAGTTTCTGCTCAGCCGCTACGGCTCGCACGGGTCTATGCTTTATTACAGCGGCGAGGGTTGCTCTCCCTTCGCGCCTCCGGTTTTTATATACACTAGGGGTAGCAACCAAAAGACTACGTAAAGTCGGCGTGCCCCGATTCGGTTTTGGAACAGATTCGACCTATTTAACCATGCAGTGGTGGACAACGGGAATTATTTTTAAAAGTTGTTTCGCTGTCCCCCGTGGTGGCCAAACAAGTGGTGGACATAGGGAATATACCACAATGATATGGTTTTATGGTTATGGTGAGGTGGTTATGTTATGTACTTATGAGAAAAACAATGGTTCTTATAAGTAAGAGACTTGCAACTGGCACCGACCACCACAGCACACACCACATAATCAGCCTATAATGTTCCCACTGCTGGGACACAGGCCTCCTATCGGTGAGAGGGAGTGGGTCGTCCACCACGCAAGCCCAGTGCGGGTTAGTAGATGTCACATGTCTTGGAATTTTTGGTTCTAGGACATGCTGGTTTCCTCACGATGTTTTCCTTCACCGTTTTGAGAGCAATAGTGACGAAATTATTTACACAAAGTAAAGCGCCTGCCTGGGTTCGAACCCACGACCTGCAATTCGGTAAGACGGGTCCGGTACCACTGGACAACCACAGCGCCCACTAGATATTTATTTGTATGGCTTGACACAGCGATCCTGTGAATTATGGAAATATAGTAGGTACTTGTTAACAGCTGCTGCCTTATTGTTTCAGAACGCATTGGCAGTGTCTATGCCGTTCCTGTCTCTGTGGTTCTTCAGCATGATCCTGAGTCGAACCTTGGACTGGCTGCGCGGCAAGTCAAAAATCACAACAACCACAGCGAGGAAGATTGGCACGATATTTGGTAAGATTATTATCTTCAGAATTATGCATGAGATTTGAGGTCAATTCTAACTTCAGGAGTTGTATTCAATGATATATTACCTTTACGTCATTGGTTGTATTGTATTGCTGATTCTAATGATTATAATTCTGTAAAGCCATATTAGTTACGGCCGCGAATTATATTTTAATCAACATACAACCTGACACTCACCTGCAAATTGCAAAAAACGTAAGAAAATTTGAATTTCGTGGGCTGCCTTAGCGCATCTCCCTTAAAGCGCCTTTTTTAGAGTTCCGTACCAAAATGGTAAAAAGGAGGGTTTATGGTGCGACTCAGTCTGTCTGTCACAGCTGGATATCTCAAGAACTACTAATGCTATAAACTTGGTTTTAGATGATGTTTGCCCAACTATTTTGCAAATAAGAAAGAAACAAAAAAATAAAAAGAAAAATGTAAAAAAAAAACCGTTCCTCCCCTTATCTCCGAAGTTTGCATAGAGAAAAATCTGAAATTATTCTATGTGATAGAAGTTTATGTAAGTACTTATAGATTACAGGAAAAATAAAACGATGTCTCTAAATAGCACACTTTTTCAGAAATCGGTACGGGGCCCTTGGTGCGCGCAACCAATCTATTTTGAAAGGACTTAAGTATGTCAAGCATGTGCTGTCGATTGCGTATCCTATTCCGTGTTTTTTTGTGTCTAAATCTAACCGGCTTATTTTGAAAGCGCTTCATCAAGGAGGCTTTCGTGTGCTGTCAATTAGTCTAGCAACATTTGTCTTCTCCGCCAGCGTCCCTGGTCCCCGGCGCGTGCCTGCTGGCGATCTGCTACATCGGCTGCGCGCGCACGGCGGCCGTGGCGCTCATGGCGCTGGCCGTCACCTCCATCGGCGGCATGTTCTGCGGGTTCCTCTCCAACCATATCGATATCTCGCCTAACTTTGCTGGTAAGCTATTTGAACTAATACAGCATGTATACTATGTGTACTTGTAAGCCCTACGCTGTAAATGTTGCCCATACGTATTTTTTGCACATTACTTTTTGGAAAAATAAATTATTTATTTATTTATTTTATTTATTTATCAAAAAGGTGTGGTCATATTTAAGGGTGTGGCCGCCACACCACCAAGCTGAACAACTTTCTCCCTGGGACCAACATCGTAATAGCGAAAAAATAATCAGCCGTCCCATACTTTTGGGTCGAGTAGGTATTGAAGTTTTGTATGGGACAGTTGATATTTTTTTTTGCGTTTACGATGTTGGTCCCATGGAGATAGTTGTTCAGTTTGATGATCTGTACCTCTGTCTGACATTTATTTTTGTTCAATACATCTAAGTTCGCAAAATGTAGGGAACAGCTGATTTTTTTTCGCGATTTCAGGTTTTGGTTCCATAGTAAAAGTTGTTCATAATGATGAGTACAATGACCCCTTAAAAGATTGCCACTGTGTACACTTTTCAAAATTCAAAATTAATTAATTTAGCTTACACAAAGTTCTTAAAATATACAAGCAACATGGTATGAAATTCTCAATAACATCTATTAAACTTCAGTGATTCGCCCTTCGAGATTACACTATGATTAACTTGTAGTAGCACGGACATGTGCTGCCATAAGACTACACAGATTAAACAGCGGGTCCCAAACTAGGCATAGCCTGTACCTATCTTGGTGACCCAAACACTACACGAAGTTTATATTTTTAATGTGTTCTGCTAGCGCAAGAAGTTATTCATAAGTTCATTACAAAATTTAGAAAAATTTACAAAATTAATTATTAATGTAGGTAGATTCAGAAAAAAAAATAACAGGTTATACATACAACTCAGATGAAACATACAAAAACAGTTAAGGTGAGTAAGTGTGTGGTGTAAGTGTGAGGGGGAGGGTATGATTTCTATCAGACTGTGTGCATTAACATGTGCTGAAAAGTACTTACACCCTGTGTATAAACTGTTGTGTTCACTTGCGGTTGTTCCTAGGTATTTAATATCCATTGTATGTAATTCCCAGGTACGTTGATGGCTATTACCAACACAGTGGCAACTATTCCTGGCATTGTGGTACCCATCTTTGTTGGTTACGTCACTCATGGGAATGTAAGTATTTCATACATTTATTTCTGCTTGGTTTCATGTGATGTTTGTAGAGATTACTCGACTAGATTAGGACTCAACGGGATCCGATTGAGGCACAGTTGGGTAAAGTCTAGGTTCTCCTAAATAATATGAATATCATACACGAAAGATATGTTTAAAAACATTACACTACTTTTCTTATAAAAAAAATGGCTTTAGGAAGACTGCACCACCGATTTCCGGAATTAATTCTTTGATGAGACTGAAGACTTAAACTGCGCACCTTACTCTTTTAACTTTGATATTTTATTTACTATGTTTGCGAGCCAAATAAGAATAGTACTGTCAAGACGCCATTTTGTTCCGCAATACTCGCGAACTTCATTAGCAAAGCGTCAAAGCGTACTAATTTGACAGCTAGCGGCAGTACTAATTTGACAGCTATCGTGTGAAGTTGGCAGTAAGCGCGATCCTATTCTTATTTGGCACGCTTAGTAGTAGGTTCAATCCCAATGTATGAGAGTAGATAAATTAGTAAGTATAGGAAACTGCACTTAATTAGGTATTAAAACACTCGTGTTTTAATATCTCTCATTATGCTACAGTTTCATGAACTAAGTACTATTATATTGTACTCATCATCTGCTATCTTTTTGAGGGGCTCGTGGCTAAATAATAACAGCCGCACGATTCGATCGAAGGCTACGCTTGCCACGGTCGGTTCGTGGATGGGTTACCATACATTACCTACATATCGAGACCTCCGTGCGTCGGTAAGCATGTTAAGCCGTGGTCTCGGCTGTAATTTGTAGATCTTTGACAGTCGTTACGGGTCATCAGAAGCCCGAAAGTCTGACAACCAGTATTACCAAGATCGTACCCAGTAAAGTAGCTACCTTTTTCCCAACTAGGTATGTTGGGGACAGCTTCCAGTCTAACCGGATGCAGCAGAATACCAGTATTTTACATGGAGCGAATGCCTATCTGAACTCTACAACGTTACTTACTATCTTTCTAAACAAAATTTAATTTTCCAGCAAACAATATCAGCATGGCGCAAGATATTCTTTACCACGATCGGCCTGTACGTTATAGAGTTAGTTACGTACACTATCTTCGGTTCTGGAGAGGAACAGCCATGGAATAAGGTGGAGACAAGTGAAGACAAGAAGGAATGCCACAAGCCTCTTAATAAGGAATAATCGACTTGAGACTCATGAATATATACTAGAATAATTTAGAAAATCAAAAAATCCGACTGCAAAAAAGTTAAATAAAAAGCGTTGCTAAAAAGACCGAAACAAGATTGGGAATAGAAAAGAAAATTAAACTAAACTGAAAAAAACTTTACTTCGGTTTGCTAAACAATTACTTATAATAAAATATGGTCGATTTTGTGTCTGTCTGTGCAACGGATTTCGATGCGGTTTTCACCATCATTTAGATAATTTATTTCGGAAGGTATACAGTGTTTTCCCAACAAACAATCTCCAAAAACTTACGAAATTGAGGCGTTAAGGTAGTCCGCGAAATTCAAATTTTCTTACGTTTTTTGCAATTTGCAGGTCAGTGTCAGGTTGTATGTTAGTTAAAATATGATTCGCGGCTGTAAATAATTGGCTTTAACAGAATATTATAATCATTAGAATCAGCAATATACAACTCTATAAGTTAGAATTTATCTCAAATTTCGTGATATCATGAAATCTGAATTTCGTAAGTTTTTTGAGATTGGACACTAATGCGAAGAGAGGATATGTGCACGCGACTTTGCGACTTGCTCGCTATTAAATAGAACGCGGGGTAAAAAATAAGCTATAAGGTATGCTTTAAATGTCAATATAGGAAATTTCTAAAAACTGTAGGTTTTTAAATACAGTATGGAACTGAAACATGTGTAATAAATCAAACTATAAGTAATACTGGTTCACAGAAGTATAGCAGAATTAAATATTAAATTAAAAACCATAAATTAAAAAAAGTTAATTTTTCAAACATAATAAATTCAGTAAAAGAAATCACTCTGTTTAGACAACCGAGCTGGCCACCTACGGTGCACCATAGTGCCCAATCCATTGTTCGCCGAACATGGTTTTTTTTTGTATGCACACATGTTCAAGGATTGAAGTTCATTCACTCATTGACCTAGTGGTCCAATTCTACAGTGTTTAAATTTACTCATAATTCAAACTCTACTTTTTGACCTAATTTCTGAACCGATTTCGTTTATTTTTTGTATATCGTCAGTAAAGGCGATATCAAGTATCTGGTAGAATTTATTGCACACATGTGAGCTCTATACCGTATAGTATCGATTTTATATCTCATTCTAGGAATAATCAAAGTATAGTCTATTATGGTCTAAAAATCAGTGATAATTGTATTTTTGTAGCACAATACCATTGTACTTATTTAAGTGTCTATTTGCCTGACCAGTGGCCTTATTGCGAGTTTTTATACTTACTCGATGGCGTTTACGTTAACGTCAATTTGTATGGAATAATTGTGTTTCCCATTACAGTCACCAGACGGCGCTTATTCAGTTTCAGTATAAATTGAAGTTTACGTAATACATTATTACGTGATAGAATAAGTATAAAAACTCGCACTAAGGCCTCTGAATGTGCCATCGATAGTATTTTATAGTTTTATTATTTGTAAGCATTACACAATCATTACAGATCTTACAAAGAATGTAATATTTTTAGGACATGTTTTTGTAGACATTAGTATATATTTTTTTGATACTTAAGTACTTAATTGAAAGGAGTAGGTACTTAAAATGTAGGTAGGTACTTATAAGACCTTTTAAAGTTTTTTTATGCTAAGAATGGCCTACAAAATGCCGGTTTTATATTTCATTAAGTACCTATATTTGAAGCTATCTTGATTAATATCCAATTAATCGCAAGAGGTTTGATATTATTAGGAAGATTGACTGACAGAGAATATTTTCTATGAAAACTACATCAGTAAGTATATATTATAATAAGTACTTACTAAGTTTTGATATTTTCTATGTAAAATTATATGCATTTTACAACATGAGACTTGTATTTATGTACCTACATTTATAATTAGGTATTAGGATGTAAACGCTTTGTATTTGAATCTAACTTATAATCGTAATTTCGCTTACCAAAGACAATTTTTGTACATAACATAAGCAAAAGTTTTGAATAAATAAACGTTTTATTAATTATGTTTTGTTTTAATAAGTAAAACTTTATAGTGAAGTATATAGTGGTATGAGGAACAGGGTGTAAAGTTCACTCACTCATCCTCCATAGAAAAGGGAGGATACTCCGACCAGACGGGTTTTGTGTCTGGTGGGCAACTGCCCGACTTGTGGATATCGCTACGCCCCGCAAGGGGCGTGGCGTGCGGCTCCAGGGCCAAGCCCTCCTACCGCGGAAGCTTTACGGTGGTCCGTAACTACGGACCCCTCATTTTGGTCGCCACTGGCGATGGCTGGTTGGACGTGCTGCATTAACACGCCCATGGAGATGGTGTCTGTCTTTGTGTCCGTGAGCTCGCTACGGCATATGCATACTACCGCTTTCTTCACCGTGTTTCGGCGGTCAACTACTACCGGGTGGAGCCCGCATCTACATGCGTGAAGCCCAGCAGATAGCGACCAGCGACAGAAACACGGACTCTGCGTTCCCACGGATGGGGTGAGTGGCCCCCGTCCGACCCATTTTCAGAGCTAGCCGAGCCTGGGCCGGGGGAGGGGGACCGTGTCGTGGGTGTGAGGGTGGCGTTGTACTGTGTGTCGCCACCCGGTGTCTATGCAAATACGCGCACGCCCGCGCTGCGTATTCGCGTGTGTGCTTTGTGCCTGTATAGAGGTGCATGTCTGGGGTTTGCCACGTGATACGCCTAAATTATCCTAGCACGCACCACGTGACAGCGTATGTATTTGTGGTGAAAGTGTTGCTGTCACAAGTGAGCCGCGTGTAGCCGGGAGCGGCTCACTCGGAAGGTCAGTCCGGTACGGTGATGGGGTCATCGTCCGCAAGCAGGTCGCGGGGCAGGGGCCTAGCGTCCGGGGGGCGCGTATGCCAGGGCGCGATCTGCTTGACATGTGGCCAGGCAGACGCGTCGGCACGCGCGAACATCCCCTTCGCCAGGCGGCCCACAAACTTGTCCAGGCTCTCAATCCCGAGGTCGCGGTGAAGCACGTCGTTCCTCACGAAGCGGGGCGCGCCGACTATTGTCCGCAGCGCAAGGTTCTGCTGCGCGCGGAGCAACTTTCGGCTAGGCTCGCTCGTGAGGGCAAACCATGATGGGGCGGCATAGGTCAAGATTGGGCGCACGTACAACTTGTACACGCCCAACTTGACACGATGGGGAGGCGGGACGAGAGCACAGGTCTAAGTAGGTTGCGGGCGACCCTACCCTGTGCGGCGACATTGCGGACGTGTGGCCCCATGGTGAGCCGACGATCGATGGTGACACCCAGGTATTTGACCCGGGGCGACCAATCGATGTCGACTCCTTGCAGCCTGAGGGGTGGTGGTAGACGCGCAGCCCCTGTAATTATCGCCTGCGTCTTACCCACGTTCACCGACAGCCGCCACTTGGCCAGCCAGTCGGGAAGGAGGTCGAGGGCGCGCTGCATTTTGACCGCCGCGTAGTTCGCATTCAGCGAAGTGGTGATATACGCGGCGTCGTCAGCATACAGCGCGAGCGTCGCTTCTGCTGTAGTGGGGATGTCGTCCGTGTATCGTGAGTAACACGCCGGCGACACGCAGCTACCCTGGGGTACGCCCGCCAACACCGGGCGGGCGCTGGAAAGCGCGCCGTCGACCACCACCCTGAAAGTCCTATTCGAGAGAAAGTCAGAAACCACCCTAACAACGCGACGGGGCGCGTCTGAGGTGGCCAGCTTGTAAACAAGGCCGTCATGCCATACGCGGTCGAAGGCCTTCTCCATGTCGAGGAGTACTGCGACCGAGTATTCTTTCTTATTTCTGGCAGCTGCGAGTAGGTGCAGTACCCTCGACAGCTGGAGCGTCGTGCTATGCTCCGCCCGAAACCCGAATTGCTCCGGACGCGGCGCGATGTGTGGTTGGAGATGTCGCAGCAGGAGTGCTTCGAACACCTTGGAGATCGTGGACAGCAGAGTTATCGGCCGATAGCTCTCCGGCTTCAGGATGTTTTTGCCCGCCTTGGGCAGCATAATGACGCGCCCCTCCTTCCACGCAGCAGGAAAGACCCCCGTGCGCAGTATCGCCGTGAACAGGCGCGCCAGCGCCGCTACCATACGGTACGGCAGGTGGCGCAGCACTGTGTTGGTGATACCGTCAGCACCAGGGGCCTTACGGGGCTTCGTCTTCAGGATGGCGCGTCTGACTGCGCCAGGCGAGAAAAAGATGGCGTCTTCTTCGGGAGCTATCGGCGGCGCGAAGTAGGCCTCCAGGTGTTTCTCGACTGCTGCGACATGTTCGTTGTCGCTGGTCGGGTTCGGTTGGAACTGACGCTCCAGGTGCTCGGCGAAGACCTCCGCCCGGTCCTCCGCTACGTACTTGAGCGCCCCGTCACTGTTGAGTAGAGGGCGCACCGGAGCTGGGGTATTCGAGAGTGCTCTGCATAGTCTATAAACAGAAGGCCAGCTATCTGTAGCGGCCTCTATTCGTTCCTCCCAGCCCGCGGCGGTCGAGGCCCTAAGCTCGGCCTTAACCTTCTCCGCGAGACGGTTGAGCTGCCTCCTCATTGTCGGGCATCTAGTTTGTTGCCACTGCTTGCGTAGGCGCCTCTTCACGGCGATCATAGCTTTAAGGTGGGTCGGCAGGGGCGGCAGTAGCCCTCTCCCCTGCGGCTGCGTTGTTGTCGCCGCTTCCAAGGCGCTTTGGATGCAAGCAGTGACGTCGTTCGCCGTCTGCTCTACGTCCGCGGAGGAAACAATAGGCCGAGTCGGCGTGGTGGTCTCTAACTTCTCTCGAAACGCTGTCCAATCCGTTATTCGACGTGGCGCTATGGGCTTCAGTCGGGTCGGCATACCCGATAAGACGACGAGTACTGGCTGATGGTCTGACTGTAGCTCGTCGTCTATCACTTGTTGCGTGATCTGGCCTTGTAGCCCTCGGTGGACTACGATGTCCAGCACGTCCGGCATGTAGATGTGGGCGTCCGGATAGTGTGTGGGCGTCTCTGGGCCGGACACCGTATAGCCGAAGGCTTCCGCGTCCGCGAAGAGCCGTCTCCCCTCGGTATTCGTAGTGTGTGAGTTCCACGCTGGGTGCTTACTGTTCAAGTCACCGGCGAGGATGGTCGCCTTTTGCGAGGCGCTGATGAGGGCCCGCAACTCTGACAGGTCAAACCGAGTTGCGGGCGGTTTATAGCAGGCATATATGTTTATGTCCTCGCCGGCTATATTTAGCTGCACACCCAGCGCGTAAAATGTGCTGAGCGACGGCAAGGGGAGTTCCTGATGGACGACTCTTCGCCTCACAATCACCGCCAGACCACGATAGCGGATGTTCTGTGCCGACCTTTCGTCCTTCCTGTAAACGAGGTATCCTGGGAACCTAACCCTATCTTCGGGCCCCAGGAGCGTCTCGCTTATGAGCGCCACGTCTATGTCCTGTTCCCGAAGGAGGTGGCGGAGGGGGGCGACCTTGTCCCGTAGGCCGCGGGCGTTCCAATGTACCACCCTCAATGGCCTAGCCATTGTAGAGTGCTAGAAGGGTGGCCAGGCCATCGAGGATGACCGTTTCCACATCTTGACCCTGCCTAATCGCCTTAATGAGGTCCATCAATAGTTTGATGGCGCAGGTTGTGAATTCTTTCTTTGCTGTTGTGGGTTTGGCGCCGGCAGCGCCGCCACTCGTCTCTTTGTTGAACTTTTGAGGTTCCGATTTTTTCCGCTGCGCTATGCCGGCGCTAGCTGTCGGTTCGACAATGTTGTTCACAGCCTGCGCCCTGTTTGTGGCAGGGTCGGCCTCCGGGACTTCTTCCTGTGTCGCCGGGGGGGGGAGGGTCGACTTCTTGCCTTTTCCCTTGCCCTTACCCCCGCGTCTCTTGTTCTTCCTCCGCCCTGAGGAGGAGGCTTGATTCCTGTCTGTGGGCCCGTTGGCCGCCGCCATCAGCGACGTACCCTGTTGGGCCTCTTCCACTGTTTCTTGCGGCCTCTCGGTGGCCACTTGTGGCCGGCGCGAATTGGCCGTGATGGCGGCGGTCCCCGCCCGCTTGTTTCGTATTTCGTTTTGAAACACGGGGCACTTGAGATTGCTCGCGGGATGCGGGCCCCCGCAGTTGACGCAGGTGGCCGGCTCCTCCCGCGGGCGCGGGCAGTCTCTTGCTGCGTGCCCCTCCCCGCATCGCACACAAGCGAGCGGGCGGTGGCAATGGTGCGAGCTGTGCCTAAATTGTTGGCACCGGTGGCACTGTGCGGGCCCACGTTTGCCCCTCCAGGCCTCAATCTTGACACCACGCATGTACATAAATACCGTGGTGTCATATATGGCCCGGACATCTGGCGTCCTCTTTATGATGGCGTGGAACACGCAGCCGGGTCTTCCTTGCGCCCCCTTTATGTGGCGCACGTACTCCGGCTCGTATCCCATCGCCCGGAGCTCCTCCTCGATCTCCTTCGGGTCCGTGTCTGCCGGTATACCCCGTATGGCTATCTTCAAGCTCTTCTCCGCTGGTAGCGAGTAGGCGAACCAAGAAATTCCAGCTTCCTTTTCCAGGTTGGTCAGGTAGCGCTGGACCAACCTGTATTCCTCTTCTGTTTCTGGGCTAAATTTGACTCCCGCCCCATATGGACGGGCATTGGGAGGCCGGCCCAGCTTGGCGGCGATGGCCCGGAAGTGGGTGGCCCAGTTGGGTAGTTTCTCAACTACCAGCGGAGGGTACTTAGGGGCCTTCTGTGGCTTCTTCGTCGTCACCGGGGCGCCGGAGGCGCTGGGGACGGCAGCAGGGGCTGCGGTGGAGGTAGAGGGGGCAGGTGATAAGGTGAAAGCACTTACCCCAGCGGTCGTGGCGACTGGCCTCGGTGATGGAGGTGGTGTGCGGCGTGTCGCGTCCGCAAACGTAGGCGACGGCGACGGTGACGTGGGCGGCGTGGCCCGACTCCGCGGCACACTTTCGCGTGGTGCCTGCGGCGTGTCGCGGCAGGACCGCTTTGCTACCTCCACGCTGGTGTCCGACGAACTCCTCCGGCGTGGCATCTTCTGTCTCTGGGGTTGGGGCTCGAAACGCATTGGCGTCTTCATGCCTTCAGCTCCTGCGGCTCCTCCCACGTTGGGCCGCAGCCCGGATCGCGGTGTCGTATCTGGAGACACGTCGTCGCGACCGGACCCGGCCGAGCACGCCGATGCTAGCGACATGCTAGATCCCGCGCGTGACGAGCATGCCGATAGCACGGCAGGCGAGTCGTAGGCGGAGGTACGGGGGGGCGCCGGTGAGTCGGGCACCCGTGGAAGCACTGCACTTTCACTAACACTCACTTTCACTGCACTTTTTCCCGCACTCACCGGTCCCGCCAGCGAGAGGCGGGGACCGGACGTCGCGGTGCGCGGAGCTGGCGCAGCTTTGGTCGCAGCCCCCGAGGGCGCGGGCGGCGAGGTGAAGCGCGGCGGTGGCGCAGAGCTGTGCGCGGGGAGTGCGCGGAGGCGCACGGATGACGCGGGCGGCGCGGGGTACGCGGGCGGCGCGGCGGCGCGCGCGGTGGGCGCAGGCGTGCGTACCGGTGCGGGTACTCGCGCGGGTTGTGGTGCCGCGGCGCGGGCTTGCGGCGCGCGGCTAGGGTTCGCGGCGGCCGGCCCCGGGGCCTGTGCTGGCACGGGGCGGAACGCGGCGGGACGGATAGGGACCGGCTGTTGTCGGCTCGACGACGGCGTCGGCGCAACGCGCGCAGGCGCCGATGACGTCAGCGGGCCGGCAGCTGCAGCGGTGCCCGTTTCCTCTCCTCCTCTTCCTTCTTCCTTCTTCTTCTTCTTCTTCTTGGAGTTGCCGGCCGGCGGCAAACCGGATGACGTACCGCCGATGTCCGGCAGCGACGTCGCCCGGTCTAACGTCGGGCGGGGTTCCGGGGACCCGGCATCGCGGCCAAGCGAGCCGCGGCTGCCGGGTTTCGGCATGTTGTTGGGCGTGGCCTCCGCGACCGCAACGGTGGGCAAAACCACCGGGCAGCACGGTGCCTTCCCCCTGTGTCCACACAAGTGCCGGCTGGGTTACTTGTGCGAACACAGAGAGAAAAGTTAAAAAATGACGGTCCGCGCAGAAAATAAAAAGTTACACTCGTGGGTAGGACGTGTGTAGCTCGGGCCACGGGCGAATCCGGCAACTGCCCGACGGTTGATGTCGGGACGTATATGCTAGTCGCGCGGTAAACTCTAATTGCGCGATGCAGAATTTCGTGACGTCATGTCATTGTGATGCGTTGTTCGCATCTGGCGATGTAGATGCCGCCACAAGTATAGTAGGTATTTACAAAGTTCTTCTTTTTAACATGAAACGGTAGATAGGTACATTAGCCATTTTACATACAGGCACTTATATTATTGCAGTTACGGCCAGCATAGCCATTCACGACCATGCGATTTCTTCCATATCGAAAATGACACGTTTGTGGTTACCTGATATTTTATATATACTAGCCCATGACCTGATTTGCCTTAGCTGTCGAAACGAGCGGTCGTCTATTTGATTTAGCAAGGTGCTTATTATTATTATTTTTTTATAAAACTTTTATTAGTCTGGAGATCATCTAGGACCCAGAGTCCTTGTCAATACGAATCAAACGATCCCAAACTCGATAGGGTTGCGTCGTTTTATTACTGAGTTCCTATAGCCACTTTCCAGCTCCATCATCAGATCAGCTCGATGGTACCAAAATATTGCATTGTCACCGATTTTACATAGGTACATATGCCAAATTTCAGCTCAACTAACACCGGAAAGTGGGTCAAAAACTTGCAAAATTCCAGGATACCATACAAGTGAAGTTAGGTTGATAGTGAAGTCATTCGCTGGCGAAACGAATATTCCAGTGTAACGTGTTGAATGGGGTTTTTACGCGCACTTCAAAATGTCTAATACTTACGTCCATAGACTTATAAAAAAAGATGGACTCCGCGCCACGCATATCGAAAGTGAAGCACAGTAAGTATGCCGGACCGTTTGTACAAACACGCCTCTCGCACACATTTACATCATAGTATGCCGACCGGCCGCCATTACGTGACACGAGCGACGGCGTCTTTGCAGGTACTCAAATCATGCACACATAAATCGGTACTTCACTTTCGACATGCGCGGCGCGGAGTCCATCTTTTTTTATAAGTCTATGCTTACGTCATAATCTGTGCGAATATTTGATTTTTTTTGTAGATTTAATTTGATGTGTCAATATAAACGAGCTTTCTCGAGTCTATTTGTAGGCTAGTGGAGGAGAATAAAGAAGTTAGCATTTCTATAACGCGATCACACTCAAAACTAAATAAAAAGGTGACATTAAGAAAATACTTACCATAACAGTTGTTTGGATCAGATTTGATCTTTAAATTAGCTATAAAAAGTACGTAAGTACATATAGGTAGGTAAGTATACTTACTAGAAGTGGGTAAGTAACTAGGTAGGTAAGTATACTTACTTACCTACCTAGTTACTTACACACTTCTTTCATTCAAAGTTTATAAAACTGTTATTTGAGCCAACAGAACGGCATAAAATCACAAGTCAAAACCTGAAACAAACTCGAGTTTCCTTTCAAAATCAAATTCACCGCCACACTGCACTGGTTTCAATTTCAAAAGTGGTCGGTGAAGTCTGTGCCAGCGATGGTCCCGCGAGTTCGTATTTATACAATGTTCAGTTGTATCGAGTCACAGTTCGAATTAACCGAGAGAGACGATGACAACCTTTAATTCTATGGTGACAACCATTGGTGCAATCACCTCGCTTTAGTTGTTTACTGTGCGTGAAATCATAACAAAGGTTTTGTTCATTTGTTTTATTTTCCGTCGACTATTTCGAACTTTTAAGGTTTGTTTAATTATTGAATACTTTAATGTTATTTTGTTTTTAAGTTTCTAAATAAACTAGAAGGCATAGACAAAAGCAATTCTATCAGTGGCAACGGTGATGGGCTACCGAAAAGTATAAGTCAATCCTGTTGAAAGCGATTGCCACTGTCTAAGTCATCTTGTCAAGTGAATTTAGAAGTTTTGGTTGAATTATGAAGCTATTTCAATAATTAGTTTGAAATGGTGAATATTTAAATTTAATATATTCTTACCAGAAAAAAAAAATTAGGTAAGTAGGTACTTACTTACATAATAATAAAAAAAAAAACTAAATAATTATTAGACACTAATTATATTTATATAATTATAAGATGTTTTAAACATCAGCAATGTTTTTCTCAACAAGTGGGCTATAAAAAATCAAACAATAGACTATGTATGTACTTACCTACAAGCTTTTTTCTCTCATAGTTATAAAAACTTGAGCGTTTTTATCCTACTATCGTGATCCATTCTAAACAAGATTGCATTCATATGCAAAGGATTATTATGACTATAATTTGCGCTCTTTGTAAGCAACGTGCCAGCAACCGGTTTGAAAAATAAAGTCCACTTAGGTATTGCTATAGACTAACAAAGTAACAATCCTTCATACATTACCTATAATTTTATAAATTCTTGGTTTCTTTGATACTTAGGTACTGTATCATTATGTGTAGTAACTTGCTGCTGGGTTTTATGTTTAGACTAGACAATGACATACTTTATTACCTACTTAGGCAAGTATTTGTGCCAAGTTTCAAGTCAATTAAAACCAAATGAATAACATTTTTCATGTAAACTTGATTCCGTTTTAATTTTAAAAAATCGTTTGAGATATTTCCATAGCTTGACTCAAAGATTATTTATTTACACCAATTTTCAAGTTAATCAAGCCACGCAGTAAAATCCTCCCCTGTGAAATTTACTACCCCTTTTCACCAAGTTAGAGGTAGATTTTCGAAAAGCCCTGATACACACTATTCTTTATTTTTGGTTTTAAGTATTAATACTGAGTTTTGAGTTAATCGGATTGCGCGTTAAAAATGTTCCATACAAACTTTGACACGCCTCACCTCCCCTTTAGAATCATAATTTACTTAGATAAATATTCGTGCCAAGTTCCAAGTTTATTAACTCAAGGAATAAGATTTTTCATACAAACATTATCCCCCCTTTTCACCCCCCTAAAAGTCGAATTCCCAGGTTCGGCTCCAAAAACCCCTTCTTAGCGGATGCCTAGGTCATAATAGCTATCTGTGTACGAAATTTCAGACCAATCCGTTCAGTGGTTTGAGCTGTGTTGATAGATCGGTCAGTCAGTCACGCTTTCCTTTTATAGATATATGCCTCTTTACTAAAGGCCCCAACCTTCGAGCTTTCCACACACCAAACTGCTTAGGTCTTCTGCTTTGCCAGACCCTGTGTCTGGCATGCTAGTCTGTTGGGTAAGCTTACCACATTTGGCATCCCTGCTGACTTTTGAAACTGGATTTCCAACTTCTTGAGTGATCGGTCAATCAGAGTGGTCATAGATGGCTGCTCATCGGATCATACGGCTATTGATGCCGGTGTTCCTCAGGGGTCTGTTCTTCCTGCGAATTTCTGCTGCACATGAACTACCTGCTACAGCTTGGAGCTATCGGGTACGCAGATGAAAGCACCGTCTCATAAAGATACCTGTCCAGTGCAAGAGCCAGCAGATAGGAAACAGCTACTCTTAGAGAGGCCATGAACTTGGCTTGTCTTTTTCGCCTTGGCTTATGGATGGATGCGAATGAATTTGACCATAAATCTCGTTTCCCAATGGAGCGACGACAATCTGGTCAAATTCAATGCTCTGAAAACACACGAGTGTCTTTTCACTGCCAAAAGGAGTCAGTTTTTAGTTATCTTATCTCCTACTTTCCGAGATGCATCTGTACCAGTTACCGACCGCATAGAGCTTTTGGGCATAGAGCTGACATCTGGTCTCAATTTCGGCTCAACCATTGAGTAAAAGGCCCAGACTGCAGCCAAGAAGCTGGGCATACTAAATAAAGTAAGGTGGTACTTCACATCTGGACAGCTTTTAACAATGCACAAAGCACAGGTCTGTTCCTGTATGGAAAATTGCAGCCACTTATGGGATGGCTCAGCAAAATACGCTACGAGTATTTTTGCTTGGTGTGGTATTACGGCTAACGTGGCGCAATAATCATCTATCGCCTGATAGATGATTATTGCGCCACGTTAGCCGTATACCTAAAGGGTTTTCAAAAATCCTTTACGATAATTCTTAGCTTATCTTAAATGAACTAGTTACCCCTTAATACCAATGAGTTATTGTGAGTAACCCGTATCCCATGAACGGGTTAGTTAACTCCTCAAAAATCCTTTCCCTCGGACAGGTTTTAAGGAGTTGCAATGGGTTTAAATTCTGGTAACTGATTGAACATCAGTTATCAGAATATAAGACTGACCCACTCAGACACTTATCATTATATTTGAGTTTCCGCTTTGTGGGGTTAGGAAGGGTTAACAATTATGTTAGGGTACCAGGGGCCGTACTATGACGTGAAAAAAGATCATGGATCCGTTGAGAAAAAAGAATGGTGCTATAAGTCTTATATAGCTCCGTCTCTCTCTCACACTGGAACTGCTCAACTTCTGCCCTGCTATAAGAGCTCATAGCCAAGTCCCCTGATATAATGAACGGCTGAATTCTTAAGCGCGGTATTGTACGGTTCCTGCTCACGACTGTCATAAAAATTACAGATGTAGTCAACAAAACTGTTGGTAATTACATCACCAACAATAATAACACTGGAATTCAGAATAAAATACTGACATTCCTTAACCAATCGAAATTGCAAAACAGTAGAATTCAGAATAAAATACTGACATTTCTGTTTTGCAATTTCGATTGGTTGTTGATTTCGAATGTCAGTATTTTATTCTGAATTCTAGTGTTATTTTATTATTGTTCAATCAATTCACTTAGGTACCTACTCAAATATTTGCTTTAGCGTTTTGTGAATAAGTTGATTTTTGAGTGATCATTGTAAAATGGTCGTGTCTATATGGTTCCAATGAAATTTGAACCTTATCATTTACTAGCTGACCCCACAGACGTTGTCCTGTTTCAATTTCAATATTCCCATATAAAATCCACTTTCAGTTTTCCAGAATTTTCCGATTTTCCCGGCAACTTTTCCAATTTTTCTCATCGTTTAAACCTTCCCTGGACTACGTCAAACATTTCAAAACCAAAATCAGCTAAATCGGCCCAGCCGTTCTTGAGTTATAAAATTACAACGAAAAGTGGCATTAATTTTTATACATATAGATGATATTGATCTTGTGGTTCCAAAATAAAGTAAAACTGGAAATTCAAGTTTGATATAATAAACAGACAGCCTTCAAAAAAATTATAATAAACGAACAGATCGCCTGGTTCTATCGCATATTATTTTGTCAGTGTCGGAATCAACACCTGTTTTATGGAAGTGCTTTAAGCCAAGTAGTTCACAATACAATAGTTTATAAGTGAATCAATCAAAACAGTGCAAGTGAAATTCGATATTAGATACTGATAAAGATATAATCCGAAAACTAATTCAAGACTAATTCGATGAACCAGGTACTAACATTTTGCTGTGTTTTAAATAAGCTGGTAAATATCGATGTAAAATTTGTAAATATTTATTAATTTATTTTAACTGGGTATTGAATTAGTTTTGTAGTAGTTTGACATAATTATATTATCCCATCGACTGTTTCAGAAGCAACACCTCTAATTGGGCCCTGCGAGTGCTTTTCGCCCGGCTGTTTACAAATAAGAGTACATAAACATAGACCACGCCTTGTTTCACCAAAGGAGAGAGAGAGAGTACCAGGAGAGGTGTACCATAGTGGCCAAAAGTGTATCAATAAAAACTGTTACTGTGCAAGTGACATTCGCCATGTCTAACAACTATACAAGCGAAGATGGTTCTGCTGACAATACTGATATTTGGGAACTATTAGGAGATCAACTGCATAGAAATGTCCACATTGTGCTTGTACTTACACTGGCTGCGTTGATATACGGAGCGATATCGTGGTTCTTGCTAAAGAAGTTTCGTAATTACAAAAACTATGTGTTTCTCAACACAACACTAGCAAATTTTTTTATCTGTTCAATGATTTTTATCAGCAATCTAAATTTTATCTACAATTTTGACAACGACAGAAAAATATGGTATCATGTTCAATTGACGTTGTTGTATCTAACATCTTTCTTTAACATAGCAAGACACCACTGGTTGTTAGTTATAGGTCATATGTTCTACGTGGACTTTGTAAAAGTTTTCAATGGGAATATCCAAAGAAGATATGTAAAAAGTAGCCTCTTTACTTGGGGTACTGCTTTATTATTGACACTAATTAGGATGCCGTTTGATTATTTTCATACTTTTAAAATTAATTACATTGTTATAGTAACTTTATATTTACCTTTGATAGTTAACTGTATATTGTACATTATTATTGTATATTCAATTTTCCGAAGTTCTAACGCAAGTGCAAATACAGCTGCTAACATCTGGCGTCGCTTGTATATATCTACTTTAATATTTATACTGTGCGACGTCACATTGATGTCAAATTATGTCATAAACATGATAGCACCCAGTCTCTCACAAATAACCACAGTTTTATTAGTAATTGTACTATATTTTGGTATAGTAGTATTGGACATTTTTTTGGTCGTTGTTAGGAGTAATCGACAATTATGGTATGGATATTATGTAAATAAACTAAGTCAAAAGCAAGCAAAACATAGGAATCACGATATCACCAAGCTTGAAAAATATATTAGTAAACCGGATCAACAGCAGGTATAAGAGCCAGAGGTTTTTGATATATAAAATAATTATATTAGCTATAAATATTATTATAAACTTTTAACAAATGAATGTTAAAAAGTTTACTTAAAAGCGATTTTTCTAAACATTATCAATGTTATGTATACGTAAATATAGCTTATTAGCTTGCTGTACATTTTGTCGTTGCGCTTGTGCACAACTACAAAATATTAAAATTTTTATTAAGTTTTTTTTATATACTTATTATAATTTTTGTCTCTAACACATTTTATTTCGGAAATAGGACATCTAGGTTTTGCAAGGTATTGTGAAAATGTTTAATGAATATAAATATCAGTCATCCATCACCATGATTTCGTTTTATTTTGGTGCCTTTCAACAGCTTATTACGTAAGTATCTAACGTATTTACCCTATTCAGGTATATATGTACGATAACTAAATGAATCGAGAATTCAAACGACTTATTATTAATTTCATAATATTTATAATCCTCTAAAACTAATAAGAAATTGGTAATAGTTTTATAAAATAAATTAAAAACATAGACGTTATCGAAATATTAGTCTCAAATATTAAGGTCAATTAATAAAGAACAACTTGCATAATATTATGGAGTGAGGTTCCTACTATCGTCTAACTTGTTTATTATAACCTAATAGTCCCGGAACAAGGAAAATACTATTGAAATAATTATAAACCGGTAAGAAGCGATCAATTTATAAAAAAACAAAGGTCACCCAAGTAACACAGGAAGCATTATAACAAACGAATAGTAAAGTTTTGTAGAACTTAAGGTCCGTATAAACTCTTATATATGTTCACCGAGCATCTTGACGCTCTATATTGGCATTTCAAAACCGTTATGATGCTGTACATTGTATAGCGGTTGGATAATGGCATATCAAAATGCTTTTGTACAGCTTTCAGCTATTTTTAGTGCCTTAGGGTTTACAATAGCATTTTTAAGTAGTAAGACAACGTCTAATGCTGCTTAATAGCATAAACTTGTACCATTATAATGCACCGTAAATCCGTTATACAGCTTTGAGCAGTTTTTAGTGCCATTTTTTGTGTAATAGCACTTTTAAGTGGTAACTAAAAGCCTAGTACTGCTGAACAGCCTAAACGTGAATTAATGTAATGCTTGCATTTTTAAAGATCAACTGAGTTCTGTTGTACACCTAACAGCTCTTTAATCAAATACACGTGAGTTATTGTAATGCGTAACGCTGTATATACATTCATTTTACTGTATTCGTAAAACCAACGGCCATATTGGGGAAAAGCACATATTTTATGACGATTTTAATATGCTATTAACAGAATTGTGACTTCATTGTAACGTGTAATTTAAGTAAAAATAAGTGCAGCATTTTTTTGTTCACAAAATGATGAAAAAATCGTTTAAAATAAGAATACCGGAGGAATCAGGCAAAAATATCAAAGGAACATGCAAAACTTATAATGTCTACGAATCCGATCAATGCACAACAAAACGATTCGTGCGAAGGGAATTGTAGCGATATTAAAGAAGGTTCCGTGGGTTACCAAAATCAAGTAGGACCTGTCAACATTGGATATACACACGTTTTGGAATCCTCTTGTTTTGAAAAATCTTTATTTTATATAAGGATCCAAGGACCATTTTAAAAATACCTAGATTTGTCAATATAAAAAAAAATTGAAGGGGGCCAATATTGGCATAACGAAATAACTAATAATTTTTACTTTGTTATTGGAAAACTGGACAGATGATCCAGAAAATATATCCTTAAATTTAAATTTTGATGGTTTGCCAATTTTTAAAAGCTCAAAGAAAGAAATTTATTGGAAGAGGGAATTACAAAACTCTGGGGAGAAAGTTCCAGTAAAGAGCAGATGTTTTATTTGTGACTCACCTGCTAGAGCTTTAAAAATTATTACACGCAAAATAAATTGGTAATTTTAATTCTACATAAAAAATTAAATGTACAGAAATAAAAATAATAAGTATTTAAAATAACGTTTTTTATTGGTACGTATGCAATAGTGGTATAAAATATAAGTATTAAAACATACTAATTTACAATATAAGCCATAACTTAAAATTTCATTACTTCCTGATTTTGAACTACGGTCGTCCGGGGTGCAACCATGCCTGTGTCATTCACGTCTGTGCCAGATTTTTTTTCTCCATTATTGATCATTCAGCCTCGGAAAGCTGATTATGTTCGAATATTGTTCCTTAAAATGCACTCTATTACCCTCCTTTTTTTTCGGGCTGGGATTGCTCATATTTCATTATATGCGGCCACCATAAGTTACCATTTTCCTCCCACAAAGAAGGTACAGTACCAGGATTGTTTTCCTTCTACTTCTACCGTCTGTACTATTGTATGGAATTATATGGCTGGTACAAAAATTACTGAAAATAAGAAAACAATGATATTAAAAGCATCGGCCATAAAAAAGATATTAGTGCGTTAACTATACAGCGTCATAATCATTTTAATAAGCCACGCGCACGAATGTTTATGGAGATAATGCGTTCAGAAAGGCTTTTTATCAACTCCTGGCATACGGATTCAAGTTGTACAAAAATTCTGAAATGGGTTTTATGGTTTTAGTCAAGGATCCCCAAAATTAATGGCAATAATCAAGTAATGGCACTATTTCAGTCTACATCAAGTCTACTGGTATACCAGTGAACACATATAGAACTACTGTATAGACAATGGCACTACAGTGGTTCATCAAAAATCTTCTCTGTGGCCTCTGGCTTAATAATTGTTCATGTGTGAGTATTTATACTGCTGGCGGTATTAATTAGCCTTTTTAAAGACTCACCGGCCTGCTATGGACCGACACCATTTTGTAAATATTTTATAACCAAAAAGTATTATCATTCAGACCTATTTATAAAAGCAATAGACCTATACAATAATTATATAGCTTAATTTAATACTGCACAACCAATATTATTATGTTAATTATGCAAAATTCGTTCTTTAGTAGGAATACACGATTGTTTTAGTTATTTCACACTTAGGTTTATATAACAATTTATATCAAAACCACAAAATATCCTAGGCGCGTGAAAATTTTCAATGAAACTTATATAGACATTTACAGTAAACTGCATTGCGCAGTAATATTTGAAGGCATGAAATAACAAAAGAGTCAAACACTTACCCAGTAGGAATTATACATTTTCTTTTTATGCAAACAAATATGGTGTCACTCACTCAGTTTTGACCGTTTTCGTCCATATTATATTACGAGATTACAACGTTAATTGTATTATAAAATTTGTACCCTGGTATTAGAGATGTTTTTGCAATGATGTAGGGTTTATTTAAGTTCTAACTGTGAATACTTAAATAGCTCCAATCATTCTTTTACTACATTTTAATGCTAGTCTAATGCTATTGTAATGCAATTAACTTCTTCAATATCAATAATATTGCCCGTATAATGCTTCTTTAATGCGATTGATACCTTCTTTGACCACAATAATGCTAATATAATGCGTCTGTAATGCAATTAAACAACTATTGTGAACCTTTTTAGGATCTAAAGCCGTATAATTTGTGCCCAAATAAGCATTACAGTAGCCGTATAAACGTTTATAATGCTACTATAGAACTAATTCAAAATGCGAAAACGATACAGAAATGCTGTAAGTCGGCCGTTATACTGCTTTGATGTGTTACTTGGGCAACTACGACAAATAAAAATTCGCCAAATAAATTTTTATATATTAATTGAATGAATTGGAATGAATTCTTTGTCTGCGATTTGCGATATCGATATCTCGATGGCATAAATCCCACAGCTTACGCCTTTTACCCCCCTTTTACGCCCTTTGGCCTTGCCGTAATCGGGTAAAAAAGCAGCTAATAATATAGACCGATCATTATCCTACCAGATACTCATAAGATAATAGAAAAATACGTTTGAAACCAGATACAAACTTTAAAAATTACTTAGGTTTTCAACTCTAAACATCTTGTTACAAAACGGTACGAGTACCTATATCTTTAGTTTTATCTTCAAGTCAGTTTTTGTATTTCGAACCGAAAATTGACAACTTCGACCCGTTTGCATTGCGCCAAAATCATATAAACCTGCATTTAGCGCTATACGAATATAAAGGCGTGTCCAAACAGAGTGCGGAAGGTGGTATGGAGAAATGTACGCGCAGTGATGCTGTACGGCAAAACCGGGTCATGCCGCGCATTGACTATCTGGTCCCAGAGATCTTCTCTTTTATTTTTGTTCATCATTATCATCGTTTCAGAACAAATACGTCCACTGCTGGACATAGGTGTTCCCAAGCACCGCCACTTCGACCGGTCCTGAGCTTCTCGCATCAGGAAAAGAAGACCTATATTCAATAACGCCATTTTTCCCGGTCTATCCTTACTTGTTAGGTTTATTATGAGTAGGTACCTATCGAAAGCCGTTGCGCCTCGCCCTTTTCAAAACTTTTTCGGTTGCACGTTGAAATCGTAGTTTGCAACGCCCTTTTTTAGTTTGACCAATGAATGAAGGATGAGCCTTTTTTTTTCAAAGTTAATTGTTTTTGTTTGACCAATGAACGAAGAATGTTGCCTTAGAAGGATGACCCTAAAATAAACAATGTCCCTTTTCTTAAACGTTTCGTAAAAAGAAATGGTTCTAACCTTTTTTTTATGATGTGCGCCGAAGCGCTTATTGGTGGACGACAACAATGTAGGCCACTAGCCACTGGCCCGTGTATACGAAAAGCACACTTAAGGGGGTGACGGACAAAAGTCGTTGACTGTACATATGCAAAGGTTTTAAAGTTTTTAATAAATAAACGTTTTATTAATTATATTTGGTTTTATTACGTAAAAATTCTTATTTACAGTATTTACAGGGTTCCTCTATTTTAACATGAAACGGTACATTCGCCATTTTACATGTGCTCAGGTTAACGGCTTTTCCAATCACTGCGATATACTTTTAGAATATCCGTTATTATTAGCCGACCAAGTTAATTACAAAAATGTGGGGCGTAACGTCATTCACAAATATTTCACGGATTTTAACAGTACTAAGGCACCTGTCCCACCACTGGCGATTAACTAGAAGCGAGTAGAGCTAGCAACTAAAAACGAGTTGGCGAGCAACGAGCAGCGAGTGCACGACGGCGACTACCGATTACTCGCTGGTATGTGTATTAACCAAGCGCGAGTCTCTCGGCGCGGGTTCTGCCCGCCAAGCGAGCGTCGCTGAGCGAGTCCTCTCTTTGATAGCTCTTGTAGTCTTGTCACTGCGACAAAGAGTACTCGCCGGCGTTGTGAACAGTCAGCGATCAACTATTAATATATCGTCGCTAATCTAACTGACGTATCTGACATTTTGAACTAAGCCGACCTAACATGTCCGTAAGGATTGAGTCGCCAAATTTCGTATCTTAATGAAATTTAATACTTATTTAGTAGTAAGTTTAAAAATTTTGTAGGTTCGATCCTCGATTTTGTAGGTATAATACTTCAAAAGATATATGAACATAAAGGTGGCACCTCAATCTAAATATTTGGATTGAGTCGCCACGTCAGAACTAAGAACATCATGGATGAATGTTTATCATAATTTGGTATGATTTAGTAGTATTTGAGAGTATTTAGTAGACAAAATCTGAGCTCGGTAGTGTTAAAATTAAAAAAGTTACAATACATTATGTGTGGCTCCTCAGACCATACACATACGACTGGTCATTTTTCAAAGAAGCAGTAGTTCAATTAATGTGCAATTTCAACATCATTTAGTAGTAAAAATATTAGATTTGTAGGATAAGAGTCGGCAATCACAAAAGAAAGAAATGGGAGATATAGCATATTTAATGTGGCTCCTCAATTCAGATGCTTCGGTAAATAGATTTGCCTCTAATCTACATAATCATGTGACGAAATTTGGAACAAAAAACGCCAATATTTTGTATAAATTTCTACTAAATGCACGTATAAAAAAACACAAAAAAAAGTACATATTTACAAAGTTATTAGCTATTCTTTAATTTCTTATGAAATTTTTTTGTGGGGTGACCATGAATACGTGATTTAAAAAGAAAATGTACGTTTCGTGGCTTATAGAAACAAAATCTATTTTGTCGCATGTTTTCAAAGTCAGCCTGTATAGTCGGATTTGCACAATTATTTTTTTGTTTGAAAGGTTATGCTCTCGAGGGAACAATGGGACCACCCATTGTCACCAAGTCAGAATCTGATGAAGAGATCCTTGAGAATTTTCGTTTATTGGCAACGACACTACCAGCCGCACTACCAGTAGTGTCGTTTCCAATTAACGACACTACCAAGCCTATTTTTTTTGGATTAAACACCTAAAACGTTCATGAGGTCAAAATGGATATCCAAGATGACGGCTGCAAAAATTTTCGCAGCCGCCATTTCAAGCCGACGCCGCGCGGCGCAGCGGAACGTGTCTACATTCGCCACGTGCTCCCGCCCCGCACTGCGTGTTTTTAATTTTATTTTTGTATTCTTCTTCCTCTTCCTCTTCTGCAAGAAGTCCGATTATAACAAGATCCCAGTCTATCATTATAATTTCACTCGAGCACTCGACCAAACTGCATCAATTCTACACGAAGTCTGGACGGAAATAGTAGAGACTGTAGTAGAGTAGTCGCGCGGCTTCGTGAGGTGCAGCACCGCTCTTGCACAACGCGCGTACCGGCGAAGCACCGCTGCGTCGCGATGCATCGCTATACGCTGCGAGGCATCACGAGGCGCAGCGCTGCATGGTGCAACGTATTCTAAATTCTCACAATGAAATGTGTATATTTTCGTGTAGAAAATAAAGTTATATTTTGAGTCGCTCTTTTAAAATGTGCGCGCAACATCGCGTCGCGTCGCGTCTCGGTGTGAGCTGACTCTAACTCGCGCATTTGCTCTCGGAGACCACAGATGGGCATCGGGACTACTCAATTATTGTATTTCGCGGGTTGCGATTCGATTAGTGGACCTGCCACTTATTATGTGCTGTTTTTTAAAACATATAGTATAGGGATAGTTCCTTTTTAGGGTTCCGTACCAAAATGGTAAAAAAGGAACCCTTATGGTGTGACTCAGTCTGTCTGTCTGTCTGTCTGTCACAGCTGGATATCTCAAGAACTACTAATGCTATCAACTTGAAATATGGAACAGTTTTAGATGATGTTTACCCAACTATTTTGCAAATAAGAAAGAAATAGAAATATTTATACTTTTTTTGCAACATTGATTGAAAGGGGGTCTTAAAAATTCAAAGTGGGTTTACTATGGCATATGGGGTATGATATGAAAGAACGCTATTTGCACATTCTCAAACATTTTTTTTCTTTTTTATAGGCCGCATAGTTTTCGACTTTTGATGAAAAATGTAAAAAAAAATACCGTTCCCCCCCTTATCTCCGAAGTTTGTAAAGCGAAAAATCTGCAAATATTCTGTATGATAGAAGTTTATGTAAAGATTACAGGAAAAATAAAACGATGTCTCTAAATAGCACACTTTTTCAGAAATCGGAACGGAACCCTCGGTGCGCGAGTCCGACTCGCTCTTGACCGGTTTTGTAACATTGTTATTATATGTAATTTGCATAATTATCTTTGTTGGCACATCTTGATTTCAATTGTGATTTGTTTTAAAACACAAAAGCGCTTCGATACAAAATCGTAGTTATAAACGCTTACCATAACATCAGAGGTATCAATGGGCAGTTTGAATAGTTTTTTACAATTAGTATTAATGTGTTTATTTATTAGGTAACTTAGTATTTAAATGGCAATTATTTAGAACGTATAGGAAGAACACTTTATTATTTTTCTCCTTTACGAAGTGAATAATACAATTCTGTTAGAAATAAGTAGGGATTTTATTAAAAAAATAAATTTCAAAAACTAGTCATCCTGGTTTCATTTAACATCATCATCATCATTTCAGCCGAAAGACGTCCACTGGTCCCCCCAAAAGGGACCTCATTCTTAACTCGATCTCGCAGAAAAACACCGAGCATAACCCTCTTCTTTGGCTTTTGGGTGACCTTGAGCTTTCTTATGAGGCCCATTGTAAAACGCTACGTCTTAGGGCCGTAAATCATAACTGGCAACACACACTGGTCAAAGACTTTTGTTTCGAGACACTGCGATATTTTGGACAAGAAGATCTTCCGTAGCTTCCCTAACTTAACGAACCTGGACTTACCTAGTTTGACCGTTTGTCCCAGGTACACAAACAACATGGTCACCCTCAATAGCGAATTCTTAATGAATATCGAAAAGTATTTTTTTTTTCAGATACCGAATATATACAATGTTGATTTGTACATAAGTATTTTGTAGACATTTATACAAAATGTTAGTGTCTCTGGTTATTGATTCCGTTGTGATCTCAGGTAGATACAATCAATTATTTATTTGCAGAACGTCAGGACTGAGGAGCCAAATAAAATGCGTTTATTTACTAAATTCACTCAGTTTTACTACTTTCTCTATATGCTACAAATTCGAACACACTTACTACTAAATGTTCTTTGGAGTGGAATATAAATTGACTAATTACTTTCATGGAAATTCACGTTCTTATGATTGATTGATTGATGGATTGAGGAGCCACATTAAAAGTATTGTATATTCTTCAATATCAACAGTACAGGACTCAGATTTTTAGTAGGTACTATACACAACTACTACTAAATCATACCAAATAATGATAAACATTCATCCATCATGTACCTAGTTCTGACGAGGCGACTCAATCCAAATATTTAGATTGAGGTGCCACCTTTATGTTCATATATCTTTTGAAGTATTATACCTACAAAATCGAGGATCGAACCTACAAAATTTTTAAACTTACTACTAAATAAGTATTAAATTTCATTAAGATACGAAATGTGGCGACTCAATCCTTACGGACATGACCTAACTACAGTACTCGTAATTTGATACATTTTCCAAGTAGAATCGATCTGTCTAATCGGCGTATCTGTACCTATGCCTTACCGTTCCCAATGATAATGCAAAAATCTTGACCGAAATATACGAGTACACCACAGTTTACAAAAAAAAGAAGAAAAATAGCTTGCCCTGTAAAATATGCTTCGAATTAGTTACGTCACTTAGTTAGATTAGCGTGAAATGTTCTATCTCTTTTACTTACACGGGACCTACAAACTTTGGTACACCTCTTTAGCGAGATAATCGTTGATAGCTAATCGTTTACTGTCGGCGCCGGTGGAACAGGTGCCTTAGACAAACGCGAGTTCTGAGGCGGTAAGTGGGGGGAGTTTGCGCATGGTATTCCACCCAGTTGTCTGATGTCTTGGTTTCATACAAAAATGAATATTTACCAACTAAGAATTTCTTCTGTTTTCTACCGAACGCGAACAAGTTTGGAGATATAGGAAGGCCCGAAGTTGGCCCCGACAGAGGGCGTGACGAGCTGTCCGTACTTAGGCGCCGCGGAACCGGTGCCCAATACCAGCGTGCTTGCCAGGCCGGACATTGAAGATGACATGTCCCTGAAAATTGTTAATTGTGTTAATAAAACTATTATTATGAATTGAGAATTGTCCTGCGTTTGCAATGTAGTTTCCAAACATGTAAGCAAATGTGTTTTTGGAAAAATAACTAAAATACCATAGATACAGTTCAGTTAGCGCTGGAACTTCATATTTTTTTATGTCAATAGTTCTAGGAATTCTGAAATCAATTTACATTTATAGGAGTTCGTGGCTAAGTAATAACAGCCGCACGGGTCGATCCATCAGGTTAAGCTACGCTTGCCGGGGTTGGTCAGTGGATGTGTGACCATCTTTACATACCGAGACTCCTCCGTGCCTCGGAAAGCACGTTAAGCCGTTGGTCCCGGCTGTAATTCGTGGATCTTTAACAGTCGCTGCGAGTCGTCAGAAGCCCGAAAGAATTACAACCAGTCTTAAAGTCTCCATGTGAAATACTGGTATTCAGCTGCATCTGGTTAGACTGGAAGCCGAACCCAACATAGTTGGGAAAAGGCTATTCAGATTGATATTGATTTGCTTTTTTTAGTCAGGCTTTCCAAAACCGGAAGTATCATACTAATAACAACAGACTCCTGAAAGCTCTTGCTGATGGGCCTGACGAAAGCCCCATAATAATGAGGCATCTTATAATAATAACAACGGCCTCCTGAAAGCTGTTGCAGATGGGCCTGAAGAAAGCCCCATAATGAGGCATCTTATAATAATAACAACGGCCTCCTGAAAGCTGTTGCAGATGGGCCTGAAGAAAGCCCCATAATGAGGCATCTTATAAAAACCACCCCGTCGTCGGTAGTAGAATTTAAGTACTGACATATGTTTTTAGATTGTTTACTAAAATCTAGAATTGTAATTAAGTATTAATTAACTAAGAATTTATGTAATTCATTAGGTCCAGAGTTGTCTGTTAATTAAATAAATCTATGCTAATATTATAAACAGGAAAGATTTGATTGTTTGTTTGTTTGTTTGTTTGCATTGAATAGGCTCCAAAACTACGGGCCCGATTCAAAAAATTCTTTCACCGTTGGGAAGGTACACTATCCTCGGGTGACATAGGCTATATTATAAATAATAATTATTATAATAAGATCCATAGTCGTCAAGATGCACTTACTTGATAGAGGCGACGAGGCTGTGAGCCTCGAACGCTTGTTTCAGTGCCATGTGAACTACGCCGTCATTCTGCACCGGACTTAGGGAACACGTTGAGTATATCACCGTGCCGCCAACTTTGACTAGTCTTAGAGCGTTACTGAAAAATAATGAAATAATAATAATCACACTATCACACTACTATACTGTTTGTATGTTTGTTACTTCTTCACGCTGAAACGGTTGGACCGATTTGGATTAAATTTGATATGTAAATAGCTTATACCCTTGATTAACACATAGGCTAATTCTACGCGGGTGAAACCGCGGAGCTAGTAATATAATAATAATATAATAATGATCATATTATAATTATGTACTTAACTATTTTTATCATGACACTTTATTTGGGTTTTTCTTATTTTTCTTTTTTCCTATTAGTATTGAGGCGAACCAAACAAAAAAAAATCTAATCGGTTGATTGGCGGCGTTTAGCACGGCGATTGATTTTTATGTTATGTTTAAAGAAGATAGATAAAATTGATCACTTAGATCAATACAAATATTTTAGAATTCGGTTCCAAAATCTCGGTTGCTCCATATAAGTAAAGAAATCGCGATTACTCAAAGAATTTCGGTCGTAGAAATATTGTTAAAAAATAAAACAGTAAAGGAGAATATCGTGAGGAAACTGGCAGGTCCTAGTGCCAAAATTAGAATTAATATCTAACAACCCACACTGGGCCCGCGCTGTGGACTATGGCCCACTCCCTCTCAAAAAAAGAAGGCCTAAAGCCCAGTAGTGGGAACATTATAGGCCCATTGTGTTACGTTTAAGAACACAGATGTTTGATTGTATCTCTGTAAAAGCTAATTCTAAGCCGTGGAAGGGGCTTGGTGATTCACCAAGGGGGTCAGGAGGGAGGAGAGGGGAGGGGGGGGGGAGAGATTTGTGAGGTTTTTCAAAAAAACCTATATCAGGCACCAGTCTCTCACAGAGGTGGAATACAGCTGAGACATTTTTTGTACACATTAACTTTAAGTCAGCTCTGTGAAGAGAGAATAAATGATAAATTATTATTAGTACCTGACCCACAGACGTTGTCGTGTCTTAACTATAAATATTTAAATGTAAACGCGCGAAGTTAAAATAGTCGTTAAGTCTTCTGAATTTTCCAATTTTCTGTAAAATTTTCTTCTCATAACAATAATAAACACAACAAAAAAAGAATTAGCGAAATTTTTCCATCCGTTCGTGATGCGATGACCAAGGGAAATATGGATTAATTTTTATACAATAGATAGATTATGTTGGTGAGGTATATACCATAGCATCAATTTTATGGACTGGTATAAACTGTCTTACTTACACTAACAACTGCGACTGCATTTCAGGTATCCTCAACCTTTCCTTGATCCTGTCTGGTCTGAATATGTTGTTCTCATCATCATTCATGGAGTGTCTGTCTGTCGTGCATGGCACGTCCACTAACACCTGGATAAATAAAGATAAAAATGTGATACTTAACCAGAGGTTGGAATAGGTAAAATACCTAAACTTCGAGGCAGGAAGTAACAAGAGATAGTACCTCCTATAAAATCCCGGAATCATAAACATGACGATTAAATCTCGGGATTTAAGAAATTGCTAATTATAAAGTGCAATAAATAATTCACAACTTCTTAAATACCGAGATATAATCATCATGTTTATGATTTCGGAATTTATATGAGGTATTATCCACTCTTGTTACTTCCTTCCTCGAAGTTAAGGTATTTATACTCTACCTATTCGTACCTCTGGTGATAACGCTAAACTCCTAGCCAAGGGGCCAAGATTTGCCTTTACTATTGTGTTTTGAACAACCAAACAAAGTAATATTGGGCACACAAGTTTAATATTATTCTATTGCAATAATAATGATGAATGCATCTGTGCTTATAATTTTTATATTGATCGATTACCTAACGCCGAGACAAATAAATACTACTTGACAGGTGTTTTGGCTATGGTCGGACTTTTAATTAGCTGCAGTAAAATGACACTTCTAATATCATTTTTATTGTCATTTCACCATCAAATGTGAACATTTTTTAACGTAATGACAGATAAGAAGTGTCATTTTACTGCATCTAATTAAAAGTCCGAGCATAATATAACATGTTCCCGTCTTCTTGGAGTTTGTTTGCGCGACAGTGACAGGGATAATGCTTGGCCACAGCAAGTGCTAAAGCCGATATCAGACGCTTCACTTGAGTGAATAGTTACTTGTGTGAAGGTTCTATTGTTCTCTTAGTGAATTCACAAATAATGCATTGTTTGTAATAAGATACATTTCATTAAAATAATAAGTTAATGATAAGCTAGGATAGAAGTTTGAGATATGTACACTATCGCAATAGATTACTCTGTAATGACAGATGTAATTTGGAAATAAATAAATAAAAATCAATCATGTATTTCATTCCACGTTCACATGACACCAACCAAATTATAGGTATAAGAATGAACGTTCATTGCTTTGCTTAAATCCAACATCGTTGGATCGGTTCACTAATTCATATTCATTTTGTTTTCAGACGTTTCACTTCGAGTGAAAGCTACCAAATATTAACAAAAAGTGAAGTGTCTGATAGTAACGTCTATTTTTCCAGCCTATGAGCTATCTTCGCAGCCGAAATCTACATTGAAATACCTTGTCAAATCCTTGGTCGTCAGTATACAGTCGGCCATCCACTCTCTTGAAGATGACTCGTTCCCGCCATTTGTTGCTGGTCTCGAAATCAAACAGGTAGTCGCGGAATGACCGCTGTATTCTGAAATATGGAGACCAGGATGTGGCACAAACGCTCAACTATCTAAGCATCTTAAGATTTTATTGTTTTTACATTTTGTAACTACAGGATTACAAACAAACAAAAACCCAGCCCCGTATAATTTATCACATATAATCAGCCTATAATGTTCCCATAGCTGGGACACAGGACTCCTCTCGGTGAGAGGGAGTGGGTCGTAATCCACCACGACGGCCCAGTGCGGGTTGGTAGTTGTCACATGTCTTCGAATTTTTGGTTCTAGGACATGCCGGTTTCCTCACGATGTTTTCCTTCACCAGTTTGAGAGCAGTCGTGATTAAATAATTTACACAAAGTAAAGCGCCTGTCTGGGTTCGAACCTAAGACCTACAACTACAATTACTATGGTTGGACTTTTAATTAGCTGCACTAAAATGACACTTCTAATGTCATTTTTACTGTCATTTCGCTATAAAATGGGAACATTTTTCAACGAAATGACAGATAAGAAGTGTAATTTTACTGCAGCTAGTTAAAAGTCCAAGCCATAGACATATAAAAAAAAGAGGACTCCGCGCCACGCATATCAAAAGTGAAGCACAGTAAGTATGCCGGGACCGCTTGTACAAACACGCCTCACGCACACATTTACATCATAGTATGCCGACCCGCCGCCATTACGTGACACGAGCGATGGCGCCTTTGCAGGTAAGTACTTAAATCACGCACACATAGATCGGTACGGTGCTTCACTTTCGATATGCGTGGCGCGGAGTCCTCCTTTTTTTAAGTCTGTTGTCCAAGCATAGCGTCGTTTTGTGCCTACAGCCACCTCAGAACCTGTAAGAGTATTTTTGTTCTGGCCTCGGTCATAGATAGTATCCTGTCAATGTTTACCTAATCTTTACAGGTTCTGAGATGGCGACACGCCGCCGGTTTACGCTGAAAACCAGCGCCTTGACTCGTGCCTTCGTGCACGGGTCACGGCATTATGCTGAGCGTTAGCCGTTTCGCGCGTTGCGCGCGTATAAATAAGTAGTGTTGTTTTTCTTTTTATGTTGAAATATAACTACCCATTTCTTTTATTTTTTAGGCTTATGTTAAAAACTAAATTCATGTATGTGCGTCATTTTTCGTGTGAATAAATAGTTTTTCTTTCTTTCTTTCTTTCTTTTCATAGTAAGTCGCGGCCGTTATCACTGGGCCACCACTGCGCTAATTTATTACATAAATGATGATAACGCGGTGTGGTAGTCGACAGCCACGAAAGCATTAAATAAATTAAAATAACAGTCTACATTCACAGGTTTTACGAGATCTTACCTATTCAACCTGGATAAAGAAATATCATTGCAAACAATAACGTCCGGCAGTAACGTCTGCAGTGCGACTAGGGCTTTGCCCCCGGGCGCTGAACACAGGTCGAGCACTCTGTCACCGGGGTGGATGCCTAGCGCTAATACTGTTAACACACTCCCACAGTCCATTGGATAGTAGTTGAAAACACCTGAAAAACAATGGAAGATTGTTGAGTCTATTTTTTACTCGATTGCGGCGAAGCCCAGAAAAGAAAGTTCATTTTTTATACTTACTGCAAAAGTATGTTTTAATGAAGGTTGATTTTAAGTTTGTTAGTAAAAATTCTAATAAAAAAGAATTATTTATTATTACCTAATTATTATAACTTTTGAAATATTAGTAGGTATGTACCTACAGTCCGCGAGGCCTAAGATGAGCTTTCCATTTGTGTGAGTGATCACCAAAATGGTACGACCCCCATGACCAAAATTTTTGTCTTATCGTTTTACGTAAGACAAAATCTTCAATCGTGTTATCGTTTTACGTTTTACAACGATGCGAAACGGTTTTGGTCATGGACTCTCGTACTAAAAGAACAAAAGCCGATTGACAAAAAGCAGTATAAACCGGTTTTAAACCAAGCAAAGGGCGAATCGCGCTCTCACAGAAATGCAAAGCTCAGTGTTGCGAATCGAACTCATTTTATCACCTTTTCGGAACATTGATATTTTTTCTAAATTCTAGTTTACTGTCAGTTTTGAGTTGTGTGATTTTTCCTTTTCACTTTTTTTGCATTTTGTCTGTAAAACAATAAACTGTGGCTACTTACCAGCGCCTTTTTAATTCTCTTAGTTACAATCAGTAATACTCAGCTTAAACCTCGCGGACTCCGTTCGAGTTCAAAACTAGATGGGCGAAATCAGAAACTAAGCAGGATTTTTTAACAATGAAAAGCTTTTAACCTTACCTTTTAATATGGATAGAATAAACTTATCAATTACCTGTTTGACATCTTTTGGGTTCAGGAAACGTGGTAGCTTCACTGTCCATTTCGTAAGTGAAAACTTTCAAATGTTCTGGATAGTTCAGTGGGCCTTCTGGTTCTATCACTAAAGGGAAGTCTGTGTCCCCTGAAAATATACAGAAAGTGGTGGAAAATAGGTAAATTGAGTTTTAAAACACAAACATAGCCTTGATGGCAAAGGATAGTCCTGTGATAGTATGAAAGGGTTGCTGCAGACTGCGTAGGAGACGGCGCCGAAGTGCAAAATCATGGAAGAGAAGTGGTATGAATGTGGAGAGGCCTTCATCTGAGAGTGGGATAATACAGGCTTAAAACAATGGCCCAGTAACAATGGTCAATAGGTATATAAATACACAAAATGGGGTAGCTAGTCAGTGACAATTTAATGTTATTTCAGACCTTCATAAACCATTCAGAAGAAAATCTTGGCCTACTACACTCCACAGCATAAAAGTATATCATCCATTTCAATCATATCATAACCAATAATAAAATACTTCAGAACATACCAGATAAATAAGAGTATTGCACTGACTCTGACACCCATTCATCCATGCCTTTTAGCTTAGTGGCTGGTAGGAACTGGTACAGAGATTCTGATGTCATTCCTAGAGAAGGGTCTATTATTCTGGATTCATCTATCTTTGCTTCAGCTAGAGATTCTTCTAGAGTTCTGTTTGGGTAGTTTCTGGAAGATAGTTTTTAATTTGTTAGAATGACACCCAAGAATCTTTAGGTTTGTGGCTAAATAATGACAGCCGCACAGGTCTATCGATCTTTACATACACCCATGCCTCGGAAAGCAGGTCAAGCCGCTGGTCCCGGCTGTCATTCTTGGATCTTTGACAGTCGTTATGGGTCATCAGAAGCCCGAAAGGCTGACAACAAGTCTTACCGAGGGGTATTGTATTACCCAGTAACTGTGTTGAGGAGCTCAGATAGTTGCTCCGTGTAAAATACTGGTATTCAGCTGCATCCGGTAAGACTGGAAGCCAACCCCAACATAGTCGGGAAAAGGCTAGGCAGATGGTGACCCAAGAATGGTCACAGAAGTTGGTACTCCTAATTAATCTTATATAAGTAGATAAAATTATGCAATCAAATCAGTATAACATCAGTGTATAACATCAGTCAGTCATGTGTTAAAACAATGTTGTTCAGGTATTTTAGACAAAGTTTTAGTCTTGACCTTTTAAATCACTCTCTAGATAGACACTACATATTACTGGATACTGTGAAACAGGCTCATAATTAAAATACCTTGATAGGTAATTTTTTACCATCTTTTTTGGGCTTTCAGCCTCAGCAGCTAGCAACCTTATAACCCACAGATAATTAAATACTTACACTTCCTCCTTGACTTTCTTCACCCCAATTTCCTCATCACCCCTCATATCCAACTTCTCAGGTATACTATCAGTCTTAGGGTAAATACTGGATATTTCGTCCGTCTTCTGTCTCTCTATGTACTCTGCTAGTCTCTCTGACTGCTTGGCTGTGTCTGCGGGTACTTGTGTTGGTGTGGGTGTAATGTTATACTCTTTGTGAAACTCTTGTTGTATTGATATTAAGTTCTTTAGGCAGTGGGCACCTGGAAAAGGTAAATTATGTATGAGAAGAAACAAGTTATGAGTACTGTAGAGGCTTTGAACCTTATGTGTTTTAGGATACAGCCTCTGTGGAAGTTTAAATAGTTTATGAGAAAAACTTAAAAAATAAAATAAGTGACAGGGAGTCAGGTGACCACAGTAATTGTTGGAAAAGTTTCTGTAATTTAATAAAATCCCTGGTTTACCTCTCTACCTCTTTAATTTATAGCATAGATATACCCCTGTGAGGTTTGAGACCTTACAGTACCTACTGAATACATCATAAATTGTTTCTCACTACTGTTTTAAAATATGGGCATAATTTTATGCTGATACAAGAATGACTTCGGCTATTTATAAATAAGTTATCAGGATTGTCTGAGGAAGCAAACTTAAAAAAGATTAAGGCACATAGACTTAAAGGTCCTCAATCGTAATCCTAACCAATCCTGTCCTATAAATGCAAAAGTGAGTTAGTTTGTTACACTTTCACACTAAAACGGCTGAATGGATTTGATTGAAATATGACACACGGGTAGACCATGACCTGGAAAAGGACATATGCTACCTGTTATTGACATACCATGCGGGCGAAGCCACGGGCCGAAGCTAGTAAATAAATAAACATTAAGCAAGAATATGAGTATTTTATGAGCACTGCATTTTTCAAAGGCTTAAGATACAAAAAGAATATTTACCCCTGTTCGTAAGCTCTTCTATTGTCTTCTCGGCGTCTCCATAATTATTTACAACAGCTACGTACTTTGACCGGCGTAGCATCGCCTCGCGCATCGCCTCCCATTTATTACCAAACACAGACCCATAGAACTCATCGAAATGATTCAAAGCCTTATACTTAGGACCAGTCTTTTTCTTCAATTTGGACTGTAAAACCAAAATTAGTTTAGTAACTCATAGGAAAGCGGTTTAGAAATTATGTTAAGAATTTTTGTTTGAGTATTTACCCAATGTATCTTCGTTTTATGTCGGGCTTGTAGCACTAAACATGAAGTAACACAGGTATTTTTATAAACACTTGATATATTAAACATTTTTGAGTTATTTTCAGACTTATTTTGGTTTTAAACTTATTTTGAGGTTATTTGCGGGATATTTTGAGTCCGTATGATTTTGACGTTTGTTGCGTTGCGTTTAGCAGTTTACGCAGTAAACGAAAACTGAACGCAGCAAACAAAACTGAACACAGCAAAGCTACCGTGCCTCTCGTCTGTACTTTGAAAATTCCACTAACTTTCCGTTTCCGTTACCGTTGTACTCTTGTGAATTTTCAACACACGGAATAATAACAAAATTGCAACTGTTTACCAGGTTCAACCAGGTTTTAAATAAGAACGCATCTATAAGCCTGTCAAATTGACACTGACTGAAATAGGAATGTCATTCTTATCTGCTCGCACTTGCGCCCGCGGGCGCGAACACCAAATTGGAGTATTGATTTGTTTACAATAGTAGTGCACGCTAGAGATGAGATATACCTGCCATTCTCCATACCCGGCCTTTAAGGTATGGGTATCACTAAATACCTGGTACAAATACCAGGTATCAAAATACTTCTAAGTATTTGGGTGTGGTAGGATTTCGATAAGTAAACGTATGCGATAAGTATGGTAAGCCTCCAATATAATGTAGGTACGACGTTTCAAGTACCTATACGTAATTATGCATTATGAGATATGAAATCTTTCCTTCCTACTTTACCAGGCTTAGGACTGTCGGCTAAGAGTATGACGATGGTTATTAATGAATTCTAGTTATTTCTATATAAATTAATGCAAAATAACATTAATTATATTTAAACTGACTAACTAGCCGGCGTAGTTAAAAGATTTCAAATCAATTTATTTACAATCGTAATTTTAATTTGCAATATTTGTTTTAGTTTGTCAGGTTTTTTGTTTTTTTTTGTACGGTTTTTAGTGCTTTTTATTTTGCTGCAGGAATATTAATTGCTGGACTTTTCGACTACCAAGCCGCGATCTTCTTTCTTCACAACTGACGCAAAAAATCAAAACATTGTCGACCTAAGTACCACTAGACAACGTAAACATTCAAACACGTAATAATATTCCCTAACATAAACAAACTAAGGAACTCTTTCACGTCGTGACAAAAAATGTAATTATGCTATTATGTTCCTTATGCACGTAAAAATAAGTACCAATTTTGTCTAACTAAATTAAATCAACCGAATGTTCATAAAGCACGAATGACGTTTCGGGTCCCTTCGTAAGCTGTCGGGTAGCTTCGGGTTGCTTCGGCGTACCGAACTACCGATAAAACTGGGCGCTACCTTGTGGTAGCGGTTCGTATCGTACTATGCGTCTGACGTCATACCTTCAAGGTATTTACCCAGTATTTCGGTCCGTACCCGGTCTATGTACTGGGAAGCACATACTTGGTATATATACCTCTACCAGTATATACGTCTCATCTCTAGTGCACGCAGATTTCTTTAGTATCTTGCGCTATAGCTATATCCTGCAGCCTTGTCAGAGCGATTGGGATTGGGAGATAATATCCCGCTTAATTACTGCCTTCCATGTCAGACTTTATCAGTGGTCGGTGCCAGCTGTGAGCCTCCCGCGAGTTCCGACGGCTTAAAAGCTAATTACAACAGTTTGGGGCGAGTTGTTTTATCGATTGCTCGCCCTTCCGTGCCCCGCTTCAGTGGTGTTCGAGTCACTGCGAGACTCGATAAAGATCTGAGAATGTGCGCCGACGAAATGATATATGTCAATGGTTTTATTCACGAATTGGGTCATCGATGAGTTTCTCTCGGAGTCTCGGCGGACGCGGTGTATTCGCGCGGAACTCCCGATAATGGTTGTTTATTTATTCAAGCTGTAGTTTCGTCTCCCAGGCAATGGATAGTGCAGTGATTGTGTTTTGAGGGGTATTAGAAAACAGTAGTCATGTATGGGATGTTGTATGTTGGCTCACTGGCGGGTAACAAGGTGGAATGGATAGCGGCAGGCTGGAGGCGGCCCCTTCCGGGGCTGTACACTTGGACACAGTGAGGGCCCTGCACCAGACTGTAGTGTCACTTAGAACTGCACTTGAGATATCCAAGAATGAACTCAGACAGTTGAAGGAAAAGTATGAGCAGCACTCCCATTGCTTAGAATATGCAGATGTTATAGAAAAATTGACTTTAGAGAATCATATTCTGAGGCGTAGAATTATAGATACAGATTATGAAGAAAAGGATCATAATGCACAGAATATAAAGTTGGAAGTTACTTACAGCCCGCACACACATAATATTGAGGAATACACAAGCAGTGAAGTAGTTATTGCAACTGCTACAGACAGGAACAGCACTGCAGATGAACTAGATCCCATTCCACAGGAATCAGATGAGAATAGTAATTTTTTTTCTGAAGAAAAGTTGAACGAAATCCCAGAGGATTTAGCAGAATTTTCTGATGCTCCTGAATTTAACGAATCTGGTGAATACAGTCCAGCTGACGAAGCAAATAACAATACAGAAGTAGAAGAAGTCTCTCAGATCTCAAGTTTACCCAAACAACCTGATGAATCTGAAGGAGTACATCTACCAAGTTTTAAAACAAAGCTAGAACTTTTATCAAAGTTTGACGTAAGAATAAAAGTACGGACTTTAAAAGAAGGTACAATTATTTCTAGTACCACATCGGAGAGTGATTCGTCTGAAGACAGAAAGGCTTTCGAAAAAGAATCAACAGTATTTAGGACAGGTCAGCATTTTCAAGAAAAAGAAGAACAATTTGATAATAATAAGACAGTGAATATAAAATCCTATTCAACGGACAACGTCAGGATGGCTGTGCCAAATGAAGCGGACGCTAAGAGTAAAACAGACAAGTTTGATGTCCAAGTGAGGATCACATCTGAGGAGAATCTTGTTGTGAAGGAAAATGTAGAGCGGAGCAGAAGAAAGGATACTCTCAACTTGGATGTGGATGATCTGAGTCTCAGGTGAGTTTTATTTAGCCTATTTATTTCTTTTTACAGTTGGCCCCCCACTGAGAGGGCTGTGTCCTAGCAGTGGAAACATTATAGACTGATTATGCTACTGTTGTGGCAATTCTTGGGGAAGGCCAATTACCAGCAGTCATGAACATCTTTCAGGTGATATGATGATGATTATGCTCTCCCTCTTGTTTTTGAGATTGTCAACGTTAATTTTGCTGTCTGTAAACAACATAGATTATGCTATTTCATCAAGATTTACAGGTTTTTCTTTTCTACTGGCTGCCCAAGCGGCGTGGTTTGCCGGAAGCACTTTCAAGTCTTGCCGTATACGGGCCACACACTACAGCCACAAAACACCGTCATCTGTGTAGGTGGAAGCGGCTACTAAGTAGCGGAAGGCTGCGGATGTTTGCGACAGACACATTTGTGGTCGGTGATCGACACAAGTGGTCGGTAGCCGCTACTTTTATTAACCCATTGTATGGCGTTTTGTGTTATCGTTTAGTGGTCGGTAGCGGCCACACGAAGCGAGGAGCGGCCTATCGTGGCGTGTAGCGACCACCGGCGTTATCCGTGTGCGGCGAGTTCATATAAAATGTACGAAAACTGTAGTCAGCAGCTCGGTGGCTCGGTTGTGGCTGTAGCGTGTATATGGCCCGTGTGCGGCAAGGCTTCTTTATCTTCACTGGTGGTAGATGTTTTATTATGATTTCCGTAAACCACCGTGGCTACCTGAACCTAAAGAAGACAACCAACTTCCGCAATTATTGATAGAACCATTATAATAATAGTACTTTCATGGGGATAGAACAATCGCCATTGACTGTCAAGACGTCCAGGGGCCCTGCTATAAGAGGTCATAGTAAGCCTCCCGATGGGTCAGTTTCTGTCCATCTAACTTAGTTCCTAATCTATTAGTAGCCTCTTGGGATATTGGCTGCCTGTAGTAGACCGAAGGGAACAAGATTAATTTACAAGCGAGCGAGCTTTGACGTGAACCAAATTTTCATGATTTTCGTGGGCACACAAAGCCGTTGGTATTTGAGCAGTCTAGATAACGAGAGGTAGATAATCTGTAGACAATACCTACTTTATGTCGTTGATTGCAAAAGATTTCCCATATCATATCTACGAAACGAAAGCTCTGCTCCGATCCTAAAGTAATCAACGCAATTTTCAGATTCAATCTTTGTAGAACAAATCTTATCAACCTTTTGAGCCTCCTAAATTAAGAGTAAGCCACCTACGCAGCTACACCCTAGAGAGCAGACGATGAGAGAAAATTCAATCAAGAAGTTATCGCGTCCTCGATGTTTATTGAATGAACCCCTGATTTTATAGCGATTACAATCAGAAAATTACTTTTCTTCAAATATTGGGACCTATTATCGCAGCGTTACTCGATTTACGTAATAAAAAAATAAATTATGCACATAATTGCACCCGTTCACTGAAAAATACACGGAATCAACCCTCACGACATCGCGTTTCTGTCTGACGTCTCAAATTTCAGCGCTATCATCCTCATTTCTGACTTCCCTTCTTATTTATGACGCGCGGTATTGCAAAGGAACACGATATCGTGTTGATGCCAACTCTGGGTATATGTGTAGATAGGGATACGCCATTTATAATCCAACTTTTAACGGTGGAAAACTTGCTTCTGCATGGAAACTCGTTAGTTCCCCCTTTTAGTAGCGATTTTACTAAAAATGTGGGAACTTTGATAGAACTTTTGTACGAATCCCTATAAGTATACAAATATACTAGCTTCACCTCTGTATTGTAATTTGATAGGGTGTGTATTGTAGGTACTGGGAAGACACATCACAGATTGTTAACAATTGCAGCCTATGAACACAGAATGATAATAAAGTAAATTGTTATTTCATCCCTTGTGACCTAGTTCCAGTCGTGTGCTATTTATAAGTAAATGAGGTTATTCTGTGACAACCAGGCTACGCAGACGGACAAGCACAACGTCAATAGTTCTTTATTTATTTCAAAATGCACTAATGCACTCGTATTATGGTACACAGGCCAAAGGAATTAAGTAACCAGACACGCACACTACAAAACTATATCCTACTGTACGTACTGCTCACAATGACAGCCTCGCACACATCCCATTCATAGAGTGAGTGCGCTGACGTCTTTTAAATGATAGTGTAACATAATTTCGCAATGTAGGATAGTTGCTCTCGTGGCGCAACAGGTAAGCATTCAACCTACAGTGACAGAATGATCTGAGTTCGAGCCTCGAGTTTACTAAAATATTATTTTTGAGATTTTGTAATTTAAAATGAATATACTAACTGAATAAAGCGATATTCTGACCAGTTTGAGAATCTACCACAAGTTTCTCGCCTACTTAAAATTATTTCCCAGTTTAGAAGCTAACTACCCGCTTTAAAAATATATTCCTGCCTTTAATTGTGAACTTATGTAGTCAGTCTGCATTAGCAACTACACATTATACTCTTTCTTTTGCACTTGAAGTTTGTGATTGTGATATATTGATTAATTTAGACCATGCATCATTTAACAAGATTTCAAAAAGCTCAGATTATTGTTTTGCATGAGAAAAAAAATATTTCTATTAGTGAAATCGCAAGGCGCCCAATGCTATCGGTGAGTGAAATTATTATTAGAATGTATTAATTTATTATGTCACCGTGATCCCACCCAGTAATTTTATTATGATTGTCTGTTGTATCTCATTTAACGAATTGTGGATATGAATAGTTGAATCTAATAGGAAATGACACCGGAATAGTTGAATTTAGTATAATGAGTGGCTATGCAGTTAACAAATAAATACAATTTTTGTTAACTGCATAGCCACTCATTATATCGATAATTATTTAATCATTTCCATTATTGGTTTACACAGTATTATAGTAATAGTTTTTTATCTGTGTTTTGTAATAAAATATTCAAAAATAATGAATATGTTTGTAAATGATTAGATAATAATAATAAAATACAATTTTAAAAGATTTCATTTTTTATCTAAAATATTTAAAAATGTAAATTGCATGTATGGTAATTAAACAAAGGATTTCTATTCTAAATAAAGTATAATAATATTGTTTAATACTTTTTAGAAAAAATAAAAAATCATCATTATATTATATTATTTGTTGTTTGTTTTTTTTATTTGTGTCATTATTATATTATATTATTTTTTATTTTTTATAAGTATGATATTATGTATTTCCTAGGTCACTCGCCCTGCCTTTTTATTTCCATTTTATCGTATTATAATTTTTATTATTACTGACCACTAGCCTTATATATCAATTGTATTTAAGTATATAAATATATATTCTCTGCATTGTATTTATATTGTGTAACTTTTATTTTTTAATTTATAATTTGGGAGGTGTATGTTTAGACCTAATATTTTCACTTTTTTTTTTGTAGAGAAAAACCGTTTGACTGTGGGTGCATTGTCACTGAGACAAGCGAAATAAACCGTCGCTCGCCTGCCTGGACCGACACCATTGGCTTACACAAATGTTTCGCCTCGGCATCGTGCGTGAGATTGTTGCCACCCATACATCAGATCCATTCGCTTAGACCAGCATAACAGCAGCAGCACACAACGTCATTATGCAAACTGTACGGAACCACCTGCAAGCAGACGGTTTGACATGTTGCAAACCGACGCGTAAAATTTTGTTATATACCGTGCACCGTCAAAATCGCGGAATATCGGCACTTCGATTGACAAAACAATGTCGTCATAATTACTGATGAAAAATGTCTTCGTCGAAAATCACCACCGACTTATCGTAACATACATATTATATACTACCTTTAAATTTCAGACATTTTAACGTTTTTAAATCTATTATTTTCCTAGAAATAATTAATAATGGTTGGTAATAATTATAATACCTACTGTTCCCGATACAGGTGGTAAATGTTTTTATTTTAATTTTAATTTTCAAAAATGTAGGTAATTCATATCTGTATATAACTGAACTAGCGACCCGGCCCTGATTCGCACGGTTTTTACGACTTGTTAAAACATGAAGGTTTCTATAATATATAAGTTAAATATTTATCATGATAGTGAAAACCGCATCAAAATCTGTGGCGTTAGAAGAACAACGCGGCTACACAGACAGACATGAAAAGCGACTTTATTTTATAATAGATACCTAAACGAAATACTTAATACTTTCACAGCATATTTAGCCATAATAAATTAAGTCGGCGGTACTGTGTAGGTAGGAGTGTGTGAGTGATGTTATTGTTACTGGATCAGATTATATTTGTTATCTATGTGACATGTTTATTCACTCCGCCCATTGTTGTATACATATTATATAATGGTATAAAAAGATGTAATAGCATGTTCTAAACATATTGTTGTATTTATAATAAAACATGTTCACTTTTGATGTTCTTTTTTTTAAATAAAGATATTTATTAAAAATGGTTTTATTTATTTAAGCAATTTTAAATAAATAAAACATTTTCTTAACAAAAATTGTTCTAATTGCTTTAGCTTAAAATAATAAATCGCAAAAAGAATCATCACTTCAGAGATTTGAACTCACACCGTAGTACTCAGAAGTATAATGCCTTATTCGTTGGGCTACGAACGCTTAAGTTTTCAACGCGAAATTATGTTATACTATAATTGAGAAGACATTAGCGCACTCACTCGCACATGAACGCGATCTGTGCGTGAGGGCATTGTGTGCTGTACGTAATGAATCGTTTTAACAGTAGCAATACAGTTTTGTAGTGTCACGCACACTACAACACTGGTTACTTATTTCTGTTGCAGACTGTACATAAGTGGGCCCAATTCAATACCTTGTGGCACTCTCCAATAATCAATCTTTATCTCGTTTAATTTTATGTAAAAATCAAAAGGACCACAGTGCCTTAATTCAACTGTCAACTTCTGCTTAGTTCTAAAGTAATGTTCCAAACTTAAGCTTCATGTACACGACGTCGCAGCCGCTCCGGCGCCGGACTGCCTATCTGACGTTCATAACCCAGTGGGCCACTGGGTCATACGATACCCCTTGGTAAGACTGGTTGTCAGACTTTCGGGCTTCTGACGCCCCGTAACGACTGTCAAAGATCCACAAGAGCCGGGACCGACGGCTTAAGGCGAGTAGTGCTGCCAACCATTGAGAAAAAAATCATAAGTCTGGAGATATGGAACATTTTGAGTATAGAATTTAGCAGTTAACGCCATAAACGGCCGTTTTTGACGTTAACTGCAAAGGCCTAGGCCTGAGACCTAGGAGGTTTCGTGTTGATTTTTATGGTTCCGTACCAAAATAGTAAAAAAGGAACCCTTATGGTGCGACTCAGTCTGTCTGTCTGTCACAGCTGGATATCTCAAGAACTACTAATGCTATTAACTTGAAATTTGGAACAGTTTTAGTTGACATTTACCCAACTATTTTGCAAATAAGAAAGAAATAAAGATATTTATATTTTTTTGCAACAGGTGCTGAAAGGTGGTCTTAAAAATTCAAAGTGGTGCTTCTAGGACGTGTGGGGTATCATATAAAAGAGCGCTGTTTGTACATTCTCAAACATTTTTTTATTTTTTTAGGCCGCATAGTTTTCGACTTTTGATGAAAAATGTAAAAAAAAATACCGTTCCACCCTTATCTCCGAAGTTTGCATAGAGAAAAATCTGAAATTATTCTATGTGATAGAAGTTTAAAAGTGTGCTATTTAGAGATATCGTTTTAACGATACGAACGAACGAACGTTAAAACGATATCTCTAAACAGCACACTTTTTCAGAAATCGGAATGGAACCCTCGGTGCGCGAGTCCGACTCGCTCTTGACCGGTTTTTTATACAAAAATTTGTATAACATCATTCTGACTAAAAACGTGAGCATAGGAAATTTCAAAATGTTCTATATCTCTACACTTATGATTTTTTGTCAATGGTAGCGCTACTTGGCGGCACTTTCCGAGGCACGCAGGAGATTCAGGTAAAGATGGTCGGGTGACCATCTTTACCTGAATCTCCTCCGTGCTCCGTCCACGGACATATTGCTATCATTATGAAGAATGAGATTCCTAGAATTGCTACAATGCAAGCAAACCTAGTTACTTCATATTCATTAGTATGTTATCAATGTATAATTTTCAATAGAACCTCTGTTTATAAATAAACCGACAAAGTACAAAGATCGTTTCGACGAAACGGCTTTTCCATGTAAAAGATAAGTACCATGTTTCTATCGAGCGCGCAACTGTAAAACCTAGACGCTATATTTTTCAAATAAAATAGTGTGCTTCGCAGCAACAACTTGACATCGTGAATTCTAGAGTTTATTTGGCGGGTACTGTTTAAATAAACATTTTGAATTGGGTTTTACTACGGAGCACACGTATGTAGATACCTAGATACTCGTTTGTATTTGGTATGCAAACATAAAGTGGGTCCTGTAACTCTTACGAGTCTTTGTTTGAGTTACTTTTGCATGGCGGGCTTAAATATATCAACATACAAAATGTTTGGGGCAGAAGGCTAGTTTAGGATTATGTTGAGAGAATTTGCCGCAGCATCTTCCATTTTGCAAAAACTATCTCAACGATCAATATTCATAGTCAAAGGTTCATTTCAGCATTGAAAATTTTAAATTTTTTTATTTAAAAAACCCCCGACACAAAATCGTCATTTATTTTTGATACTCCATCATCAGACCCTGATTACCATCTATCTATAACCTATTAATTGAGACCATTCCAATGAGCCCAAAACACGATAACTCGGTTGTAATTTGGTGAGGAAGTTGGGTATCCTGCAAATTCCAGATGATGGTGCAGCATCAGTTCTAGTTTACTATGTTGTTCTAATTATCACTGAAGTAATACAATACCAAATTTTGGCTCGATCAGACCTGTGGAAGATGCAACTAGAAAATCTACTTTTCATCAACTAGAAAAAAGCTGATATAATCTTCAAACGGCTGAATAAATTTTCTTGAACCATAGCTAAGAATACTCTCAATTAAGTCATCTTTTAAACAAAACAAAGAAAATCTAAATCGGTTCAGTCGTTTGGGAGCTACGATGCCACAGACAGATACACACGTTAAACTTATAATACCCTCTGTTTTCGTCGGGGTTTAAAAAGAGCTGATGAAAACGTACTATGGTCTGGTGATAACTTATTTTATGGCGTTACCATGACCTGTCATGAAAACATACACAAGCCCGCGATCTTTAGGTCTGAAAACGGAATTGAATTGCCTTATTCATCAAACTGAATTACATCTAAGATCATGGGGCCTACTCCCTGAGTCCGTCCGTACGTCTGACATAACGATCCATCAAAAAAAGTGTAAAAGTTAAATTTTTCGGACGGGCAAAAACACATCGGGAGTAGGGACAACTGTCGTATCGTTTTGTCATTCATACTTCGTTTGGGACCCGAACCAATCATCTGTCCGTACGTGATACGGAGTAGGAAACGCCCGTAACGAAGGCCGAAACTACGGACTTTGTGCTTAGGGAGTAGACCCCCTGTCTTTGCAGGCCAATTTGACTGAAAAGCTAAACTAGAAAACATTAACTCTTACCCTCGAATTCTAGGCTAAGTTAATGACTCGTCCAACAAACATAGAGCCTAGCTTTTCAGGCCAACATGTAATCGTACAAAAGTTTGCTCACAAACAGAGCGGGGCAAGTCTATTTGTATGACTTTGTTTAGTCAGAAGGTTTCAGGGAAATCGCTGGAATCCCGTGATTTCATTTTGTTGTGAGTTTTATTGTTTACTCAACAAAGAGCAAAGACGGGCTTCAAACACAATCAAATCATATTCAAAGTCAATTTCAAAGCAGCTTTTTAACTTGCTTTGGTTATTTTTAAACTGTTTTGTGTACTTATAGAAGAGCTGTTGTCGTTTTTGTTGAGCGATTTTCCTTCAGGATTTATACAAACTGCGAGGAACTGAATTTAAAATGTTTTATGAGAGACTAGATGAAAGATAACGATTAGATTACTCTTCATTGTAAACTAACATTGTCAACAACTATAGTGTTGAAGACAAGTTTTGATTTTCGGTCTTATCGCAAAGGCGGTTTATTGCACAGACAACTTTTTTATGTTCGGATTTCTAGAAAATAGCTTTTAGAACACATTTCTTAAAAGCAATAAAATACATAAATTATTTTCTACTTACTTACATCATGTTTGGGACTTATTTTCAGTAATGTATCTCTAGTAAGGCTTTCAATAATCCGGATTACGACGGCCCTAAACATAATTGTGAAGTGAATCCACTTACAGAGCTATTAAGCCCCCGACAAGTTAATTGGCCTTGAGTAATGTTATCACAAAGACATTTAATGCTTTCATTATCATATTATTTCCATTATTCATAACAAAACATCTTATTTTATGCCGATTCTGCTCTATAGAATGGAACCACAGACATGGATTGAATGGAATAGGTAATGAATACGTTTATTGTTGGTGGCAACCTTTCTTTTATGGGATAAACTTAGAACCGAGGCCAAATAGTCATTATTATAATATCTTAGCACTTCTAGATGATAATATTTTCTATGGCGAGCTATTTCCGGGGAAGCAAACGTGACCTATTTCTGCTGAAGTTGGAAGCGATGAGAAAATAAAGTGATATTACTAGGAAACTTGGATGCAATGTTGATTGTATGGGTTCAAAGCGTTTCTTCCACGTGAAATAGTATTGAGGAGATAGGAGAACGTGAAACTCATGCCTGACAAACAATTTTATTATCCTCCAATCTTGACGATGAAATAAGCCAATCCCAAGTGGCTTACACTGGGGATTGGCTTTCAATTTCATCGTCGTACCGTTGGAAATCATTAACCTTTTGGCATTTATTCAATGTAGAACTTATATCAGCTCTACCACTCTCAACTTTACTCTATCTGTACGTAATTGATGAATATTTCTTCGGATGTACTCTTCGGATGGACTTCCCTAACCAGTTCTCTTTTTCCCAGATCGATGTCCGAAGGAGACAACTCAGTGTTCTCCGAAGGTGGAACGACTCCCATGGACCCGAACGCAGCAGCCGTGGGGGACGAGAAACAGGAAGATAATGCGAGTGGCAACGAGTCTGAAGAAGTGGACGACATAGAACTTATATTTACCACTGACGAGTCGAAGGATATGAGTAATTTGCAGGTGAGGGTAGATCGATGGAAGAAAGTTATTTATTTCTGTTAAAATTGATGAGGATGTTATAAATGTCGCAGCCAACTAGCTTAATACTTAATACCCGTTTACTTAGTTAACAGCCTAGCCTTTGGAAGTAGTGCTCGCCGGCCGCTGCCGCGACACCGCTATCTTTGCTCGCTCGGGTCGCGCGCTCTTGGTCTAACCTGACCCATTTGGTCGGGGTGGGTTAGTTTAGTAACTGCGACCAATTCGGATCGCGCGTGGTCGGGTCACAGTTCCAACTTAACCTATATTGAATATCATGCACTAGTTGAACGGCGGGTGCCGCCGTTTAGTTAAAAGGCTAATAATTAAGCTAGTTGGATGCGTCATATATAGGTAGATATTAGGTACCAGTACAATTGTTAACCGCGGTTTCTCTCGTGTTGTAGGAGAACTACTTTATTATTTATCCAGACAAAAAGTACTTCATGGTTTAATCCAGGACATGGTATCCGTGTGCCTAATAGAATCAGCTGTTTATGAAGCTGTTAGTGCGTTGATTGAGTAACAAACATTACGATATTGCATTCATAACCTATTAAGATGGAAAAGGAAAAAATATTTTATGTGTTAAACAAAATGGCAGGTTTGGCCCAACCGTGGCCCGAGGCTTGATGACATGACCATTACTTAAGATTCTTAGTGATATTTGAAAACTTTTGCGCTGTTTTTATGAAGGTTAACTACCTTAAAAGCGAAGTTTCTGTGTTAATTATGATATTTGCGAAGTTTTTATTAGGTCGCTTAACTACCTCATTAATAAGATATTGTAACAGTTGAGTTTGACAAAGCCATGTGAGGAACTTTGAAATCGTGTCTTAAAAAAGTGTCCACGAAGTCTTAACGCAAGAACTTAAACCCTCTATCTGTCCTATCCAGGAGGATCTAGTCTCCATACGCGAGGGCGACCAATGGGCTCCTCCATCCGCATCAACAACACATTCCACACCGGTCCTCATAAAGTTCCACACTTTAGACCCTGACTTTCAACCAGGGCCAGAAACCAAAGACAATCTGACAGAAAACCAAGAAAACAAAAACCAGGCCATAGAGATCTCGAAACAGAAAAGAGTTTCGTTACCAAATGATAAAGAGATCAGACATGTCGCGTTTAATGGCAAAGGGAACTTAGACCTGCCAGGTCGAAGTATCCTAAAGAGCTGTGACAATAGATCAGATAATATGCTGTTCAGGAAAAGTCCTAATACAAGTTCTAGAAGGATTGATAGCATTGATAGTCTGACTTGCGAGTACAACCGAGGTTTAAGCTTCGATAATACCAAGTCTTCGAGTTTCGAACTCGGTTCAAGTATGGATATTCTACATAGAGAAGAGAGTGTGGACAGTTTTCATAGGAACATACATTTAGGACACCGGTTTTCGGTTTTCGCGGAGACTGATATCTCGAAATGTGGGACGTCTGAAGATGATTTGGCTGCTAACTTGAATGTTAGGAGGAATACTTGCCCTAATCCGTTTCAATACAGGTAAGATTTTACATTTCTTTTAGCACTTTTTGTTCATTTGAGTGTAATACGATGTTTTGATGGATTTCGATGTCTTCTTCTGCCTAGCCTTTTCCCAACTATGTTGGGGTCGGCTTCCAGTCTAACCGGATGCATCTGAATACCAGTATTTTACAAAGAGCGACCTATCTGATATATTCGATTTCGATGTATAGGTAGAAATTGAAATGTAATGTAAGTTGGAGTTATCACTTGATTTCGTAAACGTTCTGACGATAACAATCTCATCCACCATCTTTTTAAAAAGTTTATGTGGTCTGTTCAGAAAAGGATGGGAAAAAATGTTATTCTTTCTTTCTTCTTACTTTATGTAACACTAGCTTCTGCTCGCGACTTCGTCCGTCCTTCGTTCTTGGCCCCCAGACCCACCCCGTCGCAACGCATCGCCTGCATGCGCTATTACTTATTTTGCTTAGCGTTCTTTCTGACTTTTTTCTTTTTGCTCTGCTCCTAAGGGCCGTAGCGTGATGTTAAAAAACCACGACGTGTGAGCCTTGCTCAATATCAATCAATATGCAAAAAATTTTTTTCAAATCCGGCCAGTAGTTCCAGAGATTAGCGGTCAAACATGGATCAAACAAACAAACTCTTCAGCTTTATTATATTTGTATACATAGACAATATATACATAGATTATTATTAGTATAGATTAATCGATTGCTTATAATAACTCTGATAACTTATTATAACCAACAATCAATATACCTATACCTATATTGATTTAGGTATTTGACAGTACAAGCTAAGTAAAAAAAAGTAAAAACATTATCTTTGGATGTTTACGCTAACCACCAGAAACTGGAAGACTATAAAAGTGGAGTAGCTCCACTCAAAAAGCGTATAAGTTCAATTGCGACGATACCCTCTACCACCAGACCATCAGGGTACCGCGGCGTGTCCCGTCCGCCCGGCCCGTTCAAGGCGGGCACGGCTCGCCTGCGGCCCGTGCTGCGGGACGGCGCGCATGCGCGGCGGGAGAGCGGCGCGCAGACTGACGTGTGCGCATTGCCGCCGAGGTGGAGCTCTGACGGATATCTTGCTCATAAGGTATGTTTGAATAATCTTAGATCTAATTTTAAGGCGGAGATTTCTTGAAAACGGTAAAAAAGTTGGTTTTTTAAAGCTCTGTATCTCATAAACCGTAAATAATTTTGACAAATAAATTGATATTTTCGAGTCCTTTTCGCATACAGTGATGGAACTCAAAACATAATTAAATATACTTTATTGCACCAAAAAAATCTTCAAACATAGGTACCTCTTAATAATCTTTAAAAGCTGTTTGTCCCTTCATTAACAAGTATAATTATAATTATACCATAAAATGTCAAATGCGAAACTGCATCCAGTGATGGATTATTTATTATTAAATAGTTAATTTCTGATTTTATACGATTTTATTTTCACTTTTACGACATAATTCGGGTGCGCGTGAGAGTCTTCTATCTCGTGCGTCAAACTAGACAGCCATTACGCCATTTCACTTGTAAGCGTGGTGTGTTTACACACCGAGCTAAACCACACCTGGATGCATATCGGAAAAATTTCCAAACAAATGAAACCAATTAACCAATCCTGATACATACTTGTGCTGCAACTGGAGATCTACAGCCTAAAGTCTAGTTTACATGGTGCGAGCTAGCGTGCGAGTCGGCCTACCGAGTAGCTGCAGTGCAGCAACTCGCAGTGTATGGACGTATCATACGAGTTACTCGCACTTGCGAGTTGGACAGTAGCTCGCATCCGAGTAACTTCAACATTTTATGTTTTCACTCGCGTGCTCGCCTTCCCCATCACTCGCAGCATTCGGACGCTTTCAGAAGTAGCTCGCCAGTCAGTAGCAAGAGGATCCTGTAGGTTGACGAGTGCATTTTTTTTGTAAAGAGACTAACTAGGCAGCTACTCTCTTAATGAAAACAGCCAAGGCAAGCCGAGCTACTGACATAGGTACGAGTACACAGTGCGAGCAGCTGTCTACTGCCTAGTCAGCAGCTTGCACTGTGTAAACCAGCCATAAGCCGCGGCGTGTCGTACACACAGCAGCAGGTCAAGTTACCGCAAACTGTCAAATTTTCTCATTCGATATTGAACTTAACCGTCAACATTTTAAGATTTAAAATCATTTCGAGAAATTTGACATGACTTGATGTGCTGTTGTCTGTACAATGCAACAATATATCTTTGGGGAAGGAAAGTGCACTGATTCTGCTCTATTTTAATACAATTGGGCGGCTTTACACACTTTCAATTAAAAATACGCCAGCATCAACGTGGAGTCATCATCATTCTCCTGCCCTTATCTCAATCTATTTGGGGTCGGCGCAACATGTCCTTTTTTTCCATACTTCGCTATTAGTCGTCATCTCGGTGTTCACCCCCTTTCTAGCCATGTCATTTTTCACATCCAGCGTTTCTTTGGTCTTCCCCTACTCTTATAGCCATCGACATTCATACTCAAAACTTTCCTCACGACATTTTCCTCACTCGTGGAGTGATGATTAAAATTTTAATAATTTCATTTTTTAAACGGAGTTTTGCGTTGGTATTTTACCGATTAACTAACTACACGATGGCCGTTCTCGGCTATGCGAAATGACCCTGGGATCGCTAGTCAAATTCCCCGTTGGTGCTCATCTACAACAAATACACACGTTTCGCAGCTGCCGGTCCCGCCAACCAGCGTGCCGACAGTGCCGTCCGCTCGCGGGGTCACGGCGGCCCGGCGGCTCACCGTGCCCGACGCGCGGCCCCCGCCGCCCGTGCGACGTACTGACGAGACCAGACGAGTGCTGCTTAGTGATATCGGTCAGTTATACATAGCTCATCATTATGAACAACTTTTGCTACAGGACCAAACCTGAATTCTCGCAAAATAATCAGCTGTTCCCGTCGCACATAGGTACATTATTTTATGTTCGCATGACTTGTCAAAATGTAGGGAACAGTTGTTTTTTTTTTGCGATTTCAGGTTTGGTCCCATAGTAAAAGTTGTTCATAATTATGAGTACTATGACCTCTTAAGTGGATAACAGTGATGAAAATTACACCTTGTATAATGATTATCCTGTAGGCTTCACATCGATGGTACCGGAGCTGTCTCGCTCAGCGGACCCGGTGTGGGCGCTGGGCAAGCGACAGTCAAACCCTGATGACTCCAACGCAACTTCTACATCCAAGTTAGTACACCTTGTATGTTACCTGTAGGACAAATAACCACTTTTGGTGCCCTAAAAGAGTTAGGAGTCTTTTAGGGCTCCAAAAGTGGTTACCCGTCGCGCGCGAATTAGCAGTCACAATATAAATTTTATTGTTACCCGCACACATGGTGTGCAATCGACATTTTAAGAGTTAAGTGCCCCCGAAGCTCCCGTTGGAAGTGTGCGAGGGAACACGGGTTTTAGTCAGTAAATGTCTGACAGACCCCTTCATCCACCCCAGGGTGGAGGACATCCATGAGGATTTCCACCCCATCACCAAAAAAAGTTTAGAACTGTGACCAGCAGCGCGCGAGCCGAGCAAGCGAAGAGAGCGGTGCAGCGGTAGCAGCCGGCGAGCGCTACTTCCAAAGGCTAGGCTGTTAACTAAACGGCTAATTAAGCTAGTTGGCTGCGAGTGCTGCGACATGGTTATGATGACATAATGTTGTTATTACAGATTCCTGTCTCGCGGCTCATCGTACCGCTCTCCTTGCCTCAGCATAGATAGGAGCAACGACTGGACACCACAACATGTCTACTTGCCGTCGTCCAGAGGTAAGTTAAGGGTTACCCCGCGTGTTAACCAAAATCAATCGCCGCACTAGTACTCGATCGATGCGATCGTTTGTATGAATGTTAAGAGGAAATGCGGGTGCTCTTTTCTCCATACAAACGCTCTCGCCTGTTTTCTTCCTGGTTAATGACCATAAAGCAATGATTTTTCACAGAAATATAAATATTAGCTACTTTTATGCCCCTATGTTTTCCTTTTTGATGATACATTATTTTTATAAGAACTAGAACCCTCAAAAATGCTCAAAATTGCCTGTTCAGAATGCTGTTAACAGAGGCCTAGTGTACAAATTTGACAACTTTTAACGAAAAAAGAAAAACATAGAGGCATAGTATATATCCTTCTTATTCAGTTTATGAAATATCTTTTAAATTGGTCCAATATTGGAAGAGGAAATAGGCGAGAGCCAAACCTCGAAATGTGACATTTTACATAGGCTATTTAGTCGGATTTGCAGTTGTCCTTATCGCACGACATTGAGGGCGGAGCGCTCGCAGAGCGACAGCAATAGTTTCTTCAAATACCTAATTTTCAAAAGTCTGGTCACCCGCATTTCCTCTTAACGTAGAAGTGCGACTTGTTTAAATATGGATGGGCGATTTTCTGCAACTGCAAAAAATAACTTTGTAATTCACAGTATCATTATACAAAGGTCTCTGTTGCGATTGTTAAAATTTAAGATGAAATAATAGTCTTCGTTTAGTATTTTCGTAAAAATAAAATAAAGTTAAAAATGAAAGGGGTCCCCCATAAAAGAAACGTGTTTTTTTTTTATAAATTAAGTATTTTTAAAAATATTTAGAGTGTTAAATATACGTGTACGGTGGTACGGAACGCTTCGTGTGCGAGTCCGACTCGCACTTGGCCGGTTTTTTTTTATCTGATACATATGCTACAAAGTTGCCCCAAAGTTATACAACAAGGTACCAAAGGCATACAAAGATTTAAATATTAATAGTTTTAATAAAAGCATGAAGAAACTTTTAATAAATAAATGCTACTATAATGTTGACGACTATTTAAATGCTGTACTTTAGACATTTGTTACTTTTTTATTTTTACTATTTTTGCTATTATTATTAACATGATGTATTTTTTTAACTTATTAACCTTATAAATTTTGGACTTTATTATTATATTATTATTGTATTTGTACGCCTTTCTAGGCAAAACATGTTGAAACTTCTTTTTTTTTTTTTGTAATCGTTCCAACTGATGTTAAACCTACACATGTTTTTGACAAATAAATATATCTTATCTTATCTTATGCTTTATTTCCAGAAGCTAACCGTCCGTGGCGCAGCTCTTTGCCGGACGTACGTCGCGATGATACCGACGAGTTACTGGAAGAAGCTGAGATATTCGTCCGGCGATCCATTGACAACTTGCAAGCGCCGGCCATTGACTGTGAGTTTGATCAGGTTTTAGGGCAGTTTTGTGCAATATTAGCGACTGTTTTCACTACCACCGCATTGCTAAAAACTGTGATGCGGAGTAGAGTAGAGGAAGACCAAAGAAACGATGGATGGATTGTGTGAAAGATGATATGACTAGAAAGGGGGTGACTACCGAGATGACGACTATCATTTTTTGCGAGCTTTTACCGACGGGAAGTATCTGGCCATGCATAAAAATCAGTAGTCAGACTTTAAGAAAAGTGAGTAATATTTTTACGTAACTTTAGCAACTTTAGTTAACTTTACCTGATAATTGGCCGTCGGTCCAAGTTAGCAGGTATGCGCACGTTCAAAGTACATACTAACACTACTGTATCCAATAAATTGTGTTAAGGTGATTGCCCTGTGTAGCACGCGGAAAAAAAATTGGTTAGATTTCGTGTAGATTCGTTAGCTTTCCTTTATTCGACGAATATGCACGAAATCTAACTTAGAGAGATGTATTGATGATTTTTATTGTTAAAATTATGTAAATACATTATGTTTTACTGTCGCGTAACATATTTTGATCAAGATACAACCTGACAAGGACCTGCAAATTGCAAAAAACGCAAGAAAATTTGAATTTCGCGGGCTACCACAGCGAATCCCCCCTAAACAGAAAATAAGTAACGTCTGGGATCTCGCACTAAAAATAACCCTGTATAAGATAATGTTTTAATAGACTTCATGTCAAGAAGACTTTTGTATGACTTACCCTTATTTATTTATTTATTTAGGGAAAACAAACAATTGTACAGTAAAAGTTACAGTAAATATTACAACGTATTAGAAGCTAATGTACAATCCACGACGTTTCCACATATTACTAAGCTACTACAGTGTAGACACAATATTTAAAATTACAATAGCGCTAATAAGCAGACAAAAATAAGAGGAATTAAAAAAGGCAAATTATCTTATCTTATGACTAAAGGTACAGAAAAGGTGAAAATAAAAATGAAATATAATAATAACAAAATAGACAACTAACTAATTACTACACAAATGCAGACTATTAACTAAAAGTTTCTTAAATTTTTGGCGGTCTAAAGCAAATATGTCTATATTAACCTTCCACAGCTTCCAAAGAGAGATCGATGAACGAGCCTCTTAAGATATTATCATATTTCTTCCAGTGGAGAAGTCTATCGGAGTGACGGGTCAGCCGTACATCCCGGCAGAACCTCGCCACTTAAGGCTCGGTCACACCGTCAAGGTGATCACGCCGCATGGACGTATCGCAGTCGGACGTGTCAGGTATACCCTCATTACCATCATCATTTTTAGCCTGTACCATTCAATTTCTTAAGTATTCTGTGCACGAGGTTTGATGCTAAGAACAAGACTGTCCACTATTTTCCTTCTTACAGAGAGGAGGTTTAAGTATGCCATATTTTAAGAGTGTGATAATTTTGGCATAATACTTGTGTTTATCTATCAGTTTTTTCGTCCAAAACTCATCATTTATCTGTGGTCAAAATAAAATAGCTAGCGAAACTTCGCAACGTGATGGGTATCGATATCTAGACATGATAAAACAAAAAAAAACTTAACTTGATGTTTTTTTTTGGGATCATCACTCATCAACCGCCGGTAGTGTAGCCACGACACGTTACACCCGATGGTTTTTTTCGAAATCCTATGGTTTCCGAAATAGAGGATTTCGAAAAAAAAATCGTTTGAAAATTCTTCTTCGAGCGACACTCACGATCGACCGATGCCGGTTGCGTTCGCAAAAGTAATTGGTTTGGTGCCAGACATAGACTTATAAAAAAAGATGTACTCCGCGCCTCGCATATCGAAAGTGAAGCACAGTAAGTATGTTGTACAAACACGCCTCACGCATACATTTACATCATAGTATGCCGACCGGCCGCCATTACGTGACACAAGGGACGGCGTCTTTGCAGGTACTCAAATCACGCACGCATAGATCGGTACGGTGCTTCACTTTCGTTATGCGTGGCACGGAGTCCATCTTTTTTTATAAGTCTATGGTGCCAGAATTTAATTTAAAAAAAGTGAAACTCACGCTTGTTTCAGCGCGGCCGCGGGTGTAAAGGTGTAGGTAGACACTTATAAAATATCAGTTTAATAATTTTTTTTTTGTAGTAAACACGATGAAACAGATTTTATCAACTCACACTTCAAATAACAATGCTACCAGGGGTCATTGACGCAAAAAAAATCATCAAATTATTTTTATTTTGTCGTGTCGTGTTTCGCTAGCTAATTTAATTTGACCTACACGGTCAAATTAGATCAAGTTTCAGTAAGATACTACTATTATTCGACTGAAATGAAACAACTAAACAGAATAGTAGGCTGTGAAGTCTCCATACACTATTACCACGGTCTGTACATCGTACAGTCGTCCGACGACGCCCGAACTGCTTACGAAGTTCGGCGAACTATGTAAGCAGTTCGGGCTTTCGTCAGACGACTGTATGATGATTGATATTAAATCTTCCGTGACAACATTTTATACATTTTGTTTTTATTTATACTACTACTTTGCACTACTATTTTAATTTTAAATTCTAATTGTTTCATAATTAAGTTAATTACGTTGTTTTTTTGTGGTGAATGCTGTGTATACCTGTAATAGGCATACATACCAGTACTTTTATTAACTTTTACTCTGTTTTATTTTATTTGTAAACCCGGGGCCCGGTCGCCCGGGGCTATTGTAACCAGGGGGCAAATGTAACTGGTTGATTAATCCTAGACAGCATGGAAACGCAACAATAACGAGTTATCTCAATCCGTTACATTTGTCCCCTGGATACAATAGCCCCGGGTGACTTTACTGCTGTTGGTGTACTTAATAAATAAATAAAATATAAACTGTGCTGCTACTGTGTGTAGTTCACAGTCTACTATTCTGTTTTCCAATATCATCATCATGTAACTTCGGAAGCTGCTACATGTATTCTACCACAGATACGTCGGCCTGGCCGGCAACAGCACTGCCACCAGCAGCGTGGTCGTGGGCGCCGAGATCCTGCACAACCAGCAGCCCGGCCTGCCGCGCAACGACGGGCTGTACCGCGGCCGCCGCTACTTCCTCGCGCCGGCACTGCACACGGCACTATTTGTGCCGTTCTCGAAAGTCGTCATGGCGTGGACTAATTAACGGTAAATGACTCCATTTCCACACTGGTACTTGAATATCGTAAAGTCTTTTAGAAGAAGCTGTATGGATAAGTTCAGCAAATTCGACGAACCCTGGGCTGTCAATCTTGGTGATTAGTGAATATTGTCACCACGGCATAAACTCATACAGTGAACAGCACATCAGTGGTAAAACTTGCACTACGAAAACCGCCCTTACTGCTACGATATTAAGGCGCTGTCAATATCACCAACCCATGTGTAAGTTGAATGTTCACAGTAAGCGTTTGCGACTGTACATTGCAAGATATTGGAGGTATGTGGTTCGAAATGCTTTACGATATTTGGACCCTTACGCGTGTGATAATAAGGCCTACATTATTTACAAGATTAAAGCTCAACTTTGTCGTTGTGTGGGTGTATATCTATGATGTAGAAACACAACACAAATGCATAGTTTAGCGTACGACGCATAGAAAACACGACGAAGAAGAAGTGCACGATAAAATTGTAAACTAGAAACAATATGGCGGTGTTGGAAACTGTCAGGGTAGTACGAAATTTTGTAAAAAATGGAAAAATGCTCGGTGTGTTCATGGGAATAAAATGACATTATTATTAGCATGGCCGCTAGAGCTATTGTGATGAAAAAATAGTTTGTGAAAAAGAAAAATATGCAAAGCCTTGGCTGAATTTTAGTACGGTTTATGCTTCAAGACTTTTATGAGTAAGGTACAGTTGGCTTTGGTTGCGAATTATAAAAATGTTATGAGTTAATGACATTCGAAATGGCCCAAATACTGTAACGTAATGAAAATCAAGCCCAAATCGAAATTAAGTGTTGAAGAAACTCCAAATTATTCAAGCAAAAAATTTTACTATGCAAGATTAAACCGCTTTCTTGCATAATACTGTATAATATAATAGTTCATAATAACCCCATCGTGAAATTCAAATGAGAGAACTAATAAAAAATGAAATGTCTGCGCATAATTGTATAATTAATTCAAATATAAAAAAGTAAAAGTATTATTCTTAATAGTCTGTGTTATAAATTATACAGTTTAGGTAAACATGTTTGTATGTAATTTAACTGTCAAACTTTTTTATATAAGATTTCTTGTAAAAAATGGTGTATTACAATTATATGTGGGAGGCTGTAAAATGAGGCGTTTTTCATAGAAGTGACTTTGTTGTATCGACAAATATGCGTTAGTTTTGACCATTGAAATAAGCCGATTGTGTTATCTTGTCTGAGGCAGCAAAGTGTCCCTAAATTGGTCTACAGCATTGCTTTTCTTTTTTTAGCATCCAATTTAATGATGCTCAGTGGAATGAGGTATAATGCCATCCAAATGACCAAGGTATCTTGTTAATTTCAACTGTAATTTTTTAAAACTAATGCGTTGTTTTCTTGTTCAGCTACAGACAGAGACGGTGGCGGTAACATCTATCTATACTTATTATAAAATAAAGTCGCTTTTCGTGTCTATCTGTGTGGCCGCGTTGTTCTTCTAAACTACCTAACGGATTTTGATTCAGTTTTCACTATCATTTAGAGAATTTATTCCGGAAGGTTTATATGTATAACACAATAATATTTAACTAAAGTAACCGTCATGAGAAGCTATAAATTTTGTAAACAAGTGTTCAGGAGTTCACAACATTTGGACCAACAAAAAAAATGAATTTGTTTAAGATTTAATAAATTATTAAGTAACAAATATTAATTAACATATATTATTTAAGAATAATTATTCGTCAGATTCAGATGTTTCCATTTCTGTGTCAGAATCAGTGACATGTACCTAACTCGTACGCATTCGAAACTCGAATGACGCGTTTATTTCAAAATGACGTCCCGATAGTTTACAATCCCTGCGACGGACGCGTACCGGTACCAAGAAACACAAACGATAGCGCTTTGCGTCGTTAAAATATGATCCGACTAAATTAAATAGGTTGTTACTTTCATATAACCCGTCTATATTTCATGTCGATTGAATACGGTCAATTTATTATTATCTCGCAGTATAAAATGTTTACTTAGTAAAAGATGTTTGTTTACATAATTTATAGCTTCTCGTGACGGGTACTTTAATACATCATATTGAAACCTTCATGTTTTGTCAAGCCGTAAAAACCATGCGAAGCAGGGCCGGGTCGCTAGTAATCTATATAAATAAACAGAGAAGTCCTGACTGACTGACTGAGTCATCAACGCCCAGCCCAAACATATACACCTAAGAAATCTGAAACTTTCTCAATAAATGTACCGAAGTAAAAATTTTCACTTCGGTACATTTATTGAGAAACTGTACCTATCTAAAATTATATTTATAGTTCAGAATCGTACCATGCACATCTATTAACAATTCGGCCAAAAAACATTTTAAGAATGCAAAGCATTTTATTTAATAAACATACTTTTGTTTACCAAATTTGTAACAGCGTCCTTAGAGCAAATTTTACTGCACATTAAGGAACTGTTTATGTATAATCGTATAAAACAGAAAATAGACGGTGTTCAAGTAATCATGTTTCGATTATACTCGTAGTAGAACATCAAAGTAGAAAATCCAAATGATAAAACCATACACATTTAGTTTTATTTAAAAAAATTATCGATACATCCCCTTAAATGTATTGGAGGCCTTTCTAGTTTTAAACGGACACCGCTTGTCGTTACATCCATGTCTAAACTATGAATGATGTCTTAGTCACTCTTGTACTAGCTCAATGGCTAATAGCAAACTACCCTACATTAGGACATTTTAAATGTTTAGTAATATTTGTATGGAATTGAATGTACGCCTAACTATGCTTAATGGAGATTTATCTTGAGAATATTAATATATAAATGTATAGAGCACATAGTGGATAAATATAGGTAATATGTATGTTTTTCTCTATGTATAAATATGTAAGTAAATGGTACTAACTATTTCGCGAGTTTTAGCACTGCCGTTATAAACAAATGAGAATTTTGTGTGAGATTAGAATTTGACAATTATTAATTATAACCATTTGGAAATAATAATAATGAGACCGTAGCCAAAAAGTTAGAGGAATAAGAATCCTAATTATTATGAAAGATCTGACTACGGTCTTAAATAAGACTATGTAAGCAGTCGATATGTACCTACTGGATGGATGACGTCAATATTTTATTTACAAATATATGTAAAATATGTATAAACATAAGTAAAACGTTATCTATACATTTAACAGCAACTTTTTGATGTTTTCAATTACAATCGCATTAGATTTCAATAGATTTTTATTAGGGTGAATTTTGTTGCATTATGCACTCTATACCATAAGAAGCATAAGATCTAAATATGGATTGTGTTCAGTTTTGAATAGGCTAGTTATATACATTATAAGTGTGTATTAATATATGCCTAAGAAAATAATGTTCATTGGGGGGAAATGGAGGTTAGAATAAATAAAATTGTTAATTTCCAAGATGTGGACTACAGGAACTAAAGCGCGGTCACTGTCGGACTGCATAGAAAAGAAAGAAAAGCGCGATGACACAACTCTGGTATTTTATTGCAAAATATGAAGTAATTATCTATTTACAAAAAATCTATTGATTGGACTAAAAAAATTTAAACGTTAATAAGTTGCTTGTAGAATAATCTGACAACAAATCGAATCGTTAAAAGAATTTTTTAGAGGTTTCTTCGTGATTTTTTTTTATCGTATCAAAGTGTTATGTTTTCAACACACTATCTAACTAGCATATCCTGAAGAATATCATATATTTTTCTGATTTTGTTTACCTACTGCTGTAGATCATATTTATACTTTTAGGCATTATAAAACTTGCGTTTAGGTCCTGTAGTCCCCTGCAATGTACTTTTTTGGCGGATTCAGCTGGATTATCTTGTTGTCATATAATGAAACAAGAATAAGAACTAATTTAATAATATTGTAGTAATTATTTCCTTATATTCCGATAAGACTATTACTAATGGATGGCTAAGTGTTCAATGTAAATGCGTTTCAGTGTAATTGTTAATCATTTATTCAAAGAAGTAATCAGTCACATAGAAAATATTCGATATTTTGTAGTTGCTGTATCTAACCTCCTAAAATATTAGTGTCATCAATAAATCTGCAGTCAGGTATGGCTCACAGTTAAGCCCCATTTACACTTGGCAAGATTCTTGCCTATGACATACCATACAAACAATGGGGTTGTTTCCCGGAGAGCGCTGCGTGTTTGTCACTAGTCAAAGTCATCTTAAAGACAAAGCAACCCGATTTGGATAGATTTTTCAGTAAGGAACTAAACGGAAAAGGAACGGAATGAAAGTAACAAACACATAGCGCCATCTGCGCGGAACTGATTTGACAGTTTTCTTCCCCATTGAAGTAACAAATAGCGCCATCTATGCGGAACCTCTTTGTCAGTTTTCTTCCCCGTTAAAGTAAGAATAGCACCATCTACACGGAACAAATTTGACAGTTTTCTTCCCCATTGAAGTAATAAATAGCGCACTCTACGCGGAACTAATTTGACAGCTTTCTTCCCATTGAAGTAACAAACAGCGGCATCTACGTGGAACTAATTTGACAATTTTCTTCCTCATTGAAGTAACAAATAGCGGCATCTACGCGGAACTAATTTGACAGTTTTCTTCCTCATTGAAGTAACAAATAGCACCATCTACGCGGAACTAATTTGGCAGTTTTATTCCCCATTGAAGTAACAAATGACGTGCATCGTCTAAATTGTGTAGACGATGCTGAAGGTGCGATCAGCTTTCCTATCTACTTAAGGAAATGTGGGCCTTTGTGGAAGCTAATAGCCAGAAACTTAAAAAATGCGACTTGGTCATGTGAGTATGGTTCATGCTGAAACATGCTAAGAGTAAATTCTTCAATTCATTCAATTATGGGCCATATCTAACCGCAGTGCAATTTCTCTTTCCTTCATATTCGTGTTAAGATATAAAGGTAATAGGGATGTAAGGATTGTATTTACATAAATTATTAAAATGGGTAGATAATTATGTTAACTGTGTAGATAATTATATGGTCTAGCGGCAAAGTACTTCACATTAATAGTGTTTAGTAATTAATTAATGTGTATGGCTAAGTATTGCTCATACTTCTACAATGGTGCTCTGTTAGTTTGTCTTTCTATACAGGGTGTTATGAAAATTGTTCACATTTTTTTCATTAAAAAGAAACAGTTTTCATAACATTCTGCATACTAACATATTTGCTTGCTATCAATTTTCTTAGTCGCTTAGTTCAGGAATATTTAGTGGTAGTCTCTTGAAATTATTACCAATTTATTTACGCATATTTTTTATAAATTCTTATTTTTCTATGCAATTCTACAATTTTATACTGTACCTAAGGGTTGATGCGTACTGGATAAAGTATTTTGTTTGAATGTACAGTCGAGGAAGGAAGTCTTTAACCACTTTAAACCATACGTATTTTCTTTTGACATTAGAACAGGTTTCAGAAATGTCAGATTTACTTCCTTGACAGTACCTGGCCTGCTATTGCATATCAAAACAAATTGTAGTTTATATTTTCTTATCTCTGCGACAATCTGTCTGTGAACTTTTAAATGTTTTAGAAAGCTTAGCTTAGCCGTTTCGAATGTGTATTTGATGTATATTGTAATATAACATATTTATAATAATAATAATTATATCTTTAACTCATAAACTGTCTGTTGTGTTTGGGAATTAGTTCTGTACCTTTTTGTTTGAGTTGTTATTGGAATATTTATTCCGTCTCGTCCCGAAACTCCGCAATTCGTATTGTTATAAACAAACATACAGTTAAAAACATTACCCACCTTTTGAAATTCATCGCAGTCGGGTAAAAAGGTAGAAACGCATGATGTTATCGGCCTAAATATTTTCAATTTCAGAAAAAAAAAACAACTACCTACTTAAATAAAGACGGCCTATAAACATATATAATGGCCTATAAACATAGACGGAAACGGGAGAATTCATTTATATTATCACACTTTAAAGGGCGAACTGTTTCTCAAACAAAATGGACAGGCAGCATTATACCAAAAATATATTTCTCTACTTACCTACTATTATGACTTGAGCAAACTCGAAATATCTTAAGCCTTCTGTTTAAGTTTAAGGCGTAAGATAAAGTTGCATTGCTAATTTATCACTAACTTCTGAAAGTGTAACATGTTACTGTAACATTACTTTCAATGTAACATATAACATTACTTTAAGTGCATTGATCGCGCGTGAGCTGGCAACGTCGCATTTCTATAGGTTTTTCGTGATTATATATTATATTAAATTTGAATCAAAGGACAATTTCCTCTGACAAATTCTTAGATCGTTGGTATTTATGAGTAGGTATTTATTAGTTATTTTGGTAATTACTCTTAGAAAATAGAAAATAATTGACAATTTGTCATTTTTCAAGAGTAAATTCCAAACTAACTGTCAAAAATAGCATACCTACATACTTATAAATACCAATGATCTAAGAATTTGTCAGACGAAATTGTCCTTTGATTTAAATTTAATGAAATAATCACGAAAAACCTCTAGAAATGCGACGTTACAAGCTCGCGCGCGATCAACGCTCTTAAATGTAACTACCGTAGAACTAAATGAAAAGTTTACATTATTATCGTGTGAGAGGTAGGAGTCTTCTACTTTTATTTACTTATGGTTTTGGAACTTTGACATTTTATCATAACAGCACGGCTGTAATCCCCGAAGGGCCAGGCAGAGAGGCGTAGGTACCTATAGTTCAACCACATTTCGCCAGTTATGTTTATGTCCTATGTAATAGATTCTGTCAAGCGAGTGGTGTCCCATGAAAAAGGCGGCAAATTCAAAAATCTTACAGGTGTCAACACTGATATAGTATGCTGAAAACATGTTTGATACTTGTGTTGGATACTTGAATTTTTGTAGATAAAAAAATTCTTTGGGATAAATTAAAAAAGTGCATTTCAATGTAGGTATTTATTAGTGACAATTAGAACTAAAATCAGAATCTAGAAATTCAATGCCTTCATAAGAGAAATCACTGTCAGTATCATGAATTCATGACGCACAAAAATCATGAAGGGTTCCAACTTCGTTTCGGTTATCCTTTGTTTTCTACATTAATAGTGTGATATGTGCATTTATCCATAAAATATATTTCTTTTCCATTCTTCTTTAAATTTCCATGAATACAAATTAGATAATTTAGCTAAAAGTATCAAAATGCTGTAGCTTAGTAGAACAGAAGTTGTGACAATCCGTTTGACAGATAATAGTATTACCATTATAAGAAATCAGCTAAATGGTCGTGGACAAGATTCGCTTGACAGACTCTAGGGGGCGAGCCTACTTTGACATTTTGTAGTTGAATATTCTTTTAAATTGACTTGTATTCGGTTTCATTATGGTTGGATCTTGAAACGTAAAGCGGTGAAATCCTAGAGATGAACGTCTTGATAAAATTTATTATCACACATTCTGTTTGTGCACGGCTGACGCGTGCCTGGCCGAAGGCCTAAAATATTATTGAAATATTTGGCCTAAGTTGAGTATATTAAAAAAAAAATTCAGACTAAATTAATGTCCATAATTGTTAGTTACAAAGTATGACCACGTTGGTACAGTTTCTTTTTGCTTAAATTGTAACAAATTAAATCATGAACGAATGTTACCAAATAACTCTGCTGATTTATTTGGTTATTATTTATTTATAATTGAATTTAATCATCAAGTAACAGGACTCACAGTGTTAGTAACAATAAAATAATGTACTTACAGTTTACGTTAGTAAAACATTAACACAGAAACAACTTGTGATACCATTGCTGCAAGGTGACAGGGCCAGCCGATACCTTGCAGCAGTGGTTCACAAACGCACAATCTAGCATGCTGGCTTTATTTATGTATATTTCTATATATCTCTCTTTCTCTTTACCTTTTAACCCCCTTACTTTCATAAATAAATATTTGTATTTTTCAATCTAGCCTTAACATTTTCTAATACCAGATAATAGATCATAAAATTTTATAAATATACAGTTCATGTTCCAATGGGATCGCGCTCCCATTGGGAACCCATGTTCTAGCGAATGACGCCTCTAAGTGACAAAAAGAGATAGAGATACACAGAAAAATGCTGATCCGTACTTACGTGATTTCACCCTACACATCATTCTCATCATTTCAGCCGAAAGATGTCTACTGCTGGACATAGGCCTCCCCTAGCACCGCCACTTCACCCTACACATATGTACAATTAAGTTACCTTTGACTAAAGGTGTTTTGATAGGACGAAAGGAAAAGGATGAGATTGTCTAACAGTGTCTTATTATGTATGGTACTTAGATACGGTCAGCAATGTACACGGACTTGTATGCAGAGAATTGTAGGAACGTTTTACACATTGTTTGGTCGCGAAGTATGATAATTTAAATATCACTCCTGTATTTCTCAACAGTATGTGCAATCTTAGAGAAGTGTTCCAGAAATGTACACACACACACACACACCCACATAGTACAGTAAACCCACATTTCTCCAGTTACATTTCCAGTTAAGTTCCAAGTAATTAGGATGCCTGAAAGATACTTTTCAAATGTAACATCACACTAATAAATAATAATAGTTTGTGAGTGTGTAAGGGTGTGTTTGTATGTTTGTCACCTATTCACAATCAAACGGCTGGACTGATTTGAATGAAATTTTGTATATAGATAACTTATACTCTAATATCATTGAAGTAACAGAGAACACTCTCGATCATGTCACCTTCCAAAAAAAATCAAAATCGGTTCAGCAGTTTGGGAGCTACTACGCCACAGACAGATACACAGACACACAGACACACATTAAACTTATAAACCTCTGATTCTGTCGGGGGCAATGTACTAAATATCTGTTCCAAAAATTAAGTGAGTTTGGATATGATACATTGGTATCATATCCAAACTCACTTAATTTTTGGAAAACTAAAAAAAAAACATTTAACGAAGTGTGAAGTAGGTATTGTTGTTCTGAATAGCTTAAACGTAATACAAATGTACCTAAGTTTTGATCTCAAATATTTATTTAGATCTGTAAGTTCTACTGTGATTTCTAATTTTTTGGACTGAGTTCATCAGTATTATATTGTTTTGTATTACTTTTATTTTATACATGGATTTTTGCTTTTTGATCAGGTACATAAATTTTTTTGTGATTTACATACCAAAGAATGTGGTACTTAAGTAGAAAGTTTGATTAAAACTAATAATGTGCACCAATGTCTATAATTGTAAAAAAATGGCTATAAATCGGCTAACAGAGAAAAAAATAGTGTTCATCAAAATGTGCCAAACACTGGCGAAATGTCATGGAAATCTATGTATTATAGCATCTGTCTGTACAAAAAGCCTTTGCCTAAATATTATATAATAAAAAAAAACAAATATCAATTTCACGCACAAACGTTTTTGTCGAAATGGCAACCCAGCGGGCTAACAAAGAATGGTACAATGTTAAAAGAGAACTTTTGATGCCTAATCTACTAAAGTTTCTTCATGAAAAACTATCTTTTAGATGTACAACTTGATTTTGTACAACTCTGATTGTATATGTGTATACCTGTTATGTATAGGTAGTTTATGTCATATACATGTAAGTAGAATCTTAGATCGAAACACCCTTATCTATGCTGTTGATGAGATCAAAAGAAATCTATTTTAAATATCATTGTACGAGATTATATGTTAAGTGTAAGAAATAAAAGTATTAAAAATATTTAAGTATTTTTCTTGAAAAAACCTATAAATACCACATCTTATGAGTTCTATGTATTTAATGGTCTTAAAATTCAAAGTAATGTTGATTACCATTTTGAAGATTCACGGGTAAGATAAAATGAAAATACAAAAATACGTTGTCAACATATTTATTAGTCGTCGATAAAAGGAAAAAAAAGGAAGATAAAAGGAATATAAAACAAACAAAAAGTTGAGTAATTAACAATGATTTAATTAACAGCAACAAATAACAATATTGTGCAACAAAACTTATAAATAATTTGTTCTAAATCGCACCAGGTAGCTTGGTATAAAGAAGGGTCTAAAGAAAAGTGAAGTAATAAGAAAGCAGACTAAAGGTGAAAAATAAAAGGAAAGAAGAAAAGAAAGAGAAATGTTTAAAGTTGAAGTAAGAGAAAAGAAAGAAGCTAAAAGAAAACGGGCACAGGAACAGAAAAGTATAGAAGTGAAGAAAAAGAAAGTAGAACAAAGAAAACTTTAATATTGAGAAAAAGTGTGTAAATATATAAAGATAAAGTAAGATGTAAAGACGAGTGAACAAAGAAAAAAATAATAGTATAGATGTAGAGGAAGAAGATTGAAAATAGATAGAAGCATGCAGTGAGATAAAGATGAAGTGTGAAAAGGAAAATAAGAGTAGATATAGTCCTTTTGACCGAATTTCGGTCATGACGGCCAATCTCAGCAGAGACTACCCATCGGCGCAGGATATATAATAGTACACAAATGTGTGCGCAAACACTGGTGCAGAGTAGTAAGAAGTGCAAAGACACAAATGAAGAAGAAGTACAAATGCAGTGTAGACAAAATAAGTGAGAGTAGGTAATAAAATCGAAAAAGAAAGAAGCGTAAGAAGAAGAGTGAAAGTGAAATGAATAAAGAAATAGTATCTGAAAGAAAGAAGGACAGATTTAGAAAAACAGCGAACAGAATAGAAAAGCAGGAACTATAGAAAGAAGTAACAAGGCAAGTGACAAGAAGATATGTGAAATTAAAAATAGAACAGAGTAGTGTGAAAATAAATCAGAAAGAAGAATAATATTCAGAAAAAGCGTGTAAAGTGAGATGTAAAGGAAAATAAAGAGAGAGATCAAACGGTGTAAGGTAGGTAAAGAGGGAAAAGGAAAAAAAAAACGAAAAATAAAAAAGGAATCGGAAAAATAAGCTTAAAGATAAAGCTTAAGATAAAGCTTAATAAAGTATTGGAAATAAGTTGTAGATTATAGTCAAGATTTTAGGAAAGTGGAGTTTTAAGCTAGTGCAGATATAGTGAAACTTGTAGGAAAGTAGTTTCAAGCGAGTGTAGATATAATGAAGTTTTTAAGAAAGTAAAGTTTTAAGTCAGTGTAGATACTTATAGCAGATAGCAGAGATAGATAATTCTACTTTCGGGTGCGTTTTTTCTTGTCTATTTGTATAACAAAAGGCTTATAACATAACATCATGGCTGTATTTCTCGAAGATATAGGCAAAGGTGTATAGTATAGTACACCCCCATTTCACCAGTCATGTTTTAATTCCATGTTTTCCATTCCAGACATATTTTGTGTAGTAAAGGGCTCGTGTTGGAACCCCACCATTAATCATCGTAGTTCTTAATAATAAAAAATTGTCAAATAGTACCAACGAGACAAACATTTCTTCTAAGATATTACCATATCTAAAACAGATGTTGATCATAGATGTCAATCCCATATTTGAGACACGATACAGTATGCACGGTAGACTCGACTCCCCAACTCCGGTACATCTAGCCAACGGTTTTGTCTCATCTTGGAGAAGTACTTATGAATTAAACGATTCTAACTTGCCAGGTTTAGTGAATCTAAATATTATTGAAGAAGGGTTCTTCAGGAAGAAGAAAATGAAATTTATAGGAAGACATAGCAAGGGAAAGAGATAGAATGTTCGATAAAGATGATTGTAAGATACCCACGTATTGTGCCGTCCTCAAATCAAATATAAGTAGGTATAGATGATAGAATATGATGATGACGTGTTTTGTTTGAAGAAAATGATAGAAATAGGCGTAGTTTTCAGAAATATAGGTTCGGTCAAAGTCGGAAAAAAAAAGTGTGTATGAAATGTAGAAGATTTTGTGAATAGATTGATAGCGAGTACTTATTTGAAATTATGAAATTCAGTTAAGTCGTAAGAAGAGAAAGATATTCGGAAAGTAGGTATTGTGAAATAAAATGTAAGACTATAACAATATTATCATTATAGAAGTTAAAGGATAGATTTATCAATGACTTAGAAGCAGAAAGTGAACGAATGAATGGAAAAGGAAATCGGAAGAGTAGAAAATTATAAAGAAGATATAGTAAAAAAGGTTTTTTCAATTGAATAAAAATGAATGATAGGAATAGATTTAAAGTAGTAAGTCATGAAAGTAAGATAGTTGAAGTCAAGATGAAAGTAGAAGAATAAACAGTTGATTCAGTATATGTGATGCTGATGATCTAGAAGAGTTTAATAAAAGTGGTGATTGATGATCATAAGAAAGACAGTAATTCAATGTCATATTTCGGTAGAATATAAAAGAAAATGGACACAAGGGGCATATAAAACAAAGAATAGAGTTCTAGCTATCCTGTAAGTAGTCTATGAGAAATAGTAGAAAAGTAAGAAGTAAAGAAGTAGAAGATAAAAGAATGTAGATCGAAATAGAATAAAATAGATGGATAGAACGAGATTCATAAGAAAAATAGACAAAAGAGAAATAAAAATACATAGATTCTGATAATGTAGAAGAGTTTGATAAAAGTTGTGATTGATGATCATAAGAAAGACAGTAATTCAATGTCATATTTCGGTAGAATATAAAAGAAAATGGACACAAGGGGGATATAAAACAAAGAATAGACTTCTAGCTATCCTGTAAGTAGTATAAGAGAAATAGTAGAAAAGTAAGAAGTAAAGAAGAAGAAGATAAAAGAATTTAGATTGAAATAGAATAAAATAGTAGGATAGAACGAGATTCATAAGAGAGTAAAAGTAGACAGAAGAGAAATAAAAATACATAGCTGCTGATGATGTAGAAGAGTTTGATAAAAGTGGTGATTGATGATCATAAGCAAGACAGTAATTCAATGTCATATTTCGGTAGAATATAAAAGAAAATGAACACAAGGGGGATATAAAACAAAGAATAGAGTTCTAGCTATCGTATAAGTAGTTTAAGAGAAATAGTAGAAAAGTAAGAAAAAAGAAGAAGAAGATAGATAGAAATAGAATACAATAGATGGATAGAACGAGATTCATAAGAGATAGTAAAAATAAACAGAAGAGAAATAAAAATACATAGACATAAAACAGGAAGTGAAGTAGAAACTGGAGTAAGAAAGGAATAAAATATTTAAGACAAACATTGTAAAAGTAAAAAGAAAAAGATACAGAGAAGATAATGAAAATAAACATACTACAAGATATTATTATAGTCTTGTATAGAAAAATACAGATATGGAGATATATTGCCAGACATATTAATAAAAAGGTAAAGTTGTATTCAGATAGATGGAAATAATCAAGTTGACAGACTGAAAGAAGTACAATAGAGAAACATAAAAAAATATCACTTCGTTTGAAGAAATATAAAAGAAAGAAATAGGGAATACTTTGGAGGAAAGAATAGATAAGATAGATTGAAAATATAATAGAAGAAAGGAGAAATTATTGAACCTGGTAAAAAGATTATACATGTTGATTTTAATAAAAAGAGAGATAGGAGAAATAGAATTGAAAAAGTAATACTGATTTTCAGAAAATAGTAACGAAAGAGTAAAATATATCAAGGAAAGTATCAAGGTTTATAGACAAAATTGTTGATAAAATATGACACTGTTTAAGAGATGAGATAGAAAGAACAAGTAAAAACAGTCATAAAATGCAAGAGTGAAGTGAGAACATGATAGCCGTGATAAGTATCCTAATGAATCTGATATGATGATGTTGAAAATAAGAAAAGAACACTGCTTTTTGTATGATTTTAGAATATGATGATGGTAACTGAATATAGAATAGAATTAGAATAGATAGTGTAGACAAGAGTAGAGTTGATTTGATAATAAGAGACGTTGGGAGTAGCCTACAAGAATTATTTGACATGAACCTCTTTTATGTTTTCTAACAACATTTGCAGCAGGTTTTGTCAAGTTGCATATGACATATAACATATATATAACATAGTCATCCTGAAATCTAAATCTTTGATACGGTTTTGACAATAGAAATGAGGATAAATTTAGAGTAAATATGTATGATGATGGCGATAGATCAAGTTTAAAAGATATAGATAGTCTGAATAAAGGAGACAGTGAAAAGGCGTGAGAGTAAAGTAACATAATTTATGTGAAGTGATAGCATGAAATGAAACGAAGAAGAATGTAACAGTTTATATTTGTAAACAAACAAAATAAATGAAAGCGATACAGAAATAGCAGACAGATAGATAAGAAAATAGTAAATGAGATAAAATGAATATGAATGATGTAAGAGTAAGAATTGTAATAGATAATGATAATTATTGTACTTTATATAATAGTATTATATGTTGAGTACAACAAGTTATAAAAAAGGCGTGAAAAAGCAGGCATAACAGTGAAGTGCGACAAATGGTAGCAGATAAAAAAGAGAAATGTGAAATATAAAGCAAGAGAAGAAGAAATAACTACCTCAGTACGTATCACAGTGTACTTTGTTAACTTAAGTCTAATAAACAAGGAACTAACGTTGAAAGTGCATATAAAAAACGTTAAGCGGAATGAACCGTTTGTAACAAATGTGCGGTTATTCAGCTACGAACCTAAACCTAATAATATCACTTGAAATAATACTGTCTTTGGTCTTATTTGAGTAACAAGTGCTTGGCAAGATAAGTGCAACAATTGAGCCTCTAAATTGGCAAAATTTTGAGCGAGAGCTCTCCCATTTTGGATGGTAAGTTAACCCACTTTATAATATAGAAAATATTTAACTACTTTTCTACCAAAAGAGCCTGACCTTTAACAAAAACTGACACATTATTGTTAAACCTAAAATCTCTCCCTATAATCAGACATTTCCGACCGGGATTAACCTCCAATATTTTTGCCAGGATTTGCTCTATTAGCTCTTTGAATTACCTACTTCCTGTAACTAGAATCTTGTTGGTTATTGACCGGATAGTCAGCGTACCAGCCAAAGGCTCCGTTGTCGCCGGTGTGGGCTCCGAAGTCCACGTATTCCCCGAAGTCAGGCGGTCTTTCCGCGAATTGGGAAGCTCCGCCGAAGGATGCTGATCCTGACGCGTCTTGTGGCTGCGGCTGTAGTCTTAGGAGTCTTGCTGGTGGTTCATTCTCCGAGGGTGGGGCCAGGGCTACCGCTGTAATGATAAATAGTCTTAATTGAGTACCGGAGAACCAAATTGGTAGTAGCCGGTTCGAAACAAAAATGTGTGGGACCTACTGGAAGAAGACAACAAGCACTAGGAAAAAGACAACCAAATAATGATGTGATTGTGCGATGTTTGATAACTATAAAAAAGGAGGCTAAAAAGTAAGAAAAAATAAAAGTAAAGTTGCAAAATATATCTTTTTATCTTGATCTAGATTTGATTGCAAACCAAGTTAATGAGCATATTCTCACGGCCAATATTTTTATACGAAACGTTTCAAAACCTGAACAGGAGGAAACGTGCATTCGCATGCATAATACTGTTTACGAAATAGATGGTAATAGTTTTTTTAGCATGCTAAAAAGACTTAAGAATTAAGCATGCGTGACCGTACTTAATTGGGCAACGCCAATACGCCCCGCAAATACTGGAATAGGTACGATAGCCGCAAGACTTGCAACATAGTCGCCTACCCGAGACACAATGATTTATGGCAAAATGATACTGCGCAAACTCATAAACCAACCACAGTATCAAACTAAAGTCTATTCACACCACGTCGAAATCGAAAGTGATACCAAAGTTACAACATAATCAAAAATGATCGTGAAAAAAAAACTTTTTGCAAGATTACGTAAATCATTTTACAAGATCTAACAATGAGGAAAGTAAACGGTACTTTGAGCTTGTAAGTACGTCTTTGTTCACTGAGTGAACGGACACGATCCCATTGAATGTAAAACAAGTTATAGCAGTTGCATAGAAAGCAGCTGATCCTTTGTTCTGCGGTGAAAGTGATGGGGCCAGGGTAATCTTGATTGATGGGCGTACAAATCGACATTACAGATCCATTTCACTGTCTGAAATTTCACAATGAGTTGTCAAGTACGACGAAAGGTGTCAGGAAGTGATTTCGAAATGCTAAGCGATAATTTTTAATAACTTGTTAATTTTAAAAGTCACGGCTGCGTAAGAATCTCTTCGCAACTATTACCACATAGTTGTAAATGATAATAATCGAGCTTGAGTAATAAATAAACACGTTTGCTTCCCGCACGCTATCTTTTTGTTTTCTTCTCGGTCAATAAAATAGAAATTAAATAGATGATCTGATTGCTCGCACGCGTAAAATGCTGTTAAATTAACAGTGATTTTTCTAAAAAAACCTTTCATAATAATGGAGGAATATGAGCAACCGATGAGATTTTTGCAGTTGGTGCTTTTGGGTCACAAAAAAAAACAGGGTACAGTTAATGCGTGCAGTTGGCGCTGAAATAAACTCAAAATTGTGGAGCATTTGAGCAGAAAACAAAGGTAAATCAAAGAATCAAATTCAAGAGTACTTACGTTGTTGCTGATACTGCTGCAGCGGTATCGGCTGATAATCCTGTTCATATAACGCTTGTGGTAGCTGAGGCGGCAGTGGCGGCGGCGACAGAGTCTGCCGCGGCACGCGACGCACGTGCAATTGTGACAGATCCAGGAACGCGATCTGCTCGGCAGGCACCGCGATGTAGGAAGGCATGGCCGTGGTAACGGCGGCCAAAGCAGCCAGGATTAGCGAGTGCTGTAAGAGGAAGATATGGTTAATGGAAAATAGCGGAAATATGAAATGGACTATCATCTAAATGTTCCTAATGAAGAAAATTTTGTAGTTTGTGGTGTCTCGAAGATCAAGCCAAGAAAAGCCTGTTTAAAAGATCTCATTGCAAAGAACTTTTACGATTGACATGTTATTGTTAATCTAAAGGAGTTTATTTAAGAATCAAAAGTGGCAGCGGACGAAAACCATGTCTCTCACTCAGTTAGTTAAAGAGTTGATGTTTATTTTCAAAGTCTTTATAAATAAAATGTGGGTCGGTCTGTCAGTGTCTTTCATCTTTGAGATACATTTAGACCGGTTCATATATTGCTCCACGAAACTATTTCAAACGTGTGAACAGTTGTGCAAACTACGATGCGGTCCTTGACTAGAATAAATAGAGTACTTTCTCTCTTCCGGTGGGCGATGTCGATGCTCATAGGACCATTTAGGTATTACTTATGTTTCTAGAAATTGGTCCTTCGAGACTAAGTTTATTAAATAAAGTGTTATGAGAAAAATCAGTGTAGTTAAGAAACAAATTGGAATGCCTAGCAATATTGCAATTCTATCTCGATCATCTCGCGTGCGTTAATCAAAACAATCTTAACCTGTCTTTATTTTATGGCTTATTTCGTAAACGATAGAACTAGTAATATCCTCAGATTACAGTACAATAATGTGGATAAGAGTTATTATAATGTAGTTAGTTACACCACGTAACAAACCACTTAGTCATTTGTCACCGTGGTTAGGTAATGTTTGTCAGCTGGTGAATTATGTATTAAATGGCTCTAGAGTTAGACTACTACGCGTAGTATGTAGGATGACGAGGCGGTTTGCTTTCTCTTTGAGATTATCTTTGAAAGTCAATGACAGTTACGATTGCGGTGTTGAATTGAAAGTGCATTGACAATATTGATTAGTTGTATGAAAAAAATCGACATCAAAGTGTACGTAGTAGGAAAAAATCTGGTGTAAATTGTTGTTGGTAGTCTTTTTGCACGATAGAATCATAAGAAAACATTTAAGCAAAATTCCAACTCTTTATACGAAGAGTAGAACGCATCATTAATTTCGTTACCATAAAAGGAGCTTACAAGAACCTCTAAAGATATCCACCGCGATCACGATATGTTACAAATATGTAACTTTACCTACATTGCCTCATAAATGACACGGTATACTGCAATAAGGGAACTGGCAGTAAGTTAACGTTTAGCGGCGCTTGCGCAACGGTAGTAATTGGAGCCCGCCCGCGTTGCGTAACCAAGACATGAGCACTGGACCGCAGAGTTCATTGTTTTACACGAAAGCTTTCAGTGTCGAAACGTCAAACAATTAATGAGAAAAAGATATCGATCACTTTTTTGCAAGTTTTAAATTACTATGGGTAATGATGTGAGGTGGGAACATGAGATTGATGAAATCAAACAATAATACACAAGCACCTAAGTGTTTTAACGTCCATATAGGTAGGTGGGTACAGTCTATGTGCATAACTATTGAGACACAAAGACTATCGTATCGAATTTCGAGATTGCAGTAATGCACAAAGCTTTGGCCTGTTGGCCCATTGACACTAAGACGAGGTACGTTTTAAGTACCGACCATGCAAAATTTATGATTGCTGTTGGAAAACAAATGAAGACTTGAATAGACAAAGCGTGTCACGTAGGATTATCGTTAACCCAGTTTATCTTGAGGTTGCAGGACTGCACCGTGCAATTGCACGAAAGAGAAACAAATAGTAAGTTTTAACACTGTTAAAACGTAGCAGCATCATTCAAGACTATTAGATAACAACAATTAAAAGTATTAAAACTAAGTAACACATCAATCAAACGATTCACAACGTGAATTCGTGAATGAGTCACGACTCACACATCCTACTCAAAAGCTAACATAAAACGACCATATAAAGATTTATACATAACTGGAATTATTGAAATGTCGTAACGAAACAGCTCTATTTTGTGTAGGCAGCGTCCGTGGGAGTAAGTTGTCAATTAAATTAAATAGTTACCGACAGAAGGCGGTGGAAATATACACCCACTGTGAACTTTCCATTTAGACCTTGAAATTGCCTTTTAAAACATTCGACCTTAGTAACTGTCGCGACAAAAGCTTTTCAACGGGCAGTTTATTTCAATGGAAATGTCAGCACGACTTCCATAATATGTTAATTCAGGATTTTATCACCAGTATTTAAATATTAAGAGTGCAATAATCTGTTGACGTAAAAGGCCCCAAGAGAAATTTAATCAGTTCTAGTGAAAGTCCTACAGTTATTATCCTGTCACTTTATAGACAGGTGCGCGTACGCATAGTGATTAATTTGATTAATATGGAAGATAAATCTACATGTTTGACGTAGGTAGGCTTTTCCTGAAACCTAGGTAGTTACAGGAAAAGGTTAATTATGAATTGATTCGTTGATGAACGTTGGAAAGCAGGGGCGGGTCGCTAGTTAATTATAATAAAAACCACCTTAATGTAGATAGTTACAGATTTGTTCCCATGTTTAGATTTATCTATACTCCATTTACAATAAGATTAGACATTTAAACAAACCTTTTTTACATTCCGTTCAACCGATTTTAACTTCTATTGCGTTGTCGCATTACAAATGGCAGCTGCAGTAAACAGTTGGTATTGTAACCACTTTTTTGCCTATAATGTCATCCTTAAGCATACGGTATAGAAGTCAAAATCGGTTGAACGGACTGGACTGTAAAAAGGTTTGTTTAAATGGAGTACTTATAGTTGCTTTAATTTTCTCAGGTCTCAGGGCAATTAAGTAAATTATAATGACAGGCCGCAGTTTTGACACCTCAGCGTCAAACAATGTAACATTTATTACGCGCTTGAGAATCTTCACATGTGTTGTTGTTAAAAAATTTCACACATTGTGGTTGGAACTTAACAATGCTTGGTAGTTCGTGAATGCGCAACAATCTGTAGGACAAGGCTGAATGTTGTTTTGCTTTATTGCTCTAGTGCAGTACCTACTTATTCAGTTTTTTTTAACGATTTTTCGTAATTTGTAGGTACTGTTTTTTGTTAGGACAATGGCTACCTAGTGCAATATCTTTTTATATTTCGATGGAAACATAGGTGACCTTATGATCTACCTACAGTAGGTACCTACTGTGATGTATACAACATATCCCGTAATTAACGCACAACCTCATAAGGGATCATTGTACTTATCATTATGAACAACTTTTTCTATGGACCAAAACCTGAAATCGCGAAAGAAAAATCTGCTGTTCTATACATTTGTGTTCACTTAAATCGACAAAATGTATGGAACAGCTGTTTTTTTTTTTTCGCGATTTCAAGGTGGTCACATAGAAAAAGTTGTCCAAAATGATGAGTACAATGACCCCTTTTCGGGTTTAGGGTAAACAAAAAGTAATGTTGTATATAGGATATGTAGTTATGTAGGTACATTTAGTTAGGTAGTTTCAGAGCTATCTTTCTCGTGTTTGCGGTAGGTACCTACTCACGATTTACTTTCAAATAACCGCGTCGAAAAGCGAAATGACGTTATGTAACAGTCGTTTTCATGCTTGATTTGTTGTCAAAACACCGACAAGTTTTTATCAGTTTTGGTTTAACATTTAAAAGTTTTTGGAGTCGTTTGTGTAATCAACAGTTTTTATGGTTCACTCAAAAGTTAGTAAACAGGAAATTGCGATTTCCCATAGGTATATAGGTATCACGCGTTGAGCATGTGTTTAAATATTTTGTACTAAGACCGTAACAGTTTATTTCGCGCAAATTATGTTCAACTTTATTTTAATTGAAATGCAATGAAATGTCATTGAAATAGTTTTTTTCAATCGTATCCAATTCAAAGCCAAGTTAATGAAACTAATAACAACTGTTACGTACAAATTACAATTAGAAAGTAGAGTAAATACAATTTCATGGCTTTATGAACCAGTTAGTATCAATTATACAACCTGCGCCAGCGCCGATCCGATTGCGAACGATTAAAAGAAAACCGACTTTTTCCTTTCTTTTGAACCGGAAACGTAATTGATTTTTTCAACTTGTTAGCTACCGCTTTTTATATTTATTTTTACGGTTTTTATGTAACAATAGTAGTTGACCATTAAAATATTAAACCTAAGTACATAAGTGTGAGAAAGTAACTGTATTTTGAAAGTGATATTTAAATGTTACGTACCTATTTATTATAAACTTTATATTATTAATATCTATTAAGTACATAATTTTAATTTAAAATTGAATGGTTTGTCTTTTAAATATTACGTCGACAAAACATATCATGCATATCAGCATATCTCTTTTCCTTGAGAACACGAATCTTATAAAATATTAAGTAGTTATGATACCTAACAGGTATCACACAATGAGCTTGGTAGGTCCTGAAACTTGAAGAGTTACAGTCGTCAAATAGGAAGAAGGGCTATGTATCTATTTTAAGGTACCTAAGGCACACAAAAGTCCCAATTAATCAAGACACCATATAAAAAAACTGAATTCGCGTAAAACAAAAAGGCGTAGGTATAAGTCCACTGGCAAAGGAATTGCAGCCAATAAACACAGCATTTAATTACTGTAGGTACCTTGTAATTACTCCGAATAAAAAAAATAAACCTACATAATAAAATAAGATTTCAATCATGTTCCGGCTCACTACAACTGCTCCACCCGTTCCTGATTGCCTTCAATGTTTCCGTGGGTGAAAGGTTTCTCAATGTCAAATTACTTTTTGTACCTATATATAACAAATAATGCTGTTTCTATACCTACTGCGAGCGTAATATTATGTCGTATCAAGGTCTGTAGGGAAAAAGTTGATTGACATGAGTTGCAACTTTTTTTGTTGAATCATAAAGGAGTTCAATTTGAAGGATTTCCGTAGGGTACAAATCTAGGTTTTTCACATGTTAGGTACAGTAGGTATGTAAAAAAACGGTTATTACGTTAATTTTATTCTTGAAATAAAAGATATCTGAGGATAATCAACACTACTTATCTACATAAGTACCTACATTAAAAAAAACTTAATGTAGACTACCTGCGTCTGTCTTACGAAATGTACCTAAATACCTACCTACTGTTTTTAGGTAAGGTAGATACATAGGTCTCTTGTTTCATTAATTATTACAAGGCTTATTAAATCTGTATAAGTAGTCTATAGTTAGTTTTAAGATTTGTGTTTAAAATAAATAAAGCTACTTAAATCAGTAATTAAATCTCACTAATATTTTAGAGGCAAAAGTTTGTGAGTGTGTGTGTGTTTGTATGTTTGTTAATTCTTCACGCCCAAACGGCTGGACCAATTTTGATAAAATTTGCTACACCCTGGATTAACACATAGGCACCTAGGCTACTTTTATCCCGGTCTACGCGGGTGAAACTGGGGGCGCAGCTAGTGATTTATAAATTGTTCTCGATCACGGGTTGCAAACTGCAATAAATATTATCGAGTTTCCTTGGAGAGTAGACCTATCTAATTAGAAAATTCTTATAGGTAAGTAGGTACTGAGAAAGATATGTAAAATAGCGTAATTCATTGTAAACAGTCGATAGGTAAACGATTTAGAAAAATGTTAAACTAACTTATCAATTTTGATCCATAGTCAATTTCAGCAGTTGCCAACCGATCATAAGCCGGTTGCAGCAAATTTGCTTTAGATGAACATAAGCTTTCTTAAATAAAAAACTTAATTAAATAACGATATCTTTACTATCGAAATCCATCCAGCCGTTTGGAAAATACGAGGTATTATAGAAATTTACAAACATACTCGTAGTATGTATACCTACAGTAACAGCCAGAAGTCGACTAGCAATCTCACAAAACTATGGCATAGCAATATTAGTTTACTTATGACCTTATTCGGCGCCGCAGCCCGTATAGCGCCGGCGCTATGGGTCATTGCGGTGTAAGTGGACTTCTGGCCGTTGACTGTACAACAAGATACGCGAGAAAAACATAACTCTTCCTTGGCAGTCGAGTAAAAAGAATACTTAGTACCTAGATCTATAAAACGGTGTTTAAAATTAAATTCTGTTGTGTAAACTTCAATAAAAGTAAACAAGAACACTTTATATTGCCTTCAGTATTTCGGTCAGTTGGCGCTCTATTAACTTTATAATTAGCGGCCAATTAAGCTGCATTCATTAAAAGCTGAATTTAGTAATAATTCAAATTGCTATGTAACCCTTCGTATTTTATAGGTAAGTAATTATTGATTAACAGCAGTATAATCTCTCTCGTACATACTTATACAATAGTCCAAACTGCAAGTCGTTACTCTGTCAGTCCTTTGGTCATTAAAAGTAATAAACTAAAGCCATGTGGAGTTCAATCATAAACCGGTATAAAAATAAAATATTACCGTAATACGTTGTATAATAGCATAAAATAAAAATAATAAAATATAATTATACTTTCACTAAGACACTAAAATTAAATACACTATGATAAACACTAAATATAATTAATACACTATATTATAATAGATATAACGTGATATAACTACAAAATAAAACAAACACAAGACGAAACAAATCGAAAGTGAATTGTGAACTGACCATTTTCGTCCAGAGATGGCGTGATTGACGCGGCACGACGCGTTTGCCTCGACTGAGCTCGCAACAAGCATTGCTACAATTTATAAAGTATCCGCACGGAGCGGTTTCACTTTCTACTCGGGTCCGGTCGAACATGATCCACTTTTTTACGGTCGCCATAACTCTTACGCCTTGAGTGGTAAACAAAGAACGCCTGTTTAACCCCCAGGAGAAAAGACCATTTGGTTAATTTTCTGGTCCTTCGAGGCGATTGCCATATGCCGTGATCGTACTCGAGATATGATATGAGTTGTAAAGAGGTATCTATATTTGCATACGAAGCGAACTTGACACACCATGTGGTGTGACTCAGTAAAAATGAGCTGAACTCTTGGTTAAACTTGCTCCTTTAACGGCGTGTTGCGTGACCGTGTACCTAGTAGTTGCCTCACTGGTTTAAAAGTTACAAACACGGCTCCGCGCAGCTCTCGTGTAGGAAGCCAAAGCAAAAAAGTGGGTCCCATTGACCATGATTTTACCTACAGCTTTCATTTATCCTGTAGATAATGATCAAGCTAAAGCTAAACTAGCTGAGCAGCTAGCTGAGTGTGCATTAAAAATGCCTCTCCGAGCGACGTTACACTATCCCAAGTCTCGGTAAAGTCGGTCATCGGGGATGACCATCCCTATGAATGAGCCCTCCCGTCTTACTTAACCGTGATACCACGACATGTCCACGCTCATAAATAGCTCCTGTCACCATAAGTCCATACGAGACGGAAAATAAGCAGAAGTTTCGATATTGGCGATTTTTAACAGACTTCAAAAAGGAGGAGGTTCTCAATTCGTCGGAACCTTTTTTTTTATGTATGTTCCCCGATTACTCGAAAATGGTTGGACCGATTTGGATTTTTCTTTATTTGTTCGAAAGGGTATACTTCTCAAGTGGTCCCATGATCATCAAGTCAGGATCTGATGATGGGATACCATGGAAATCGAGGGAAACTCTCAAATTTTATGGGCACACTTATATCGATTTCGGTATTTTTTATAGTAACTCGTGCATTTGCTCTCGGAAAGTACCATTTGGTGAACTGGAACTGATGATGAAGACCACAGATGGTCATCGGAAATACTCAATTATATCTAAGTATATCACAGGTTGCGATTCGATTACTTTAATATGGTTTATGCTCGTCAAAATGCATAATGACTTCACCATGAGCTCCAGTTCTCCTGGTTCTTACTAGGAGAACTCCTCAACAATTAACGTCCCTGCATCGCGGGAAAAGCAATACATATTTTGTAAAACGTGATGAGCAGTTAACATTGGGTTATTGTAACTTAGATAAATTACAAACTGACCCACTAAAAAGTGAAAAATAAAAACTTTTTTACAAAAAACAAAACCGACTTCCAAAAAAACACTACAAAGTGAAAAATAACTTTAATTTCGGAAGTCGGTGTCTTTGGATCTGTATTGTAGGTTTTTGCCGCCGACTTCCGAAATTAAAGTTATTTTTCACTTTGTAGTGTTTTTTTCGGAAGTCGGTTTTGTTTTTTGTAAAAAAGTTTTGTCAAAGGTTCTTGGTCCGGGTTACGGGTCGTCAGAAGGCCGAAAGTCTGACAACCAGTCTTACCAAGGGGTATAGTATCGTATAGTATATTACCCAGTAACTGGGTTGCAGAGATCAGATAGGCAGTCGCTCCATGTAAAATACTGGTATTCAGCTGCATCCGGTTAGACTAGAAGCCGACCCCAACATAGTTGAGGAAGGGCTAGGCAGATTGATTGATCAAAGGTTCTTGGTAACACTGGGTAAAAATTTTTTGAGACGTTCGCACTGATTAAACTAGGTTCCCTTTCTGCAACATATTTTTGTAAGATTTCTCTAATCTCCTAAAATATCCTGGGTAGCGCATAAAGCACTGTACGAGACCGATTGGAAACCTCAACCCTTTATTTGACTACTTACATTACAGATTAGGAGTAGACTTCAGGTTACGTAAACTAATTATTTTTGGAACCTCCAATGAACTCTTTGTATAACAAATCAATAAGAACGGACCCTCTAAATAGTTTGAAGGTGCTTTGCATTAGGACTGTTTGATGGTCTTTTTTAATCAACTCTAAAATACAGATTCTTGGTCTTCATCCAAGGTGTGCTTTGTAGGTAGTAAAACAATTGTGGAGTTGTAGAACTTTTTTAGTGGTCAGGGAAGCTCTAAGTAGATACAAAATCTTTTTTTACCGACGATAAAAAAGGAGGAGGTTCTCAATTCGACACGTATATATATTTAATATAATTATATATTTTTCAATACACTTCCTCGAAATCTGGTTCATATCGCACTACGATTAGGTTCACAATGCAATGTATGTCGCACGCGTGCGATTTTTTATTTCCCCGCACGTGTGCGGGAATGCCACAGATAACTTATACCTAATACTTAGTCCAAATCATGGACTTATTATACAAACTGGACTGAGCTCTCATACCAAAAACACGAGCCGAAAGAGATATGTCACATTGAGGCGGTTTATCTCCTTCTAATAGGGTGACCAAACATTTTTATGACAAACAGGAAAATTCGTTTATACAGAGATAATTTGCGTCTGGTTGACCATAAGTGATTTCAAATTATTGTTTGTATTACAAACATATTGTAATTAAATAATATAAAGAAATAGACCTTTTTCGAAAGCTCCTTTATGAAACTGAACATTATTGTGTTCTATGTCGGTGTTGAATCGTGTACCTACCCATCACAGATTAAGTAGTATTAATATTATAGTATGCCACCCATGTTTTGAGGCAAGAAGGAAGGACTACAATATTGGTGAGACTCGTCTTGTGGCGAATCATCAAATTTGATCACGTAAGTATACGTGGCTTATGATGAAGTAGGCATGTAGAATCTCGTTCTGGGACCATGGTACTTTCTTGCTCTTTTTTCGTTTACTCTACAGAGCTGGTTTGGGTAAGTATGTAATTGAAGCAAAGGGAACTAAAATGATTCTGGAATTACATCCAACCATATTTGTTGAATTTCTTCTTTGGATGGAAAGCTGTAAACAACTTAAAAATAATGCTATTTCAATCATGCGATACATAAGTACAAATTGTATTTATTATGCGCCTAATATTAGGTCTTTACCTATGAAATTGCCGTTATGCAGTACTGGCCATTTCAAATCAAAATAATTTTTGTTTGGCTAAGAATTCTAATTTCAAATTAATTTTATTTTAAAAACATGGATTTTTTTTTCCAAAAGTAGTCATTTGTTTATTGATTAGTGTTACATTTTCATCGCATTTCAATCTTTTTCGTCATCATGGATACGTTAAAAATTCGAGTAATTATGGAATATGAGTACCGTCGTGGCAGCAACGCGGCACAAGCGGCACGCAACATCAACGACGTTTACGGAGCTAACACTACAAACCAACGCACCACCTGTTATTGGTTTGCTCGCTTCCGTTCTGGAAATTTCAACCTGAAAAATGAACCTCGCGGTCGTCCGAAGACTTTGGTCGACAATTACGAATTAAAGGCGATTGTGGAAGCTGATGATACACAATCTACGGCTGAATTAGCAGCAGCTTTCGACGTTAGCGTCAAAACAATATTGGTCCATTTGCGTCAAATTGGCAAGGTAAAAAAGCTTGACAAATGGGTGCCCCACGAACTCAATGATCACCAGCGCGAAGTACGCGTCGAGACGTGCCTTGCACTGCTCAACAGACACACAAATGAAGGAATTTTGAACCGCATTGTTACCTGCGATGAAAAATGGATTCTGTTTGATAACCGCAAGCGCTCAGCAAGTTGGTTGGATCCTGGTTCAGCACCTAAACAATGCCCTAAACGAAAACTTACCCCTAGAAAAGTGATGGTCACTGTTTGGTCGTCTAGCGCCGGTGTGATTCATCACAGCTTCTTACCAAACGGGGTGAGCATTACTGCAGATGTGTACTGTGAAGAACTGAACACAATGATGGAGAAGCTGGCACATCTCCAACCAGCATTGGTCAATCGCTCGTCTCCGCTGCTCCTGCACGACAACGCGCGACCTCATACTGCACAGCAGACGGTCTCCAAGTTGCAAGAACTGGGGTTGGAAGCTCTCCGTCATCCGCCCTACTCACCAGACCTTGCGCCTACAGACTACTACTTTTTCCAGAATTTGGATAACTTCTTGGCGGGAAAAAAATTCAATACCCGAGAGGCAGTACAAAATGCCTTTGAAGATTTTGTTGCCTCCCGACCAGCTGATTTCTTTAAGAAGGGCATCAATAAACTGCCACTGCGTTGGCAAAGATGCATTGATTGCATGGGTGATTACTTCGATTAATACAAATAAAAAATACATGAAAAAAATTCGTTTAAATTTTTTCATACAAAACGGCAATTTCATAGGTAAAGACCTATTATTAATAGTTTTAATCAGAAATACACTACTTATAGCTTTTGTAGACAGAAGACGCTGTCTTCTGTCTACAAAACGTCTAGAGCATGGTTACACTAAGTTGTTATTATTTAGTAACAATTTTAGGTCTTTTATCGAGATTTATTTAAATCTTTGTTATTCCTTACAAGTTCCTTACCTGTGAAATTAAATGCCACAACCAGCATAACATTCACTTTTACATTTCTTGATGCAACACTTTCTCACCATTTTCGCTATCTAAATTGAAAAAAACCGCCATGAATCCATTGATGTCAGATTTCAGTGTAACCAGAGTAATTATATGATAGCTACCAAACAATAATCAAAATGAGATTATTTTGATTATTTTACTCATGGAGCTTACTTATAAAATTATTTTATAACACATTTGCTCGTAAAGGGCCTCTTATTTCACCAATTTCAATATCGTAATGTATGTCATTACGTACTTGTGCGTAATCGTAAAGTAAAACGCACGAGTTTCTTTCTAATAAGGTAACACGTACGGTTTATCATGATGCTCCGTCTAAAACCAACGGTACTTTTTTTAAATCTTAAGAAAAAAAAAAGCAAAGAAAGCAAAGCAAAGAGTTTTTATGTCAGAAAAGTGGTGAACATTTTATGAATAAAATTAACTTTGGGATAAAATAAAATTAAAGAATTAAATGTTAAACATTTAATTCTTTGATTTAATTAATTTTGGCAATAAATTACAACCATTTATCTGTAACAAAAACAAAAAAATATAAATTTGCTTTATTAATTTGACTTGACCGTTATTCGAAGCTTATTTAATTTGAGATAGGCACTACGTTTCCCGCCATCTATATCCGTCTCTTTCTTTCCGGTATCCTTCTCTTTCTAATACCACCACCTGGCAGAGTGGGGGCGCACTAAGTGAGCCGCCATCTTTATGCCTCATTTGGCGTCTTGTTTCCCGCCGCGTACGGTTGTGTTAACAATAACGTTATCACAATATTTAAATTTATTTCATCATAATTAATAATTATCAAGTATATTCTAGAATTTCAACAAATATTTTTGCGTTTTACGTGTGGTGCATAGCAGTGTTATTAGTGTGGTAAATAAGGAGCCTACTGGTAAAAATAGCCACGAAACTACACGTGAGTAATTTCATATTGATATCTTGCCTAAGATCTTTGGTTTACATTCTAACTACTACATTTTATACTGTTTGGTTTTATACAAGATAAATTGTGTGTCTGTACCTACTCAGTACGTAGTAGCATGATTTTTATTAACGGTTTTTCCGTTCGTATGTAATTTTAAATGTTTTCATGGGCTTTTTAGAACGGACATTTTTATTTGCTTAAATTGTGTGCGTTAGTATTTGGTCACATACTTTTTATTTAAATTTTATTTTAACGGTTTTACCGTTAGCGTTGTTCTAAAGCCCCTTTCCTATTTTAGAATGGATGATAGTAATCATTATGTACAAAATGAAGTGACTGAACCATTACCAGGACCATCTGGTATGCAGCGTAAGTTACGATCTAGGAGCTCCAGTTCAAGCAGTAATAATTCCCAGAGTAGTTCTTCATCTTCGTCTTCATCACGCTCCTCAAGGCGTCGACGACGGAGTCATCATGAAAAAAGGAGGAGGGGGAGAAAACACAAGAGACATTCGAAACAGGAGTATCGGAAATTATCAAAGGAGGTACGTGATCTTCGTAAATCTTTGTATGCTCGTGATAATGAGCGTCAAGTTCAAACTAGTGATCACTACTATAACGATTCCATGTCTATAAATTCTGGTGTTAGTCGTAATCTTTATGAAGAATTAGGCGATAATGCGTCAATTACAGACACGCCTAATGAAGTTATTTTTAATATTCAAACAAAATTAAAAGAACCTTCTATGCCCAAGAGTTCAGAACTCCATTTGAAACTGCTGTGTGATCTTCAACATTGGGATACTAGTAATTGGAATGAAATCAGATATTCTGAAACTCAAAAGGTGTATAACCACAAACCGGGTTTTACGGATATTGAGATAAATGAAGAAGTTGCAGCCTTCCAGTCTCCCCGTCATTTGATATACGCTGATAAAGCCTTTGCTGCCTTAACAATGTGCATTTTAAAGCAGAAGGAGTCGCTTCAAAAGGTATTGTTTGATTTTGCCCAGTGGTCTAAAGAATTAACCCCAGATTATGAGGTTATTAATAATAAGTTAACAGAACTTATAAATTGCGGTGATTTTCAAACAACCTCCTCAGATTTGTTACAGCTTGTTTGTGGTCATCGCGCAGAGATATTGCAAATGCGCCGGGACTGTGTAATCAAACAGGTAAAGGAGCCATTAGTGAAATCTACGCTTAAGAAGATTCCTCCTACATACACAAACTTGTTCAACGCAGAAAAATTCTCAGCCGCTTTGGAAAAAGCGGGTGGAGTGCGAAAATGTTTTTGGCCGTTAAAGAAGTCTAACAACTCTATCTCGCAGGTAGAGACACACAAAACTAGCGTCTCCTCGCAGGAGTACGCAACTCGAAAAAGACCCTCGCAGGGTTGTCAACATGGATCATGTTATGTGCAAAGCAATTGGCAAACTGCACCACCCCCGCAGGGTGGTTATAATTCGCACTATCATGGACATGGCTCTCATTCGGTCGCACCGAATAATCGGGGGCTTTTTCGTGGACGAGGTTCTTCGAGAAATCACCCCAAGCCCCGAAATCAATCCAAATCTGGGCAGAAACGAGCACCGTCTCCGCCCAACAACAATAGAGACGACAAACGTCGAAAATATTGACATGATGCAGTTCAAAGCAGGTCGTCTAGCAAATTTTTTAACTCAGTGGGAACAACTTGGAGCTCCAAATGTCATTCTCAAGATGATATCGGGGTATCGCATACCCTTCCGTCAAAGGCCTCCAATGATCCATCCAAGGAACATAAAAAAGGGTATGTTAGTTCCTTACTCAGCAGAGATGACCGCTGTCATCGACAAAATGAAGGATCAAGGTGTACTCGAACGAGCACATCTGTCTCCAAGTTTCCTGTCATCAATGTTTTTAGTTCTGAAGAGCGACGGCTCTGCTCGGCCCATTTTCAACCTGAGGGCCCTCAATCAATACGTAATAACCACAAAATTCAAATTAGTGAATGTTTTTCGTGTGTCAGACTTCCTACAGCAAAGAGACTGGCTGTGCAAAATAGATCTCTCACAAGCGTACTTTCACGTTCGAGTAGCTCGCAGCCACAGAAGATTCCTACGCCTAGTCTATCGAAAGGAGCTATTGGAAATGACATGTTTACCCTTTGGTCTAAGTACTGCACCCAAGACTTTCGCGTCAGTGACGAATTGGGTTGCCCAAATGCTCAGAAACCGAGGAATACGAATACTGGTGTATTTGGACGACTTTCTGATAGCGCATCAACACGAGGAAAGCCTAAAAGAACATGTAAATATTGTCATTCAAACTCTCGAGACGTTAGGCTGGATCATAAATTACGAGAAATCTGTGTTGACTCCGTCAAAAACATTGACGTATCTCGGCGTTCAGTGGAACGCCTGGACAAATCAGAAGCAACTCCCCAAGGAGAAGCTGACGTCGCTGATTGTCAAGCTGTCCCAAATGCTAGACAAGCTACATACAAACCTCAAAGAGGTTCAGAGTCTGGTTGGACTTCTGAATTTTGCGAGTTTCACCGTCCCAAGAGGCCGCCTCAATTATCGGGCTTTATTGGACCTCCTCAACAAAATGTTGAGATCAGACCAGAAATGGCATTTAATTCCCATCGAAGCCAGGGACAACATAATATGGTGGCTTCAGAACTGCAAACGCCCTTCATCCATTCATGTGCCTCCACCAACCCATTACCTAACAACGGATGCCTCCGATATAGCATGGGGAGCTCGATTAGACAATTTGTCGTTGACAGGGTTGTGGGCAGACCACGAAAAGCAGTTACACTGCAACCAGAAGGAAATGCTCGCCATCCTAAAGGTATTACAAGATCATTGTCAGCTCCTGTGCCGGAGTACAGTACTAATTCAATGCGACAACAAAACTGTTATCGCATATCTCCGACACGAAGGGGGCACGAGATCCACACCACTGATGGATCTAACATACCGAGTTTTTCAAATTCTAGAAGAATACCAAATTCACGTGAATATTTTTCATATTCCTGGGATGTACAACGGTCATGCGGACCATTTGTCGAGACTTCGGGTCAATCCGGAATGGCATCTCTTGGCCAGAGCCACAGAGGCAGTGTTTGCCAAATGGGGCATCCCCCTGATAGACCTCTTTGCCTCCAGTCGAGCACACGTTGTAGTGAATTATGCGTCCCTGGATCTGAACGATCACCAAGCATTGTTTCACGACGCGTTCTCCCGACAGTGGAATTTTCAACTGGCGTGGATTTTCCCGCCACCGTACCTGATTCCCAAAGTGCTATCCCATTTGAACAGTGCTCACGGGATATACTTGCTAGTAGTTCCGCATTAGGATCGGGTATATTGGCGGGCAGATCTGAAGGCCCGAGCGTTGGCAGCCCCATTCACACTTCGGAATCTCGATCAAGTCTTAATAGACGTGTCGACGGGACTCCCACCTCCGAGAACACAGGACATGATTCTCGAGGTATGGAAATGTGGGGGTGGGCCGAGACCCTAAAAGATTGGAATGATAGCCAAATAAAACTATTGAAGAAGTCTTGGCGGCCTTCCACGCTAAAGACTTATGATGTTGCTTGGAAAAAATGGCTAAACTGGTCTGAGCAACACCAAATTAATCCTCATAATCCTAACGGTAGAGAAGTAGCCAAATTCCTGTCGGACCTTCATCTGGTTAATAATTTATCATATAATACGATTCTTCTGCACAAATCTGTAATTTCCACTCTTTGCAATCCAGACATTGCTGGCCAAATTAGTTCTCATATTTTAGTAAAACAGGTTTTAAAATCCATAGCGTTAGAGAAACCAGTTAAATCTAAACCACCGATCTGGAACATAGATAGCCTAGCTGCATATCTAAATAGTTATAATTTTACACACGACAATATTTTCCAAGTGCAAAGACACACTGCAACATTATTACTCTTATGCTCGGGTCGAAGAATTCACGATTTGACTTTATTAAGAACTGATTCGGAGCATTGTATTCAAAGTAATAACTCTATCACCTTGTGGCCTGTTTTTGGTTCAAAGACTGATTCTTCGGATCACAGGCAATCGGGATGGAAATTGTTTAATAATCTAGAAAATAATAATTTGGATCCAGTTTATTGGATTAATAGAACAATTGAATTGTTAAAAATTCGCAGAGATTTTGCTAAGATTCATAATCTGTTTATTTCTACAAGAGGTGAAGCAAAAGCCGCTTCAAAGACAATCATATCAAGGTGGATTAAAACGCTACTTAAAGATGCGTGTATAACTGCAACGCCGGGGAGTTTCCGCTCTGCTGTTGCCTCAAAAAACTGGTTAGACAATTTCCCATTAGAGGATATTCTCGCGAGAGGAAATTGGAAGTCCCAAAATACTTTTTGTAAATTCTATAAGCGGACAGTTCTACCCTCATCTTCAAGTACCTCTATAACTATGTTATTTAATCCTGTTGATTGATCTTGCCGATATAATGTTGATTCTAACATTGTGATTAATCAAGTTGAACAATTACTTAATTAAACCAAAATCATATTCACATAGTTACTCATGTACTTACGTTTTTTATTTTTCTTAATATAAAGGAAAAAATCAAAATGCATTTGTTTAATTGAAATGGTCAATACAACCAGTAATATCCAACATCATTGGTAATATCTTATTTTTCCAAAAAGTCATTCACATTGGCGTCCGTGTCACCACCACCAGGCGATAACAAACAGGTCTCAAATTAAATAAGCTTCGAATAACGGTCAAGTCAAATTAATAGAAGCGTTTTACCTACCAATAAAACGCATATTAATTTACTTACCTTATTCGAAGCTTATGTTTTAAAGTCTGCCTGGTGATTTTCGACTCAATGAGGCATAAAGATGGCGGCTCACTTAGTGCGCCCCCACTCTGCCAGGTGGTGGTATTAGAAAGAGAAGGATACCGGAAAGAAAGAGACGGATATAGATGGCGGGAAACGTAGTGCCTATCTCAAATTAAATAAGCTTCGAATAAGGTAAGTAAATTAATATGCGTTTTATTGGTAGGTAAAACGCTTCTAATAATACTGGCTGTTTTTGTGCCTTTGCCTTTAAAAAAAAGCGCTAATGCGTGCGCATCGCTAATTTGTGAACAAGTAAAACTTATTCCGCGCGCTTTTCCCTTTCGCTGTATTGTTTTTATTTGAAAATGTCGTCAAGTAATGATGAATTTATTCATTCGACACCGCCAGAAGTCTCAGAGGCAGCGAAAAAGGCTACTCTAAGCCTCTTGCCCGAAAAATCGACCGATAGATACTTACAAGCGGATCAAAATTTAATCGTATGGAAAACAAGCAAAGATGCAAATTCATTTTCAGAAAGTGTGTTTTTAAAGATTTATTCGTTTAAGAAAGTCCGAGTTTTATTTATTTCCTCGCAAATATGTTATAAAACGTCGTATGACATACGTGCGTGCGCTTTGATAATTACAGCCTCTGCTTTCTTGTAGCCCTCGCCTACGGCTCGGGCTAGCAATATCGCCTCGGCTGTAATTTTCAACTTACCGCACTTATATCATAATGTACTATGATATACAGATTGTAAACCTATAAATAAAATTATTTAAAACTAATCTAAATGCTAAAAAAAATATACGTAACTTATTTTACCTACTTGTAGTTGGTGAATTTTTTCTACCATCTTTATCATTTTTATCTGTTGCCAATTGAGCAAAAGGGACAAATTACTCATGTCGGGCTCTCTCTCTCGGCTCGTTTTGCCTTGGCTAAGATATCCTCCCTAGTATTTGTAATTCATAGCCCAATTTACATTACATATTAAGTAGGTATTACCTAACACCATATAAAATAAGTATTTAAATGTATTCATACCCAATGCAGATGCACATTTGATATAAATCGTGCTTTGCATTCAATAAACAAGTCAGAACTGTCTGAAATGTAGTTATTAGATATGTATCTGTAATTAATTAGTTGTTCTGGTGTAAACTCGTGTAATCATTACAACATCTCAAAAGCATTGTACAATTGGGGTCATTCTAGGTTATCTGTAACCCTGGTACAATACCGGCGCCCGCGCAGTACGCATTAGAAAATTGTTGTTAGGTAATTACGAGATTTCTCCTGACGATTTCCACGTTAAATTGTGAATGAAAGAAATACATTGTTATGGTGTGTTATCTGAACACAGTGATATTTTTGCATACCGCTGTAAACATAATGTGAATGTTTACTACGAGATGAATTTTGGAATGAATAACAAGCATACTTGGACTGATTCAGAATTTTCAGTGCAGCATGTTTTATGCATTCATGTTTTGTGAGCTGTGTGTAAGTTTACGATAATATTTTGGATATCGATTAATACTGTTTTTAATCGGTTGTCCGATACTGAACGAGACACGAGACGAGACACAATAGAAGCTTTATTGTTATTACGCCTCGGGGCGTTTAGTGCCACACAATGCGTTACTGAAACAATACTTGTAAAAACCGACTTCAAAAACCTAAAATCTAATAAAAAAACTTAACAGCATCTGAAATCGGTGCCAAGTTAAGGTGCATTGAAGACACCTTGTTCAGAAGGTGTTACGTTTTTTATGAAAGTTATTTTATTTTTTTTAGGTTTTTGAAGTCGGTTTTTACTTTTTTTTAAGTACCTACCTACTTAAATTTATTTTTCCATTTTTAGTTGAAATACCTATAAGTACAATTACCTACATAAGCCCAAGACAAACGAAAAGAGAGATACAGTACATTTATGCATATAACTTCGTACTTAAGAATAATTTTCAAAATACAATACTTACATTAGTTTTTGAGGAAATCGCGGACATACAAACAAATATGTAACATACGGGTCGAATACAGAACCTTCTTTTTTGAAGTCGGTTAAAAATGTGTACTTAGTGTTAAAACTATAAATACCAAAAAACTTGGTCCTTTTCACACAAGCTGAATCTGTCTCCATTCTCACGACTGAATTAGACACGGCTAGGCTGGGAGAAAATTTCATTCATTTACATGAGAATGTAAAGATTACGGTGTGATGAGAAGAAAGAGACTTGCTAAAATATGTCAACTACAAGAATATTTAAATGATTTTCTTTTTATAGGTCGTGGCTAAGTAATAACAGCCGCACGGGTCGATCCGTCAGGTTAAGCTACGCTTGCCGGGGTTGGTCAGTGGATGGGTGACCATCTTTACATACCGAGATTCCTCCGTGCCTCGGAAAGCACGTTAAGCCGTTGGTCCCGGCTGTTATTCGTGGATCTTTGACAGTCGTTACGGGTCGTCAGAAGCCCGAAAGGCTGACAACCAGTCTTAGGGTGCGTTTCCACTGACGCGGAGCTGGACGGAGCGGAGAGGAGACGTGCAGGAATCGACCAATCATAATGGTTGAAATTCTCATCACGTCTCTTGTCTCGTCTGTAATTGGACGATTCCTGCACGTCTCCGCTCCGCTCCGCCCAGCTCCGCGTCAGTGGAAACGCGGCCTTACCAAGGGGTATCGTATTACCCAGTATCTGGGTTGTGGAGGTCAGATAGGCAGTCGCTCCACGTAAAATACTGGTATTCAGCTGCATCCCGTTAGACTGGAAGCCGACCCCAACATAGTTGGGAAAAGGCTAGGCAGATAGATCGTCACCGGTAAACTTCAATCAACTCAGCTTAACGCAGTCCACTGCTGTGCAGGCTGCTCCAACTGATTTTATCCTTCATTATCAAATCAACGAGGAGCTCGTGGCTAAGTAATAACAGCCACACGGGTCGATCCATCAGGTTAAGCTACGCTTGCCGGGGTTGGTCCGGGTGACCATCTTTACATACCGATCGAGACTAATCTGTGCCTCGGAAAGCACGGTTGCTCCCGGCAGTCATTCGTGGATGTGTCAGAATGTCAGAAGCCCGATAGTCACCAACCAGTCTTACCAAGTACCTATCGTATTGCCCAGTAGGTAACTGGGTTGTGGAGGTCAGATAGGCAGTCGCTCCATATAAAATACTGGTATTCAGTTGCATTTGGTTAGACTGGAAGCCGACCCCAACATAGTTGGGAAAAGGCTAGGTACCTAGATTGATTGATGAACTTCACCTTCAAAACGGCAGTATATCTTTTTGGTCCTTTGTCAGCCTCAATTTTCTTTCTGAAAAAACACAGAAAATCCTCGTCTGACATTTTCTGCGGTCTACCCGGCTGATGTGTGCGCCCAATCTCAATTGCTGTAAGGTACATTGTCCCCTCTAGGCGTAGGCAGTACCTGTACCTACTTAGTAGATATAGGAGGATTATTGACGAGGTACCTAACTACCTGTACCTACTTCACTACCGACCTTGCTGGCAGACTATTGAAATCTTTACCTACGTACTTAGCTCAAAGATCTGATTTGTGATTTCTTGATGGATCTGTTGGTGTAGCATAGACCAAAATAGTAATAGCATTAGCTAGTTGTATTTTTCATAGAGTTGAAAGTATCGTTATTGCAGGTTTTGGTTTTGGTCTCGATTCGATAAAATAACAGTACCTAATGAATGATGATAAACGGCTGTCATAATCATCATCCACCTAGCTTTTTCCCAACTATGTTGGGGTCGGCTTCCAGTCAAACCGGATGCAAACCTGTAGGTACTTTACATGGAGCGACTGCTTATCTGACCTTCACAACCCAGTCACTGGATAATAAAATACCCCTTGGTAAGACTGATTCTCAGACTTTCGGGATAAACGGCTTTAACAATAATTATTTAATCATTCATTAAGACCTATTATAGATCCACAGTTTAACAATCATATAATTATATAAACTGTGTACCATATGCATGTCGGCGAAAATGCAGTCCAATCTAATATAACTGGGTGTCCTTGCCGTTGACATTTCCATAAGGGAAGTCTTGACACAATAATTTATTTCTAGATGAATTTATTAACGCTTGTGATCTAGATAAATATTAATTCCAGTTTTTGCGAAGCTACAAGAAGTTTAGCATAGATAGACATAAATCCGTGTCAGGTGTATTCTTTTCTGACCGCTGAATAACTGTCACAGTTATTCATCTAGCAGCAACGAATTAAGATATCATTATTAATTCGTTGTCTAGCAGTCCGTTTTACAGATTTTATCGGGTGCCAGATGCCACCGCACTACAGGCGGCGGCGTTTGTTTATTTCATCACACTTTATTAACCGAGTTAGGTAGTTGAAGTAAGTTCTCACATTGTGTGCGAGGCACGGGCCCTGCATATAAAATGGCTGCTTGCCCTCTTACGTAACCACACTATCCATTACGGATTTCTTTCCTTCTTAAGGATACGAGGATTGGATTGAATTTAAATGTTATGACTGACTTCCGCGTCGGTCTGGAAGCAAAAACATGATATAAAAAGTTGAAGAAGAAAGGGAAAGATGCAGATGGTGGCTGACGGTTTTAAATGAACGCCCTTTTCTTAGGTTCGCTTCTTGGCCTGCTCTTGACTTCCATCAACCCTGATTAAAAGCGATGGATGAGGTCTATGATGGAACGAGCGTGCCCAGAAGATGCCTGTTCACTCTTGCTTTGAAGGCAGATGTGTTATATGTGGCCTGTGTGAGTGTGTGTGTGTCTATACCCAGATCTTTGACAGTTGTTACGGGTCGACAGAAACCGAAAAGTCTGACAACCAGTCTTACCATGGGGTATCGTATTACCCAGCTACTGGGTTGTGGAGGTCAGATAGGCAGTCGCTCCATGTAAAATACGGGTATTCAGCTGCATACGGTTGGACTGGAAGCCGACCCCAACATAGTTGGGAAAAGGCTAAGTATATTAGGTGTAAAAAAATTAACTGCAAGAACTTCGTCCACATACTCGACATCCAAAAACAAACATATTACAAAAAAAAAATTTCGCGGAATCGCGAAAAAAAAATCAGCTGTTCAATACATTTATGTTCGCATAATTTGTCAATAGCTGATTTTTTTTTCTCGATTTCAGGTTTGGTCCCATAGTAAAAGTTGTTCATAATGATGAGTACAATGACCCCTTAAGAGGTTGTGGGTTATTTATTTTACACCTTGTATAAAGGAAGATTGATTGATTACGACGGTATAGCATGATGGATGTGTGTGAATGTTTGTTAAGTGTGTCCATTCTTTTATTCGTGTACTTATTGTGTGTAAACGCCGTAATATGCACAATGCATATTGCATTATAATTAACGCTTGCGACATATTTAGTTACTTCACTAACCTACTATTATCAATTTTACACGCGACCGAAGTCGAGCAATATTTAAATAAGTGCATTATGAAATGGTTCGACTTTATGTGGACTCCTGAAAACGGCCCGTGTGCGTACGCGCAGCGGAATGTTGTTGAATTTAAAGATATTAATTATGCAGATATTTAGTGTATGACGTCGTATAATTGTGTATGGTAAAAAAAAATTTGTGCACGCAACCATTGTGGAGAAATTCACCAAAAACTGATTCCGCTGGGCGAACGTTGTCCTGGCGGAACTTTTTTTAATCCATAGACTTTAGAAGAAAAGAGATGTGTCCAAAAATTAGTGTGTATTTGTGTGTAATTGTGTATGTATGAATAAAACTAGTGCATGCATAAACTTCGGAGAAATTCAAGTTTCCGCTACGCGAACGTTTGGCCATTAGCTAGTTTTCATATAAAGCGCTTACATAGAGATCTGTAGATTTTTACGTACGTTGTTTTGAATTTGTTTATATTTGTTTAAAAAACAGATTTAGAAAAAATCGTAGGGCTTAAAAGATAAAAATATAAACGTAAAATACGCTTATTAGGTCTTAGTTCTTAAAGTATGCACTTTGGGGTCTAGATTTTCACGTTTATACAAACCTTGTAAGTGTCTGCAACATGTTGCCAAGTATCAGTGATGTTCCGTTAGTAACTAAAGAGTTATAGGACAAATTTACCATGAACAGATCACTGTTTACAAAGCAGTCAAATATCACGACGTTCTGAAGGAATTGCATGGTAATATGTATGTCAATAATTAGTGTATTCATTCAACTATTCTTATGCAAAATTTCATGTCATTAAATTCAGTAATTAAAGAAAAACAATTATAATACTGACGAAGCATCGAAAACCTACATAACCCGACCAAGTTCGGATGGCTACAAAAAAGCGGCCGTGCAATATATTTAGGTAACATCCCAAAATTTACAGTATAATACCGGTATTGAATTGGTATAGGTGATAACACAATTGTTGTTTCGATATAATTTATAGGTCATTTATTTTTGTACACCTACTTTTTTAAATGTATTTGACTATGACAGAAAGTAGGTACTATTTACGTAGGTACTTTATTTAAGTATGCGCTTGAGACTTGAGATATAATCTAAATATATTATTTAAGACAAATAAAATTCATACAGCTAATTTCTATTGAAGATTTCACGGATCAGGATTCTAACTATAGACCCCTTAGGGAAATTAAATATTTACCACATGTAAGTATGTACTAGTTACTGTTTAGGTAAATATTTATCATATTGTAGCTTATTACACTATTTAACCAATAGACTAGGCATGCACGAGCGTTCCCCTTTGCAACTTTAGTGGATCTAACAATCTAATAACTTAAAAAAAACTACTTCTTGAATCGATTTTTTTTTTCTTATGTATGTGAGCGTGTTCCCCCGCACCCCACCAAAATATGCAGAATTATTTTTTTCGAAGTTCGGTACGCTTAATCCTTTAGTTAAATAGTATTGTAGTTATGAATTGATCAAAAATATTCTTGTGTGAAAAAATAGACAACGCGCTGCGCGCAACGAGCGATAGGCGGCTTCCCGCTTGAAACGGTACTGTCATCCTTGAAGAAAAGAGAGGGCAATATGTTTTCGCGCGTATTCGTTTGCTGTTGAACTTGAACCTGATTTTGTTTCATCCCCAGTCACAAACAAATAAATGTGCAGTCAAGGACAATGTGCGTATACGCTGTTGTTTTGCTATGCATCGCCAATTCTCTGTAAGAATAATATTGACAAAGTGTGTTATTAATGTTATAGTGTAACAGTGAAGCATAACATAATTATGTAGTAGGAATATTGAGTGAATGATAGTGAGAAGCTGATAACAGATACAAGGTAAGATTTTATAATAAATTAATAGCTATAGACTTATTCATTTACGTAGGTAGTTTATTAGGCAGATAAATTATAATAATTGTGTTATGTTAACATTGGACAGACACCATAAACCCATGTTAATAATCTACTGATTGATCTAATTCTATATCTATTTACTTAAATTTATAATAATAAATTATACTAGACACATATTGTAATATAATCGTAATTTCATCATCATTTTCGTTTTTCATTCAAGAAATGCAATTGTTTTATTTTTTCCTAACGCTTGTGTACGCAACTGTACCATATTAATAAATACTATATTGGAAGGTTAAGAACGTTTCTAAGATATATGGCACGGCCGCTTTTTGGTAGCCATCCGAACTTGGTCGGGTTATGTAGGTTTTCGATGCTTCGTCAGTATTATAATTGTTTTTCTTTAATTACTGAATTTAATGACATGAAATTTTGCATAAGAATAGTTGAATGAATACACTAATTATTGACATACATATTACTATGCAATTCCTTCAGAACGTCGTGATATTTGACTGCTTTGTAAACAGTTATCTGTTCATGGTAAATTTGTCCTATAACTCTTTAGTTACTAAAGGAACATCATTGATACTTGGCAACATGTTGCAGACACTTACAAGGTTTGTATAAACGTGAAAATCTAGACCCCAAAGTGCATACTTTAAGAACTAAGACCTAATAAGCGTATTTTACGTTTATATTTTTATCTTTTAAGCCCTACCATTTTTTCTAAATCTGTTTTTTAAACAAATATAAACAAATTCAAAACAACGTATGTAAAAATCTACAGTTCTCTATGTAAGCGCTTTATATGAAAACTAGCTAATGGCCAAACGTTCGCGTAGCGGAAACTTGAATTTCTCCGAAGTTTATGCATGCACTAGTTTTATTCATACATACACAATTACACACAAATACACACTAATTTTTGGACACATCTCTTTTCTTCTAAAGTCTATGGATTAAAAAAAGTTCCGCCAGGACAACGTTCGCCCAGCGGAATCAGTTTTTGGTGAATTTCTCCACAATGGTTGCGTGCACAAATTTTTTTTTACCATACACAATTATACGACGTCATACACTAAATATCTGCATAATTAAAATCTTTAAATTCAACAACATTCCGCTGCGCGTACGCACACAAACGGCCCTCCTGCTTCGTAAGCTTGAAACCCTCTCATCATGTCCTAAGTGCAAGCACCCAGTTTGAGTAATTCCCACTTTTATTCTGAATCTGAGGTTAGAAATTTGACAGCATTTTTGACACCTTTTGAAAATTGGAGGTGAAAAATTATAATTAGATATGAATACGATGTTGAGTACCTATACCTAAGAGATATCTGGTAGGTAATGGTGTGTACTCCAATCCAATAGAAATGGTTTAACACGGCAAAAACTCCTAGCTACTTAGTACTACCTACTTTAAATAATCGTACGAATTCCGTCCAAATGCTTAAATAACAAATCTTAAAAAGAACAATCTAGAAAAATAAACTAGATTATTGTATCGGAAGCCCGTTCTCTTGATTGTGATATTGTTGATAGTTTTCGCTCAGACGATCTCGATGTTACGTAACATCGATTACAATTCGATAATCGAGTCGATAGAGAATGCAAACCCCCGTAATTTTGTATTTAAACTGTTTGATGATTATGCTATTGTGGTGCTATGTGGTTGAATAAAGGCCAATGGAGTAGAAAAAGAGAACCTAACAAAGTAGTCAAGGTTGCAAAGAATTTTAATAAAGTTCATTTTCTAAATACCTATATGGTCGCAAATCATTCGTTTCTGTTGGAAGTTGGCACAATTGCATAATCTCCATGATGCAGATCAGCAGCAAAATTAGCATAATTAGGTAGGTACCTACCAATACTTCTAAATTATTCATTCCGTGCATTTCTGTAACGGATGCAGATATTTTTATTAATAAATTATGCGTGCGACGAGTTTTTTTTTGTGTAAGTAAAATATTTTGCAACCAAAATAATAACGCATATATTTTATCTAACATGTTTTTTGCATATCAAATGCGGAAATTGCGGAAAATCGCGTCCATACAGGCCTACATTGACGACGTTCTTTAAAAGCTGCTTTTTAACTTTTTACATAATTATCGTGACAAGCCGCAGTAGGAAACTAGTATCTAGAAACACGGCTAATGACTGGATCGACACCAATTTCTTCATCACAACTGCTTCCTTTTCTAGCCATTGCTAATGCCTAGATCCAGATTCTGTCTGTTAGGCATCGTGAAAGTGAGCCGACTAACCAGAAAGTCTTTCATTATATTCTTATATAGTACATGGTACCTACCTGCTCGTATTGTTGGAAAGCTGTAATTGCGAAGGGAAAGTAGGTACGACTTGGTTATCTAAGGCCTGCAAATACGGTCTGAGCTGGATTAAAAGTGTGAAGTTCTTGTTGGTGCCGAATTTAGATAGGTAGGTAGGTACCTACCATAACATTTTTATTAATGTTTTGAGTATGACTGTGGATGACTATAAAAGTAGGGGAAGTCCAAAGAAACGATTGATGGACTGTGTGAAAGATGATATGGCTAGAAAGAGGGTGACTACCGAGATGACGACTAATAGAGAAGTATGGCAGAAAAAGGCATGTGCCGACCACAAATAAATGACTTTTCGTACCACTTGCTCAAAAAAATGACATTCTATGCCACAAAAAGCGAACATAACAATAGTCATTTTTAATCTGTTAAAACAGGGAAAGAAAATTGTACTGAATTTCATTCATCCTCTAGGGGGAGAATGTGCATGTGCAATGAAAATGCTTATCTCATATTATTATTGTGTTAATTTTTTCGCAAATGGTACGAAAAGTAGAGTATTTTCCTCGGTGATAAAGCTGTCTTAGTCTTGGGTGAACTTAAATCCCTCGCTACACTCAGGACTCGTCTTAAATCCCTCGCTTCGCTCGTGATTTAAGTTTTTGCCACCCTCGCTACGCTCGGGAGTCAACCTCGAGTCCTTCGTTACGCTCGCGATTTAAATCGTCACCCGCGACAGAAGACACTGCTTTATCCCGTTGGTTAATAATCTACTATTCTTTATTAAAGGTTGATTGACACTGAACGATAACTCGCGATTTCTTAAAAAAAAATTGCTGAACGCTTACTTCTCGACCACTTAGATTTATCGATTAAAATAGGCTTAAAGGTAAGCAAAAAAACGTACGTAGCACAAATTCAAAAACATTGTCCGTAAGTTTTAATGCAAAAAATTAAGGTTGCATCAGCGAGCTGACCTTGAGCCGACTCATCATTCTCTCTTGTCCTTATCCCAATTTATTTGGGGTCCCCGTATGTTTCGGTGTGATTATAGAGACGTTTCTCGTTATAAAATAAAACTCTTTATTACGCTGCATATTTCCGTTGTAAGCATGACAGGCGAGGAAGCAGTTACTCAACAGCCCACGATGAACTAACAACTGTCACTGCGTAAGTAATTATCTCACGCGATCACGGTAAGTTAAATGTTTGTCTTACGATATTGAAATAACGTAGGTAGTTACCATGTTTTAATGCAAATATCTAATTTATATATAATTTATCTATTCCATGTTTATCTCAGTTGAAAATGTTGGAATAAGTATGGTAGGTAGGTACCTAGTAACAGTTGAAGGCTGCACAAACGACCACTAGCGCATTCCCCTTTTATTCACTCAGATCAAGTCCAAAGCTACCACAAGCAAGAACTTATCCTTAATTCCCACTTAGAATCCTGAATGGCAATTTTGGTTTGCGTCACAAAGAACTAGGTAGGTACATAAGCAAGGCAAATTTTCGGAATAAAAAGAATCTCAAAGTTTGGAACCATCCCGTACTCCAAGGTTGCCTGACCTCACGCCCTTGGAATAAGTTTTGTGGGGCTTGTTGAAATCTAAACGCGCCGCCAAAGGAATTTGAGCCAACTTAAAAGAAATATTCATACCCAAAGTCACGTCAGAAACGTGCAAGAAAGTTTTCCTCCTCGCTAAAACCAGATGATTGGGATATTAATTTCTGTCATTAAGTTTTCTATACTCATAGATTTTTTTTCATTCATTTTTAAAGTTTGAAATTTCCCCTGTACAAAAGGTAATTTTTCAGGAGTCTCATCTTAAAACAAAACCTAGTGTTGACAAAGGACCACGTGGAACGTACCTATACCAAGACAAGTGTACCGTAAGAGAAAACTTTAAATAATACCTAATAACTACATCATAAATATAAATAAACGTAAAATACCATCAATGGCGACCGCGGGCTTACAGTAGTTGTGAACCTGTGGGGTTCGGTTCACATTCGAGCACATATTGAACCTACATGGTATATAAAATACCATCATCCAATGGCGACCGCGGGCTTACAGTAGTTGTGAACCTGTGGGGTTCGGTTCACATTCGAGCACATATTGAACCTACATGGTATATAAAATACCATCATCCAATGGCGACCGCGGGCTTACAGTAGTTGTGAACCTGTGGGGTTCGGTTCACATTCGAGCACATATTGAACCTACATGGTATATAAAATACCATCATCCAATGGCGACCGCGGGCTTACAGTAGTTGTGAACCTGTGGGGTTCGGTTCACATTCGAGCACATATTGAACCTACATGGTATATAAAATACCATCATGCAATGGCGACCGCGGGCTTACAGTAGTTGTGAACCTGTGGGGTTCGGTTCACATTCGAGCACATATTGAACCTACATGGTATATAAAATACCATCATCCAATGGCGACCGCGGGCTTACAGTAGTTGTGAACCTGTGGGGTTCGGTTCACATTCGAGCACATATTGAACCTACATGGTATATAAAATACCATCATGCAATGGCGACCGCGGGCTTACAGTAGTTGTGAACCTGTGGGGTTCGGTTCACATTCGAGCACATATTGAACCTACATGGTATATAAAATACCATCATCCAATGGCGACCGCGGGCTTACAGTAGGTAGTTGTGAACCTGTGGGGTTCGGTTCACATTCGAGCACATATTGAACCTACATGGTATAAAAAATACCATCATGCAATGGCGACCGCGGGCTTACAGTAGTTGTGAACCTGTGGGGTTCGGTTCACATTCGAGCACATATTGAACCTACATGGTATATAAAATACCATCATCCAATGGCGACCGCGGGCATACAGTAGTTGTGAACCTGTGGGGTTCGGTTCACATTCGAGCACATATTGAACCTACATGGTATATAAAATACCATCATCCAATGGCGACCGCGGGCTTACAGTAGTTGTGAACCTGTGGGGTTCGGTTCACATTCGAGCACATATTGAACCTACATGGTATATAAAAAAAACCGGCCAAGTGCGAGTCGGACTCGCGCACGAAGGGTTCCGTACCATTATCTATAAAAACGGCAAAAAAAAATCACGTTTGTTGAATGGGAGCCCCCCTTAAATATTTGTTTTATTTTAATTTAATTATATATTTTTATAGTGAATATATAACTAAATATTCTGTGAATATTTCAAGCGTCTACCGTTTGCCGTTATCAATATCGAGCAAAAACGAGCAAAAAAATCACGTTTGTTGTATGGAAGCCCCTTAAATATTTGTTTTATTCAGTTTTTTTAGTACCTACTTGTTGTTACAGCAGCGGCAACAAGAAATAGGTACATCATCTGTGAACATTTCAACTGTCTAACTACCACGGTTCATGAGATACAGCCGGTGACAGACGGACAGCGGAGTCTTAGTAATATAGGGTCCCGTTTTACCCTTTGGGTACGGAACCCTAATGACGTTTGACGGGGAGCAGTAGTGAGTCGTTACTTCTTTTTGACCCTTTCAAAGCGGAGTTTAATAAACAACCTAGCCTAACCTAGGTGAATTTTGGGGCCGAACAAATTTAAAAAACCGGTCAAGAGCGAGTCGGACTCGCCCACCGAGGGTTCCGTTCCGATTTCTGAAAAAGTGTGCTATTTTGAGACATCGAATTATTTTTCCTGTAATCTTTACATAAACTTCTATCACATAGAATAATTTCAGATTTTTCTCTTTGCAAACTTCGGAGATAAGGGTATTTTTTTTTTTATTTTTCATCAGAAGTCGAAAACTGTGCGGCCTAAAAAAACAAAAAAAAAATGTTTGAGAATGTGCAAACAGCGTTCTTTCATAATGATACCCCACATGCCCTAGTAGCCCCACTTTGATTTTTTAAGACACTTTCAGTCCTTGTTGCAAAAAAAAACATAAAATAATATTTTAATTTCTTTCTTATTTGCAAAATAGTTGGGTAAACGTCATTCTAAAACTATTCTAAAGGAGAATGGGCGGGTCCGTCCCCAGTGGTGTATCAAGATGTGATATACGTCATTTTAAAGGTCATAATAATAGCTTTATTTTATTGTATGACACCAACAACGAAACTCGTGCAGGGAAGGAACCATGAATAATTTTAATTTTATTTTTTAAATATTATTTCTAGCTTCTACAGTAACGTAGCAAGTATAACCATGTGCACAAAATGCTAGAGGCGTCATCGCATCAGGCTGAAGAACGTCAGAGGGCGGGTGAACCCGAACGAGATAACAATTATGGAGGCGAGAGGGATAAAGACAATGAACAATTTTTTTACAGCTGACTATTGTATTGTACTCGTTTTTTTCACTTAACCGCTTAAGTGTCCAGGCGTACTTTTTTAACCAAACATTTTTAAACCGTATTGCTCCTCAAACCCTCTACCCCAAACTAAGTTTGAGGTAGTACTTTCCAAATGCCATGATTTATTTTTGTTCATTACGAAATTCCTCTCACTTTGATACACTTTGATATATGACAATACTAGCAGTGTTTGGTCTGTGATTTTATTTTTTCATTCTGTCGGCTGTCAATGGTTTGTATTGTAATGATAGTTCGGTTAATTTATATTGCCCTACGATACGCACGTCGCATGCATCATTCCCTCCTTCATCGGTTCGACACTGCATATTTTGACTTCGGCACGCTAAATGGACTTGACTCCTCTGCTTTTACTTTGATTTTGGCTAGCTTGAATGGTTGCAAAGGTATTGGATACGTTGTGTTGTGATGGAACGTGTACGAGGGGCCAAAGTCAACTCGCAGACGCCCCTTAGACAATTTTAAATTATGAGGAGACACCAACCGACGATTATCCCTGTATGCACTATGTAAATGCACCCAAGGACATCCCCTGGTTGGTGCAGGACTATTGCAGAACATGGAAACAAAATATATTGGGCTTTGGGTTTGGGTGGCTGTGGAATGGTTACCTAGCACTATGGAAAGACTATGGCCCCTGCCTGACCAATGTTTTTTATACAATACACAGATGAAATGGCGGGGGGTGACTTGCACACTCAATAATGGGCCCCCAGAAACTGACGCTAGCACATAGTGACGTAGGGACAAGGGGGCAACATGTCCTGAGGTGCTTGAGGAGTGGAGAGGTATTCCACGGCTCTCAGAACAATCCCAGAGCCCGGAAGATGGTCAAGTCAAGATCCCTCCAAGCACATACTGGAATACTTCCTTCCTCCGAGCACGTTTGCTCTTGCGAATCTCCACTCAAGCCGGCCAATAAAGGCAAGAATTAGGTGGGAGCTCTGTTTCCGTCAGTGTTCACTCCAGCCGGTCAATAAAGGCAAGCCAGAGGTGAGGAACAAGACTTCTCCCGGGAGATAGGGTCCGTAGGGTCGCTACTTCCCAACAGCTCGCCACACGCTGCCCTGCGGTTTTTTGTATCTGTTTTGGTCTGGCTCCTCACCCTACACCTGTTTCGGCAAAGTAAATTCTACCGGCACAGACTTAGAGTTCGGAGCGCGCATGCCCCACCATGACGTCAACGTAGAGATACGGATGTAGGGAAAAGTTAAAAAGTCAAGTGTGCAGGTGTGGCGATAAACGCGCAACACAAGATTAGTAGCTGCATCGCAAAGAACGCTATATAAAGTAATAGGTATATACAAAAAACTGTCTATAAAATTAAAAAATTAAATAAAACTTTAATTCAGACTAGGTCCATAAATATGTTAGTATTTTGATGTTAGTAACAATAATGCTTATGTACTAGGTTAGTATTGTTAGTTTCAAACAGTAACTAATTAATTATTATTATTATTGTTAACTCAGACCTAGGACTGTCCCTACCCAGTGTCTCTGAAAGGGACAATTTGCTCTGGCAGCGATCATTTTTAGAATGCTGTTGTTACTACCATGCAGACGCCGCAGTAAGGAGGCCGCTTTCTTTCGCGTAATGGCATGGAATCCATCTGTGCGAGCCTCTGCGAACATGCCCGAAGCTCTACAACGCCACGGCAGTCCCAACAGCATACTAAAAGCATTATTAAATTGAACACGCAGGACGTTGTAGGCTCGGCTAAACATTCATTCATTCTTTGCACGAGTTTCGTTGTTGATGGCATAAGCTAACTGTCATAACCTCGAGGACACATATGTTAAGACTTCGATCATATCTCGCTCCATCGCACTTTGAATAGATAGGCATACTCCAGGATATCTGCAAGACAAAAGAGGTGGACGAGGGTAAAATAAGCGAAAATCACATATTTTTGAAAAAAAAATGTAATCAGTCGTAGGTCTTCTCCTGCAAGACTGCGGTGGTTGGTGTCATAGAATAAAATAAAGCCATTCTAATAAGCTTTAAAATGACGTATCGCTCAATTTGATACAGTCTTGAAACATTCTGGGGACGGAGCCCATACAAAAGCGCCCATTCTCCTTTCAAGTTGATAGCATTAGTAGTTCTTGAGATATCCAGCTATGACAGACAGACAGACAGACAGACAGACAGACGGACGGACAGACAGACTGAGTGACACCATAAGGGTTCCTTTATTACAATTTTGGTACGGAACCCTAAAAAGACATTTTTTTCCATGAAATCGCCGTGTGTCGATGGCATAACTAACAAGTAGGTGTAGAACGACATAAAGTAACAACCAATACGTTCTCGTTATAATCGATTAGTTTTTTTTTTGAAGCTGACAATGCCACAGAACAGTCTGGTCAAGGATACACCAAAGAGAGCGTGCTAAACTTTTAAACTAAGTAATTAATTTTACAGTAATTGCCTACTGTTTTAATAATCTTAATTATTCCGTTGATTATTCGTAATTGAGCTAGTATGTACCTACCTAACTATCTAGATATTAATGATTTAATAACTAAGCAAGTAACTACGTACCTATCTATTCCATTCAAGGAAATGCAGAGTGAAATAATTCAACAAAAAATTTAAAAAAAACGGAATCGAACCAGTAACCGCGCAGAATCTAATGCTCTCACCCACTGCGACAACCGAAACAAACACACATTATTGTACATAAATGTTACTAATCTTAGATTTTTAGTAATCTGTGTGTGTGTGCATAAATCATTCTATACTATTTATATCTATCTGCAAATACGATAAGACTGTCTTTATTGAATATTATTTATAGGGTTTTTAAAATAGCCACTCAGACAGCGACAGCACCCCACGCTCCCCTCTTGCGAAGGGAGTGAACGATCATCGAGGGCTGGTGGTAGGTCTACCACCGCCCGCCTCACGCTCAGGGCACCGCGCCACGTCTCATCAACGTGACTTGTGAGGACTCACATAGTGTGAAAGTCTCGAGAAGAGCTTACTATAGAAATGATCCTATGAAGTAAGGTCTTAACTCGTATTGGAAAAATTGAGGAGGGTCATTCAGCCGCGGAGATTCTTAACACCGCGATGTAGAAATCGGCGTCATCGGCACAGCGCCATCTAGTAGAACGTTTAGGAGTTGGCGATCTTATAAAAATAGATGATGTTGTAGGCGGCGATAAATTATTTTCGTTGGTCTTATTTTATTATCATTGCAGTGATTTGGTAAAGCTTTTTTCTAGTTTAGAATGTGTAATGAAACTTTATACAGTTGTTGCAACTTTATACAGTTGTTGCATGCTTTAGCCTTATTTACCTACCAACCGGTGATATCCACAAAACAGATTTTAAAAAAACTTTAATCGAGCCGATCTTGTAAAATTCAAAGATTTTTGACCTTAATCGAGATTAAGGAACCTGGAGAACGACATAATTAAGTAGCCTACTTTTCATCCTAGATATTTGTATTAAAATAGACGCAGACCGGCAGACGAAGTCGCGGGCAGCAACCAGTCCTATAAAATAAAGAGGATGTTCCTTCCCAATCTCGTATCACATAATATTTTGGTAGAGTTACAGAACACTTCCGAAAGGAAAAATAACGGCATTCTCTTTACCGTGAAACTATCGACTTGCTAATTTTATTCCGCTGTTGTTTTCTTACATAACCAGTGTTATCACTTCACCGATAATAACGCCGTCACAGTGTCACGATAGATTTTATGTAATTCTGCAGCTCAACGCTTTCGTTTGCACTCTAATGGAATATTGGTCCGTTCGTTACAAATTATACAGTAGGTACCTAAGTACCTATATTGTTCACTCTGTTTCAAGAAACAAACTTGTTACGTCATTTGTTTCCTTTGCAGGCTTGATATAGTTAGTAAAGTAATTTTAGATGGCAGAATGCCAGTCAGGCTGGCCAGGCTTTGTCAGCCTTTTAACAGTCAACAGCTTGGTATAGGGGCCTAGCTATTGACTGCTATTATAGGCTGACGAAGCCTGGCCTCAATTGCATGCCAATTATTCCGATCCACGGCCTCTCCCAGCAGGGTGGCTGCAGGTAGCAACTAGCCACCCGGCGAAGAACGTCGCTCCACCTAGTCAGAAAAGTTGTAGAGGCTGCCCCAACAAAGAGTATACTAATAGGGAGGGCTATCCGCTAATTTTTATTTATAACGGACTTCAAAAAATGGAGGAGATTCTCATTCGTCGGAATATTTTTTTTTATGAATGTCGTTGAACTGTGTTTGGCCTACATTCATTGCGGGAAGTACCTACCTACTTCGCGTGTTAGCAGAAAAATGTTACGCGTGTCTCCGCCTGCGAATGTCTCTCTGACACTGCATGCACGCTAGCCAGCGTTCGAAGAAATGGTTTTCATACTCAACTAAAAAAATCAAGTAATTTATTAAAATTAAGCTAAGAATCAGCACTTTTTGAACGTCAAAATGACAGTCCCCCAAAATGCCCTACACCAAGTGAAGTGGAACGAACGTTCTTCATCAATACTAAGGGTACAGATCGAACTGACGATCACCAGTCTGCTCGCCAGTCTGCACTTCAACCTTAGAGCTGTTCACTAAATCAACAGTTTGAAGTGTCTATGTGTGAGTAGGTTGTCGGGGTCTTATTTTAATTTAGCCTCAACTCACCGAGACATACTGACCCGCTGGTCAAGGCTTCGCTCCCTTTACGGAACGTGTTGTATACAGGGTGTCCCGTAAATAATGGATCAAACGTAAGGGGTAGGTAGCTTACCTAATTTCCAACAACTAATTTGAATATAAAAAAAAAAACCGTTACAGTAACCAGGATATTAATTTTTTTTCGAATTTTACGATTTTGTCTTCCAGAATTAAGCTTTTTTAATGCTGTCGCTGCAAATGATGACATTTTTAGGTATGATTTTTATTTAACATTTCTGAATAGCTTACTAATGTTGTAAGATACCATTTTTTTGAATACCGTTTTATTTGCCTTAGAAAAAAAATCTTGAGTTGAAAAGTTTTTTCTTTACGATGTTAGGACCAAAATTGAAAAAATTCTCCTGTAAAAAAAATGTATGACACCGAAAACCACCATTATTTTAAAAACTTGTACATTTAATAAGGTTTGCAAATTGGTATAAAACTTACGTCTAGTCTTTATCGTTACAAAGATATTGCTATGAATGTGATGAAGACAGAAAATAAATTAAATTGGTACTATTCCATTTTTTCATTTTCGTAATGGCTTATGCTTGAATGCTTGTAATCGAAGCAGGTAGTTAAGCGGCTAGCATATTCCGACCCGATGACGTCATCTGTCCGGAATTTGGGACCGCTACCTGTGGCGGAGTTGCACCTCAGTCAGCGTGAAGGGGATAGATAGCGCCGCTTTTGTATTTTTGGTAAATTGGTATGAAGTTGTACATTCTAGTCCTTGTCGTTACAAAGATAATTGCTATGAATCTGAGAGGTGCTCCAAATCAACGTTAATAAAAAAAATAAAAAAGTGTGTACATTTAAACTTTTTCTTTAAAATGTGTAACTGTAGCATTTCAGAGGCAATGTTCATTGAATTATTGAGGCGTATGAAAAGAATTAGGAGGCCGTACTAAAAAAAACAGTTAGTTCAAATAAATCGTTTTATTTGGTTTTTACAATAAATGTTCGAATTGCCTTCCCTCTACAAGAATGCAAAGTCTGCATCTCCTAATAAAGGAAGCTCTTATCCGACGGACAAAACGGCTTTGGTTTATTTCTGATGCAGCAGATTGGATGCGCTGACGTAATTCTTCTTCCGACGTTATTGGATTCTTGTAGACCCTGTCTTTTAAACATCCCCAGTAAAAAAAATCTAGGGGATTTAAATCCGGAGATCGCGGAGGCCACAAAATTGGTCCTAATCGGCCGATCCATCTGTCCGGATAACTTTCATCAAGGTGCGCCCTTACTGCCGTCGCATAGTGAGCGGGGCACCAATCATTTTGCAACCACATTGCTTGCCGTACGTCTTCTGGAACGTTTTCTAATAACCTTGGCAACTCATTCCTTAAAAAATGGAGATAATATTCGGCGTTTAGAGTAGCTGGTAGTTCAAAGGGCCCTATTATTTGCCCATTGATTATTCCCGCCCATAAATTTATTTTAAATTGATGTTGGCTCCTGTCCTCTCGCATCAAATGTGGGTTTATCAGCTGCCAACTGTGCAAATTATGCAAATTTAAATATCCATCTCGGCGGCATGAAGACTCGTCACTCCATAAAATCTTGTTAAAAAACTGCGGGTCCGCCCGAATCATTCTAAGCATCCTTTGGCAAAATTCTATTCTTGGCTGGTAATCACGCGACGTCAGCGTTTGAACACGTTGCACGTGATATGGGTGCAATCGGCACCGTTGTAGCACTCGATGCACCGTCGATCTAGAAATTCCTACGCGTCGCGCTATGACGCGAACGGAGACTGACGGATCTTCCTCGATTTCTCGAAGAATGACTTCGTCATTAACTTGTCGCGGTCGTCCTTCACGGGTACCACCAACTCCGGTGCCAAGAATTCTTCCCTCAAGAAGCGCGTTATGCACTCTAATAAAGACGCGATAATCGGGATAACGAACCAGGTTCGGGTATCTTTCACGGTACAATCTTGCAGCCGCCCTGGCATTACCTCTTGCTTCTCCGTAGATAAAATGCATTTCGGCGTACTGCCGTGGCGTGTACTCATAACGAGGCATTGGGCTGAATAAGGTTTCAGCGCTACTGCACACACGTACAAGCACACACAAACGAATGTTTTCGGAGTCCGTAGGATCGCCAAGTCGTTTGTCCAATACGCAAAGAGTTCCAAATCGATAGGCAAAGCAAAGTCCAAAAACACAGCACAAGTCAAATTTTACAGAAGAAAACACCGAGCCACTGACCGGGAGCGAAAGTTGTCTGACGTAGCAACTCGAAGAGAGACTAGTTACAACTAAACTAATAAAATCAAGCAACAATGAAGCCTGTACGAGTGAAGGGCGCAGGAAAGAACAAAAGAACCTGCGCAACTTCATACCGATTTAACCGATTTACCAAAAAGCGGCGCTATCTATCCCTTTCACACTGACTGAGGTGCAACTCCGCCACAGGTAGCGGTCCCAAATTCCGGACAGATGACGTCATCGGGTCGGAATTATGCTATTCGCTTAACTACCTGCTTCGATTACAAGCATTCAAGCATAAGCCATTACGAAAAGGAAAAATGGAATAGTACCAATTTAATTTATTTTCTGTCTTCTTCATCACATTCATAGCAATATCTTTGTAACGATAAGGACTAGACGTAAGTTTTATACCAATTTGCAAACCTTATTAAATGTACAAGTTTTTAAAATAATGGTGGTCTTCGGTGTCATACATTTTTTTTACAGGAGAATTTTTTCAATTTTGGTCCTAACATCGTAAAGAAAAAACTTTTCAACTCAAGATTTTTTTTCTAAGGCAAATAAAACGGTATTCAAAAAAATGGTATCTTATAACATTAGTAAGCTATTCAGAAATGTTAAATAAAAATCATACCTAAAAATGTCATCATTTGCAGCGACAGCATTAAAAAAGCTTAATTCTGGAAGACAAAATCGTAAAATTCGAAAAAAAATTAATATCCTGGTTACTGTAACGGTTTTTTTTTAAATATTCAAATTAGTTGTTGGAAATTAGGTAAGCTACCTACCCGTTACGTTTGATCCATTATTTACGGGACACCCTGTATGTATTCTTATTAACAAACGTCAAATATTTTTTTTCTTTAGTTAGGTACTTTAAAACTTTGATAGCCAAGGTAAAAGGTAATAAAGAAATTAAAGCCTTACAAGTTACAGAAACTTCTAAGTCAATAATTCGATTCGGTCGGCCAGTTTTTTTATTTTGTAGGATCCATATAGGGGTTATTCTATTGTAAGTTTCTCTGTATTTCGTTGCGCGATTACCAGGATTATTTATCAATTTATCACACTAACTAAAGTACAGACGCTCAAAAAGGCAAAAAAAAAGACAGAAATCATAGGTTAACATTCCGTCAATTTACAACGCTTGTACAGTCAGCAACAAAAGTCGATTAACACTTGAGTTTAAATCTTAATTATTGAGAAAAATACTACATTATAATCGGAACAGATGTAATGTTAAAGAAAATTTACTATTATCTAATAAATGAAATAGGCCTGTACTAAAAAGCAGGTACAATCTTATGTTACTATTAATCTTTATGTTACAATCTTGTGTTAATTTAGATGATGTCAAAAAGTAGCAGTGTTAACCGACTTCTGTTGCTGACCGTACCATCGTAACAATGATTTCAGTTTAACGACAGTGATTCTGAACCGTTTCAAAAGGTAAATTGATAACAATTGGTGGAGAGAGCACCACGGGCCACGCTTTCAAAACCTCGTCGGACTACAACCTTGTTTACTATAGTAGGTATTGAAGACAGACAGACGTAAACATGCCATGTGATCCACCTCCAGTGATTACCTTTCAATCTATCTGCCTAGCCTTTTCCCAACTATGTTGGGGTCGGCTTCCAGTCTAACCCGATGCAGCTGAATACCAGTATTTTACATGGAGCGACTGCCTATCTGACCTCCACAACCCAGTTACTGGGTATTACGATACCCTTTCGTAAGACTGGTTGTCAGACTTTCGGGCTTCTGACGACCCGTAACGACTGTCATAGATCTAATAATGACAGCCGGCACCAACGGCTTAGCGTGCTTTCCGTGATGTGCATATGGATTGAGGGCCCATTTTTTGAACCCTTGCGAAACGAAATAAGACTTATAGGGGATTTAGTTAAAAATAGTAAAAACTTAAAGCAAAGGTCCATTTTCTTAAACGTGAATTAAAACTTTTACGATCCTTGAACAACTACTACTTGAACTTTTTTTTTTTTTTTTTTGGGGACTTTGGCCCTCAATCCAGACGCGTGCATAAAGTGGCATAGTCTAAATCTCAGTAAGTACTATCTCTGGGTTAATAATTTTTATTTAAGAATTTCTCAAATATTTTAAGAAATTCCCAAATCTGTAGATTTATGGCGATATATCTAGGGCCCTCAATTCATTATTGTACTCATCATTATGAACAACTTTTACTATGGGATCAAACCTGAAATCGCGAAAAAAAATCAGCTGTTCAGTACATTTAGCTACATCAAACTCGTCAAAATGTACTGAACAGCTGATTTTTTTTTCGCGATTTCAGGTTTGATCCCATAGTAAAAGTTGTTCATAATGATGAGTACAATCTCCCATTTCGATTTGGTGCATGATCAAAAATTCATCCTGTATTCAGGGTGTAAGGGACAGCCCTCCGCAAACTAACAGGGTGCATTCAGCTCCTCATTTTGAATCATATTCCACCGGAAATTTTCTCAGGAAAATTTTCATTTTTTCAAATTTTTTTTCAGTAACATTTTCATTATTTCAATGTAAAATTGCATTGTGTGTTCGCAGCACTCCATTTATGTAAAAAAAAACTGCAAAAAAAAACCAGCAATGGATGTTGAAATACTCTAACCAACGACGCGTGAAAACAGCTGTTCACTTTCTGTCTAGCTACAGAGTTCATCGAACTCAACGCATACCTATTACCTACCCCTCCCAACCAGTAATAGACGCTCCGATTTGTGCACAAAAACACAAACAAATCAGGTTTATTGGATTCCCTTAACGTTCCTGAAAAAAATTCATGTACCGGTCATCTTAGTATGACATGCTGAATTAACCCTATCAGTTTGCGGAGGGCTGTCCCTTACACCCTGTATTATACTTTAAGAGAAAATTGATTTTAACTTTTTATATGAGAAAAATTTGTAGGGTGACCATAATGTTCATAGTAAGCACCTGTACATTTTGTAAAGCGCAGTCGGAAAGTCTTATTTCGTTTCGCAAGGGTTCAAAAAACGGGACCTCAATCCATATGCACATTTTTCCGTGGCACGGAGGAGTCTCGGTATGTCAAGATGGTCACCTATCCACGGACCAATCCCGGCAAGCATAGCTTAACCTGATGAATCGACCCGTGCTGCTGTTATTACTTAGCCACGAGCTCCTCCCTCAGAAGAACGACTAATAGTCGTTCTTCTGAGGCTCCTCCACACTTTTACCACAGATAATAAGTTCAATTTTTTACTTTAAAAGTGCAAGAGCTAGATCTAAGATTTTATTGAAATCTTCGATCTAGCTCTTGGACTATACTTAAAAATATAACTCATTATATCTTTTAAACTAACCCGACTAAATCTGTGACTTGGCGGAAAGTTGCGACGACTAAATTTGGGAGAAAACAGATCTTCGCTAGGTGGCCTAGTTTTTGAGTTATAAATGTGGGCACGCTGGGGAGTCGCTCTCCAGATCGGCCACCTATGAACCCTTATAACTTTTGAACCAGTGACCGACAAATCCTGATATTTGGTGGCAGATTTCGACTAATTAACGACTAAATCGTACATAAAAAAACACTTTTCTGTTTTTCCAAAAATGTATTTCTATGTTGAAAAGGAATTTACAAAAGTACAACATTTTACAAAATGTAAGTATTCGAGTTTTAACAAAAGTCTACACGAATAGACAACTAATACTAAAAAAAAAACCCCAAAGCTATAACAATTTAATTCGAAAACTAGAAAACAATACTTTCCTGCGTTTCTCAGGTTTGTACTAGAATGGTATGGCACCATTATTACATTTTCAGGTCCAACCAATAGTAATATTACATTTTAGACTCAAACAATTGTTGTCGTTTCTGATTGGTTGACGCTACACGATAAGCTGTGATTGGTAAATATTTTCCCTCTCGTACGCAGATGCATGAAAATGTTTCAGTTAGTCGTTTGACACAATCATATAAATTTAAAATATCACATTCGCAACATAGAACGTTAACTTCGATGCACAAGAGAAAATTCTGGAAAAAAATTGAGCACATTTATAGGTAATAAGTACTAAACAATATAAAATATAGTATTCACGTGGCATATTTACTCATAGTAACTCGAACTTTTACAACGTAATCTTTTTTTTAAGAAATAGATACTTACAAAGATTTCTTTTCTATTTTTTATTGAAAATAAAGTGGAGTATCTTTCTATAAAGAACAATGAGTTATGTCACTAGGATAGGAATTTTATAAGTACTCTCTTTGCGACCTTGGTTTATAGCACCATATTATAATTGCACCACACAACATTGATATATAAATTAGGAAGATAATGTTCGCGCTACGCGACATGGACCGCATTAATTGTGTTAAACCACACAATTGGAGTTTGTGTAGCACGTTACACGTTGTATGCAACAATGCTTTCATGTGTTTTCAAAATATGCACAAACAGTTCAAAAACCAACAAGTTCCACGGGCTTACTTTTCACTCGTAAGTACAGCCAAAAATGTTAATTTGTTGATAATTATAATAATATTTAATGTTTGCTTCGCCATATTTGTGAGAGCGAGATAGACATGCAATGTCATTCATAATCGTAAACATTCGGCGGCTAACGCGATTTGTCTATCGGTAACGGTAGGTTTACGACTGTGATCACAGATGTGTGAATTTTGGTACGCACGGCTACAGATCAAGCTATACATTTCCAGTATAAGCTGATCTCGCATTGTATAGGATTTCCTTACAATGAGAGGTCAGTGTAAACTGGAAATGTATAGCTTGATGTGTAGCCGTGTGTACATATAGTCGTGTGCCGAGTCCAGGTTTAGTGAGTGCGATGTTAGCGCGTAACATATATTCCTCTAATTATATTAATGCCACACAATGATGTTTTCAAATCTACCTAACTCCTAGAGTACATCGTGCCTTTTCGTGCCACTAGTTATTGTCCTTAGTAAAACGTATCAGACAGTGTTTCTCAAACATAAGTAATATAAAGAAATAAAGGTAGTTATAGATTCTGGATACCTTATTTCTTTACAAATTATTTAAACAGATTACACGATTAATAATAGCAATATGATGCGAAGCTATATATCTTTAAAAACATTTAATCATTTTGACCACAGAATTAAGTCATCTATTCAAAAGTAAACAATTTTTCAGGGACTAGATTCCGCATGTTTTTACAGTATAAAAATACGACCAAATGTTTCCAAAACCATTTAGAGCTTCCGAAGCAGGAAACATGCTGACTAGTACAGTCAGCGTCAAAAATATCGGGACGAACATATTGTTTAAAATGATCTCAACTCAACAAATAGTTCTTGTCAGAATGACAGTTGTCGTGTACTGTCTTCATTCTGAATCATTCCTTGTGTCATTGAGTTAATATTTTATTTTCATAGTTGTTTAGATCATTTTGAACAGTCTGTTCGTCCCGATATTATTGACGCTGATACATTTCTTAAGGGTGTGTCAGAAAAGTGTGGTCAAACATAAGGGTGTGGTACAGACCATCAAACTGAACAACTTTCTCCATGGGCGACGTTGGTCGTCGTAATCGAGAAAAAATTATCAGCCGTCCCGTACATTTGGGTCGAGTAGGTATTGAAGCTCCCGTACAAAGCTTCAATACCTATTCAACCCGCTGATATTTTTTTTTCGATTACGATGTTGGTCCCATGGACAAAGTTGTTCAGTTTGAACATTTGATGGTGTGTACCACACTTGAATATCCGCAGTCAGAAAGTTTTTTTATTGTTTTCGTTAATTCATTCAATTTTATCAGGTAATATTTTTTTAACGTTGTTTTTGCATTCAATTTACCACAGCTTTCTGATACTTACTGATGTCACAAAATGCAGGCAAAGTAACTGAGGTCTGGCAGAAGCGACAATTTAAATACATTAATTACTTATTCCTACTAAGCAGCTGTTAGCGCCTACTTTAAGCTTATGTTGTTAACAATCACAGAAATATTTCTACCATGTTTAAAAATAATCTCTTAATTTAACGAGCTCTTAAAATTTTAGGACGAAAAAGTATGCTCCTAAAATTTTAGGATGAAAATGTATGGGTTGACGTCAAAAATTGAGAACTTGATGAATTGGTAGAAAATATAAATACTGTGAAGGTAGAAATCTGGTAAGTACTTAATACATTAGAAATACATTTCAAACACTCCAGTTTGTTTGCTTAGTGTTAAACAGTAAAAGAAACAACGTATTTAATATACTTATGAAATATTTCACATGCATGCTAAAATTAATACTTAGGAATAATTTCAGTTTCGTTATGTTATTTATAAAACAATATGAGTTTTGGCAAATGTCATGTGAAGTGCTTTGATTGGCTGATATTAGTCAGTCAACCATTGTCAGCAGCTTACATGATAAATTTGACAGTAGAGTTACTGATCTGGGGGCTAAAACGGCCACTTTGGCAGAATCATAATAGGATAATAGGTATTATGAATCATATTTGAAATCGTAAAACGGTCACAAACTGACCATTCATAATTTATCTGCGTACAATTCATAGCACGCAATTCATCTGTTTGACAGTTTTGTATGGAGATTCGTAAAATGGTCCACTAATTATGAATTGCTTTATTGAAGTTTAATGTCAAATACGTCAATCATAATAAATTGCTGGGAATTCAGGAAATGAATCGCTTTTAGAGGAATTGCTTAATGTGGCCGTTTTAAGCTCCCAGATATTAGGTTTTCACAATCTTTTTAGGCCGAGTTCATGTATTCGACAATCAAACGTATCATCTAAAACAAGTATCTACTTCTATCTCTATTTTTCTTTTTACAGGCCAGGCTACACAGATCTTTACAAATTTACTAAATACCACAATAGTTACTCTGATTCCGGGATAAGCTCCTAAGGTTATTTATCAAATTGTTAAAAGTATGAGGTCTGACCCGAATCATATTCTTTTTCTGGTACTAAATTAAAAATATTTTCTTGATCCTAAGCAACATAAAAATCACACATTTCCCATTCTTAATTTTACTTCAACACATAGATGGTACACTAAAATAACACTTCTATTGTGTATCGATCAGTGTCCTTGAATGCGTTAACACATTCAAGGACACTATACGGCTGTAGCCAATGATATTTATAAAGGAATACGAACGTAGCGTATGTTACGCTACGTTCGTACTGAGCGGTGTGCAGATATCGTTGCGTTGTTATTACAATAGTACATTATGATATAAGTGCGGTAAGTTGAAAATTACAGCCGAGGCGATATTGCTAGCCCGAGCCGTAGGCGAGGGCCTACAAGAAAGCAGAGGCTGTAATTATCAAAGCGCACGTATGTCATACGACGTTTTATAACATATTTGCGAGGAAATAAATAAAACTCGGATTTTCTTAAACGAATAAATCTTTAAAAACACACTTTCTGAAAATGAATTTGCATCTTTGCTTGTTTTCCATACGATGAAATTTTGATCCACTTGTAAGTATCTATCGGTCGATTTTTCGGGCAAGAGGTTTAGAGTAGCCTTTTTCGCTGCCTCTGATACTTCTGGCGGTGTCGAATGAATAAATTCATCATTACTTGACGACATTTTCAAATAAAAACAATACAGCGAAAAGAAAAAGCGCGCGGAATAATTTTTACTTGTTCACAAATTAGCGATTCGCACGCATCAGCGCTTTTTTTTTTAAAGGCAAAGGCACAAAAACAGCCAGTATTATTAAAGTAAATTAATATTTTTTTGTTTTTGTTACAGATAAATGGTTGTAATTTATTGCCAAAATTAATTAAATCAAAGAATTAAATATTTAACATTTAATTCTTTAATTTTATTTTATCCCAAAGTTAATTTTATTCATAAAATGTTGACCACTTTTCTGACATAAAAACTCTTTGCTTTGCTTTCTTTGCTTTTTTTTCTTCTTAAGATTTAAAAAAGTACCGTTGGTTTTAGACGGAGCATCATGATAAACCGTACGTGTTACCTTATTAGAAAGAAACTCGTGCGTTTTACTTTACGATTACGCACAAGTACGTAATGATATACATTACGATATTGAAATTGTTGAAATAAGAGGCCCTTTACGAGCAAATGTGTTATAAATATACTTACATATAGGTGTATTAGTTTTCAACTACGACTGCAGTAGAACATACCGTACGTATGATACAGAAAGAGATAGCTTGACATTTAAGATATATTATTGTCACGCCAAAGACACGCTTTGTTTCACTCGCTGCTATTAACCGACTAAATCAAATTACAACAATTGTCTGAATTTGTCAGCAACAATTTGCGCGCGCTATTACGAAATCTAACTTTTTAATTATTAATATCATTGGCTATATCCGTCATAACAATAAACGTTAATCATTTACAGCTTGTATATCACTAACTATACAGAAAGCATTTCTATTGTAAGAATAGGAACACATCAACTACTCATACATACAACGCTACAAGATTCCTTTCGCGCGTGACCAAAGTCGGAAATAACGACGCCATCTTGTTTAGTCAAGGGGTTGTTCACCGGAAGCTTCGCCGCGAGAGAGCGCTGTGTGTTTGTCACTTGTCACAGCCATCTTGAATACAAAGCGACCAATCGGCGACAAGAAAAAATATTTATCGCCATCTAGCGGCAGTTTTCAGTACGGAGCTCCATTGGCAGCTGAATGAAAGTAACAAACACTTAGCGCCATCTACGCGGAACTAATTTGACAGTGTTCTTCCCCATTTCACAAATGTGAAACCAACCCGCACTGGGCCCACGTGGTGCATTATGGCCCTTTCCCTCTCACTGAGAGGAGGCGTGTATCCCAGCAGTGGGAATGTAGGCTGATTATGCTTTTGCTTACCAACAATACCTTCCTTTCAATGTCATTCAGGCGCCAAAATATCCTTGTAGCATTACTTTAAAGCACTAAAATAACAAAAGAAACATCTACTTTTCTCTATGGTCGACATAGAAACAAGTAGCATCATGAAATGCACAACCTTGCAAAAAACCTCTTTTCAACTTTTGTACATAAATTAAAGCTTTTTTTTTAATTCGCAGACTAAGCCCATTCTCACACGGGGTGACGGCAACTCAACCTGAACTGGTTGGCAACCGTTGCCAACTGCGATGCAACTGGTACTTCCATATGGCGCAACTCAAGTTGTATCAATTTTAGTCACACACGATAACGCGCCAATTTTATGAAAAATTGACCGAGCGACCTGCACTGCCATTCGCGAGTGATTGCCGTAGAAATGTATATTCTAACGCGATTGGTTGCGTCGGTGTAGAAAACTGGTTTTGTTTTGGTCACCTCGTGTGAGAATGACAGGAAACTTTCTCGTAAGGCCATTCTCACATTACGATAGTTACAGACAAGTAGTATCCTACGTCAATCTCGAAGATGAGTCGCCGAGGATTATCTCTCGAGGAGACACTCGCACACTTCGCTACCGGTATCCTATATCCGGTCGTCGCCCACGCGTCGCGTCTCCTAGGAATCTTGCCAAAATGGCGGCGGATCAGCAGTTCAATATTTACTTCAAATGAAGAAATATACAAATATCCATGTCTGTATAACTTTCAATTGTCTTAATATATGAGAAAAGATACAACTGAGAAGGTTTGGGGTAGAAATTTGACATGAATTTCAATTAATCGTCAGAAAAAAAGAGTCCAGTATTTTCTTTTGTTTCTTTTCGTCTTCTATTTCTGAATAAAAGATAAATGATGAAATCTTTGTTTTCAGTAGCGTAATGTACGAACCTCGAGTAGCGAACAAGTATTTTGGTATGCGACTGAATTATCGTTTCTTGCAAGTATCGTAACGTGTGAAGGGCCTAAACATTTTTGGAAGATTACAGTTTAAGATCTCATAAGAGAGGAAGTTATTTAAGTAGGTGGCTATTGCCTTATTTTTATTACCAAGTGAGACATAATATCTTTAAAGATAGTAGAAAACTTGTGTGCCTATAGAAATATATTAATATGAGACTCGATATCACATACTGGATACAAAGATGGATGGATGGGATACATTTAACAATGATATACCATATTCAGCGTTTATATACTTAAATAACTTTTAATACAACAGTAAATTATCTTTAATCCGGACATTATTTAACATTAATATAACTTAAAAGTCGCGACGACCAAACTGTTTAAATTGGCTGATGTTTTAGGTTGCTTTCGTATCACGCTAGCGCGGCGTATGCGCTTACGCAGCTTTAATGCGATACTAACGCACACGTAACACTTACGCACGAATTTAAAACATAGTTCTATTGCTGTTAATCGTTTGACTTTGAAAGATATAATGTTAATTTTAATTATATTCAAGCGGATTTTAACAATTAAAAAATGTCACATCAGTTCCTAGTTTTTCCATGTTGAAAATCACAAATTAATATGATATCTGGAAGTGGCTTGTGACACCGTCTTAAAAATCACTTATAGATTAATCGTCACGACTTTTCAAAACAATTACTTACAAACTAAAACTCAATTATTCTCGTGTTGCGATGTCGCTAAAAACTCAAGATTATGGTGGGAGTCTATTCTGTTCATATTCGCTTTGAACTCGTCGAGAGGCGACTTTGACAGATTGGGGGTGGCAGGCACGGGAGGTACTAACGTATCTAACGAGTCCGTTTCAACATTACCTTCTTTGTCTAAATTCTGTTTTTCCATGTGTAGAAAGTTTTCATGGGACCCGTTCAAGGCTTTGGATAGGGAATTGTCCGGGTAGGATAAATCGAAATTAGATATGGACAGTAGCTTTTCCCCGGTTTCGAGGCCTGTGCCCAGAGATTTCGAAGTAGTCAATCGGTCGTTATCTGGAAAAAAAAAAGTTGAATGTTAAATGGTTTTTCTGTATTTTGATAGGCTTTATTAACATGTGTGACTGTGAGTCAATGATGGACCGCTGAAACATTTTCATTTATAAGTCGATCAATTGGCACAAATCACGGGCAAAATAGTAAGTACATATCAACAATGGCTTCAGGTGCCATCTTTCCAATGCTTGTATTATATTATTAGGGTCCGCAATGTTTTAGTCAAATCAAACTTCAGATTACTAGAATAATGATATAAAACCATACTCATCATCATCATCATGTGCCTAGACTTTTCCCAACTATGTTGGGGTCGGCTTCCGGTCTAACCGGATGCAGCTGAATACCAGTATTTTACATGGAGCGACTGCTTGTCTGACCTCCACAACCCAGTAACTGGGTAATACGATACCCCATGGTAAGACTAGTTATCAGACTTTCGGGCTTCTGACGGTTGCGGACTCGTAGTCACACCAAGTTGTAACACCAGTGTGACTAACAGTAATTTTTTTACTGTTAGTCACACTGCTAATAATTCTACACCACTTGTCATTATCAACTAGTGCGGTGAAATAAATGTTTGTTTCAATAGAAAACGATGGATTTTGTATTTTTTAAACATTTATTTATCCGATTGGTCCACCACTAGGCCAAACTCACGACCCAATGGCTCCTCTTAATTACAAGCGACATCGCGGCAGGACCAGACAAAGATGGCGGGATGAACTGGTTTCTTTCAATAAGAACTGTTACTTGAGAAGTTTTCAATAGAGAGAAGTGAAAAGAGAGTAGAGAGACGTTTGCCCTGTAGTGGGGTGGGACACCACAGCCTATTAATAATAATAACCCCACAGGGTAGTTTGTGGCGAGCTGTTGGGCCGTAGCGACCTCACGGACCCAATCTCCCGGGAGAAGTCTTGTTTCTCATCTCTGGCTTGCCTTCATTGATCGACTGGAGTCAATACTGACGAGAAACAAAGATCTTACTTCTTTCTTGCCTTAATTGGCCACCAAACGTGCTAGCTGGTAGGGACCATATCCGATCACCGCAATGGTCCTGGTAGCTGTGAAATACATCTGCACTCCTCAAACACCTCGGAATAAATCGCTACGTCATTATGGGCTAGCGGCCTTTTTCCAGATTCGCTTGAGTGTGCCATTTGATCCACGTTTAGTAACCTAGGTCAGGCAGGGGCCAGGCGCATAATCTATCCACAGATCCAGGTCCACTATAGCCACCCAAACCCATAGCCCAATATATTTCTGTTTTTATGTTCTGCAACAATTTTGCACTTTAACCTGGGGTTTTCCTTTGGTGCTCTTGCATAGTGCATACAGTAATAGGCGTCGGTTGGCGTCTCATTTCATTTAATGTTGCCTAAGGGGACACTGTGGGTTGTCTTCAGCCCCTCGTATAGGTGCCAAAGGTCCGAACCAACCGGTCACGAGATAAATAAAACCAAAAATATGAATAACACTTTGTTTGTAAGACATTAAATATTTAACAATAAACAAAAATAAATTTCATTTAAAATCAAAATCAAAAGTCATTTATTCAAATTAGGCTGAGAATCAGCACTTTTTAAACGTCGAAATTACATAAGACAGTCCCCACAAAACGCCCGCCCTTCACCACTTCCTAGTGCTTTAGCTGGGAAGAAGAAGTAGCGGAACCAACTCCCCAGCAGCTCAGCGGTCTGTTCAGTTAGAAAAACTTGATTCTATTTATATTTATATTTCTTTTTCTATTTCATATTTCATACAGACTGAAAGTCCAATTATGTAACTGATTGTTTAAACCACGGCTATTTTAATGGCAGCATTTAAAGGAAATGCCATAAAGATGTTTCATAATTTATGAGTTTTAACAGACAGAATACTTAGTACAAAGTTACTTTTTCAATTTGGTCGACCCTGAACTGTACCTATAAAATGCATTTTTATATCGATATTTCTTCACCGCACTAATGACAAGTGGTACATGGTGTAGAATTATTAGCAGTGTGACTAACAGTAAAAAAATCCTGTTAGTCACACTGGTGTTACAACTTGGTGTGACTACGAGTCCGCACCCCTTCTGACGACCCGTAACGACTACCAAAGACCCACGAATAACGTGCTATCCGAGGCACGGAGGAGACTCGGTATGTAAAGTTGGTCACCCATCCACTGACGAACCCTGGCAAGCGTAGCTTAACCTGATGATCGACCCGTGCGGCTGTTATTACTTAGCCACGAGGTACCAGGGATGATGCCCGAGTAAAAAAAAGAAATTCTATTTAGTCCATCAGTCAGATAATAAAAAAATATTAGACACGTATTTTTTGCTTTATCATAATAATCAATCTGCCTAGCCTTTTCCCAACTAAGTTGGGGTCGGCTTCCAGTCTAACCGGATGCAGCTGCATACCAGTATTTTACATGGAGCGACTGCCTATCTGACATCCAAAACCCAGTAACTGAGTAATACGATACCCCTTGGTAAGACTGGTTGTCCGACTTTCGGGCTTCTGACTTCTGACGACCCGTAACGACTGTTGTCAAAGATCCACGAATGACAGCCGGGACCAACGGCTTAACGTGCTTTCCGAGGCACGGAAGAGTCTCGATATGTAAAGATGGTCATCCACTGACCAACCCTGGCAAGCGTAGCTTAACCTGATGGATCGACCTGTGCGGCTGTTATTACTTAGCCACGAGCTCCTCCTGCTTTATCATAATAATATTCATACAAAATTACTTGGATAAAACGCATTAAAGTTGAGGAGTTGGAGCTCTAATAATATATCTAGCAAGGCATGACGTCATGTCACATTTTAACTCAATATATCGGCCGTAATGTTCTGACTACGTAAGAAGAGAAAAAATACGTGCCCAATATCTGATAAAATTGACTGACAAATTTTTTTTTTTTGTCATCATCCCTATTTCCGACCTCCACACCACTAGTATAAAATATGCAAATGTAACTCGACAGTGTAAGAATTATTTAAGTGATGAAATTAGTTTACCATTTTCTGCCGACAAATCGCTCTGCAGTTTAGCAGGTGTTATGTAAAAGGATAAAATTGTGTCATTGGATTAAATAAATAAAAATAAAAGTTTACCATTTTCGGAGTCATCACTGGTCTTTTGTTTCAGTTCGCCGCGGTCATCCTTGTGCTCCTTCGGTACAGAGGAGCTACGCTCTCCCTCTAACATTCCCAACACCCTGTACATAACATCACATTTAGAGTTTTCAATTCTACCCTCATTATTATTGTGCCTCTAAATATATGTTGTTTTCAAGTCGTGCATTACTTGTTCAGTGCATTTTGTACCTCTTTGTCATCCATATTTAGCGTACACAAAAATAAATATACATATTAGCTTGCATATTATAGAAACTACATGACGTACAATTATGTGAAAAATGTGATAGGTGTAGTATTCATCCATTATTACAGTTTTACTGACGTATTTGTCTCGTTTGATTAATTTCTCTTAAAGTTAAACGCACACTTATCAGAGCGAAGAATCGAATTTTAGAATTACTTTTATGAAATCCTATGAAACCTCGCACACACATCTGCGCTGAATCGGACGAATCGCGGGAAGAATTACTAGGAACTACGTTTCGTTCGGCGCGGTCTATTTTTTTAGCGCGGACAAGTGTGCGTTTACCTTTAATAGACTTCAAAACAAGGAAGTTATTTAGTTCGGTTTGGTTTTGAGCTCGCGAGGTGAAGTTACGAGTCAAACGAAATACGTGAATATGAAATGTTTCAAGAAAGTGGTAGTACGAAATGTTTCAAGAAAGTGGTAGGCGTTGAACTGTACTCGGGCGTAGATATGGCACTTCGGCCTGAGAGAAGGAACTGACACAGGTCATCAACAACATCTGCCCAACTTTTTCCCAACTATGTTGGGCTCGGCTTTCAGTCAAACCGTATGAGCTGAATACTAGTATTTTACATGGAGCGACTGCCTATCTGACCTCCACAACCCAGTTACTGGAAGAACCTTGGTAAGACTGATTGTCAGACTGACGACCCGTAACGACTGTCAAAGATCTACGAATGACAGCCGGGACCAACGGCTTAACGTGCTTTCCGAGACACAGAGGGGTCTCGGTATGTAAAGATGGTCACCTATCTACGGACCTAGCGCGGCAAGCGTAAGTCAACCTGATCGGCTGTTATTACTTAGCCACAAGCCCCTCACAGACTAACACATAACGGTTCACAATGCAGAACTCCATGTGCCATAACTACGCAGTCGGGTACAGTGGGCCACGGATTTTTGTGTCTGTGAAGTTAGCTAAGAGTACTCCTTTTTGTGTTAATTTCTCCGGCAATTCGCAAGTCCATTAAAATTGAGAAAAACCGATCTGCAACTAACTTCATAAACACAACTATGGCGCTTAATTTATTTTATCAGCTTTCATTGGTAAGGTGAAGGTCGCAAGCTTGGATTATGCCGTAAAGACATAAGTGGTGAAATGTAGGTGTATTAGACACATCTATCCTACTCTTCGGGGACAGGCATGATCATAGAGCACGGAATAGTCGCGCCGGCAGAGACTAGAGACGCTCTTACTATAGTTTGACCGCTACCGCTGTACCGCGCCTTAGGAATGTGCGCGGCGAGACGGGGAGCAGTGAAGGCCGCTCATTCGTCAACGCTCACGGCGTCCCGCCGCCGCTCATTCGTCAGTCCCCCCCCCCCCCTTTCCCTTAGTACGGTACAGCGGTATCAGTCGAACTATAATAATATTCGTACCCGCGCATTGGTAGAACCACAGAATAATAAAGCTACAGTAGTTTCATCTGGGCAGTGTCCTTGAATTAATTACCTACGGCCGCTCGGTAGATAAATACGTGTCCGTCCGTACGTAACTGCCGCGCACTCGTCTACTGGTGTATACTGAGATTCCGAAGCGCGTCATTTTCTTTGAAGATGCAATACTGCTTAATTTATTATACTGTGGCAGAACTGTCACGGGCCCATCAGTTCCTATGAGTAAACCACGATGTCCACTGACAAGCTTGGTTTGTATGGAAAGTGTTGACAATGCCGTCTCTAGCAGCAACCGCCGAAACCGTCTCCGCGTGCTCTGTGGCCGTCATGTTATGGCGAGAATACACAAGCCTGTAACTTGAACAAAAGTATACCAGTAGCTTGCATGCCGTGTGCCATAACAACTTTAGAGGCCTACAGGACCTAAACGCAACTAAACGCAAGTTTTATAATGACTAAAAGTGTATGATCTACTGCAGTAAACAAAATAAAAAAAAAATGATATTCTTCAGGATATATGCCAGTTAGATAGTGTGTTGAAAACATAATACAACTAATTTGATACAATAGAAAAAAATCGCGAAGATACCTATAAAATAAAAATAAAAAATTAACGATTAAAATCATACTACTAAAAATGCAATCATTTAGATTTTTTTATCAGATTATTCTACAAGCACCATAATAACCTAGTAGTGGTCCAATCAAGTTTTTTTTTTTTTTGTAAATAGATAATTGCTTCATACAGAGTTAGGGTGCGTTTCCACTGACGCGGAGCTGGGCGGAGCGGAGCGGAGACGTGCAGGAATCGACCAATCATAATGGTTGAAATCCTCATCGCGTCTCTTGCCTCGTCTGTAATTGGACGATTCCTGCACGTCTCCGCTCCGCTCCGCCCAGCTCCGCGTCAGTGGAAACGCGGCCTTAGGCTTCTCATTATTTTATGTGCAGTCCGACAGTGAACACGCTTTAGGTCCGTAGTCCCCTTAAGATTGGTGAATGTCACAATGGCATGCCAGCTACTAGCATAGTTTTGTACAAGCTAAACGCATGTTTACTCCCGCCCTTATGTTATGGTATGTACAAAGGAGTAATTACCGTGAGTTGCCGAGGTCTCCAAAGGGTGGTTTGTGGTGTGTAGGCGAGGGTCGGTCGCCCGGCCCGTGCTCTGCCCAGCCCTCAGCGATCAGCGCCCCGCCGATGTCCACCTCGCCTTCTGTAATAAAACCAACGGTATTAACCTACTTACTTAAGGTGAGTATGCAATTTGTGTGAGTGCAAAATTTGATTTTGGAAATCGGACTGAAATTTTAACAAACAAACTGGCTTCGCGCACAGCTTGGGAGTCGGGAGTGCTGTCGAACGGAATGTTGTCATTTCAATATTATATTTATATAAACTTTTAGAATGAAGTATTGTGTATTAATTTAATTTTATTAGTTATTTATATTTTATTGCATGCTGCACCGGTCGACGTCATCACGTCAACGCCGGCTATCGCTGAAAACCAGCGCTGGGGCTCTGTCTCGCATGGGGTCACAGCATTATGCTGAGCGATGGCCGTTTTGCGTGGATGTGATGCGTATTTCCCCCCAACTTGTTCCTTTAATTATTTTATTTTGTGTGGTCTTTGCATCATGTTTACCGCAAATAAACGTATTTATTTCTTTCTTGTTCTTGTATGACGTTTTGGAACAAATCTAAAAAAGGGCTAAATTTTCAATGGTCAGATAATTTTTTTTTATGGAATAAATATGGCGGTTTGACAGCATTTGTGTAGAAAATATTTATTCGTCAGATAAAAGTTATCTGACTATGAAAAAGGGGAATGCCTGAAAAATGCTTGAAATAGACAGAAACTACTTACAGTCCTTAATTCTATTTAGAATAAATTAGGTATAATGAAATAATTCTCAAGTTTGTATACCTAGGGTGGAAATATAACGATCATTAAAATATTTAACTTGATATCCGTCTAATTCCTTCTTATTTTATCATGGAGGTCAGTGTTTATTTGACATGAGTAATCGACATTCAGCCAAACAGGAATCGTCAAATAATCTTTAACGAACTATTTTATAGAATGATTGCACAGTTATCATTCATTTAATATAATTCGACCTATTTATACCGTAAATCTAATTAAAATAATATATGCATGTCAATATTAATTAAAATCAATTTATTTTCAAAATAGAAAACGTATCGTAGGCTGTATGCATCATAATGTCCTTTGCCTTACTGACACTTTGACATTACTGCATTTAATTTTTTCGATTGTTGATTTGATCGATTCATAGTTTTGCGTTTGCGACTTGAGTTACTAGTATATTACTTTTTAGGATATTTAACGACGACTTTGGCCATTTTTTAAGGATTTTGATTTTACTTCTGTACACGTTACCCATTTTTGAACACGGGCTTAGATTGGACCCGCCGAAACTTCGACTCGGCTTTTTGACGACGGACCTGAACCTGCTTTATATTATACGACGCTGCTATTATTTCTGACTTGTGCCGTGTTTATTTAAAAATGGATAGAAACGTACACTGTGTTAATTGCTATCTCGATATTGCATCGATGAGAAGTAATCTTATATCAGTGCAAAGTGATGAAGTACGTCGTTTAATACAGGCATGGATAACACCACAAGCTGTAAGTACTGAGATTCCCTAGGTGTCTTGCCTATTTATGTTGAACGCACTGACATACAACAATAAGTACATTATGTTTTGTTCTTTTTCACAGGTTGAACAAGACAGTGTTGTTTGTGATGCATGTCTAAGATTAGCAATTCAAACTATCACCGAGACACCAGGAACCAGTCGACCAGAATCTGGTCGACTGGTTCCTGGTGTCTCGGTGATAGTTACTAGTCTCGGTGATAGTTACTAGTCTCGGTGATAGTTATTAGTCTACTTGTCGACTATCTGATAGTCGACAAGTAGGCATATATAGCATCGTTATTGTAACTGCCTAGTGGGACGGCGAACAGTTGGTACCTGTGCTCATACTATGTCAATAATATGGTACTTAGCTTGGGCCCGGTACCAATCCAATATCTATCCTCCTGCACAGTTTCTTTATGATATATTAGTGGTTTGTAATGATGATTAAAACATTTAAATGCTGTTTTGTTGTATAATTATTGCATATTAATCCTTAACCTTGACTTAACCTATATTTTAGAAAAAATGATTGGAACTGGCTTCTACCTAGTTTTTTGATAATTATTGAATTTGTAATGGATTCTCTACGATTTGTAGTGCAATTTGGCGTATAATTCATTGTTGTCCATTTCAAGCATTTTTTTGTGTGGCTGATGGGCAATTCCCTTTGCTCTAAGGTGATTGCGCTGTGTAGCCCGCGAAATTCATTTTTTTTTTTGGGTTTTTTGCAATTTGCAAGTCCGTGTCAGGTTGTATCTTGATCAAAGTATGATACGCGGCAATAAAACATATGTATTTATATAATTTTAACCATAAAAATCATCAATACATCTCTCTAAGTTAGATTACGTGCAGATTCGTCAAACGAACGAAATCTAACGAATATAACGAATGCAAACCTAAAAAAAAAATTGAATTTCGCGGGCTACCACTGCGCATCATCCTTAAAGAGATGTCAGAAAATGATGAGAATAAAATAGTCTAATCTTCACTTTAATTAAATAACGTGATTGATGTGTGTGTGTGTGTTTCGTGACAGATTGGATGATTTTTCGCGTTAATCACACACTTAAAACAAAAAAAAGTAAAAAGTTTATTGATTCATAAATGTGTATGTTACAAAATTTGGTATGACACTGGATCCCGCACTAGTATCCTAGTGCGGGATCCAGTGTCATACCCTGTGTCGCAAGATCCAGTCTCAGACGATTATGTAACGCGAAAAATCATCCAGTGTTTCGCCAACGGCTAAGGTTATAAGCATATCGGTTACAATATATGCTATTGAAGACCTATTAAAGCGTTCTAAAGACAGAATGGAACGAAGAGAAAATGTTCATAACAATCGGTAATAATACGTGATGGATATCGATATATAAACAGTAAACATGATATCGATATATGTACGGGTAATGTACATTTAAATGATAGTCTGATATAGGAGTTCAACTTGTGTATTGATGTCACACAGAAAAACACTCAAAACTGATAGCTGATCAACACGCGGCGAATGAGTCCCTTATTGATAGCCCAACCGATGCTACGCGACTACTACTGCTTACTCCACTATATGCATTTTATTCATTCGCTGCGCGTTGATGTCAGCATAAAAGTAATACAATTGATATGTATGGGTTTGCTCGTACAATATATAAACAGTAAACAAAAAATAAATTAATTTGATCATGTTTGTTTTTTGGGGTCATCAACCATTAGTTACTTGAAATATCTGTTTAAAAATCAAGTTTTTTTGTATAAACTTCGTCCGGTATCTCGGTAACTCTTGTGCAAAATTTCATGTTCCATGATTTAGGTTATGCGTTTTCTGTCAGTGAATTTATGAAGTAGATATTATTATATTTACCGTCTGTGTTGTCGAACAGCTTGATGCCAGGTATCTCCTTCTCTTTCTCGCCCTCGGCTGTGGCAGTCTTTTTGTATGTGCACGTTTTGGATAGCAATGGCTTCCATCTGGCCACCTTAAAATACAAACAATATGATGTTAACGTTAGTAAAGACCAAGACAGCTTACACCTTTTGAAACTGGTAAACTAAATTTGTTGCTAAATATGCCAAAGGAGTATGTAAGGAAGGCAGGTGGCGCCTCGAAGCGCTCGATGCCCTGCGGTCCCGCGGCGTCTGCTCCGTGACGGTGCATAGTGTAGGTACAGACAACAGCACATCAGGTTACACCAAACTGTCTTTATATTATTATTTTAAACCATAAAATGTTGATAGTTAAGTTCAAAATCGAATGAAAAAATTTGACAGTTTGTAGTAACTTGATGAAAAATGATAAATAATTTATTTTCTGTAAGTAGGTTTGTACAAACACTTTTACACGTCAATCATATTTTTTAAAACTAGATGAGGTCGACGTTTCCTATCTGACTACTCTGAGTAGAAAGGCCGAAACAAACTCAGAGGTCACAGTCTCTTTTAAAGTCCAGACATAATATTGGTCAGATTATATGGAGACCATGTAGATTGCTGTCTGAAATGGTCTTTTGAGGAAAGAACCACACAGATTGATTGGACCTGTCCAGTCAGTGCAGGCATTTGTCAGTAATCGTGCAGCTCAACTCAAAACTTAAGGATCTCAACGATTCGACGAACAATACCAAAGAAAAGACATTTGTGTAGGCCGCATAAATTACTCAAACTGCCAGACTATGACTAAAACTGAGAAAAGGATAAAATAAATAAAAAACAATGATCCACGTAGTCTTTATATTCACAATAATTAAAAATAGTATAAGTAATAGTTGCTGCTTGACCTGCTGCTGTGTGTACCTGTGTGAGTTCCTCGAAGCGCTCGATGGCCTGCGGGTGCCAGCGGTCGCGCGGCGTCTGCTCCGTGACGGCCGGCCGCACGCCCGCCAGGAAACACTCCATCGCCTGCACACATAATAATATGAAATCATTATAACATGTATATAGACGATTCAGTGGATACGAGTGTAAATTATCTAAGATTCTGAAATCAAGTATAATATTATGTAAATAAAAATTAAATGCTGTTCGTTGGGCGTAAAGCACATCAACTGAGAAAGGCTGGACCGATTTGGCTATTTTTTTGTTTTCAAATATTCGTTTTGGTCCGAATAAGGTTTTTATGGAAAGAAAAATTGGGAAAGCTTCCCGGAATAATGTCAAATTAGGGAAAAACTGAACGTTTTGTTTTCTATGGATTTAAATTTGGACAGGACAACGTCTATCTGACCAGCTTGTCCTAATCCTAACTAATCATAACGCGAAGACTTGTAATTGGCTTTCTGTTGATTATTGTTTCCCTTTTTGTTGTTAAGTTTTTTTAGCTGTAAGTCTTCCATGTTGAAATAAACAAGTAATATAAACGCGAAAGTGAGTTTATTTGTTGCGCTTTCACGCTAAAACGGCGGAACGGATTTGGATGAAATTTGGCACTCGGGTAGAGCATGACCTGGAAAAGGACATAAGCTACTTTTTATCAAAATACCACGAGGGCGAAGCCGCGGGCGGAAGCTAGTAATCCATACTAATATTATAAATTCGAAAGTAACTCTGTCTGTCTGTCTGTCTGTCTGTTATCTTTTCACGCCTAAACCACTGAACGGATTTCGATAAAATTTGGTAAGCCTATAGATGGTATCCTGGGATCGGACATAGGCTACTTTTTTTTTCAAAAATAATCCTACAGGGGGTGATATAGGGGATGAAAGTTTGTATGGGAAACTCAGTATTTCTAAGCTAGGGATATGAAAATTCAAATTTATGCTTTTGGTAGGAAATAAAGAAATATGCGGTTCAGAGCTTTTGAAAAATCATCCCCTAAGGGGTAAAATAGGGGATGACTTTAAAATTTACAAAACTGCACAGATTTTGATAAAATTTGGCAAGGCTATATATAGCATCCTGGGGAAGGACATAGGCTACTTTTTGTCTTTAAAAATAATTGTACGCGGGGTGATATAGGGAATGAAAGTTTGTATGGGAAACCCAGTATTTCTTAAACCAGCGATATGAATATTCAAATGTAAGCTTTTGGTAGGAAATAAAGAAATATGCGGTTCAGCGTTTTTGATAAATCATCCCTTATGGGGTTAAAATAGGGGATGATTTTAAAATTTACAAAACTGAACGGATTTCGATAAAATTTGGCAAGGCTATATATAGCATCCTAGGGAAGGGCATAGGCTACTTTTTGTCTTAAAAAATAATTCAACAGGGGGTGATATAGGGTATGAAAGTTTGTATGGGAGACCCAGAACCATTGAACGGATTTCGATAAAATTTGGCAAAGCTATAGATGGTATCTTGGGGACGGACATAGGCTACTTTTTTTTTCAAAAATAATCCTACAGGGGGTGATATAGGGGATGATAGTTTGTATGGGAAACCCAGTATTTCTTAAGTCAGGGATATGAAAATTCAAATTTATGCTTTTGGTAGGAAATAAAGAATTATGCGGTTCGGCGTTTTCAAAAAATTATCCCCTAATGGGGTAAAATAGGGGTTGATTTTAAAATTTACAAAACTGCACGGATTTCGATAAAATTTGGCAAGGCTATAGATAGTATCCTGGGAAAGGACATAGGCTACTTTTTGTCTTAAAACATAATCCTACAGGAGGTGATATAGGGGATGAAAGTTTGTATGGGAAACCCAGCATTTCTTAAGTTAGGGATATGAAAATTCAAATTTATGCTTTTGGTAGGAAATAAAGAAATATGTGGTACAGCGTTATTGCAAAATCATGCCCTCATCGGGGTTAAATGTAAAATTTACAAATAATATTAAAATGTTTGTGTACCTACCTCTTTTTAAGAGATTTAAGGGATTGGAAATGTAGTCATAGTTCGTATCTTGAGGTAACATTTTTAGTATTTATTTCCGAGTGGGCACTCGGTCAAAAGTTATGTTATTAGAGTAACTAACTTAATGTTATTAGACTAAGTAAACAAAGTCCCCCCGCCGCGTATGTGATGTTTGAATGCGATGATGTCAAAAAGTACCGAACGGATTTTCATACGGTTTTCAACAATGAACGGAGTGATTCAGTGTTACATAATATGGTTTTGTGTCAATTGGCGGAAATATGACGACGATTGTTGAAGATGTCGGAAAAAATCATGCCGACTTCAGCTTTAAGCCCACCATACACATAACGATATATCGTAGCTATTTGAGTTTGCACAGTTATATCGGACGGCCGTATGTTTTCCACATGAATGTTCCCAGGGGATGTTTTTCGACATCCACGCGGGCGAAGCCGCGGGCAAAAGCTAGTAATATTATAAATGCGAAAGTGAGTTTCATTGTTTATTTGTTTGTTTTTTACGCTTTCGCGCTAAAACGGCTGAACGGATTTGGCTGTTTGACACATGAGTAGACCATGACCTAGCATACTTTTTATCTCGATATTTCACGGGATCGAGACTTATGCGGGGGAAACCGCTGGGCGCAACTAAACTGCTTTGCAAAAAAAAACGGGCACCTTACAGTTATTGGCTTTTCTATGGATAATATTAATATTTTTAGTATGTCGTTAGCATAAATGACTAGAAATTTCTTATTATCATTGAGAATATAGTTTTTAACCCTTAAATCCTGGAATCGGTGTTTTAGTCAATGTAAACAGAAAGTCGTGTGAAAATGGAAATTTTTAGGGTATAATTAAATTAATTTACTACGAGTATTTTTATGGTATTTTAATAAAAAAAGACATTAAAAAATAAAAATTAATAACGAGTATGACCTCTCCTTGCAGCGATTACGGCATGTAATCGTCTTGGCATGCTTTCCACCAGGTTTTTGATGGTGTCCTGTGGAATGTGTTCCCACTCAGCCGAAATCACACCTGATGTTTTGTGGAAGGTCGTTGGACAGGTCGTACTCGCCGTTTTAGGAGGTCCCAGACGTGCTCAATGGGGTTAAGGTCGGGGCTCCGCGCTAGCCAATCCAGACGACGAATACCGACCTCTTGCATATAAGCATCTACGTCGCCAGAACGGTGGTCCCGAGCATTATCGTCCATGAAATGGCATCTTCACCAATTACAGTCAGTGCGGGCTGTGCATGTTGACAAATTATTCCTGTTATGTACCTTTGCGCATTTAGTGAGCCATTTGCAATGAACACTATCTCGGTACGATAGCTAGAAGTTACGCCCGACCAAAACATAACGGACCTTCCACCATAAGGGGTGATTTCTTCAAAACACACGTCGGCATAGCGTTCCCCTGGTCTTCGTAACACTCGCCGACGTCGGTCCTCACCATTCAGGCAAATTCGAGCCTCATCCGAGAAGAGTACGCTACTCCAGTTACCTAGTGTCCAAGATAGACAATTTCTAGTGAACCTCGGTCGAGCAATCCGGTACTCACGGAGTAAATTGGGGGCCCGCGCTGGTCGTCGACTGCGTATATCAACCGCTAAAAGCCTCCTCCTCACTGTCCATAGGCTAACTTGTGCTCCTCGTACCTCTTCAAGGTTTCTTTTGAGGTCTATGTAACTGCATTTGCGATTACTCAATACCTGAGTCACTAAAAAGCGGTAAACTCGTGGTTGTGTGCAACGTATTCTCCCACAACCTTGCCTTCTTTGAACGGAACCTGTCTCTTGGTATCGAGTCCATGTTCTTTGGACGGTGGAACCACTCACGTTTAAAGGCTGTGAACCGTAACATTGGCTACACCCCACATCCAGCAGCACTATAATTTTACTAGCTCTTGTTGCTTTTTCTGCCATTATAATCGACACAAAGATATCTGTTTTTAGTCACAATGAGGCACGATTATGCGACAAACATAAATTATTCTAATAAAAATAACGAGAAGTTAGTTTTAGTTGCCTGATAACCATTTAACCGCAAACCCGCGAATAGTAAGTAAAAAGTCATAAACTGAAAAAGGGATTATTATTATTAAAAACAACAGTTCTGAATTTGAAATTAACTTTTTTTCATACCCAGACTCTTTATTATGTGCCAGGAACATAGTTTGCCTATTAAAACCTCATGAGAACTAAATGATTACCAATAATGTAGAAAAATCCAAACTGCCCGTTTTTTTTGCAAAGGAGTGTAGTAATGCATGAAGCGCCTCATACCTGGAACCGAAGCCGCAGCAAGTCAGCGCGCAGTTCACACAGCTCGTGCGTCGCCACGTACTCGCTGTCGCCGTAGTCCAGGAAGAATACGTCCGCTACCTATAATCACACTAATATTATAAAGGCGAAAGTTTGTGAGTGTGTTTGTATGTTTGTTACTTCTTCACGCTCAAACGGCTGGACCAATTTTGATAAAATTCGGTATGAAGGTAGCTGTCTAGGTCCGTCCGTCCGGACGTCACAGGTTAAGCATAGTAATCAGCCTATAATGTTCCCACTGCTGGGACACAGGCCTCCTCTCTGTGAGAGGGCCACTCCGGACGAAGCCATTTAGCTCGCTACATCGATGAATATTGGAAAGAAGGTTGTATTCTGTGCTCCGCTAAACAATGGTGTACTTAGTGAAATTACGAAAAAGTATAAGGGGTATTAGATTACGGGTGGCACTTCCCATACACGTAAACCGAAGGATGAAAAAAAAACAATGCACATAACGTGTCGCTGGATCCTGAATATTAGTTCTAGTGATTGGCTGACTGAAATATGTAGCAACAAATAAATACGAAATAGAAATTCAATTTCGTTTTTTCTTTACATAACCGACGTTGTCCCATTTTTGGGCAAAGACCTCAAATTCTTCCATTCTTCTATAAATTAACTTCAATAAAAACCAAAAACAAAAAAACGTGTGCGGCCGGGGACCCCCGTCTGACACACTGATATACAAGATGTAATTTAAATAAATGACATCCTCTTAACGGGTCATTGTACTCATCATTATGAAAAACTTTTACTATAGGACCATACCTAAACTTGCAAAAATAAAATCTGCTGTACCCTACATTTGATGAGTTATGCAAACATAAATAAATAAATATAAATAAATATCCTTGGACATTTCACACAACGCCATCTAGTCCCAAGCTAAGCAACCTAATGCTTGGAAATAAATGCAGGGAACAGTTTTTTTTTCGCAATAATAATTTCATGTTTGGTCAAACACTTTGTAAATTACACCTTGTTAGAAAGAGACAGAGAGAGAGAGAGAGAAAGTCGCATGGAGGGGGCGCTTTTTCCTTACGTGAAGATTTTCTATCAGTCAACTCGTACCGCAAGCCGCGCTAAGGAACTTCGTTACAATAAATTACCTGTTGCGTGGCATCGAACTCGTTAGCTCTGATGTCGTGTACTCTGGCGCGGTACCAGCGACCGTCATGTCTGAACACCGCGGCTACCACTTGACCGATGGAAACGTGCGCCAACTGGAAACATAACAATTATTGTCATTGTCAGTTATATTGCATTTTTTTTAGCACTATCTGTTCCGAAAGTATCTCATGAAAGCGAATTTTCAACTGATACATTTGAAGTAGATCATAAAAGCAAGCAGTCCACCACAGTGATGGTATTAAGTACTTACGACGAGTTCCATAAATATGAGATCTAAACTACTGACTACTTTTCAATTGCAAGTAAATGCATGTACGCCTGCAATATCTTATCTTGCTATAAACATAATACAAGGCGCTTTTTGTATTCAAACAACATTCCAACAGGATGAAAACTAGATTCATTAAGTTTAATATCGCCGAATTTAGTTTCAAACTTACAGAAAAAAGCGACATTCTTTAGGTACCAAGTTACTTCAACTTGATCAATCAACTCAGCCTATCGCAGTCTACTGCTGGACATAGGCCTCTCCCAGACTGCGCCACAACAACCTGTCCTCCGCCTTCCGCATCCAGTTTGTCCCAGCCACCTTCTTAAGGTCGTCGGTTCATCTAGCTGGAGGGCGTCCCACACTACGCTTGCCGATACGCAGTCTCCACTCCAGGACTCGCCACCGGCCATCGGTCCTTCGACAAACATGGCCACTGCTACATCAGCTTCAGGGTCATAAATATTACGTGGTTTGAAATTAAGAAACCAAGTGACCCGCCGCTGCTTCGCACGGGTGCGATCTACTGATATAGGTGAGTTGGTAGCATGACAAAACATCGAGATTTATATGTGCTATTTCTAAGTTAAGTATTAATTAGCATACCTTGCCCTTTTTTTGTTTTCATAAATATTTTTGTATTTCCGATCGTATTTGTGAACATATCGCACCATCATTTCGAAAATGTTACTAAACAAAAAATTTACGATTTTTGCATGACTATTTACCTCTTAATAAAATAGTAATGAACACTTATGAGATATTTCTGGCATTATTTGTTAAATTATTGGTTTCTTTTTATGGTGTGTAATCATAATATAATTTAATTAGTATGTAGATTTTGCCGATATAAGTAAGATGGCGTTATTATCTCATTTTCGTGAAAATTTCGTTTAGTAACGGTTTCGAAATGAAGGTGCGATATATCATTTTCATTCTTTTTTATTTTATAATGTATATGTAATTCAACTAACGATATCCTGTAGTTTCTGTAGGTACTATTAATTTCTCTGCTAGTGCTGTGCACTCCTGTAAATGACGAATTCATAATTCCTAAAACTGTATGTGATTTTTGTTTGTGCATGTCTTAGTAAGTCGTTGAAGTGCCGTAACAATAAATAAATACCTACAATAAACCTATAAATCTAAATTATTGTAAAAACTGCATCAGGGTTTAGGGTATCGATTCCGGAGGGTTTAAGTGTGTAAACTTACGTATAATAAATAAATCTCGGTGTTTTTTCAAGTCGTAACCCTCGTTGTTCTATACAATTTATAAAAGAGTTAGAAACAGTAATACTAACCGCATGGGCCTCCCTATTTTCCTTCTTGCCGTAGTACTCCGTCATTTCTTCCACTAACGAGTCTAACTGTGTTACTTGCGGCCCCACGAATTGAACCCAGAACCTGGATGGAGATGACACCGCTGACACGTACACCTCGATCGCGGCACCCCTGTTCTCTGTACGAAGAATTCCGGTCACGTTAGTAGACGTTATCATACGTTTTGCGTTTTATTATGGGGTAAACGTCTAGTTTCTGGAACGAAAATTATCGACGCGTCAAAATGAAACGCAAGTGATGGGATTGGATGTTGATAAATCATTCAACTGATCACAGCAGGTTACGCGCACATAATGATGCGCTAAGGTAGCCCGCGAAATTCAAATTTTCTTAGGTTTTTTGCAATTTGCATGTCAGTGTCAGGTTGTATGTTGATTAAAATGTGATTCGCAACCGTCACTAATATGGTTTTACAGAATTATAATCATTAGAATCAGCAGAACAACTCCATAAGTTAGAATTGGTCTCAAACCTCATGATTTCATTAAATGGTCAGTGAATAGGGTAATATGAACTTAGAGAGTTGTATTGATGATTTTTATGATAATAATTCTATAAAGAAATATTTGATACGGCCGCGAATCATATTTAAATCAACATACAACCTAATAGTGACTTGCAAATTGCAAAAAACGTAAAAAAAAAAATTACGTGGGCTACCCTGGCGCTGTCGCCTTAACAATGAGAGTTTTGATGAAAATTCACGCCACCAGTAGGCGCCACTAGGACAAGAGGTCTTCCATATCGACAATGAATATAAAATATAATATGACGACCTTTGACGACGTTCATCATTCGTTTCATTCAACTTTTGACAGCTTTGATACTTTTGACAGGTGGGACCCAAGTCTCAGTGCTGCCATCTAGTGAACGTCATTTCAGAAAACCCTCATTTTTGTGTTTATTTGCGTTCCAGAAACCGGGTCTAAATGTCGGGCAAATCCAAAGTAAATGAGAGAAACCGTAAGCAGACATTATAATCAGCCTATAATGTTCTTACTGCTGGAACACATGCCTCCTCTCTGGGCCAACGTGGTGGATTGACGAGAGGAGGCCTGTGAAACCATAAACATTTTAAAAATAAATATCAGAACAGATTAAACCTAAATACAGTTAGGGTTTCTTTCAAAAAACCTCTCTCAATGAACAGTCCTCTCAAACAGTATTCAAACGCTTTAACCATCTGCCCGTTGACTATACAGGATTAGTTTTTGAGGTTACCGAAACTATTATAAATAACATCCTATAGTTTCGGATATCAACCAGGAGTCTCGTCTCAAAAACTAACACTGTTTTGAATTTTGACCACTACCTTTTTGTTCTACTTCAACCACTATCCCCAATAAATCAATTTATTTGGTGAAATTCCAATGTGTTCATCATTCTATGTGTTTGATCTTGCAAAACTCCTAACCACCAAAATCATGCTTTAAATAATTAAAAAATCTTAGGAGTGCTACAAACATAAGGCGCACCGAGCTTTTGCCTTTGTCTGTCTTTTTCTTTACGTGTGAAAAAGTGCAAAAGTGTGATTATTTGCTTTACTCTTTGTAAAGAAAATAATCACACTTTTGCACTTTTTCATTGTTTTTCGTTGTTATTTTCATCACAATATGTTGGAAATAACAACGAAAAACAATGAAAAAGTGCAAAAGTGTGCCTCTCATAAAAAACATGTATAAACGCTCTAGCTAGCGTTTATACATGATAGTTTTTCATTGTTTTGTCATTTGTCATCTATGAACTTTATTTTAGTAATGAATCATAGTTACTTATTTATATTAAAAAGTAGGGAAATAGAGGACTAATTACTCGAAAAGAGGTTTTGTGAGAACTTTGCGAATTTATTCTATCGAGTCAACTTTATCAAATCGTGTTTCCATCTTGTATACTGTCTAGTATATATCCCCAATAATACCAATATATTTCCCTACATTTTAATTTAATTGTTTACGACTTCAAACAACGTTTATAAAAAGGTGTTTGTGTGTATAAAAAACTCGGTACGCCGTTAATGTTCGGGGGTAAATCTTCGAGCGTTTCAACCGCCGTCATTACCCTCCCCCAAAAGTTCATGAAAAAGAATATATTTAATTAAATATTTCAGGAATTCTCAGATTCTGGTTCTTGAGCAGATTCTGGGAATTGCTGAAATATTTCATTAAATATATTATCTTTCATCAACTTTTGGGGGAGGGTAATGACGGCGGTTGAAACGCTCGAAGATTTACCCTCGGGTCGGCATGATTCGGCCTTAGCCGGCCGATTTTGTCGTGCAAGTGTGTAACACGCCTTATTAAATGATATAAAATCCTTCATTTCCTTTATCTAACCCAGATAATTCCTAAATAATGTATTATACCACCACCACAGACCCACTTTTGACACACACTCAAAAACTTTTGCTAATTACCCAACACTCAAAAACGGCACTCGGACATCACAAAAAAAAAACGAATAAACACACATATAAATACAATATCTAAACATAATTATATAGCAATACACACTAATGCATACCACACGCGAAACATAGGTGTAAGTTTTTTTTTTAAATCATGGTATATGGAAATCCTCGTTGTAGTACAAGCTGGGGTAAAGTTAAAACTCAAAGTCAAAGTGTCCAAAGGGAAATAATTTATTTCAAATAGTTACTTCGTCCTTTTATATAGTCTAAAAAATATATATATATAAACATCCCAATTGATAACTTCCTCCTTTTTTGGAAGTCCGTAAATAAAAATATAAACAGCTTTCTGGCATAGCTTTCGCTTTCGTTTATAAAATGATTTGAATTTATTAAGGACTAGCACTTTGCCCGCGACTTTGTCCGCGCTTTTATTATAATATTGTATATTTTAGGAAATTATCGTCATCCGCTTTTTCCCAAAAATGTTGGGGTCGCCTTCCAGTCCAACCAAATGCAGCTGAATACCAGCATTTTAGTGGAGCGACTGCCTATCTGACCTCCCAATCACTGGGTATGGGTAATACGATACCCCTTGGTAAGATTGGTTGCCCAAAAAACTTGCCAACCAGTCTTACCAAGGGGTATCGTATTACCCAGTTACTGGGTTGTGGAGGTCAGATAGGCAGTCGCTCCATGTAAAATACTGGTGTTCAGCTGCATCCGGTTAGACTGGAAGCCGACCCCAACAACTGGGAAAAGGCTAGACAGATGCAGATGATGATTTATTAACTTGGTATGTCTAATGTAAAATAAACACAAGATGCATAAGTATAAGTTTGTTTGATTGGTACGCTACGGCTGAACGGATTTGGATGAAATTTTCCACATGGGTAGACCATGCCCTGGAAAAGAACATCCTGCCTACTTTTCATCCTGGATCGCAGACGAAGTCGCGGGTAACAGCTATTATAATCTATATATATAAAACAAAGTCGCGCTAGTTACACCATTTATAACTCAAAAACGATAGGGCAACGTCTGTCGGGTCAGCTAGTATAATTATATAGTAATCATAAATCGACAAATCATAAGCATAACAATAAATTTGAGATTGAAAGTACCAATTTAATTTTGCTATAACAATTATTGCTCTAAAGCGAACAGATCAAAGTGGGTAAATCTAACTATATAGAGAGAGAACGCGCCAACTCCACGCACACAGCTAAGCCCGCTTCTGTGTGAGTGAATTTGCAAATAATTACCTAAACTTGACGTCCGGTGCTAGACGTAAACGCTCACAACACTATTACAGTACTATCCAACTGATAAGGCGCGTCGTGAATCTTCGTTCGCACAGAAAATAAAGTATGGCCCCGAAGATTAACGAGAATGCTTAAAACTTACAATCAACCTTAGATCACGACTATAAGGTTCATAATACACTGCAGCTGTTAGTTCCGTCTCACTCGCAAGTTTGGCGGCTGTCAAGCGGCGCGCGCTAACATGGCGGCAGCTACCGACCAATAGCGGTACAGGAAAGAGCGCGGAGCGTGCCGATTGGTCAATAGCATTTCCCGCGCTTTGAAAATTCATCTTCTGCGCAGGTACATCGATAAGCCATATTAGTTAGGTACTACTGTACTAAACCTACGTGATACCTATCACTTTTTAGTCTGGGTTAAATTACAGTTACTTTAAATTTACATATCTATTCTTCAATTTCAAAAAGTTTAACACAACATAATAATATCCAATCCAGACTAACGACCACAATGTTAACAATATAAGTACGAAAACTTTCCTGCTTGTCAGTCAATGATTTAGCTATTTTTAACAGATTATTTGCGACCGCTTGGTCTCGATGCTGCAGAGCCATCTTTAAGTTGTAGTCGACGATCGTTACCGACGACGCTTCCATCGCACGCCTTGCGAAGCTGGCAATGGCGTCATCAGCGTGGTCAGTGTAATACACGCAACTAATGGTGTGCCTCGACACGGCCACTACCGCATGGGCCACACTATCGTGGATCTGAAGTCTCCTGCTTCTCGTGTTTATTATAACCACGGACTCGCAGGTCAAACCCTGAGCTTCGTGTATCGTAAGCATGCGTGACCCTTTGCCCTTACCATATCCCTGACTAATGAGAAGAGCCTTCTCTTTCTGAGTATGAACCAAGTAAAGGGTATTCGCCGAGGTTTTGGGTATTATCGCTCCGGTATAACTTTTCACCTTCAGCGAATGTATCCGCTGCTTTGACGAATATATACCAGAGTATATGTCGCTCAGAGCAAATGGTACATCCATTGGGTTGCGGTGTGTGCAGAGCAACTCCTGGGTGATTGAGGCTACCAGGTTTGGACGAGTATACCAAAGTTGAAACAGGTTTTCTCTGTCCAAAAAGGGTAGCTGGTTAACATCTCCTATGAGGACAATTTCGCTTGCTCCTGCCAATCGAGCGGCCATTACTAAAGACCCAAAGTGGTTCATTAAAGCTTCGTCTACAGTTACACGGTAGTATTTCTCTTTGAACCCGTTGGCTAGGATGGAAGCCAGAGTGCGCACTCTGTTCTTCACATGATCCCCTAGCCGGCGCACTAGTTTCTCTCTGAGATCTTTGGCTGCCTCGATGGTCGTCGTGGCTACAACGTCTTTCTCCTCATCAAAGTGTTCGATAACCCAGGTTGTCTTGCCACACCCGGGAACCCCATTTACCCATTTTATTTTGGGTACTGGCCAACGCTGCACAGGTACACCAAATAATTCCGAGGTCCTCTGAATGGTTTGTGCCATTCCAAGGATCTTGTCATCTAGCATGATCCTGGTGCATTTGGCTGTAACTACTATGGGGTCGTTTTTAGGTGCTTCGAAAGTGATTTTGCCTAAGCGCATTGATTTTTCCTCGTCATTGGGTACAAAGCCGCGTGATGCGCTGTAAGCAACCATATATGTCCCCGTCATTTCCCCTCTGAGGACCCGAAGTGTGACGTTGTCATATACGGCTGCTTCTGCCTCCTCGAGTAGCACGTGTAGCAGTCTCTCATCCCTCCGCTGGAAAGCACACCAGATTTTGTCGCATTTCGTGAGGTTTACCTGGTTGGTCGCCGTCACGATTGCTAGATACTCGAGGAGCGCATTATCGATGTGATCTGACACACAGGTGGGTAGTTTGAGCCATGGTGGGCTGACTTCTCCCTTGTCAGCTCGTGTCAGGACAGGGCGTGTTTGCTTTGGAACTCTCTGGGTTGCCCGCTCCGGAACTTTAGGGGTTGCCCGTGTGAATTCCTCCACAGACTCCACCGCCGCCTCCCGTCTCGCGGTTATTCGCCACAACAGGCTCAAACAGTATGAATAATAATTATTTAAAGGAAATTTCACTATAGTAACGCTTCCCGCCTGGGCAGTGTCCTTGCGCTGTAGTGTCGTGATTCTCTCTTCAGCTGGTCTCTGTTGTACCCTTTTTGATCCGCTTTGTGTGGCTCGGACCAACGAGGCGTAACCAGCATGGCTACTGCAGCTGGCCGCGTTTGCTGCGCCGTTCTTCAGAGCTATGAAGAATATTAGACTTTGGTGTGATAATTGTCTGTACTTATATTTGTTAGTATTACTACCAGATGTCAAAACAATGTAGATGTAATATTACTTTGACTGCCTTGTAGGTCTGGTGGTCGCAAGCGCTACTGCTGAGCATGAGGTCCTGGGTTCGATTCCCATGTGGGGCAAAGTGTTATTGGGTTTTTCCATTAGGGATTTCTTAGTAGCAGCCTGGAGTCTGGATTAGAACCCGGTTGATGACAATAGGCTCGCCCACTATATTACATGGGACTTAAACATAACTGGCAAAATGTAGGTGTACTATATAGGTACACCTCTGCCTAACACTTCGAAGAAACAAGGCGTAATGTTATGTTATGTAATATTATTAAAAGTTAGGGTAAGCCGACGTACGCACGGACGTAAAAATATCGCGGCGAGATTTTATCGCGCACTGGATTTTCAACTCTCGTTGTTGAGCCGAGCGTTCAGAATCCAACTTAACAACTGCATACAAAGGAGTGCATTTTAGCGCGTCGAAAAAATACACTGTTGAATTTTAAACTCTCGGCGCTAACCAGAGTGTTGAAAATCCAGTGCGCAAAAAAAAATCGCCGTGATAATTTTACGTCCGTGCGAACGTCGTCTAAAGGGAAAAAACGGTGTTTGTTATTTTAATGTTGGAGGTCCGGTTCCCATGACAACGCAAGCGCTATAACGCGCCTTAACGCAGGCTTTAAACTAGAAATTATACTCAAACCGTTTACATACAGTAAGTGTAAACAGTGGCAATCTTTTAAGGGGTCATTGTGCTCATCATTATGAACAACTTTTACTATAGGACCAAATCTGAAATCGTGAAAAAAAATCAGCTGTTCCCTACATTTTGACGAATTAAGCGAACATAAATGGACTGAACAGCTGATTTTTTCTCGCGATTTCAGGTGTGGTCCAATAGTAAAAGTTGTTCATAATGATGAGTACAATGACCCCTTAAAAGATTGCCCCTGTTTACACTTACACCCTGTATTGCGCGCACCGTTTTTCTTTGCTCGTGGGAACTAGGCCTCCTTGACTCATATATAAGAGTGAGCTTGCATGATACAGTAGGAGCATATAAGTTATGTAATTGTGTATACTCAACCTTAAGTCCTTAAAACAATGATACTTGGGACATTTTTGGTTCCAATACCCATCGGCCCCAAACCTGGCCACGGCTATTCTAATAGTAGGTACTACATTTTTATAGCTAACCTGATATTGTATCTAGTTTCTGAAAGCGCTGAATCAGAATATGGTTATTTTCGACATCAATACTGCCCCCCATATCATAATTACAGTAAGTCAAAAAATGTAAATGGTGGGAAATCGCACTTTTGTTTCGAGATGTTTAAGTTCAAAGTCATAACACCAGTAACACGATTTACTTAATTATGACATCGGGGGCAGAATATAGATAAAGAGTCAAATTAAATTACCTAGCGAAACTTCGCACACGTGATGGGTAACGATATATAATATCGATGTCTCGATACGTGATGGGTATCTATCTACTTAACGCTAAAACAATAAACTCGCAGTTTCAAGTAACATGAACTTCAGTTTAAAAGCTTTTAGAAGTCAAAACTTTTTAGGCGCACTTTGCGCTCTTTCTGAACAGTGAACCGTCACGCTGAATCGGGTATACTCGGCTCCAGTCGGTCGGTGACACTTAACTCTTTAAACGTCGAGTGACACCCAGGTGTGCAGATAACAATAAAAAATCTATTGTGTCTGCTAATTGGTGTGCGACGGGTTAATCGAGTATACTCGGCTCCAGTCGGTCGGTGACGCTGTATCGGGTAGACTCGGCTCCAGTTGGTCGATGACGCTGTATCAGGTATACCCGGTTCCAGCCGGTCGGTGACGCTGAACCGGTTTTACTCGGCTCCAGTCAGTCGGTGACGCTGAATCGGGTATACTCGGCTCCAGTCGGTCGGTAACGCTGAATCGGGTATACTCGGCTCCAGTCAGTCGGTGACGCTGAATCGGATATACTCGGCTCCAGTCGGTCGGTGATACTGTATCAGGTATACTCGACTCTAGTCGGTTGGTGACGCTGAATCGGGTATACTCGGCTCTAGTCGGTCGGTGACACTATATCGGGTCTACTCGGCTCCAGTCGGTCGGTGCTACGAATCGGGTATACTCGGTTCCAGTCGGTCGGTGACGCTGAATCGGGTAAACTCGGCTCTAGTCGGTCGGTGACGCTGTATCGGGTATACTCGGCTCCAGTCGGTGACACTGAATCGGGTATACATCGGGTGTGTTCATAAGGACACATCCTTTTTTTAACCAACTTCAAAAAAGAAGGAGGTTCTCAGTTTGTCGGATTTTTTTTGTTTTATTAACTTTACATATCGATACCAATCACATCTGCGGAGTTTTGCTAGTTAATTTATTTGACCCTGTATACATAATAATGTCAAACTCCGTAGAGTGCTGCCTTCAAATTTAGGCTAAGGTCTTTATAATTAGCGGCATTATGTCAGACAACATAATGTTTGCCTAATAAATTATCAAGCAATTACCAGTTCAAAATTTATAATCAGCGCAGATGTTCGCAAACGCGTAAAAATTGTTTATTTTATTTTCCTAAATTCCAGGAATTATAAACCAATCTCGAATTTACTCAATAAAATATTCGCTGGAAGACAAGCGTTGACGTGAAAAACACTAAATGGAATTAAAAACACTTTCAAGGACACCATACGGCTATTGGCGTCATAACAATAAAACTTCTATTGAGTCTCGTTTACCGCGCGTGAACCTGATAAATAATTTAACATTAATAAAGTTTATTTTGTCGCAATAAGAAAATAATGAGGAAAGTCATCCATACTTAGTAGTTGTACGACAATGTTCGGGTTCCATCATTTATCTTCGGAAAAACCGAAATCTGTCTATTTAAACAACTTTTTTTTTTATATCCCATAAATGCTCTCTTTTTTTTTATATCCCATAAATCTGGAATCGCGGGCGACCATAAACACAGGAGCGACGCGATATCGCCTCTGTCTGTAAGAGCCTTAACTCAGAGACCATCATTTTGAACAATTTTTACTATGGGACCAAAGTAGGTACCTGTTTACCTCGTTAAAAAGAATATCGCGATAAGACCCGTTTTCGATAGTGTTTTATAATGTGTACAAATCGCGAAAGTTTAAAAAGTTTATGGGACCAAACTTGAAATCGTGAAAAAAAAAATCGGACAAGTGGGTGTCGGAAAGAAAATACTTACCAAGGGGTATCGTATTACCCAGTAACTGGGTTGTGGAGGTCAGATAGGCAGTCGCTCCATGTAAAATACTGGTATTCAGCTGCATCCGGTTAGACTGGAAGCCGACCCCAACATAGTTGGGAAAAGGCTAGGCAGATTGATTGGGTGTCGGAAAGAAAAATTAAAAAAAGTTGCCGGGAAAATTGGAAAATTCGGGAAAACTGAAAGTGCATTTTCTATTAGAATTTTGTATCAATTATTTAAGTTTGGACAGGACAACGTCTGTCGGGTCAGCTAGAATAGTATAGTGAATAAAATGTGACTATCGACCGATAGAAATTGATTTATATTCCCACCTAAATACAACACACAACAATACAATACAATACATTGACGCACTAATTCCGTCACTACCTTATTGGACCAGACACATTGAATTCGGCAAAGTTCGGTTTTTCAGAAAATACGATGGAACCTTTGAACGCTTTTTCGTACTGTATTGAATATCATAAATGCAAAAGTAAATCTGTCTGTCTGTTGTTACCTTATCACGCCTTAACGGCAGAACGGATTTCAATGAAATTTGGCACACAGGTAGATTATTAACCCAGGTCGGGTTAGGAAATAGGATACTTTTAATCGCGGTATATGTTTCGCTGCGATAATTGCCGACCTCTATGCGGGCGAAATCGCGAGCAAAAGCTAGTTTTCCATAAATATGCGTTCAAGTGTTTTGTCTCTTTAGGATATGTCAATAATACGGTACTTATACTTCAGTCGAGTACCCACTTCTGTACTTTGCTCAGTTCTTAAACATACCATAGTCCTAAGGGGTCATCCATAAGTTACGTCACACGAATTTCATGATTTATGGAGCCGTCCTTGTCACAAGTGGTCATATGGTATAGGTGTGACGTCCCATACTTCACAATTTTAAATTAAACTTTATAATAATATTGATAGAGTTAGTAATATAATAAAGTTTTTCGTTTGAGTTGAAGTTTAGAGTTTTAATACATGAGATGTTACGAAACTTATGACTCGCCCCCCTTGTCACACTTTATTGACCCCTTGCTCATCCTTAACGTGTGACGTAATTTATGAATGACTCCTAAGTGCAAAAACAAGACAAGTTATGTTCTACGTCACAGATTTAAACAACTTTGACATTACTGACATAAGTGAAGGAAAACATGGTGAGGAATCCAGGACTTATAGTTAACTAACACTTCCCGCGCGACTTTCTCTGCGTGGATGTCGGAAAATATCCCACGGGAACATACTACCGGGAAATCCTTCCTTATTTGTTGTATAGGTTACTAGCTTTTGCCAGCAGCTTCGCCCGCGTGGATGTCGAAAAAACTCCCACGGGAACGTACTACCGGGAATTCCTTGTCTACATTATAAAGGGAACCTCTGTGCAAAATTTGAGCTTTCTAGGTCCAAGGGTTAGGGCTGGGCGTTGATGAGTCAGTCAATCAGTCAGTCAGTCAGGACTTCACTTTTTATTTATATAGACAGATAGAAGATAGATAAAGGGAACCTCTGTGCAAAATTCCAGCTTTCTACCTTCAAGGGTTTAGGCTGAGCGTTGATGAGTGAGTGAGTCAGTCAGTCAGGATTTCTCTTTTTATTTATATAGATTTAGGCCGCGTTGGGCAAGCGTGGTGATCAAATGCTCGCGGCTTCTGCTCTTCTTGTATAAGAAGAGGCTTGTCCAGCAGTGGGACAATAGGCTGGTGTTATTAAAGCTAATTAAGTATCTTCAAGCAATGGTATGGAAACCAGGTCAACAATGTTCTGTGGGCAGGTGTGCTGTCGGAGCTATCAATTGGAGTGTGGAGTGAGACGAGGGGGTTGACCTTGCCCTCTTGTATTTGTATATAAAAGCCCTGATAGAGGCGCTTAGCAGTCATCATGTGAAAAAAAAATGTGGTTGTATTGACGGTGTCTGTGTCAATAATTTAAGTTACGCGCACGATATCGTGCTGCTGAGCGCGTCAGACGCGGTATTAGGACACTATTGGCCACATGTGAACGTTATGCAACTGAACATAAATTTTAAACTGTTTTGAATGATTCTTTTTTTGTTTGGAAGAGTTCTCCCGAAGGAGTAGGTCCCGTTTTAAGGTGAAGAGCTTATGAAGACCTTCGGACATAGACAATTGAATTCCTGAATAACAAAAGTGCAGATATTGTGACTGGGAATCGTACGGAAGATGAAATACGGTACCTAGCTGGTTAGGTACCATTTTTTTTTTGTAGATGGGAAATCATCACATGACTTCTCCCGCTCTGGGCGGAGCGGAAGGGCGTGTCAGACTTTTACTGACTAAAACCACCCGTGTTCCTTCAGTTGCCTATGCCAGGGCCACGGTATCTCTTTCGAACAACCCGCGACCCCGGCGGCATCGGCATCGGGTTAGCTGGTTAGGTAGCAGTAGTCAACTGATCATGAACTTCGAGAATATCCTACGGAACTCTTCAACGACGGATACACATAAACGTATCGCGATTGGGTTATCGTACTGAAAATGAAAAATACAAAAAAAAAAAAAAACTCATTTTTAGTTAGGGTTTCACAAATTCTTGTACCACACAAGAATTTGTGAAACCCCAACTAAAAATGGGTTTTTTTTTTATAGAAAATACGCCTTCCAAAAAGATAAGACTACAAAGTTCAAAACAACTTTAGTTTCGGTTTTATATTGTGGAGTTCTGGGGAGGAAACGATTATATTTTTTAGACTTTGCCACATTAAACGCATCGCCAATTTCCATTATTTTTGACGTCGCTAATTGCTTCATAAAATATGACAAGGTTCTATGTCTCCATTAGAAATAGGACTAGAAATTTAAATAAATCTTTTTACAGTCCGTTCAACCGATTTTGACTTCTATTGCGTTGGTGGCATGACAAATGACAGCTGCAGTAAACAGTTGGTATTGCAACCACGTTTTTGCTTTTAATGCCATCCTTATGCCTACGGAATAGAAGTCAAAATCAGTTGAACGGACTGTAAAAAAGGTTTACTTTTTCTATCTTATTTCAAATGGAATATATTTATAGTCAAGGTGTGTGCAGTGTATAAAAGAACATGCTGTTAGCAAATCTTACCAGGCCTCTTATATTTGGCATGCCTTTGCACGTTAGAGTCACCTGACGCGTCTTCAGTGGTGTCACTGGCAGTCACCGAGGGTGTTGGCGACGGAGACTTCGATGATGAATGAACGTGGCGCGGGCTGCGTTTTGATTGCTCGATTTCACGGCGACATTTCTCTTGGGCTACCTGTAATTGTAAAATGTTGATTTTTAGGGTTCCGTTTTTAGGGCTCAGAACGAAAAAACGGAACCCTTATAGGATCACTCGTGTGTCTGTCTGTCTGTCCGTCTGTCACAGCCAATTTGCTCCGAATCTAATGGACCGATTAAGTTGAAAGGAGACGGGAACCTGGCAATACAATCTGGGGCCACGGTTTTGCCTGGGTTGTAAAAAGATGAAATTGGTGACAATTGATGTGTGGTAGCAAGGGTCGTACAAGAAGCAAGATCGGAAGTACGTAGAAAGAAAGCAGGGGTCGAGGAAAATCTCAATAAAACTATGGGAAACACACTCAAAACGCGCACGCCCTAAACGATACGAAACGAATGAGGCATAGATAATACACGATAGATAAGGTCGAGAGCTGTCACTGTCAGGGTCATGTCATTTCAGCACAGATCATGGTTTTTAAAACAATATTATTATATAATGGCAAAAAATATACAATAATCGATTAGTAAATGTGAACTGACTTTAAGATTTATCTTATTATAGATAGATTTTTTTAAACTGTTAACACGTTAATTCTAATAGATTTAATTATTGTAATTGAATTTAAAAAAATGCTTTTACCTGAAGAATAATTTCATCAGGTAAAAGCATTTTTTTAAATAGTTTGAACTCCACGTTAACCGAATATAATTTAATCGATATTCCATTTTATCGTGACCTAAACTTAATTTTTCGATTTCTCATTTTACAGATTGTAAATTGGGTTCATTTTTCGCATTTGGAAATAGAAAAATATATACCTTTTTTTAAACCATACCTCATCTTATTACAATTGGACCCACAGATCCCAGTCTCCTTTGGTACACATATATGTATTTCTGTGACTGAAATGAATTTTGAATATGAGTCACTTTTGGGGGAAATAAGAAAATTTAAAAATAAAGTTTTGCAAACTGGACCGTGTGACATATCAAATGAAAGGGCTTACCTATGAGGATTTCAAATATATATTTTTTATAATTTTAAAATTACAGTGGATTTCGGGTATAACGACAATGAAGGGACCACTCTATTTTCGTCGTTATATGCGGAAGTCGTTACAGCCATAATTATTCAAAACTTTACTAAACCCAGTTGCTACTCAGAATATCACTTTATAACTGAACCATAAAAACTCCGAAACGTACACGCTTCCCTACCTACTTAGCTGATATCTATAAACAAAAGGTAAAGGTCTCCACACTTGCTGACCATCTGTGTGGATGTAAACAAAAGATAAGAAATGTTTGTGAAAGAAAGAAATCTTTGTGTCTTTGGCGGCCGACTCCGGTCGCAATATCTGCATGGGATTTCTAGGAATTTGTTACAAATGATTCATTAAAAACAGTCGCTACACCCGAACTCGGCGTTACATCCAAAGTAGCTATAGCCACATGAATTTAGTACTAAAGTATGCTTTAAATTCAAGGGACTTAGATTTAACGTCGTTAAAGGTAAATGGTCGCTACAACCAAGGTCGTAATAAATGAAATCCACTGTATTTGTTTTAAAGGTATTTTAGAAAATAGACCAAAATTGGCCATTCCCTTTATCTCCGAAACTACTGAGCCTAAAATTTTGAAATAATACAGAAAATAGTTCTTTACCCGTAGATTACAGGAAAACCCAGAAGAAGTCTGTGGTCTTAAAATAACATGATAAATCTCTCAATATTGTGAGTACAAACTTACAATTATAGTAGGAATGTATGGGAGAACACGTTTTTCAACTACAATGTTAAGTTTGTTCATGGGATAAATTCATCCCACTACGGAACCCTTCATTGTGCGTGGACCGACACGCACTTTTTCTTTTAAGGCGCTACCAAAATAAATTGGAGGATTTTTCGTTACCATTTATTTCACTATTGCACCATGTATGGATTTAATTTTTGGATATATGTTTATTGACTATTTGATTAATACTTTGACTGAAGGAAAACACGATTGGGTTAAATTTCCTCGATAGAATTTAATTCCGAAAAGACCTCTACTTTTTTATGTTTTTTTCTATAATTCTAAAATCCTAAGTAATTTCATTGCAAAATTGCATTTAAAATGTGCGTATTAGGTAATAGAAAATTCTGGCTGAACATAATTTTGATAGATAGCTTAATTTATTTTTAATCAATTTTTATTTCATTTGGCGCTTTTATTTTGGTTCCAGCGCGTTGTTGCGCTCTCTTTTTTTCGCATGTGGAAGTAATTGACTCTGTCACTTTCTTATTCCCGCCCAGTTCACTTTTTTTGTATCACCTTAAATTTTGGATTGTAGGTTTCAAGTTTCATCATCTGCCTAGCCTCTTCCCAGCTAAGTTGGGGTCGCCTTCCAGTCTAATCGGAAGCAACTGAATACCAGTATTTTACATGGAGCGACTGCCTATCTATCTGGGTTGTAGAGGTCAGATAGGTACACAAACACGAAAAGTTGTTATTTTTTCAAAAATTAAACTTGACCTTGTATAGATCAAGGTCAAGTTTAATTAGCTAGCGAAACTTCTCAGACGTGACGTGTATCGATAACTAAATGTATCAAAATAAATTTAAAAAAAAGATTAAGTAGATTACTTTTTTGGGGTCAATGACCGTAGCTAATGTGGTTACTGGAAGATGTCTGTATTTTTGTAACGTGTTTGGATATTGATACCCGTCACGCTCACGCCTGCGGAGTTTCGCTACCTAATTAAATTTGACCTTGTAGATATAGAATTTTCACTCACGCAGTTATCAATGAGATCCTTAGCAATCTTGATCTGTTCCTTGGTGCCCAAGAACGTGACCTTCCGTTCGGTTCCCTTGTCGTTGTGGTTTGTGATGACCTTGATCTTCGCTCCACTGCGGTGGCTTATTGAATTTATGTTCTCGCCTTGAGTTCCTGATGGAAAAAGATGGTTCAGAATATAGCGAATAAGGCTCGCTTCCATTCGGCTACCACCGGTTCAGCGCTGACACGGCTACCAATAACCAGCCTTTTTTTTTATTCTTTCTGGACGATAAGAATTTCGTCTCAGGGCATCCACCACATGACCCTAAGTGCTCATATCAAAGAAGCAGAACCACAACTCGTAGTATACAATTTTTGTAACAATATTTTAATTTAAAAGAGTTGTTTGTCGAGTTTCTTGCCCGTTCTTCTCCATAGGAACCTATTAATTATTATTATTATTGATTTATTTAAAAGACAACAAATAAGGTCCAATGTGTTAGTAACAATATTATTTAGCCTATGTTAGTACTTAATAACTAAAACTGATTTGGTTCGATCGGCCAACGCCCACACAAGTGAGCTATCTGCCCGGGCTGCTATCGAGTGCAGAATGGTGTTAGGACTGTCACGCAACCTCCGAAGTAATGAGGCAGATTTCTTGCGCCATACTGCGTCAAAGCTGTCAGTGCGCGCTTCGGCAAACATTGCCGACGCACTGCAGTAGCGTGGCAGTCGCAACAGCACCCTGAACGCATTATTATATTGGATACGCAGAGCATTGCAAGCCCTTTGGGTATATCTGAACCACAGGGCCCCCGAGTACAGTGTTGTGCAGTATGCCTTGAAAAGGGCTATTTTAACTGCAACTGCACATCGAGAGAACCTGCGGGCCAGCATATTCGCCCGGACTGACAACGCTCTGCGCTCCCTCTCCAAATCCAAATCGTCTTTCAGGGAATCTGTCACCAGGTGGCCCAAGTATTTAAATTTATACACCCTGTATATTAGGTGACCTTTGAGTAACAGAGGAGGGACCGTAGATGGACATCTGGTACCAGACCTGAAAACGATATACTCTGTCTTTTTGGTGTTGTATATCAACCCATGAGACTCCGCGTACGACTCACAGACAGCCAGCAACTTTCGGAGAGCATTAATCGAGGGAGCCAGCAGCACCATGTCGTCGGCATAGCTCAGATTATTAAAACAGACTCCATCCACATAGCAGCCGACACGCATGCTGCTCAGTCGCTCGACCAAAGCATTCACATAGAGGCCGAAGAGCAAAGGTGAGGACAGCCCCCCCTGTCTCACCCCACACCCCGGCCTGCATGGCTCCGAAAACTCCCCCAACCATCTCACCCGAGTCTCTTGATGTAGGTACCAGTACTTGAGGAGAGATGCGAGCTCCGGCGGCAGTGTTGTGTCTCCCAGCTTCTGCCATAGTAAATCGTAAGAGACTAGGTCAAAGGCCTTGGATAGGTCCAGAAAAACCGCGTAGACTGGTGTTTGTCTGTCCGTGTAATACCTAACAGCGTGCTTCAAACTTAGAATGGCCGTTTCTGTTGACAGCCCTGCCCGAAAACCAAACTGGGCGTCATGGATCTTAACGTGTCTATTTAGGTAAGAGTTGAGCACGCTGTCAAGTACCTTGGCTATGACGGTGGCCAGTGAGATTGGCCTGTAGTTAGACCCGTCCGATACGTCTCCCGTCTTATTCTTGACTACTGGCACCACCAGAGTCCGCATCATGTCCGCGGGCAAGTACGAATGAGACAGACACAAGTTGAAGAATAGTGCGAGTACTCGTGGCAAGTGCACACCAGCATGCTGTAGGTGCTCGATGCTTAGCCCATCGTGTCCTGGGGATTTCCCTCTCACCATATTTGTAATTTTGGCCCTGACCTCTTTAGCCAAAACCACCGTTGGTACCTCATCTTTGAGAAAAGCATCGAGCTCCCCGCATGGAGGTCCTAGGGGCGACTGTGTGGTAAACTGATTTTTGAACGACTCTGCAATATCTTTTGGGTTGGCAAGTCCGTCGATGCTCACAGGAATACCAGGCCTAGGATTTAACTTATTAGTACCTTTCCAGAAACTTTTAAAGTCAGAATTGGCATAGTGCTTTGCCAGCGAATCCATCCTTAACTGTTCCTGGTGGTTTTGGCACCACTTGACCTTTCCTTTAAAAATTCTACGCGATTTCACCATTGAGTTATAAACGGGACCCGATGAGGGCTTTCCGTAGCTGCACCACGTCATGAAATCCAGCCTAGCATTACTATGAGCCTCGCTTACATACCTGTTCCACCCAGCCAATGGTTTCCTTTGATTACTAGCCTTTTGCTCGTAAGTGACAACAGCGTTCGCACATAAGGTATTTACTACATCTTTATAAATACCATCTATGATCTCTCTATGAGAGGTAATATTACAATATTTTCCACAGCACTGTTGTAGGTCAGTATGCAAATCAATGTGCCTCAGTTTAGAGTTACATAAGCTTTCGTAGGCCTGACATTGACCTGCATCCCTATCTCCCCATTTAATTTTGTTACAAACAGGATTCACTGGCAATGTTTTTTGTCTAATAACATCTAGATTACAGTTGATGACTAATGGGAGATGGTCAGACCAATAGACATCGTATTTTACATATATATTTGTAATACAATCCAAAGCTGCACTTGTAACCATACAATGGTCCAGCCAGCGTTTACAACCATGTGCCTCACTAATGAATGTAAACGTCTCAGATGTTAGCTTTAACCTAGTAGTGTCCACACATGTCCAGTCTTGTTCCCGGGAGAAAGTTAACAGCTCACGATAAAAACGCTCACCCGGATGCGCGTTGAAATCCCCTAACATGATTACAGACTCAATATTACTATCGTCAATTAAGGCACTCACCGCACTTAGACAGTCTGTGAATTCCGGAACATTTTCCGCGCAGTCAGTGGGCATGTAAACACTAATCACTAGCACTGGCCTATCATTCGTCATCACACGTATAGCCGCAATACGGGGATTCACACACGGAACAACAGAGACGCACGGGAAAAGCGCCTTACGCCACAGCAGTGCAACTCCACCAAAAGGCCGACCCCTGAGAATGCCGGCAGCCGCGTCAATAGCCGATGTCCCAGTGCTCCCAAACTCACTGTGCACGTCAGCCAAGTACGGCATCTCATCCGGCAGCAACCACGTCTCTTGCAAGGCAATTATATCTGCAAAGCTGCACAGCTGCTGTATACCCTCTACGGAGCGCTTGATATTCTTACAGTTGTACGTCACTAAAGTTGCGCTCATAATTGTTCTGAATGTTTTCTGTTTTCATCCTTTTCAGACCTAGGGTTTCTGTAAGGTCTGAAACGTCTACATGTTATACCTGCTGGCCACAGCTCATCGCTAAGGAACATGCCTAACTTGTCATCGCCGACTATTATTTTATACGCATTGTATTCTTTTTCAATTTTCATTTTAATTCTTTGAAGAACAACTTTTTCATTCGTTTTCGAATACACATACTCCACTATATCGTTCTCTGACGTATCTTTGTGTACGTTGGATAAGAACAAAGGTATATTCGAACTTGCGGGCTTAAATTTGTCACCCGGTAGGTAAGCGGCTTTTCCTCTAACAACAGAGTCTGAGTGCATGTTTCTGTGCCTTTTCCTTTGCACAGTAATCCACTGTTCTTTAGGAAATTCCGATTTCCATACACCATTCCGCGTTACCTCTGCTAACGACCTATTCTTGTTTATATCAGTCATAACTATACGACTGTCTAAAGTATCGGCGCTAGCGGCGACGATCTGGGACGCTTGCAATCCATTAACAACCTGGTTCGACGGTGACAACATTATATCATGCGTACTCACAGTTTGTGAGTCACCCGATCGCTGCTGTATGACGTCGCCGGAGTCACTGGCGGCGACGATGTGTAGCTGTGACGTAGCTGGGCTCGGGCTATGTGCGAATGAAACGGCGCTACGGCAACTTCCAGCCTTATTATTTTGAAGAAATGCGGGTGATCGCCAACGTACTTTTTCTGTTGTTTTATTTTTAGGCGTACTTTCCACTTTGCTATTATCATTTGAGAGATTCATGATACCGATCGGACCACTATCACAATCTCTTTCCAGTAAGTACCCACCGCGTCTATTGTTTACATACTCTGGCCGTTCCGCATTCACCAGCGACGCAAACTTCATGTGATCGATATCCGCTCTTAAACTATTTAATTGGTCTACCGTCACACTTGTCTGTTTTAAATTTAGAATTTCCGATTTTAAAACCAGAATATCTTTCAACAGAGCTGAAACATCAATGTGGTCAAAAGATATCGGTGGTAGTTTTTCCAAAATTCGGGCCACAAAGATCGGGGTTTTATCTGGGTCTGTTGTCTTTAAGACGCAAATAATGTCCTCAATATTCTTCTGTTCTTTGTTTTTTCGCCTCGATATATTGCGGGTACTTGTAGAAACAGACTCGAATAATAAACTTTTTGCAGTTCCAATTTCTCCCTCGTTATAGGTGCTAATACACAAACGGATCAAACTCTCCTCGTCCATAATGTCTATTTTATTTTGCACAAAACATAACAACTCGTTTATCACTATGTTACACGATACACACTTTACTTTCTCAGAAGTCATTTTTCTACACCCGAACGCTTTCGAGTTCGCGCGGGGACTGAACTGCTCGCAAAATACTGCGTACTGCTCGCAAAATTTTTCGAAATGGCGACCTTCGCAAAAACGTCATTCGAACCTACATATCACTCCCGGTCTCAGTAACTGGTTATGAAGGTCAGATAGGCAGTCGTTCCATGTAAAATACTGATATTCAGCTGCATCCAGTTAGACTTGAAGACGACGATTAAGCTTTGGAATGGGCAACTAGCTTCATCTTTCTGACTGACCGACACTTTGACAATTCAAAAGTGCCTATAATTGGTTTATTTGAAATAAATGCTTTCCGCCTTATTACAAAACGAGGTTTTTCTTCTGTCATGGTTTAAACCATCGAGCCAGTTTTTGTAATAAGAACCTAGCTGTGATAGAAATACGGTTATTTATACAAAACTGACAACTTAGTCCGGTACTAAGTTGTCAGTTTTGTAAAACTGACATCTTAAATGTGTCGGAATAAAGTTCGAAATTCAAAAAAGGGTCCATGGTTTAAACCTTGGTTTGAAGATAAACCTTGTTTTGTAATAAGACGGTTTGAGTTTGAATACTACACCGCGAAAACACTTCGGTTATGCGAAAAATGTTATTATATTAGTCTGGATATAATCTAGGATCAAAGTCCTTATCAAGACAAATCAAACGAGCCCAAACTCGATAGGGTTGCGTCGTTTAATACTGAGTTCCCATGGCCACCTTCCGGCTCCATCATCAGATCAGCTCCATGTCATAATAATATTGCATTGTCATCCGATTTACGTATGCATGTAAAATTTCAGCCCAATCGGAAACCGGGAAGTGGGTCAAATTTAACTTCCAAGATTCGATCACAGACAGACTCCAGGACAGGTGAAACTAAATAAAAAAGCTTGTAAAATACCCTACTTCTAAGCCACTTACCAATGATCCTGCCGCAAGCCCACGGAGGTACACTCATACTCTCTTCAACATTGAGCGGCTGCTGGTTGATAAAGTCGTGTATGAGGGTCTCGGCAATCTGTGTGGCGTCACTGCGCCCTCTGATGACGCAAACATCGTGGTCTTTGTCGCTAAACTCTTTGACGTTTACTTTCGCTCCTGTGGTCTTTTCTATCTCTTTTATGTTGGATCCGCCTCGGCCTGGAGACAAAAAATATAAGAGTGACTTAGAATACAGGGTATAAGGGACAGCCCTCCGCAGACTGATATGGATAGTGCAATCCACGAAGACGCGCCCACTACTCCTCCTTACCGTTGCACACGTATACTATAAACGGTTAGGAGGAGTAGTGGGGCGTGTCTTCGTGGATTGCACTATCTATAGGGTGAATTCAGTATATCATACTAAGATGACCGGTACATGAAATTATTTTAGGTATGTTTAATGGTAATAATCCTGATTTGTTTGTGGTTTTTGTGCACAAATCGGAGCGTCTGTTACTGGATGGGGTGGGTAGGTAATAGGTATGCGGTGAGTTCGAAGAACTCTTTAGCTAGACAAAGTGAATAGCTGATTTTACGCGTCGTTCGTTAGAGTTTCAACATCCATTGCTGATTTTTTTAATTATTTTAGCTGTTGTATTTTTTAATAATCTACACGACGCGACGTACAAAAAAAATTTTAGTCAACATCCTTATTTTGAGGTCGCAGTATTTCCGTTTGCTTAACATTATTTTTGGTTATAACGACTATCGGCTATAACAACCATAATCCGAAAGTGCCTTCGAAGTCGTTACAAACGGTTTTGACTGTATATTTATCTACATCCTTGGCTTGAAACTCGGATTACAAGTATTATCAAATAATATACTGGGTGATTTTTTAATGACCAGCCAAATTTTCACAGGGTGTTCTACCCATGAATATGAACAACTTTCACTATGGGACCAACTTTGAAATCACGAAAAAAAAACCAGCGGTTTCCTACAAAAGTTCAATACCTACTCGATCAAAATGTATCAAACAGCTGATATTTTTTTTGCGATTTCAAAGTTGGTCCCATAGTGAAAGTTATTCATATTCATGGGTCCTGTGAAAATTTGGCTGGTCATTAAAAAATCACCCTGTATATGAAGCATGACAAAATAAGTTTCACAATATTACAGAGTTTCTTAATACGTACTTAAGTGTAATATATCAGTTTCCTGCAACTTAATATGTTACTAAGTCATTGTACTGAACCGACTGAACTCTCCATTATATTTAATTTAATTTTAAATATAAGAAACTAGCTTTTGCCAGCGGCTTCGCCCGCGTGGTTGTCCGAAAATATCCCACGGGAACGTACTACCGGGAAATCCTTCCTTATTCCTTGACTACATTATAAAGGCAACCTTGTGCAAAATTTCAGCTTTCTAGGTCCAAGGGTTTGGGCTGTACCGCTGTACGTTGATGAGTGAGTGAGTCAGTGAGTCAGGACTTCTCTGTTTATTTATATAGATTCCCAGAAAGCTGTGGAGATCATAGCCTAGATAATCCAAGTGATCTTGACGTTGATCAGATAGCAGCATAAATGTGATAGAAACTAGGACATTACGTACGAACATCTTAATAACATCGTATCATCGTACATCATCATCTGCCTAGCCCTTTCCCAACTATGTTGGGGTCGGCTTCCAGTCTAACAGGATGCAGCTGAATACCAGTATTTTAGAAACAGCGACTGCCTATCTGACCTCCACAACCCAGTTACTGTATAATACGATGATACCCTTTGGTAAAACTGGTGGTCACACTTTCGACGAACCGTAACGACTCTCGACGCAAGCCCAAAAGGCCAAAATACTTTCCTTTTCTAAAACTATAATAAATTAATGCTACTGCATTCATTGAACGACAAACAGAATAAAGATGTTGACAGTAATATAACACCCAATGTAATTTCATGTCTTCAAATCGTGCCAACAGATTTATTATAACGATAGATTATGACGCAGTTTCAAAATGAAAATCTACTTAAATGAACGTGCTTTTTTCGTGAAAATTTCGTGTGTTTTAGCCTGTTTTCAGTGCTTTATGAGTAATATCTATTTAGAGGACGGGGTGAAAGTACAAGGACGCGGTTTATTGGCAGACGGCATGCTATGCGCCACGTAATGCTTGGGAACACACTGATGCCTAGGCCGCACACATCGCGATAACCCGAAGATTCGCGTAATTGCGATGTATGTAGCCAAGTATTCGCGTATACTTCGGAGCTTCGTGCGTAGTCGCAAGGACTTCGCTCCGCTGTCGGTAAACTCTCGCAGATCAAAGCGTTTTATCGCGATGAACTTCGCTTGCGCGGCTACACTTCAGTCGACCCCCACCCTTCGTGCGTAGTGGACGTGTTAAGTTAAACTACAGTGCATAATATAGCTGAAGCCGTAACATGGATTGGAGTAATTATAAAATTTTAGAATTTATTGCAAATTACGAGTCTGAGCCGATTGTTTTTTACATGACATAAATGTAAAAAATAATTATTTGCTGCCTTAAAATACAGAGCAACCGCGGCGTCCATTTTGTTTTTTGCGTTTGCATCGCTCGTACATCACGATAAACTTGACAACACGCACTATGTGGCCGCGCAGCTTCGCTGTAGACCGAAGTTTATCGCCCGAATGTCATCGCGATGTGTGCGGCCTAGGCATGACTGATATTTACATAGGCTTGCTTTTGTCGCCTAATATCATGTAAATAGGTAATATGGGTGGATGGATTGTGTTTAAAGAACGGTGGCCATCTTTGATAAGAAAGGGGTTCTTATCAAAGATGGCCACCGTTCCTAAAAATTTTAGAAAGTCTTTTTCTGTAATTTCAGAAGCAGGTAATCAAAATCAAATCAAAATTTCTTTATTCGGACAACAAAGATCCATAATATTAGTAACATACCTTATAGCTAGTGTTAGTAAGTAACATTATTATTATTAGAGTAGGAGGTAATTTTTGTTTTTTTTTTTTTTTTTTTGAGTAGGTAAGAGAAAAATCTGCCTCATTTTTTTTTTTAATTAAGCCTGCCATGGTGTTATGTTCCAAAAGTTGGGTCTCAGACAGACAACGCCGTCATTGTGTACAAATATAATTCTACTCGCCAGCGGCTTCGCCCGCGTGTTTCTCGGAAATTATTCCACGGGAACGTACTAACGGGATAAAAAGTATCCTATGTCCTAATCGAGGTCATGGTCTACCCGTGTGCCAAATTTCATCCAAATCCGATCAGCGTGAAAGCGTCACAAACAAACGAACTAACTCACTTTCGCATTTATAATATTACTAGCGAGCGACAGTAGCAAACCCACCCCATGCTTCGCACGGTTTTTACAGTTTGACAAAACATCAAGATTGCTATAATATACTATTCTTATTTGCGTGCCAAATAAGAATAATACTGTCAAAACGCCATTTTGTTCCGCAATAGTATGTCTATACTCGCGAAATTAATACAATTTGACAGCTATCGTGTGAAGTTGAAGCAAGCGCGATCCTATTCTTATTTGGCACGCATAGTACCTACGCAAGTTTATATCTGTATATGATGGTGAAAATCGCATCAAAGTCCGTCGCGCAGTTTGAAAAGCGATTTTAATTTATAATACGTATAGATATAGATAGTTATGATAAGTACATATTTGTATATCCTAGAATTGTTAGCAGTATTTTACCTTATCTTAATTTATCATAATGAACAGTTGCACTTGCAACTGGCAGTTATAAAATCATTCATAGGGACAATCCCGAAGTATACGCTTAGATATGTCTACATACTTAGTACCTACATACAAAACTCACGCTTTTTTCGCAATGGGGGTATGGCTTAGTTATGTCTTCACATCTAAGCGTTACATACATTACACATTGATGATGACGACATGATATAAGTCCCAATTCTATCGATACTATTATCTAACGGTCTCAATCTCGGCCAATCACAGACGTGACAAGCGTAAAGTCATGACGTCACAATCCCAACTATAGCTAGGCTAGGTATATAACGTAAATAAATGCATGTTAGGTAAAGAAGCATTTTGTATATTTCAGCTTCACATTGAAACTGTTGCTTTCAGAATTACCTACTATGCTTCGTCTTTTAATTAGTTGCATTAAAATGACACTTCTTAACTGTCATTTCGTTAAGACGCTGTAAGTAGCCCGCAAAATTCAAATTTTCTTACTTTTTTTGCAATTTGTAGGTAAAAAATATATAGGTAAGTACCTATCTATATATTTACATAATTTTAACTATAAAATCATCAAAACATATCTCTGTTAGATTTCCTCCGGATTGGTCTGATTTCGGAAATAAGAATTTCTATTCATATAATAATAATATGTGTTTACAATGTTTGCAAACTAAATTGCGGAGGCTGAGTAGCGTACTTCCCTGATTAGACGTACCAAGAAGTGTAAACACATCACACATTCACACTTAACCGAGTGCTCAGCTGCGATTCCGCGAACTCGCTATTCCAAACGGACATTCGTTTTCAAAATACATTGGAATGTTAAATTTTATTTGTTTTTCAAAACATTCGAAAACAGAACTTGATGCAATGATACAACACAGGATATCGTCTGTTTTCTACTGCTCTAACCTTCAATGCGCACTGACATCACACGCACGTGTTGAGTTTACATCAATGCAGATATACATAGTAACTACACAAGTACAAGCAATGATGTATTAAATTTAGCGTGAAATACATCATGCGGGACAGCTGCTGGTCTATTTACTTGAACGCGTATTTTTGCTAGTCTCTATCACTGATCATTATGTGCAGCTAACAAGTCTGCAGTTGAACATACATGGGACTCTCGATGACTGCTACAATAAAGTGCACTTGCCCTACAACTCACTGCAAATACGTCTACGCTGAACGAATTCAAAACAACGAACTAAGCAAAAGGAGTACGCAAGGGCACACAGCCTGTAGCTTGTACAAAATTAAGCAAGCAGTTTGTGTTAGTGCATTAACTTCCTGTTAACATAACGTTTTAAATATTGTCTGCAATAAATACGTTGAACTGCTGACTTCCGGTTGTCAGAGGGACACCGGCAGAAATAGTCGCAGGAACGCCATTGAGTTATAATGTAAGTATAACTCAATGAGGAACGCACGATTTTTGATGATTACTGTTGTATACTGCAAGTGTAAATTATTAACTGAAGTTGATTATTAAATTCAGGATTAGCAAAGTGATTTGTGTTTTTATTTGTAATCTTTGTAGATTTACGGAGGGCTGTCCCTTACACCTTGTATACTTGTGTATACAAGGTGTAAGGGACAGCCCTCCGCAGATGTTGGGGTGAATTCAGTATATCATAGTAAGATGACCGGTACATTAAATTATTTCAGGAACGTTATGGGAATCCAATAAACCTGATTTGTTTAAGTGGCGCCAGTGACAGAAAAGTTGAAAGGAAATCGTTTGGCATGGTATGGGCATTTGATGAGGAGGGACGAAACGCTTATTTTATTATTAGCTCGATGAACTCTGTAGCTATAGAAAGTGAACAGCTGATTTTTTTAATTTTGGTTGTTTAATTTACATAAATGGAGTGCTGTATATGCATACAGAGAATGTAATTTACATTTTCCTGATATATTTCCGGTGGAATATGATTCAAAATAAGAAGCTGAATGCACCCTGTTAGTTTGCGGAGGGCTGTCCCTTACACCCTGCGTTATACCTAGAGGAAATGAGAACGGATACGTTCCTATATTTGTAGCATGCCATTGTGGCAATCACCAATCATTCTGCAACATTTGCAAGTGATTTGTGGTACAAGCGGTCCAAATTCACCGCTTGACGGACAGATTGTTATCGCAGCTAGCTTTAGTATCCTCCTGTTTGTAGGTACTACAAAGGATGCAGTTATGCAGCTGTCCGTATTAAATCAGTTTTGTTTCAACAAATAATTTTCTGATTTGTCAAACCTTCACACGGGCGTGAATTACCCTGTCATCCAGGTCTTTCACAGGTTAGTCACAAAAAAAAACGTGATATTAGAAGTACCATGACAATATACAAAAATCATATTGGACATTATGAACATAAGTACAACCTAACCTTACACAGCGTTTCTGTTATACCACAGTAAGCTATAATATTATATAGCTACATAGATATATATAGCGATATGTATAGCTTTAATTATTATGTGGTGGGTTGTATTATTATGTGGTACATTTACACATGTATGTTATCGGAAACCTTCGCGTTACGTCATTTTCTACAGATCATTGTCAACGAAGCCTTTTAGTTAGAATAGCCGTGAAAACATTACCAAGGGCATGAGTCGGCTAACAAGTTACTAAGTAGTAAGGCTCTTAATCATGGAAACCTAACAAATTAACCGCTGTAATAGCGTCTTGTCTATGAATTGGAGTATCGCTATTAGCTTCTAACGATTTTAAACGCAAACGCAGTCTGCCCCTGGCTAAGTTGCTACTGAATTGGTACAAGAAAAACATTAACATAGATGACCTGCGAGGCGACATGTCTTGAAATTGAGTTACGATATTGACTATGGTAGCGCTTATCGGCGCAAACGCAGCCGCGCCCTATCTAAACTGCTACAGTATAACAAAAGTATAGGTTATCTATAAGTGGAGTATAGGTTTGGGATGCATGTTGCATCATAACAATAGTCCTCCAGACCAAATTTCTGCCATCGAAGCCAATCTCATCGGAGACTAGACACAGGAGGCATTATAGTGCAGAAGTGTGTGCGCAGGCGCAGACACAGGTACACTCACTCTTCCCTCACTCTCATAGTCCGAACTTCAATCCGACACGACCGGAGAGAGATTAGGCGCAATGCCAACGGCTTAAAACGTGCTTTTCGAAGCATGGCGGTTTACACACCACCAACTTCAAAACTCCAGGGTGTTACTGAGAAATTCCTAATGGAAAACCCATCACACTTTGCCCGACCTGGGAATCGAACCCAGTACACCATGCACCATAATAACCGCATCTTCTGCATATGCATATTTTTACGGGCGCGAGGGTGTTACTGCGTCCAAGCCTGGACCTGGTTTGAACATAACATTTTACTGTCATGGAGTTACGCCTGATTACAAAACTTGCTACAGTCCATGATATAACCTCGCCACCCCGCGTGAGATAACCTCGAACCATGACAAAAGGTAATCATTTAAAGGTAATAATGCGTTTGCTTTACTATTTATGTTTAGACGTTATGATATAAATTGATACGGCACGGTCATTGAGCAAAATTGAGTCATCGATCGACTGAAGCAGAAGATACAATGAGCGGTGCTCTCAGAATAATGGCTGATATTTTTTGCAAGCATTGTGGTTATTAGGATAGTGGAAGGCCAAAGAAAACATGAATGGATAGTGAATTGTATGAAAGACGATATGGCAAAGAAGGAAGTGAATTCTGATAACGGAGACGTATGGAATATAAGAGTCGTACTACGCCAACCGCAATTGAATTGTGCTAAGGACATCTAAGGATGATCATGTTTTTTCCTAACTAAAGTCCGGCTCAGGGGGCCTACTCCCTAAGCACGAAGCCCGTAGTTTCGGCCTTCGTTACGGACGTTTCTTACTCCGTATCACCTACGGATGGATGATTGCTTCGGGGCCCGAACGAAGTATGAATGACAACATGATTTGCCAGTTGTCCCTATTTCCGATGTGTTGTTGCCCGTCCGAAAACTTTAACTTTTACACTTGTTTTAATGGATCGTAATGTCAGACGGACGGATAAACGGACGGCCGGAAAGGCGGACGGACTTAGGGAGTAGGCCCCCAGCTTCATACTAACGAATAAGTGTTTTGCAAATGTGATCCTTATAGTTACTAGAAATTGTCCAACTGACAGGTGTCAAAAACGCGCTCTCTCGACGGCCGGACTGTTAGCGTAACCAGCAGCGGGGTAATTGACATACAATGGCAATAAATACATTTTGACAAGTCAACAACATTCATGGCATCATTTACGTTGATGAGCTGACGAATTTTTCAATCATATGAAGCAGTGGCTTAGTAATCTTCGGATTGTGATTCTTCTCGTAGTCTTCGTGTGTTTGCCCAAGTGTGTCAGTGATACATTTATTTTTAGCCGTTTATGGATGGCATGCTTCAGTGATACGCGCAACGGTCGTTTACGTTCACTATTTATAGGTCGCTTAGTGCATATTTATAGCGGTTATAATTCTCGATATAATTATCTTGTACTCATGATATTAATATTTAAGTAAGTATATCTTAATCAATGAGAATGAAGTACCAAACTTTTACTGATAAAAAAATAGCAGCTTATAGATTTCGCTTTCGAAGATGTGTTTTAGAATTTGGGATAGGCCTTTGCCTTGCAGTGGGAGAGGGCAATACTTTAAAGAATAGTTGTTATAAAGGTTAAGTATCTACCATAACGTTTTTCAAAGGGCCCGAAATATATAATACATAATAATATTAGGTTGCCATGGATAACCGGCTCTCCAGTTCGATAAGGAGCTTTCTGAATGACTTGGCTCAACATTGAGGTCAAAGTAGATACGCTAATACAATACTCAAGATACCTACGCTTCATTCACGGATCTATTTTAAACTGAGTGTGCATGCTAGTTCAACATTATTATTGTTGGTGATAAATATTCTGTTTGTTTTCTTCTTTGACTAAATATTTAGATTTACCATCATCGATCTTTTTATGGGCTAGCACCAGAACCAAAGGGGGCATCTTAGCTAAGGGAGCTTTCATATGATCTAAGTTTCTTAGAAGACCATGAATGAAAATAGGCTTCGACGAACTGGAATATAGACATATCTTGTAAGCAAGGCGAAGTGGCAGCAGTGGGCCGGCCTTATCTGTCTAAGAACCGATGGCCATTGAAGTCGACAAGTCCTTTAGAGGAGTCTGCAAATGCTAAGTAGGTTGACCCAAAGCTAGATGGGCCGGGACCGACGACCTTATTTAATACTAGCTTTTGCCCGCGCCTTCGCCCGCGTGGATGTCGGAAAAATATCCCACGGGAACTTACTATCGGGATTTAAAGTAGGTACCCTATGTGTAAATCCAGGTAAGCATAACAAGCCTCTTAGATAATATAATATAAGGGGGTCAGGCCTCCAATCTTCGAGAGGGAGTGGGCTGTGATCTACCAAGCGGGCCCGGTGCAGGTTAGTAGATATCACATATCTTCGTATTAGACAGGGGCGAAATAGCTCACAAAAAAGAAAAAGAGTGATTAGCTCTTTCACTGTAAAGAGCTGTATCACTCTTCTAGCTCACTAACTCTTCTATAGCTCAGTAACTCAATCGCTCAGACGGGCACTGTTAGCTCATTTGACCCACGCCGCCGCACGCCCGCGAAGGAGACGGCTCGGCTACCTACAAAGTATACTCATTGGCTACCTAACAGTAGCTCTTTGGAAAATACAGTAAATAACACTATTGGTACGAGAGCCCCTGAACAAAATTATTATCATATCGTTTTACGACCAAAACCTTATAAAATCGATAGATAGTATTTAAAAAAATTGCCGAACTGTTTCATAGCAATATGTCTGATTTTCAGAATGTAGTTGAACGATAAATTTTAGATACCGAAAACACAATTTTCAGAAACCCGTAGTGTCACACGTACCCAGGACACCATTTGAGAAAATTAAAAATGAGGCAGAAAAAAAACCCATAGCATTCCGTCTGAAAATCTTGTTTTCAGGTGAACATTGGTCAGTTGATGCGAATAAATCAATTTTTAGAAGAAAGTGTGAGCATCGTATGCGTTGAAACCAGTTTTTACGTGTCGAAAAATTTTACCGATCGGCAACTTAGCAATCTGTCTGAAAACTGTTGCCCTGATGCAAAAGGTTGCCCAGATGTAGAAAGCCTCTCGGTTTTATCAAATAGGCCACAGAAAAAGACGGCCTGGTCACACCAGATGCGGAAGGCTGTATCATGGCGCAACTCGTGCATGGGTCTTTCTTCCAGCAGTCCACTGCTACTCAGCTACTCAGCTTATAGCAGACCAGTCCAGGTCTGCTATAAGCTGAGTAGCTTTAACCAAAGAGCCGAAGGTATATATATACAACGGCGCTAGCCATAAAACTTTTGATAAGTTCGCCACTGTAGCAGTTCACCTATACTCTTAAAAAAAAACGTGCGAGAGACGCGGCGTACTGCCGTCTCTGATCTATTGATGATGAGAATAAAGACGGGCTTCCCCAAATCTGTCGCCCGTAGGTCCCGATAAAATAATAATCAAACGAAAAGTTATCACTTTAAAAGCGCGGTAGGTACTAAAGCCGACTTAATAACCCTGCGAGGCTGCGACATGCCAAGATAAGGTGTGGCTTACCGCTTATTCCTGGAGTTGGAACAACATTTTAATAAATATAGGTACTGTCCTCAGCAAACTTTGATAAGAACATTTCAGTTCTGATAAGAAATTATTATGTTTCTGGACCATCAGGATATTTATGAGACGATTTCATAATTTTAATAAAACACGATGACTACTCATATAAGATGGTGAACTCATTCTTCAAATGGGGAATGACCTAATGTCTAAGATAATACTAGAATATTATACTAATTGTATCTAACATCATCACTGTCTCAGGGCTCAGTATTGCCAATAAAATTTAGTCCTATACAAAATGTCCCCGAATTAATGCACAACCTCTTAAGGGGTCATTGTACTCACCATTATACATGAACAACTTTTACTATGGGATCAAACCATAAATAGCGAAAAAATATCAGCTGTTCCCTACATTTATGTTCGCATAACTCGTCAAAATACAGGGAACATTTGATTTTTTTTCGCGATTTCATGTTTCGTACTTTCGTCCTACAGTAAAAGTTGTTCATAATGATGACCCCTTAAGAGGTTGTGCGTTAATTCCAGGACATGTTGTATAGATATGCCACTTTTAATGAAACAATAAAAAAACCGGTCAAGAGCGAGTCGGACTCGCGCACCGAGGGTTCCGTGATATTTATAGACATCGTTTTATTTTTCCTGTAATCTTTACATATACAGGGTGGCCGGAACATTGACGTCCAAAAATAAAATTTCGGTCCCTCGTATCGTGGGGTATTCGAATCACCCCCATGTATGTTCCGCGACTTTTCATAGTTTTCGAGTTATGATTTTTTTTCTGAATGTTTGAAAATTTTCGACCTGAACAACCTAAAAAAATTCTAAAAAAAAAGTAGAGGGTTTTATCGAGTTTCTTTTTTTGCAACTGAATTTTCATAAGTAGTACTTTTATGCATAAAATAATCAGCTTCGTAACTGTGATGAAAGTTATGAAAATGTTGATCTAAAGTGAAAAATTTACGTTCGGTAAATTATGACTCAAATTTTCAACTTTAAATTAAAAATCTTAACAGGTGACTTCATAATTCCTAAGTAGGCTTCAAGAATGCGCCAGACTCTCAGCTTTCATAATCATAAAAAAAATGAAGTACTTAATAGGGCTACTTTGTTTAAAATCGGCCTTCAAAGACAGCGAGGTGGAAAAATTCTTAAAATTACCCATCTGAGTAATTATTTTTTTTTGGCTATTTTCTCGTTCCTAAGGTTAATTAATGATAAGAATACTGAAAACTAACCAACAAATAGTTTCAGAGTTGGGTAAGAAAAGTTTTACGTAAAAAGTGGTTTTGAATAAAACACAGATGATAATGTGAAAAAAGTACTTAATTTATTTTTAACATTTACAAAAGGTTTTCAAAGTGGCCACCACCAGCAGCAATACACATTCTACACCTACGTAAGAAATTGTCTGGCAATCGTCTAAAAGCGTCTCTGTTCTCTCTCACAACACGTTCAGCTTCTGCAATCAACTGCCTCAGCTCTTGTTCACTTGAACAGTCTCGGGCGTATGCTATTTCCTTGTAATAGCCCCAAATAAAGAAATCGATGGGGTTGAGATCAGGTGAGCGTGGAGGCCACCTAATTGGTCCGCTGCGTCCGATCCATCTGTTGGGGTATGTTTCATCTAAGTAATTTCGGACCTGGGTTGCATAGTGACACGGGGCGCCGTCATTTTGCAACACCATGGTTCGTCTGAGTTCGAGATTCACATCTGCCAGCAACAATGGAAGTTCATTTTCCAAAAAGTTTTTGTATGTTTCTCCATCAAGTTTGGACGGCAGTTCAAACGGACCAATTAGTTCGCCATTGAGGATACCAGACCACAAGTTAACGCTGAAGCGATGTTGAAATGTCGAAGCTCTCACTTCGAGTGGATTTTCATTCGCCCACGTGTGGTAATTATGAATATTGAATATTCCGGATCGCTCAAATCGTGACTCATCTGACCATAAAACTTTATTGAAAAATCCAGGATCCTCTTGCTCTTTTCGTAACATGGTTTGGCAAAAATCAACGCGCAATTGGTGATCTGTAGGCAGTAAAGCTTGGACTCGTCGGATGTGGAACGCGTGGTATTCTTCATCGTGAAGAATGTCTTGGATAGAAGTCCTTGGGATGTTCAGAGCACGAGCCATACTTCTCGTACTCGTAGACGGATTTCGCTGAACTTCTTCCAGCACCATTTCTCTGCGATCCGGGTTAGCTCTAGGGATTCCTTCATGACTGCCGCGTCGACCAGGAATGCGGCCTGCCATCAAAGTGTTGTGCGTGTTAATAAAAACACGATGGTCGGGATATCGCTCAGGTTGCGGCCCACCACGACGTTGAAGTTGTTCGCGATACAGTCGCGCTGCTTCATGGCCGTTTCCTTGTGCAACTCCATAAAAATAATGCATTTCTGCATATTCACTTAACGTGTAACTCATTTTTTACACTTCCACGTAAAAAAAGTCCAAATCAGAATGCAAAACACAGTCCAATAAACGAGCAAAGTAGTCAAACAAGTAGGCAGCGGAGTCCGTGGGCAAAGCGAGTGTGGTAAAGACAAAATGGCGACACGCGTATAGCAGTAAACACAATGTGAGTACGACTGACTGAGGTACTTGTTTTGCGTTGGCTTCGGTTGCGCGCCTTGCGTGAGAGAGATAGCAATAATTCGGTCTCTTTTCCTCTCGGTCCATTGTTATTGCAGGTAAAAGAGTTGCACCCTCGTTTACAACCCATAGTCCACGAGAACGGATCGCGCAAAATTCATTAAACTAACATTTAAAAAAATCTCCGTGTTTAAATCTTAGCTTTCCTGCAGTCATTTTTGGTTAGCAAACTAAATAACCTTAGGAGCGAGAAAATGGAAAAAAAAAATTATTAATCAGATAGCTAATTTTAAGAATTTTCCACCTCGCAGTCTTTGAAGGCCGATTAAGGCCAGAGTTAGCCCCATTAAGTCCTACGTTTTTTAATGATTATGAAAGCTTAGAGTCTGGCGCATTCTTGAAGCCTACTTGAGAACCATGAAGTCACCTGTTTAGATTTTTAATTTGAAGTTGAAAATTTAAGTCATAATTTACCGAACGTAAATTTTTCACTTTAGATCAACATTTTCATAACTTTCATCACAGTTACGAAGCTGATTATTTTATGCATAAAAGTACTACTTATGAAAATTCAGTTGCAAAAAAAGAAACTCGATAAAACCCTCTACTTTTTTTTTTTGAATTTTTTTAGGATGGTCAGGTCGAAAATTTTCAAACATTCAGAAAAAAATTCATAACTCGAAAACTATGAAAAGTCGCGGAACATACATGGGGGTGATTCGAATACCCCACGATACGAGGGACCGAAATTTTATTTTTGGACGTCAATGTTCCGGCCACTCTGTATAATAATTTTTAAATGCTTCTATCACATGAATAATTTCAGATTTTTCTCTTTGCAAACTTCGGAGATAAGGGGGGGGGAACGGTATTTTTTTTACACTTTTCATCAAAAGTCGAAAACTGTGCAGCCTAAAAAAAATAAAAAAATGTTTGAGAATGTGCAAACAGCGCTCTTTCATATGATATCCCACATGCCCTAGTAGCACCACTTTGAATTTTTAAGACCACCTTTCGCAGCAGCTGTTGCAAAAAAAATATAAATATTTTTATTTCTTTATTACTTGCAAAATAGTTGAGTAAATGTCATCTAAAACTGTTCCAAATTTGAAGTTGATAGCATTAGTAGTTCTTGAGATATCTTGCTGTGACAGACAGACAGACAGACAGCCAGACTGAGTCACGCCATAAGGGTTCCTTTTTTACGGAACCCAAAAAAGAGCGAATAATTCACATACTTGAGTACAAAAAACTTTTAGTAACTTTTAGCTACTATAAATGCAACTATTTAAAAAAGAATTTCTTTTTTCTTTGAACCTTAAAACTGACAGCATAAAACTTGCTAAATGCATATTTTTTAAACATGTTGTGCTATAGAACACCCTAAATAAAAAAAATTATTGGCTAAGACAACAAACACAAAATTATCATTCAAATACAAACAATAAACAATGCAATGTGACTCACCAATCAGAGCAGGCACAATACTTTTCGGAACAGACACTTCAATGACATTCACTCGTGAAGTCTTCACTCGTTTGTTATCCTCTTCATCCTCATCCTTTTTGAATACGTAATACACTACAAATGCGCTTACTGCGGCCAAAGTAAGGCCTAGGGATATGGGTACCAGTAACTTTGACTGCATTGTGCTAAAACCAAAAAAAAGTACATTTATGTGATATGATTTTTTTTTAAATGAGCATAGAGAATTGTTTTAGGTTAATGAGTATTTGTTGGAAGGAGGATTCCTTAGCACATTAGCTGCCAGACAATAGACACAATAGAAAATTAATTGTTTGAGGTCACCGGTGACCGGCGTGGCACCGGTGACCTGTTAATGCAAGTAGATTATTTTCAAATGATGAAACCATTATGAATCATGTTAGAATAACAGTTTCTTGAGAGTTTTCACTTTGCTCTTGTAATTTGTAATAATATTTGTAATAGGTAATACAAGCTGGTATCCGCAACTCCACGACAATGCGCATATTTTGCGTATAGAATTATATTTGTAACAACAATAAATTCTATTTTATATTATTTAATCAATATCTGTAAAAATCTATGTGTGTATTATATGTTCTCTAAGGACTCAAAAACAACTGGAGCTATTTTGAACTAGCCTAGCAGGTGATCCTGTGAAGTTTTTTTTGTAGCAATTGGGCTAGTACCAAGTTAACAGTTTTACTACCATAAGATGTCACGAAACAAGGAAATTTTAATTTACATAGGTTCTGCAATTTTATATTGGATCCATAAAATATCCTATAGTTTAAAACTAACTAGTAACTATATACTTAAATGAAGAGATGGCATCAAGATATTAGTCCGCATTGCTGTTGACTGGTAGCATGCACAAAAGACTAGCGGCTTGACATATTAATTTTATATCACAAAACTTTTGCATGATAGAAAAAGCTATAAAATTGTGTGTAGAACAAAGGTCAGTGGGTCGTCTTAACAAGCCCTGTTTTATTCAAGTTCATGCTTATTTATAGGTATTAGAAACATGAACAGTTCAAAATAAAAGTAGGTACTTAAGAGACAAGTAAGTAATAAATTTTGATGAGAAACCGCAGCAATTTTTCTGCAATAATCAAGGCATTTTCATACCTAGTGGAAGAAATACCACCCTTTAAATCATTTGATTGCGATTATATGAAAAGTTAGAAAACAGTCACATTACTAGAAAATAGAAGCTCTTAACGGCTATAACACAATAAAAACATAGGCTGTTGTACAAATGTGCAAATTACCTTGTATCGATGCCGATTTTACTAAATAACTAATAACAGCTATGACATAATATCGAGAGTAAAAATTACTTCACACGAGTAACATGATACTTTGTCGTTCACAAGAATTAAATCATTTATTTACCTTCAGCCTTCAACATCAACTAAAAATAAATCGCACCAACAGAATAACTCACTTCAAAAGCGATTTTTCACGTGTATTTGCGTGTATTATTATCTCGACAAACAAATCTTGAGCACTTTCGATAGAAATTGACAGCCACAGAGTACTTTTATATATTGACAGCTAATATTTTTTTTAAATTTTATACTCTATGAATCTGTGAAAAAAATGTCTATGGAGCAAAAACTGTTGAAGAATGTTGCCAATAAAAGTCAAAAGATAAAATAGTAGAATTTTGTTTACAGAGTCAGACCTGTTTTTATAAACCAAGCAAGCAACCACCACGCAAAATTACATTAGCCCAATAATATTTCTATCAATTTATGTAAATTAGGAATTCAAAGATAGCATCTGTTAGCTTTTGCTGCTACTCTTTGCGTCCTAGTCCAGCAGTGTTCAGACTATCTATGGTGATCTATGATGATGATAGAGTGCAGACATACATACATAAACTCACGCCTTCTTCCCATGGGGGTAGGCAGAAACTACAGAACGCCACTTGCTACGATCCTTACATACTCCTTTTGCCTCATGTTATATATACTTAGTATTGATATATTAGGAGTCCACATGCATGACTTCATGGACGTCTAAAAATGATTACAGTCCAATAACCATTTGACCCGGTAACGGTGGCGGCATCGCTGTTGGTGAATAATTAAGACAGATTTTGACACTTTTCATAGTTATTCGTTAGTTCCAGCCGCAGCCACGCCGTCAGATAATATATTATTTTTGTCGCATTTTTAATTATAAAAAAAGGTTTCAATTACAAATAAACAAGGTAATTTTGACATTGAATGCATAAACGTCAGATTCTTAGCAGAAAAATAAAATTGATATTGTATTTGCTATGAATGCCGGGTTCAAATCTTTATTTTTTACATCTGCTGGTTTAAAAGAAACAGATTTAGATAGATTTTTTTAAATAATTTAACTAGACTTAGCCTAAACAGGCATAAACTAAATAAACGTTATCGGTATCGTGACCAATCATCAAAGGTACGTACATAGGATTTGCATAGATAGGCGAAGGCAGCTAGAGATATTGAAGACAGAAGAGGCTTTTACTTTATACATGGTTCATAGTATCAATCTGCCTAGCCTTTTCCCAACTCGGGAAAAGGCCGGGCCGGGCCGGGTTGGGGTTGGCTTCCAATCTAACTGGATGCAGCTGAATACCAGTATTTTACATGGAGCGACTGCCTATCTGACCTCCACAACCCAGTAACTGGGCAATACGATACCCCTTGGTAAGACTAGTTGTCAGACTTTCGGGCTTCTGACGACCCGTAACGACTGTCAAAGATCCACAAATGACAGCCGGGACCAACAGCTTAACGTGCTTTCCGAGACACGGAGGAGTCACGGTATGTAAAGATGGTCACCCATCCACGGACCAACCCCGGCAAGCGTAGCTTAACCTGGTGGATCGACCCGTGCGGCTGTTAAAACTTAGCCACGAGCTCCTCATGCATGGTTCTTAGTAAGTACTTATTAATAATACATCTCATGCCGATTTCGGCTACGGTGACTATTTTTGTATCCGACGACTGTAGGTTACGGGGGTGTGCTCAGGCTCAGATGTGGCTAATATAAAGGTAGTACCTACCTATTGTGTAATTATTGTAACTAAATAATGAATGAATTTGACAACAGCTTCCAACACCGAAAAAAATACCTCTTCCCTCAACCTTGTATTCTGTTTACCCAAAAATGTTAAGTAAGCGTAATGACAGAGTTCTACTGTTCATGCAATCGCGTGACTGTATCGCATGAACCTATTCCATCAGCCATCAAACCTTAATAGTTTTGGTTCGTCGTTCATAACTCAATTTTCCTCAAATAATTGTCCACACTTGCTTTTTCCCACAGGTTGAATAAATGACTCATTATTTTTTGTTTTAATTTTCAGCTTTTTTCTTTTCTGGGTCTTCATTTTTATTGTAGGTAAACGCTTTTGAACGCTTTTGAATATTTTACAACAGCAGGATGACTTGGGATATCACATTAGGTAAGATAAAGTGTTTTTTGATACATTTGATTTGTTACTATTTGGCTATTAAGTAGCCCTGACATTTTGAAAACTTAATTAAACTTAATCCACTGTCGTCAGGTGGATTAAAAATCATGCTTCTCTTCTGAAACAGTCCACATTTACGTATAACACTAAGAGGTAGGCTCTTCAAAATAATTCCAACAAAAAGTAGGTCAAAGAGGTCATAGATACGAAGGATATCGTATAATAAAGTAATAAATAAACGTTCAACTATGTCTTTGCATCGACACGACCTTTGCCATTTTTTCATATCTTTCAGTTTCATGTCGTAAACAAATGATTCCCTCGCTCCGATTGCTGATGTTTTAGGGTGACTAGACTTTCTGATAATTCAATACTTTCTTTATACTTAGGTACGTGATTTTTGGGGCTGTCTTAGAAAATACCTACAATGGTTTTTCATTTAGCCAGGCAAAAAAAATAAATGTCCAATCAATCTGCCTAGCCTTTTGGGGTAGGCTTCCATGCTAACCGGATGCAGCTGAATACCAGTATTTTACATGGAGCGACTGCCTGTCAGACCTCCACAACCCAGTTACTGGGTAATACGAGCTTCTCTCTTAGCCACGAGCTCCTAAAAAATAAAATGTTCATACTCATAAAATACTGACTTGCTATTAGGTAGGAACTGTGTACTGTCTGTTAACCAGCGTAATTGCGTGCACACAGTAGTTAGGAATGGGTTTCATTTTGACAGTTCAACAACATTACTGTGTTATTTAGGTACGTTGTTGTAATTAAGCAATGAATTAGCAATATACATCAAGTCATTGAAATTGTGATTGATAGTGTGTTACGCAATTAGGGTGCTTACTATGAGCTCTTATAGCAGGGCAGAAATTGAACGGTTCCAGTGTGAGAGAAAGACGGAGTTATATACGACCTATAGCACTATCCTTTTTTCTCAACAGATCCATGATGGATCCATGAGGTTTTTTCACGCCACAGTACGGCTGGCGGCCGCTGATACTACCTACTTACTTCTATCAGAAAGTGCAAACTCAAGCTCAGTTTATACAAGAGTGAAGAGGTCAATATGGATTTGTGATTGAATTTGGAGGCATTGTAGTGCCCCCGCCTAGACGAGACAAAAACAAAAAGCACGGGCACTATAACCACCTATTCTCGAACAGTTTCTTCGTATTTTCAACTACATAGCTTCGGCCAAAATAATGCTAGAGAGCTCAAATTCTCAAAATAATGTGTAGTTAGCAGAGATATAAAACACACTAAGCTTCATTTATCTTGATTTTATACTTTGGATTTTACCTAAAATACGTCGATTTCGTCACTGCCTGACACTTACTCATCAAAACCTCTAGAGTACTTCCCGAAGTCTAGAACGCTGGGTATCCAGGTGGGGTTATGGTTAGATACACACAAACGGCAAAAAAGTGTGTGTATCAGCTCCGACGCACGACTGGAGTTTACACTACTGTTTTTTGTGCCGTTTCGACTTTCGACTTTCGGGCAAGGGGTACATTTTGACCAAGGTTTGTAGAGTTGGGCTTTGTAGAGTTAGCGGCTCGGCTCCATATTAGATCTGATAACTTCGTTGTATGAATCTTGGCAACCTACTTCACATGAAATGTTTTTGGTGGGATACTATTATACCGCAATCATTCTTCGTCGTCCTCAGAATACTATATAAATAATTTCGACAAAAGAGGAATGTCTCAAAGTACTATTCCACGTGAACACACTCGCAAAGGCACTGAGCGTGCGCCTCAATAAAGCGTAATATGGTTGGATTCGTCATATTTTTTTATTGTCCCAACAATCACGAAAACTTCGCGAACCGAGAATGTTAGTCTAGTCGGCAGGCAGTGTACACAAGTGTAGGCGGCAAACAAACATGCAACGACCGTACGCGCGTCGATATTTGGCTGCCAACAATATGGCGGAGGCCTTCCACGGCGGTAAAGTTTAAAAAAAGTTTTGTTTACCTTCTAGGCTCTTTTTTTTTTTTGAGGGTGGGAAATCATCAAATAACTTCTCCCGCTCTGGGTGGAGCGGAAGAGCGTGTCAGACTTAAACAGACTAAAACCCACCCGTGTTCCTACAGTTGCCTATGCCAGGGCCGCGGTATCTTCTTCAAACTACCCGCGACCCCAGTGGCGTCGGCCCTATTGGACCCCATCATTTGCTGACATCTCTTTGAGGCGCGCGTGGAACACAACGCGCCGTCGACTCGGGCCTGGTCCTTACCAGATGGCGAGCTACCCGCTACTCACGGTCCGCAGGCCCGCGCCTACGGTGGCCGGAAATCGCCTCGCGATTCCCGCCGCCCAGGGCGTCTCCTGCGGCGACTGAGGGCGTGAGGCTGCCTCTCCCTCACGCGTTCCGCCTCCTCCTTCGCGAGCATTACTGCTTCGCAGCAGGAGGTGACGGCTTCCCATGCACTCTCGCTCCGCACCATGGCCTGGACCAGGCTCGGACGCGAGAGATCGCCGCTCAGATCAACAAAAAAAAAATTGTTGATCTATATATGTAGTATTTACATAAATTCTGTAAGATTGTAAGGTTGCTACATTTAAAAGCCAGTAATAGTTGAAACCGTGTTTTGGTGTGGGGCCACAGAAGAAATTATAACCTTTTTATTTCTTCATATTACATAAGAAGCATGGGTGTAACTTTCACACAAAAGGGCGGGTAAAGTGTAATTTTAACTATTTTAAGAATAGTAAAAAGATCTCTTGGACTCGAATGGGAACCACTTTACAAACGCACCCGGCGATTTTATACACTAGCTATTTTTTTTTTGGGTACAATAGACCCTTTTTAGTGTATTATTGAAAACAACAAAGTGCGCAAAATAATAGACGCCGAAAAAAAAAATTACAGTACGAGTACCATTGACCTTGAAATCAAGGTCAATGACCCTGAGGCTTTCATCGTCTAATATACGAGACATTCACCGCCTCATCTACCCCAAATGATTCACCAAAAATAGAGGGTATATGGCGCTCGGCGGCCACTGTCGCGGCACCGCTCGCTTCGCTCGCTCGTCGTCGCGCGTTAAGGGTCACTGTTCTAACCTAACCTAACCCAAATGATTCACCAGCAATAGAGGTAATGGTCATTATTCTAACCTAACCCAAATGATTAACCAATGTGAAGTTTCGGACGCGCGGGTGTGATAGTACAGTGGAGCCCTCGAATGTGCTGGTAACTTCTACCTTCACAAAAATTCGAAGTTTCAATCATTGAATAAAATAAAATAATGGTTTCATTTTTCTTTCAGATTTCGAATATGTAGTTACTGAAAAGCCTAAATCACGAATATGCTTTCTGTCTGCACAAGATCGGGAAGTGATGCCAGTCAAAGGCCCTGGCTTGAGTCCCTTTATGAGGCGAATGGCAAATGAAATAAGAGAGAACATAGGACCTGACACGTATGAACAAAAACGAAATGCGTTTTCGAATGTTCAAAACCGGGTATGTAGGAATAGTACATTTTGATACAAGTGAAGAACGTTTGTTATTGCTTTCGTTCGAGGCGGAATTAACACCGGAGCCTTAAGCGAGGTTGTTTTGAGCCGAGAACTGCAATTACAAATGCCCACGTTTATCATACGACGTTTTTCAATACACTTTTGAAGAAATAAAATAAAATAACGAAAAATATTTTTGTCATGAATTAATAAGAAACTATGATTTTTTTTCCGCGCTTTGCTTTCGCGAGGTTGAAGGAGAAGCAAAGGTATAAAGCCGATAAACAGCCTAGTATGAAAAATTTAAAATTCATATAATTTGAGTTTAGAACACAAATAAATGTTAATTTGTTCATAAACGTTTTTTTTTATTGTAATTATCATGATTTTTGATGATATTCTATTTATAAACATTATTTAAATATTCAAAAAATATTAACATCCTAAAAGATGCATATCTCTTTGCCGAGATTAAAAAAAACATTCACCTCCGAATAGAGAGAACCGTCTCTGGCGCTAGACGTTGTGCCAATGGGGTTGGCTCCTTAAAACTTTTGACAGATGACGCTAGCATAGCTTTCACCTGTCACGTTTGTTTACTCAATTTGTGTGTTCGGTTTTGTAAATTTTTTCATCAAAATACCAGGATTGATGATAAGATAAACATGTACTCAACATGGAGAATAAGCGAGCTAATGGCTGAACTGAAAAAAACGAGGTGCTTCTTTTCAAGGAAGAAAAGCAGACCTTATTGAAGGGTATACTCTTAAAGTTATACATCAAGCTATTTTATTTATGAAATAGTTTTGTTTGTAGGAAGTATACATTTCATAATACTTTTCGCCAATTATACATTACTACAAAAAGCCGAGTTAGACCACTTTTTTTAATTACTTTTTTTAACCACTTTTTTTTATTCTACAGCTATCGGAAATTGGTGTGCACCTATTTCTTTGCAATAAGGCACTTCACATTTCTTAGGCATTTTGTAAAATCTTAAACAAACAAATACTTCATACAAATGAATATAATTTTGGTTAAAGCTATGCTAGCGCCACTTTGACAGTAGTCAACCCCATTTGGACTAAGTATAGGTATTAGTAATACTACTTAATCTGTGGTATTAGTTTTCTGTGGCAATTTTTATTACCGCACATGGTGGAAAATGAAAAATCTCACGCGTGTGAAATACATTGTATTGTGAACCTAATCGTAGTGCGATATGAACCAGTTTTCGAGGAAGTGTATTGAAAAATATATGACCTATCTGCAGTAGGACAAAGTCCTCATAATTTACACCCTGTCCACTATTAGATTATCCGTTTTTTGACAGATGGAACTAGTGATAGATTATCGATTCGATTATTGGCGGTTTATTTAATTTGTATGTAGTAAAAATTATCGATTTTTTGCCGTCGAATAAAACATTGTGAGGTTTCTATGCCTGCGTTTATTATTATTTAATACAAGCCGTCGGACGAAGACGAATAATAAATACGTATTGAAGTACAATAAACTTGTAAATATTGATTTGGTTGTTTAATTTTCAATGTACAGACAGCACATCAGGTTATACCAAACTTTTAAACCTTAAAATGTTGATGGTTAAGTTTAAAATCGAATGAGAAAATTTAACAGTTTGTAGTAACTTGACCGTGCTGTGTGTACAAAACCCTCACTATAAATCCATTGGCTTCTTTCCAAAATATATAGGTATTTAGGATTGATTAATTTATAAATTTGACTGATATTTGAGGAATCAGTATAGAAAAACCTTGCATGCAGCAAGGTTTTTCTATACTGATTGACCTTGTAAACGATTAATTTCGATTTATTAATTTGAATCGAATACATTCTATCCCATCACTTAGTACGATAGAATGCAACTATATGTAGGTATATATTACGCATAACAATTATCTTTTTTTTTTTTTAAAAAACAGTTAGTCAGGACTTTTCTTTTTATATTAAGATGATTTAAAATAGCGGGCTATATTGGACTAAATTACCCTACAGATCAGCAATTTTGAAACAGACATGTGGTATTAATAAATAGTTTTTTTTTCAGATTTATAGCAAATATGGTCTAGGTGCCAGATCGCCACGCTGGGTTATGAAACACGAGTATCAGCCCCCGGTTAAGGAGCCCCGACCAAAAACCCCGATCAAGCAAAATTGCGCACCTTTCAATGCCACATCTAAGACAAAGGGCATTTTTTCTACTTTGAACTATCCAGCGTAAGATATTTATATTAATAATAGCTGACCCGACAGACGTTGTCCTGTCCCAATTTCAATAATTCAAAATTCCCATAGAAAATCAAATCCACTTTCAATTTCCCCGAATTTTCCAATTTTCCCGGCAACTTTTCCAATTTTTCTCTACATAAAAACCTTCTCCTGACAATAATAAACAAAACAAAAAAGAATTAGCGAATTTGTTCCATCCGTTCACGCGTGATGCGATGACCAAGGGAAATAGAGATTCATTTTTATATAATATAGATTTAAATAAATTAAGAGACAGAAAGCGTAGAGGAAGCCGGAGTAAATTTTATGGATTAAAATTCGAAATATCTTGTTACCTTCTACAGTCACTGTCATTAATATTATAATATATCATTAATATATGAAAATGAAATATTAACTCAATTACTTAAGTAATGTTTCAGAATGAAGACAATACGCCACAACTGTCATTCTGACAAGAACTTTGAGATAAAGTCTAATTTTCTTAGTTGTTGAGATCATTTTGAACAGTCTGTTCGTCCCGATATTTTTGACGCTGACTGTACCTACTTATTTAGTACAATTTGGACAAATGCAAATTAATCAATATTTATTGAAACTGGGAGGTTGCTCAGCTCAGGTTGGTTGGTTGGGTTGTTGTTCAGTTATTTGTCAAATCGAATAACACGCAAAAGGCATTGATATACACATACATCAATGGCAAAAAGCAGCAAAATAGAAGGCTAAAACTTTAAATTAAGTCTAGGTACATTATATAATTTCTAAATCAGAGATGTTTATTTGTTGTTTTAGACCCTGCGACTACTGTCCTTCATACATAAAACGGCAGATGAAATTCGCATATTCCTTCTCTGGGAAAAAAATACTTAAATGTCCCGTAGAGGTAAGGATAAATAATTTACGTTAACTTTCGCGACATTATCGGTTTACGTTTTTTTAACAACGGATCTTGCAATTCACTACACGCTTGGTATTTGTACAGTCAACGGCACGTCAGTGGTGACATTTGCACTAGGAAACACTTGCTGATGAAATATGCGATTGACTGTCGTAGAGATAGTTAAGGTTGATGGGTATAAAATGCCTCAGCATTAGTCCGCCTTTGTACACACGGCTGCAGATCAAGCTATACATTTCCAGTTTACACTGACCTCTCATTGTAAGGAAATCCTATACAATACGAGATCAGCTTATACTGGAAAATTATAGCTTGATCTGTGTGTACAGTATTTTTTACTGGTGCTAGTTTTAATAAATAAATAGTTTGCACGCCTGACACCAGGACTAGACAGAGTAATCAGTTGCGAGGGCATGCTCGCAATGATTTGTCTTTCACGTAGTTAGAGATAGGAGAAGATAGAATAGGTACGTCTTCATCTACTACTTCACACTACAATCAACAAATGAAGGCCATGCGCACTCATAAATTGCACGATCTAACTAAAACTTTACTTACATAATCAGCCTATAATGTTCCCACTACTGGGACACAGGCCTCCTCTCAGTGAGAGGGAGTGGGCCGTAATCCACCACGCGGGCCCAGTGCGGGTTGGTAGATGTCACATGTCTTCGAATTTTTGTTTCTAGGACATGCCGGTTTCCTCACAATGTTTTCCTTCACCGTTTCTAACTACTCCGTCTTCCGTTCGATCTAACTACTTATGTAATAATAATATCCCCCATTATGACCGCCACTTTCAAAATTATTGGCTATTCCAACCAAAGTTGGAGTTGGGATGAAATGGCCAAGGATATTTATTTATTAAACCACTTGACCGTTATTCGAAGCATAATTAAACTATTGAGATAGGCTGAACCTTGTTTCCTGTGCCTTTTTTTCCTTACGTTTCTAGCGATATAGCTCTGTCTCGCTCTCATGACGTCACCAGGTCAGAGAGTGGAGCGCATTTTTGAGCGCGCGCGATCGGTCTTGTTCATTGGCGTTCTTTTCCTTGCCGGTGACGGTTGCTGCTTAAGCAGGTGAGTTATCTAAATTTATTTTCCACGACCGTCTATATTTTTCCTTTCTATCGAAAGTTGGCATACCAATTTTCAATTTTTATTAAAACTGTTTCTAGTGAATCGTTATTGATATTACAGTGAATCAACGTTGATATTTTCAGAAATTAACGGTTTTCCGTTCGTGTGTTGTTTATTCTTTTTCTTTTCCAGTGTGTGTAAGTGTTCAATTGTTATAAGTATAATACCGAATACGTAATGGATAAAGAAATAACGTTGATTTCGCAAGATGAACCGGTCGCAGGACCTTCGAATACCGCTAATAATACAGTATCTAGTGCCAAACGGATGCGTTCACATCCCAGCATCAGTAGTAGTAGCTCTGATAGTAGCGATTCTAGTTCCAGTTCATCTAGTTCTTCTGACCATAAGTCTAAACATGCGCGTCGCCGCCGTCACAAAAAAAGGCGGGGCAAGTATAAGCATCGCCGCTCGGAGCGTAAAGTGAAACATAATATAAATAATAGCATACCGCTGGCCGACGACGCCCTTTCCCTCTTCACGGAGGATGATTTTGAAATGGAGGGTAGTAGTTTATTAAATAATTTAGATGTTGAAACTAAGCTTAAAGAACCGGCTGTTCCAAAGACAGACGAGCGTTACTTGAACATTTTAAAAGAAATTCAGTTTTTTAATAAACCAGATTGGAGTGAAGTACGTTACGCGGAAACACAAAAATCGTATAATCATAGCCCGGGTTTCGTCGAACTCGAGGCAAACGAGGAGATCAGACCCTATGACACACTAAAACACTTAAGTTACTCTGAGAGGGCTTATGCTTCGTTAACTTACGGTATTTTAAAACAAAAAGAGTCCTTTAAGAAGGAACTTTGTGCGTTTTTGACATGGGTCCGAGACCAGAAAGAAGAAGTTAGCTTCGAGGCTATAAACCAAAAGCTGAATGACATATTCACTTCTGGTGAGTTCAGCAAGGTTTCGGCAGACCTATTGCAAATGGTTTGTGGCCATAGGGCTGAAACTATACAGATGCGCAGAGATAGCATAACTAATGCAGTTCGCGACCCCTTAATAAAAGCGGCAATAAAGAAAATACCTCCATCTGAGGTTAGCTTATTCAATTCCGAGCAGTTAGTTGTTGCATTAGAAAAAGCCGGCGGTATCAAAAAAGCCTTCTGGCCTGCTTCTAGATCGGCTGGTACATTTACAAAATCGGCTTATGGTAATAACTCAACTTCGCAAGTTGGAAAATGGCTCATACGTCCCTCGCACGGACAATATTCAGCTCCACCCTCGCAGGGTAAGAACAACTCAAGCATGCCTTCACAAGGCTGTCAGAACTGTAACGTCCCCTCGCAGGGTGGCTTTTTGCAGCATAATATACAGTGTCCTTCGCAAGGACCGGTACATGCGTATTACAACTATCCTCAACAGGTTAGTGGCGCAGTTGATAGAGGTTCCTTTCGCTCCCGCGGGGCAAAACAAAACCAAAGATACCACGCTCATAAACGTGGCGGATATAAGCGAAGGTCATCACCTTCAGCCTTCAATGCCAAGAGAAGTAAATATTGACATGAAAATATTTCAAGCCGGTCAGTTATCGAGTTTCGTCGATCATTGGAAGGAAATGCAAGCACCAGATTTTCTTATTCAAATAATTCAAGGGTACCGTATACCTTTTCAACAAAAACCTCCCTTAATCATGCCCAAATTAGACAGCAAGGCGTTTCAAACACCTGTGTCACCAGAAATGACATTAATTATTCAAAAAATGTTGAATCAAGGAATTCTGGAAATTGCAAGCCCAACATCAAGTTTCTTATCTACCCTCTTTCTAGTACCAAAGAGCGATGGGTCAGCCCGTCCGATTTTCAATTTAAAGGCTTTAAACGAATTCGTACTGACCACCCCTTTCAGTCTGATAAATGTGTTCAGAGTCCCAGATTTCATTCAGCCCCAAGATTAGATGTGCAAGCTGGACATCTCACAGGCTTACTTTCACCTGACCATAGCAAAGCCTCACAGGCGCTTCTTACGTCTTATTTACAAAAACCAGCTTCTTCAAATGACCTGCCTACCTTTCGGTCTCAGCACGGCTCCAAAAACTTTTGCCAGTTTGACAAATTGGATTGCCCAAGTTATGAGAAGCCAAGGTGTGAGAATATTGGTCTTTCTCGACGATTTTCTTCTGGCTCACCAAGACCCAGTAGTTCTCGCAGGCCATGTAAGTCTTCTCGTAAAAACATTACAATATCTGGGTTGGCAAATAAATTTCGAAAAATCTATCCTAACACCAAAGAAATCCCTGGTTTACCTAGGAGTACTGTGGGATCCTTGGCTAAACCTCAAACATCTACCAAGGGAAAAAGTACCCTCATTACTAGCGAAGATACGCGAAATCATAGATTTGGGGAAGACAGACCTAAAGAAATTGCAAAGCGTAATAGGAGCACTAAACTTTGCGAGTTTTGTTGTCCAAAGAGGGAGATTGCACTATCGAGCTCTATTGAAATTCCTAAACACACTGCAATTGGACAATTCTGTCAAGGTATACACTGTACCTGCAGATGCAATAGGCGATCTACAATGGTGGAGCCACAATTTGCAACATCCGTCAATTCTACACCACGCACCAGCGACACATTTTATCACAACGGACGCCTCCGACTTAGGCTGGGGTGCCCAGATGGACAACCAGTCACTATGGGGAACGTGGTCCCAGAACGAGAAGAATTGTCACTGCAACGTAAAAGAAATGTTGGCAATATTGAAGGTTTTTCAAAGTCATCCCGTGTATCTGAGTCAATCTACGGTCACCATACAATGCGACAATCGCACGGTAGTAGCGTATCTCCGTCACGAAGGGGGAACCAAATCCTCGCGATTGATGGATATAACATACGACCTGTTTTGTTTGATAGATCAGTACCAAATTCATATCAATGTGTACTACATTCCGGGGAGGTACAACAACCATGCCGACCACCTATCGCGGTTTCGCCAGGTCCCCGAATGGCATCTGATACCCGAGATTACCAAGCTAGTATTCTTAAAATGGGGAATTCCCCAAGTGGACCTGTTTGCCTCCAGCAACGCTCACGTAGTGAGGGACTACGTGAGCGTTGTTACGTTACTTACGTGTCGAAAGATCAGAACGACAAACAAGCTGTCGCCCACGATGCATTCTCGATTGCTTGGAAATTCGATCTGGCATGGGTGTTCCCGCCCCCGTTCCTGATGATACCCAGGGTTTTGAGCTACCTCAATCAGGCATCAGGAATTTACTTGATAGTAGCACCGAGATGGGAGAGAGTCTTTTGGCGCGGAGATCTCAAAGCCCGGGCTCTGGCCCCACCGTTCACAATACAGAACCTGAACAAAGTATTGATCGATGTGACAACGGGACTGCCACCTCCTCGCGTCCAGGATCTAGTGTTGGAAGTATGGAAATGTGGGGGTGGACACATCATTTAGGTAATTGGAATAATTCTCAGATAAATCTTTTAAAAAGTTCTTGGCGCGCTTCCACCCTAAGAACTTACAAACCTGCATGGAACCGCTGGGTTTCGTGGTGTAGAACTAGTCATATTAGCCCTAAGAATCCTTCAGGATCTGACCTAGCTCGTTTTCTGGCTGATCTGCATATAAAGCATAAACTGTCTTATAATACAATATTGTTACACAAGTCTGTGGTCTCCACGCTTTGTAATGTAAATGATTCAGGTGTTCTAAGTAATCATGTTTTGGTGAAACATATTTTGAAATCGATTTCAATCAAAAAACCAATTGTTTCTAAGTTACCCGTGTGGAATATTGATGATTTTGTATGTTTTCTTGGCGATAGAACGATAAATCATGACAATATTTTTGATGTATCGAGTCAAGCCGCTGCCCTCTTAGTACTCTGTTCTGGTAGGCGTATTCATGATTTGACACTCCTTATGACCGATAACGATAATTATATTAAATCACCAGACCATCATTTTATAACTTTGTGGCCAGCCTTTGGGTCTAAGACTGATTCATCTGACTATAGGCAATCAGGATGGAGATTATTTAAAAATAATGATAATAGGAACTTGGACCCCGTATACTGGGTTGAACAAACCATATCACTGCTTTCCAGTAGACGTCAGGAAGCTAAATGTCCTAACTTGTTTGTTACTACGAGAGGTACAGCTCGTGCGGCCTCACGAACTGTTATTGCAGGCTGGATTAAAACTCTGATGCGTCAGGCAGGTATTGTTGCTACTCCTGGAAGTGTCCGTTCCGCTGTTGCTTCCAAGAATTGGTTGGACAACTTCCCCATGGAAGATATTATGGCTCGGGGAAATTGGAGATCCTCAAACACTTTTAATCGATTTTATAAACGACAGGTTTTGGGCTCTTCTAGGAGTAACAGCATTACTGCTCTCTTTAAACCTGTCTTATAGTGAATTATGTTGATTTATTGATGTTTTCTTGAATATTTTAAAACAATTTCTCTTAAGTTCTGCAATAAAAAACAAATTGCAATTACTTTTCTATTTTTATTTTTTTTTCTTGATCTTTTCCTACACATTGGCGTTCGTCATGAGCGTCACCAGGCGATAACAGACATATCTTAATAGTTTAATTATGCTTCGAATAACGGTCAAGTGGTTTAATATCGGCGTTTTACCTGAAATAAAACGCTTATTAAACTACTTACCTTATTCGAAGCATAATATTAATTTCTGCCAGGTGACATATTCTAATCATCCAATGAACAAGACCGATCGCGCGCGCTCAAAAATGCGCTCCACTCTCTGACCTGGTGACGTCATGAGAGCGAGACAGAGCTATATCGCTAGAAACGTAAGGAAAAAAAGGCACAGGAAACAAGGTTCAGCCTATCTCAATAGTTTAATTATGCTTCGAATAAGGTAAGTAGTTTAATAAGCGTTTTATTTCAGGTAAAACGCCGATATTTATTTTATTAAAGTGATGATTTGTTTTAGATAAAATGTGTACCCTATAATTTGGATGAATGTGAATATTGCGGCTGTTCCTGCTCACAACAGGGTGATTACTGGCAATTCGAAAATAGAATATTCCTATGCAGAAAACACTATGATCGATTATTCAAACATTGCCTGGCCAAATTCCAAGGCGCTAAACTTGCTGAATTTAAGGTATTATGTTTTATGATATTCTGGAAATATTTTTCTGCTTGGATAGAAATTATTCAAATATAATGTTATACTAATAAAATATTTGTTTTATGTGCAGTCGGTAAGGGACTGCTTCTTCATGCACGCACACAATAGTTGCAAGGCTGCCATGAAGATAATGAAATCCGAAGAAATAGTAAAGAAGTTACGAAAGGAAGCATATCTGGATCTATTCTTCCCACAACGACGGTTTTGTGACAATGTTTAATTTTTATTGATAATTTTTGAAGAAGAGGACACTAGGTTCGTACTGGTAGTAGTTATTAGATTCTAGAGTCTAGCAACACTAAAAAAGTTTTCTTACCAAAAGGCCAGAATTGAAGCCCGGATAAATAAATCATTAAAATTAAAAAAAAAAACAACAATCATCTGACTTTCCTCGACGACTTCGACTTTCATATTTATTATTTATTTTGATAACGAATCGATATTTTGGAGCAAGCTTAGCGACGGAATCATGAAACTGGACTCGAATAATAAGATGATAAACAGCGAGAGTGGCGCTGATCTATCCGAAGAAGTAGTGGACCCGCGGCAAAACGCCGAGGACATTATCGACGAAATACTCGCCGAGTTTACAGAGTCGCGGTCTCCCGATGCTGCGAGAAATGGGAACGGTTTACCAGAGAATCTATTTAGTATGATACAACCTCCGAGGACGCGGACTCCAGCAAACTCATTCTCTGAGAATGCCACAATAGACGATATAGACCCCCAGTCGGACCTCGGCACGTCCATCAGAAACAAATGTTTGGAACTGGAAGAGATCCTCCAGAGCCTCAAGTCGCGGCTCAACCACGTCGTTTTGGATGAAAATATTGTTCTGAGTCCCGAGGCTAACTCCATGGAGGCGCAACTAGAGCACGACCTGGACACAGACTGTCAGGAAGACCTTTCTCTTCAGGAATTCCTCGAGCTGCTACACTCGCAAAACAAAATTAGTCCGACCGGCGTACAGTGATTGCTCTATGGCACATCCCCATGAACTTAATCCTAAGACAAAATTTACATGAATTTATTGTGTGCAAATATGAATTTTAGATTTTATTGAATTACTATTAAATATTCAGGCCTAATTTCTGTATTATTATTTTCAAAAGTTAGGGAAAATTATTGACACAATCAAAAACATTTTTAGAAGAATATTTATTTATAATTTATAATAAAAAAATAACGGTAGACGTAATCATACTTATATATTGAAAATGTATTAATACTTGTTTAACTCTGAAGGACACTAATGAGACAATTGGAGTTTTATTCTCATTACTGCTATAGTTGTGTAGTGTCCTTCAAAGCGTTAGAGAGAAAACTCGTAATAAATTGCAAAATCTAATCATCAAACATATTCTGAACATCAGTGCTGATAGTCAATTCAGTGGAATTAGGTATTGTATCATTCTCATACATCTGACTTTCTTCATGGCTGTGCTCATCTTCATAAGTGCTCAAACTATTTTCTTGTTTCAATATGTAGCTCACTTGTTTCTCTGTCAATAGATCTATTACCTTAGTTTTGTCACAATCCACCAGCTCTGCTTTCAATTTCTTTACCCAATCATTGTAATCACCAGGATCTGTCTTCACAAATTCAGTTCTCAAATGCTTCATAGCATCTAATGCTTTAGAATAGTTTCCATCAATGTTATTGTGAATCAGACTCTCAATTGCTTTGATCATTTCTGTGGCCAACTCTGACAGAGATTTATTCCTGTTTTGAAGGGCTTTGAAGTCCTCAATAGGGTTAACAGTGCTTATAGTTTTAATTTCATCCACAGCATCTTTAGTAGGCAAGTGAATTTTAGGCATATTTGGAATGTTTGGATCATCTGTCTGCAAGTCTCCAACAGGAATTTTGAATTGATCAATATCCAATGGAATATTTTTATTTTTCCTTTTCTTTACTTCAACCTTCGTCAAAGTGAATAAGTTCTTCAATTTCTCCAAAGGTTTCTTTGCATTCTCTTCCAGAAGAGGTGGTACTTTGAACAGAGTCATTATCTCCTCTCTAGGTTTAGGTAATGGCTTGTCTGGATTCAGGGCACGAAATGCAATGCAGTCCAGTACATATTGTACAGATGGGCTCACACACTCAGCTATAGGGACTGCTTCAGTATCATCAAATGTGTCATCATATGCTCTGGTCAAGTCCATAGCATTAATGAGTTCTTTGAAAGCATCTACCTGTTCTTGTGAACATTTATGTTTTTTCAAGTTGGTTGCTGGAAATGACATCTGTTTTATATCATCCTTGTAACATATACCAATTAATGAGAGACACACATAATTATTTGTATCAATGACAGGCATAAGTGCAAACATTTTGGCTGCTGTATTATTGAAATGTACTTTCCGTACAATGCCAACAAGATTCAGTTCATGAAGACATTCTACGAGGCATCTGACAGCTTTTTGTGCTCTCTTATCACCTTTCCTGCCAAATACGTAATTCAAACCATCTCCATTTAAGTTCTGCCATTTAATGTTATCAGCAGAAGTGAAGCCATACACTGACAAACATTTTACTCCAGATTGATAAAGCATTGTTTTATCATGTTCTGAAAATGGTATGATTTTTTGTCCATACTGGTATCCTTGGAGTTTTTCAGATGCTTCAACTGTTACACCACTTTCCTGATTTACATATTCTTTTGTTTTCACAACTACTTCTAATGTGCTAGATGCAGATGTAATTGGGTCTTTAACAGCTTTCTGCCATTTTTTAACAGCAGGATCATCTTTTAGTTTAGAATAGCTAGAGACTGGGATCTTTATATTTGGCCCAATGCTTAGGTCTATATTCCATGGGATGGCATTAGTACTCTTCTTTCTGTGGAATAGTAAGTCATACTTCATGATGTGTTCCAATGTGCCTGTTGCACCATCAGTGGCTTCCACAAACTGCTTGATTAATTCTGTACATTCATTGTCAAATTGTTTGGAGTAAATGTCTGGACCAATAACATCAACTTCATAGCCCTCTTCTTTGAATCCATTTAAAACCTGAAAGATTTATAGATACTTTAATTTCAGTTTACTTTTTATGTTTCATATATTCAGCAAGAATAGTCTAGCTGAGTGTTATGAAACATAAAAAGTCAGGATTGTTAGGGAATAGGGGACTTATATCCATAGACAAACATCTAATCAATGTTGGAACATAGGGTAATCAAGACAAGGAATGAGTGAAATAACAAAATACCATTATATTTTAAACAGTACCTCTTCAATACAATCAGGATCAAAAGATGGCTGCTTCTTGAAGTTTGTCATCAGTATAATCCTCTTGCTTGCTAACTTGACACCACTGACACCATTCTTGTAATAGTCTGCTGCTACTAGGAGGGCATCAAACCAGTCACCTTTGCTTCCTGATGGCTGAAATAGAACATTAGAATAACTATTATGGACATTTTATGATTCATACAGAAAGTAAGTATTGCCTGAATTTCAAAAAGATGTTGGTAAAACCAACTTAGCTGGACTGTCAGAAATGTTTATTAAGAAATGGTCAATAAGTGGGTGTATGGAGGAAGTAAATGAATTATAGTATGCATCATGTAAGTTTGCCGCTCTGAAGTAGGCTACAAATGATGTCAATAACTATACTAAAATAGCAGCATGCCCTGTCGTGCACATCGGAAAACCTGGTTTCAGAGCAGCAATGTTACGTGACACAAATTATACTTCCATACACCCACTTACTGAACATTTCTATACTGCTGTGGTGCTTGTGAGCAGATCCAAACGAAAATGGGTAATAGCTGATGGGCCAAGAGTTTCATAATATTATGAAAGACACTATCTGTAGCATGGCAAAGCAAGGGCTGAAGCTAGACCAAAGATCGCATCTTAAACGCATAAATATTGATCTAAGCAAACCAAGTTTAGGAGTATGCTAGAGTGAATCGTATGACTCATCGGTCAGTGGGTTGTCTTAGAGACGGAGTGACCTTGTTGTACTTTGATATAATTTATGTACTTAAATGTGTTTTATTTACCTTGTCTGGTAGATTCCTTATCATTTTCCAAGTGGGAGTCTGCATTTCTGATAATACTTCTATTTGTCTGAAGGCTCCTTCGTACTGACTTGCCATGTTGTTCTTGGTTTTTTTGGATCCCAACAGCACTATACCAATCAAGTTCTTGCCCTGGCTCAATATTTTACGTTCTAAGATACGAGCAGTGCATTCTTTCGCACTTTCAAAAAAACTTTTTTGGTCTTTCTCATCTGCAGTGGAAACATTTCGTCCTATATCCAAAATAATGATAGTACCTTGAGACATCTTGAACTATTGCCAAATAATGATTTGAATTTTTGCACGAATTATTACGGAAAGAAAACAATCAATTTATTTTCACCTTCCCCAGTATAGTATAATGTACTCTGTGACCTTCCCGGTAACAAACAAGTTCCGACAAGTTTGACACTTGTAGTTACTACCACAGACTTTTTATAGAACAGGTTGTTATTATTGCAGTTGTTTTTGCAAAGCACAGATTAAATTGTTTGACAGGGATAGGTTTTTTTTATTTTTTTTTTATTGGACCTAGGGAAAGGCTTCCTGGGTTTTAATCAATTTCGAAATCATTTACTGATAGAAAACTATTAGAAAAGATTTATTTATTACCATTTTTCAGAAACAGTAGTTAATTAAATTACCTAACTTCCAGGTTTCTCGATACATTTGATGGAAAAATATGGACATTACTATGAGAGCTCTCAGGGCAGTTGAACAGTTCCAGTGTGAAAGAGAAACGGAGCTATATACGACCTATAGCACCATCCTTTTTCTCAACGGATCCATTAATGGTCCATGTCGTTTTTCCACGTCATAGTACGGCCCCTGCAATGTTTTAGACCTCAATCAAAGTGGAGTGGACTTAGTTGAAGTTGTTTTGGTTGGTTGAATGATGAGCCGTATAAGCTAAGTAGTGAGCACTACCCTAGATATTAGATTGTCTCGAATGCAGGCCTGTATACCGATATAATTTTGGTATTGATATAAAAATATCGATATAAATACCGCTGTTTGGGTATCTCTTTATCGATATTGATACCGGTATTTTTATTCAGTATAATAATATCGATACTTTAATGTGCCTTTATCAGTATCGACAATTCTAGGGCCGGCAGACTAAAGTACATAAGTCAAAAAGTCACACTTTTCAGGAACAACTAAAAACTATATAAAAAAATAACGTTAAATTATAAATTCAAATTTATTGGAATATTGAGATGTTTTTAATTAATGCTAACATGTACTTATGTATAATTTGACATAAATATAATAAAAAGCGATTTTAGTGACTTATGTAAGAAAGAACACTATGTACATAGTAGGTACTTGTGACTTAAGTGTATGAGAACAGTACATTTCATTTTAAATTATATTCTACTTAACAAACAAAAGCTACTTCTATGAACGTAAAATTAATTTACTATGCATCATTTAATACTAGCCTATATTTATATTTTTTATTGATGAATAAATACTTGATTTATTCATCTTCTTCACTATTTAAAATGTCGGGGTCAGTATTACGTACATTGCTTACAGCGGGCAAATCTAAATAAAATCTATGAAAAACATCGGGTAATAAGGAGAGTAAAGAAATGAGATCATCTTTTTTAGGGTTCCGTAACAAAATGGTAAAAAAGGAACCCTTATGGTGAGACTCAGTCTGTCTGTCTGTCTGTTTGTCTGTCTGTCTGTCACAGATGGATATCTCAAGAACTACTAATGCTATCAACTTGAAATTTGGAACAGTTTTAGATGACGTTTACCCAACTATTTTGCAAATAAGAAAGAAAGAAAAATATTTATGTTTTTTTTTGCAACAGGGACTGAAAGGGGGTGTCAAAAATTCAAAGTGGGGGTACTAGGGCATGTGGGGTATCATATGAAAGAGCGCTGTTTGCACATTCTCAAATATTTTTTTTCTTTTTTTTTAGGCCGCGTAGTTTTCGATTTTTGATGAAAAATGTAAAAATACCGTTCCAGCCCATTATCTCCGAAGTTTGCAAAGCGAAAAATCTGAAATTATTCTACGTGATAGAAGTTTATGTAAAGATTACAGGAAAAATAAAACGATGTCTCTAAATAGCACACTTTTTTAGAAATTGGAACGGAACCCTCGGTGCGCGAGTCCGACTCGCTCTTGACCGGTTTTTTTTTTCTTTTGATATTGGTAAAGGCTGTACCGATATAACAGGAATAGTGTCAGGTAAGGTCTACTCGACGTTTCAAGTTTAATTTGGAAAATTGACATTCCGTGTCCAAATGTATCATTGTAGGAAATTACTCCTCCCTTTTCAATAGAGGATGAGTGAACTTTACACCCACCCTGTTCCTCATGCCTCCAAATGAGAAATTCATTTCTCGATTCATAAACATGACGCCAGTGTGGCCTGCTGATGTGGAAGGCATTGGTTCTTCTTCCGCCATTGTACCTAGAGATTGCTGTTCATTTTGTTCTCCTTAAAATAAAATATAGGTACTGTAAAGGCTAGTAAAATAATAATTTTCAATGACTTATTTATGATTAATAAAACTACAAATCAAACATGGCAAACTTATCTTCAACATTTGAGGTTTCTCCTCATCACCATCTCATTTAATTTCTTTCCTCGCTGACAATCCCTAGTAATTTGGAATATTTTTAACTAAAATATTACACATCACAACCGTTCTTTTAATCAATCTGAGCAAAACTAAGTCTACTAGTGACCCAAATCTTAACACTTAATTTTTTCGTAAGCAATAAATAATAATTTGAGTACCTACCCTTGAGTTAAACATCGAGATAACGCGATGCACTTAACGTTCCTAATAACATAAGTCACGTTCTGTATTCATGAAGTCCGAGAGCGTCAAGTGTTCCTTTTAACATAACTCAACTTATGTGTTTTATAACGTCGCAAGATTCATGCGAATCAAGAGGTTGAAAAAGGACGCCACTTAGATTCAAGCCCGAACAAGCGAATATGACTTATGTGCTTTAGTCTGCCGATGTATTGATTTAAATTAATAATTTTGGTACAAAGAAAAAATATAGCAATTTTTGACTTATGTGCTTTAGTCCGCCGACCCGACAATTCGACACCGATACTAAAATACCGATTTATTACCAATAAATACCTTTACCTGCGGCCGCGTTATCTTTTCGATTTCTTTTGCCCCCCGGCCCGTCTAGTAACGGTCGTGCGTGTGGTACCTACGTGAATTTTGGTTTCTAGTGATTGGTATATCAAGATTGCTGGTTTGTAGTTTAGGCCCTTTGTACACACGGCTACACATCAAGCTATACATTTCCAGTTTACACTGACCTCTCATTGTAAGGTAATCCTATACAATGCAAGATCAGCTTATACTGAAAATGTATAGCTTGATCTGTAGCCGTGCGTACACACGGCTATCGGTTACATATCAAGCTATACATTTCCGGATAATATCAGTACTGAGTATCGATATAATTATCGATAATTTTATACCGATACTCAAATTACTGATACAAAATATCGGTATCTATCCCAGTTATCGCTTCTGTTATCGGTATTTTCTTTAAAATATCAGTATATTTCGGATATCGATATCAGTCCCTGCTCGACTTTCTCTATATCTGTGTGTATAATCTATGGTAATTGACAGTCACTCAATCTATTAGTGTATAGTCTATGTATTCACTGACTGTGTCAAGTGTCAATCATTGACATTGAGTAGGCGTCAAGATATCGATTGTTGTTGTGAATATTGTGAAATTGTTTACAAAAAGCAGAAACCAGTCAACAATGATCATATATATTTGTCTGGTGTCGTTTGTTTTGTGGGTCGGTTATAAGTTCATATAACTCCTTTTTTTTTATTCAATTCAAAAATGTGAACTTGGTATCTAGAATTTTCATATTTTATTAAAATACATATTTGCTAAACGATCTACAATGTCTACAACTTTCGCAAATAGAAGTAAGATCATAACAGAAATGATGAAGTTTTCGTTTCACCACAGAGCTTTTTATTGTTACCTTGGTATGAGTGTTTGGATATTCTTTCTAATAACAGGTAAATACTTACTATTATATTAATCTATGTATTGTTATTACTATTTCGGCTTGCTTGCTTTAATATTCTTTCTTGAAGGTCGATTCTAAGGCATATCTCAAGCAAATTAACAAATGTGATCTTTAATCTTTACAAAAGATAAGAAATAGTGATCTTTTATTACTCACAGTGCAATAAAAAAAAACATGTACCTATAGATATAGTGCCACCTACCGGGTCCAGTTGTGTTTTCAAACCATCCAGGAACCCATTGGAATATACACACAAAATTTTATCTACATAGGTCCTGCCATTTAGGAAGATTTAGGTGACAAACACATACAGAAGAAATATATACAATGAGATATTGCAGTCAGCCTATCGATGTTCACTGCTGGTTTTAGGCAGTGGTTACGAGCCACAGGCAAGCTTAAACATTCTTTTGTCTTTTTACGTTCCAGTAATGTATAAATACATGTCTCTGGGAGAAGAAACAATAGCAGTGAAGAAGATAATACGAAATGAATACATATCAAAAAGTGACGCAAAGTTTAGGAAGATCTATTTGAGAGCCTGCAATCCCCCGGATAGTATTGTGAGAGGATCTGAAGGTATGTTATGAATATTCTGTTAAAAAACTGTGTGTTAAAATATTTTAGCATTTTCTTCATCTTCTGTTATTTTACAATTTATATTCAAATCCTTGTTTCCATGTCTGAAGTTGATATCAGAATTACTAGTACTATTGAAATCTTGAACATTATGAAGTTGTAGTGCAAACTGAGCTCTATGTGAGGGAATTAAAGTTGTTATATTTTTCTAAAAACACATATTTCTTTAGTTGTTTGGAAACTGAACTACAAATGCAGGATAGATTGCTGAGAAGTTTTGTTGTGCGGCACCATCTTACCAGATTAGACACACTGGAAATGCATTTCGGACTCAGATCACCTTTTTTTGTTGATCTGAGGTTTAGGAGCGTTTTTTGAATCTGTTATCCTTCCAAAAGTGCTGATTTCCTTGGGAAAATTTCGAGTTACAAATTCAAATTTTCTTAAGTTTTTTGCAATTTGCAGGTCAGTGTCAGGTTGTATGTTGATTAAAATATGATTCGCAGCCGTAACTAATATGGTTTTAAAGAATTATAATCATTAGAATCAGCAATACAACTCTATAAGTTAGAATTGACTTCAAATCTAGCGATTTCATGAAATCATGAGGTTTGAGGTCAATTCTAACTTATGGAGTTGTATTGCTGATTCTAATGATTATAATTCTTTAAAGCCATGTTAGTTACGGCGGCGAATAAAATTTTAATCAACATACATCCTGAGACTGACCTGCAAATTGCAAAAAACGTAAGAAAATTTAAATTTCGCGGGTTACCTTAGCGCTTCATCCTTAGTACCAAAAGCAGTTGTTTTTTTATATTTCTGGCTTTTTTTTACAAGTTTTTTACAAGTAACCATCTGTTCCAGGTGTCGTTGACAGTGACACATGGTTGCTGCAAGGAGCTTTAGTCGTGACGCGCCATGGTGACAGAGGACCACTGACACATCTCAAGAACGGAGACAAACTACCATGCGACGCCGAGCCTGTCTCTCCTCTTCTGAAAATGTAGGTCCTTTCACATATTATTTGTTACCTATTTGGAGTCATTTTTGACCGACTGGCCGGAGACGGCAACATAAGGAAGACTGGAAAAGTATTTGGGAGACTTTTGCCCAGCTGTGGGACAACAAAGGTCAACTAAAAAAAAAGGGTATTTTACAAGGCAAAGGTCTCTTTACTCTCTTTACACTTTTCTCGATGTAAGGCGACTAAGAATCAGTCTTTGTTGAAGGAGTCTAGGTCATCCTGCCATGTCCATCAAGGCTCCTTCACATAGCTTTTGAGAAAACTTATATAGATACGGTCAGCAACAGAAGTCGGTTAACACTGCTACTTTTTGACATCATCTAAATTATCACAAAATGATACGATAACATTCTTTTTAGCATTTCATTTATTAGATAAGAGTTAATTTTCTTTAAATTTTACATCTGTTCCTTTTTTAATGAAGTATATTTCTCAAGTGTTAATCAACTTTTTTTGCTGACTGTGTGATTTGTGAGAGTGATTTCATCATCATACTGAAGTATGATGACATACTTCAATTCAAAATACAGGTAATTATGTTAATTATCAAGTTTTGGAAAAACAAAGTTTTGTTGAAAAGTACCATGTGTCTCTTTGAACTATTTAATTTGACTTTGATAAAAGAATGTTCAAAATCCATTGTCACCAATATTTATGTAGGACCTTTTCACCACATAATTTTAAAGTAGATAGTTGAGGAAGTGGCAGTTAAATGTAAATTATCTAATATTATGAATTCAAGTTTAACATTTTGTCTATAAATCAGTTTGCAATATCAGCGAACGTTATGGGCAAAATGGGCTGGGCTGGGCTGGGCTTAAGTTAATTCAGGACCTTGTTCTGTTTAAATTTTCTTTCGCTTATTTCAATCAATCTGCCTAGCCTTTTCCCAACTATGTTGGGGTCGGCTTCCAGTCTAACCGGACGCAGCTGAATACCAGTATTTTACATGGAGCGACTGCCTATCGCTTATTGCATTTATGAAGACAAATAAACCAAAGGTGACCTCATGTATTTAGCTATGAAGAGTTTGTTACCAACGGGAGCTCGACGGGGCGAGCGTGGTGGGTCTCAGTGGCGGGTCCGTTCCACAACTTCCCCTCACTACCGGCGCGGGCAGCCGGTACTCGCTGCGCACTCGGTCAGCTCACACCCAGAGGACTACTGCAGATGATCACTGTTGGTAAGCCATCATTCAATTTACATTACCTACCATAAATAATTTTATCTACACTTATGCTATAAATCCTCTATAAAAGTTTCTGAAACAGTTAGCTTATTGCCAACATTAAAACAGCCAGTGTCATAGTAACCATATGGTAACCATAATAGCATCCAAACGGGTGCTTTAATGTTGTACTGAATTTCATAATGCAACTCATTTTCAAAAAAAGAACATTGTAATGCACGCGCGTTTCACTACAACAGCGCCGTAATTTCAAAAAAGAACTTATTCGAATTCACGTCGTATACTATGACGCCGGCCGCCATGTTCGATACGAGTATTAGTATGTTCTATGTTCTATGTTAGAGGGTATGGTTTCCGCACTTAGTCCTTTATTTGGACCATTGTTCGTGGGCCATATCGGCCGTCGGGACTTATTCCAACCAGCCCACCTCACTCCAGAAGTCAATCAAGTTTCCTAATCTGTTCCGAACATTTGTGAAGGATCCGGGTATACCAGCTTTTATCCTAATCTGTGCGACGCCTGTGCATTCAAAGAGCACGTGCTTAACGGTTTCCTCAGCCTCCAGGCAAGCCCTGCACAGAGGACTGTCCGTTATTCCTATTGTATGGAAATGTTTATTTAATGAGCAGTGCCCTGTGATAGTCCCCGTCACTAGGCGCAGGCCATTCCTGTCCAGGCGTAGCAGACGTCTGGTTAACCTACCATCAAGAGATGGCATAGCCTCCCTGGCCTGCCTGCATCCCGGTGTCGAGGACCACCACATCTCCGCTTGTGTATGAGTGGCCTCCTGTAGCCACCTGCGTAATTGGTTGAAGGGGATCGGTACGATAGGTTCAGGTCCGCAAGCTGACGTGCTGGATGCTTTCCTAGCTAGTTCGTCAGCTGCGTCGTTGCCCAGTTATTCGCTATGTCCTTTTATCCATTGTAGTGTCACTGTATTGCGGTTAGATACCGTTATACGTTCTAGTGCAATGTGACATTCTAGTGTTAATCTCGAGGAAATATATTTTCTCTGTAGGGATTGGAGTACGGAGGCGCTATCTGAGAGTATACGTATTCGGGTATCCGTGACTCTCCTGGCTTCTATGGCGTAAGCCGCTTGTATGATGCCCACACATTCTGCCTGGTAGACAGTGTTGAACATTCCCAGCGGGCTGGATATGTTTATGTTGAGGTCGCATGAGAAAACACCGGCTCCGGTTCCGGTTCCGGAGTCGGTTTTTGATCCGTCGGTGTATACTCTCAACTCTTGCGGGCCTGAGTAGTCACACCGTTCTTCTGTGAGTATTATGTCATAATGTTTTTGAAAGAAGTGTTGTTTGGGTGATCTATCGCATGGTGATGCCATCAATGGTTGTCGTTTAATCGCATCCTCCATTATGCGTGTGTGCTTGATTCTAGAGTCTTTGCTCAGGGTTCCTGCTATATTAAGCCTAAAGGCAGCCAGGGCCGCCTCCTCTCGCACAATAAGGAGTAGTGGCGGCAGCCCAAGCATTGCCTGTAGAGCGGCCGTAGGCGCAGTTCTCATGGAACTAGTGATTGCTACACATGCGAACCGCTGCAGTTTTTCGAGATCTCTTCGGGCTGTGCTCAAGTCTGTCCTGGGCCACCAGACTAGTGAGCCGTATGTGATGATTGGTCTGATAACTGTGGTGTAAAGCCAGTAGGTAACCCTAGGGCTAATCCCCCAGTTCCTGCCGAGCAATCGCTTGCATTGCCACAGGGATATACTGGCCTTTGTGGTGACGTAGTTAGTATGTTTCGCCCAGTTCAGCTGTTTGTCCAAGAAAATGTTCTGAAACTTTTTTTTTTTTTTTTTTTTTTTGCTATACGAGTATTAGTATTGCAAAAAACTGTTTCAGAACCTTTATAGAGGATTGATAACATGGATGTAGATAAAGTCTTGTATGCAACTGTACATAATTAGGTATTAAAACACTCATGTGATACTATTAACCCACATTCGTGTTTTAATACCCCTTATTATACGTCAGTTGCATAAATAACTAAAATATGACATCAAGAATGAAGTTGTCAACATCATGATAGGACCCTCAACAAAGCCGAACTTTCTATGCCATGTTTTCCAAAGTCTGAGCTTCGGGAATCATCGTCTATCTTCGGAAATACGAACGCGCGATGATGAGATCTAATATAGAGCTGTTACAACCACGAAAGTACTTGCCTATTTTATATTAACATGTTTACAAAATTATAGAATAACAACTCTATTCAATTCCAAATAACTTTTCAAAACTTTCGAGTGTTCTGACCGGAGTTTTTTTATATAATTTTCTATGATAAGCTAATGATAAATGATAAATAATTTATTTTCTGTAAGTAGGTTTGTACAAACACTTTTACACGTCAAACATTTTTTTTTTAAACTAGATGAGTTCGACGTTTCCTATCTGACTACTCTGAGAAGAAACGCCGAAACAAACTCAGAGGTCACAGTCTCTTTTAAAGTCCAGACATAATCTTGGTCAGATCATGTGAAGACCAGTCTGAAATGGTCTTTTGATGAAAGAACCACACAGATTGAGTGGACCTGTCCAGTCAGTGCACGCATTTGTCAGTAATCGTGCAGCTCAACTCAAAACTTAAGGAGCTTAACGATTCGACGAACAATACCAAAGAAAAGACATTTGGGTAGGCCGCATAAATTACTCAAACTGTCAGACTATAACTAAAACTGAGAAAAGGATAAAATAAATAAAAAACAATGATCCACGTAGTCTTCACATTCACAATAATTAAAAATAGTATAAGTAATACTTTACAAAGTAAATATTCATGTCATTGTATAGAATATGTAAAAAGGTATTTAAATCAACATTAATAGTGTAAATTTATTGGAGCAGCTCAATCCCAAGCCTTTTTGTCCTCAATATAGTCTTTGACAGTATAAAAGGCTTTCTGACAAAGTTTCCGCTTTATACAATTTTTGAATTTATTAAGGCTTAGTTCTTGAATGTGGCTAGGTAGTTTATTATAAAAACGTATACATTGGCAACTAAACGAACCACTTATTTTCTTAAGCCTGGTTGTAGGAACAACAAATTTGTGTTTGTTTCTAGTATTCACATTATGGACGTCACTGTATTTTTTAAACAAATTGATATTTTTATGAGCATACAAAAGATTTTCATAGATATACTGAGAAGGCACAGTCATTATATTAATTTCTTTAAATTTATCTCTGAGGGAGTGTCTGGGACTTAATTTGTAAATTGAACGAATAGCCCTTTTTTGTAAAACAAAAATTGTCTGAATATCGGCGGCATTTCCCCACAACAGAATACCATACGACATCACACTATGAAAATAACTAAAGTAAACTAAACGGGCTGTCTCTAAACAAGTTAAATCACGAATTTTCCTAACGGCGTATGCTGCAGCGCTAAGCTTTTTCGACAATTTATCTATATGGGGGCCCCATTGAAGTTTGGCATCCAAAGTTATGCCCAAGAACACTGTGGTATCTTCGGGAATCAACTCTTCACCCTTTATGAGAACACTAGTTTTTACTTGTCTAACATGAGGTATAGTGAACTTAATACACTTAGTTTTTTTCTCGTTAAGAAGTAGGTTATTAACATTAAACCAGTTAACTACTTTTGCGAGGGCGCTATTTACATTGTCAGTAACCAGCTGCTGACGTTTGAGTTTAAATAAAAGTGAAGTGTCATCTGCAAACAACACTATATCATGATTATCCTTTATGAGGTAAGGCAAGTCATTAATATAAATAAGAAACAAAAACGGGCCAAGAATTGAGCCTTGTTACTACGGATCCGGGTGATCTTTTCCCGTTAACATCAACTCTTTGAATCCTATCACTTAAGTAAGAAGTGAGAAGATCCAGAGAGGCGTTCCGGATTCCGTAGTGATGCAGTTTCCTGATTAATGTTTCATGAAGAACGCAGTCGAATGCCTTGGACAAATCACAAAAAATGCCCAAAACATCGCATTTATCCTCCCATGCATTATAAACATGACCTAAAAGTTCAACACCGGCATCAGTAGTCGAACGACCCCTTGTAAAACCAAACTGTTTGTTATGTAATAATTTATGTTTATTAAAAAATCTTTGCAGTTGATCTAAAATAACTTTTTCAAAAATTTTACTAAAGGTAGGTAGCACTGAAATAGGTCTATAATTAGTAGGGTCAGATGTACTACCCGATTTAAACAACGGTATTATTTTACTATATTTCATAAGATCAGGAAACTCACCACGGTCAATACAATTGTTAAAAATAACTGCTAAAGTAGGTGCTACAATGTTTATAATTGATTTAGCAACGTCCACAGAATTACCCCATAGATCAGCTGTACTGTACATGCACCACCATGTCGTCGCTAATTTAACTAACTGACGTATCTGACATTTTGGACTAAGCCGATAGCCGACCTAACTATAGTAGTAATTTGATACATTTTCCAAGTCGAATCGATCTGTCTAATCGGCGTATCTGTACCTATGCTTAACCCCTCAAGTGTCTGAGTTTGGCTAATTTTAGACCCAAAACCTCAGCGAGTGTCCCCACTCCCCACCCTCCCGGGTTGGGGGTTAGTTGCGAACCCCATAGGTTCACAACTACTGATGATGATATGTTTTCCATCGGATGATGTTTTTTTACATTTATATATATGTGATCTAAGCTTATATACCTATTATGTAAAGTTTTGTCCTTTTGCACACTTTGGGTGCATTTTACATGGGGGGGGGGGGGGGTGAGGGGGTTAGCTACGAACTCCATAGGTTCACCACTAATGATGATGATTGGTTTTCTATCGGATGATGTTTTTTTACATTTATATATGTGATATAAGCTTATATACCTAACAAAAAAACGGTTTTTCTTATGCACACATGGGGTGCATTCGACACTTGAGGGGTTAAGTGTCTAAACACACTATGAAGTTCCGCAACTGAATTTCCGCCGCGTAAGTTCAGCACTTATGGTGTGTCATATCAGCCGAACACGTCGGAACGTAACATCAGCCGCGGAACTTCGGTGGCGTAACTTCGGCATAGTGTGTTTAGACACTAACGGTCCCCATGATAATGCAAAAATCGAGACAGATATATCTAGTTAAAAAAAAAAAAAAAAATAGCTTGCCCTGTAAAATTTTCTTCAAATCAGTTACGTCACTTAGTTAGATTAGCGACGATGTGGCTAATGTAGGTAGTAGCAACTGGCGCACTATAAGTATACTATATCTCCTTTCAGGTAACATTTTAAGGGAAGCATATGGGGAGAAACTGAATCTGGAAACTGTGGATCCGCAAGGGAAAAAAGATACGGGTAAGTTAGGTGCACTTTATAAAAGTGAAACGTCGAATTTCGTATTTTGTGTCGATACTCTGTTTATTAAATAATTTTGCCGTGTGTACTTTTAACTGAAAATATTGGTTGAATAAAAACTATAAAATAGCCTCCACGAGCCGCCTGCGCTGCCAATATACTTACTATGGCATGACGTATTCTAAGCCTAGGCAATTGTTTTTCGCGCACTGCATATTCAACGCTCTGCTTAGCACCAAGAGTTGAAAATCCAACAGCTTGCTTTTTTGATGCGCTAGGATGCGCTCTGTTGGATTCTCAACGCTCGGTTCAATACCGAGAGTTTAAATTCCAGTGCTAGACGTAGCCTTATACAGTATCAAGTAAAACATATTTTAAGGTAGTGCACTACCTACACATGAAAATGAGCAACTTTTGAGACGATTCTGAAATATGAAAGTGCAATACTCAATCAATCTGCCTAATAGCCTTTTCCCAATAAGTATGTTGGGGTCTGCTTTAAGTTAACCGGATGCAGCTGAATAACAGTATTTTACATGGAGTGACTGCCTATCTGACCTCCACAACCCAGTCACTGGGTAATACTTCAATCTGACGACACGGTTGGCGCAGTGGTTGAGCGATTGACTGCTGCGCAGCATGTCGCGGATTCGATTCCCGCACGGAACAAATATTTGTACGACCTACAAGTATTTGTTCCGAGTCTGGGTGTTTTTCTATCTATAATATGTATGTATTTACAAAAAAAAAAATGTATATAAGTAGTTTATCAGCCATCTCCACGAATGATAGCCGGGACCAACGGCTTAACGTGCTTTGAGTCTCGGTATGTAAAGATGGTCACCCATCCATGGACCAACCCCGGCAAGCGCTTAACCTGATGGATCGACCCGTGCGGCTGTTATTACTTAGCCACGAGCTCCTCGAATAGTGCAATTCTAACACGATTAAAATATATGGAACAGCAGATTTTTAGTATCAATCAAACAACTCCGCCTAACGCAGTCCACTGCTGGACATAATATGGCCTATGGGCCTCTCCCAGGCTGCGCCACAACACACTGTCCTCCGCCTTCCGCACACAGTCTGTCCCAGCCACCTTCTTAAGGTCGTCGGTCCATCTGGGGGGAGGGGGGGGGGGGGCGTCCACACTACGCTTGCCAATACGCGGTCTCCACTCCAGGATTCGTCTGTTATAGCTTAATGATACAGATTTTTAGTATAGTAAAAGACCGATTTTCTTTTTTTTTTATGTTTATTAATTTATAGAGGGTTTGATCAATATGACCATGTCACCCTCATAGGGGCATTCTGTGTCTATCTACGCTTAATACCTAGATGTACAATTTTATATAATTTTTTTGCTGTCCTGGACAAGGGATCAGCCAAGATACTGTTATACATGCCAACATTAATAGAATTAAAATAATTTTCGATTTTGTTGTTCCCCAGGCGAGGTAGTATCATACAGCACTCGATATCGGCGCACATACCAGTCGCTCGTGTCGCTGTGGTGGGGCGCGGCGCGGGGCGGCGCGGGGGCGCGCGCGCAGGCTGCGCGGGAGGCGCACTCCGTTGCCTTCTGCTTCCGAGACTGCGCCTGTGCTGCACACCATGCGCTCAACAAGTGAGTATAGAGAGGCCGTAGTGTTGGTCTGTGGGAAACATAATGCAAATTGCTGGGGAGTTTGTTGCGCCACTTCTTCCCAGCTAAATAACTAGGAAGTGGAGAAGAACGGGCGTTTTGGGGTACTGTCTTATGTAATTTTGACGTTCAAAAAGTGCTTATTCTTAGCCTAATTTGAATTTTATGGACTCAGCTCAATTTTATGGACAACTCGCACTTGACAAAAAAAAGTACTTATGTAGTTATGCCAATTTATTTCATGAAAAAAGAGGTAATGATTCCTGAGACAACTTCCCCGTATATCTTATGGATTGGGATTTCCCCCTACTGTTCCAATAAAAAAAAGAATCTGTAGATATCGGCTTAAGTCTTAGTAGAGTCATAATTAAAATGTTGATAATTGTGATCTATCTTTGCTGTCGAGTTAGCTACAAAAAACGGTTGTGAGAGAATATTATTGTCATAATCCCAAAGATTTTCAGTCCGATTAATCTTGAATCGGACAGGTTTTATTTTTAACTCAACTGACGTAAGGTTATTCACGTTACAGAAAAATAAACTCACAAGCGAAGAACCGTCTCGAATCTCATCCAGCGATGAAGGAGCTAGTCAGCAAGTTGTCCAAAGTACTATTCGAATCTCAAGAGCATCCCGACGCAGACGTCGTGAGAGACGCGCTCCTCGCCTATATGTGCCACGACGCCCCTCTGCCCTGCTCAGAAAAACCGAAAACGCCAAGCAAGACAAAACTTTCTTTAGACAAAAAACACCGAAAATTTCGCACAAATACCATCCCTTCCCGGAAAATTCTCGATGTAGATATTGACACTTTAAACATGGAGTTAGACTACATTAACAACCAAATGGACTTTAATAATGAAATTGGAAGAAAGGCTAGAGATATAATCGGGAAGTATTACGACAGTAAACAGAAAGCACCTTTAGATTTTGACGCTCAAATGGAAAGAGAGAAGTTACTCTACTACCAACAAAGGTACCTTGACAATGCAGACGGTTACGAAGACGTGGTAATTGTCAAAAAGAATCTAGACGCCGATTTCAATTTCCCGAACGACGCCCGAATGGACACGGACTTTGACGAAGACTACAAAGAACCAACGCCAGAGAGCTCAGAAGATTTCTGTATAAAGAAAGAACATGTCATGTCTTTATTTGCGTATTTGGAATGGAGTTATCGACAGGAAATCAAAAACGTACACAACAGACGAAGAGGGTTGCTAGTAGCCTATGGATTAATACATAATATAGTCCAAAATATGATACGAATGATCTCTGAGAATAAGCCGAAGTTTGTCGTTTACTCGGGCCACGATAAGACGCTACAAGCGTTGATCTTAGCCCTAGGACTCAACAACTATCAACATTACAACATACAATACGCATCGCGAATGATCTTCGAAGTTTATAGAAAGAAGGATTTACGCGACGAATTTAAATTCACGAAACGAAAAGCGATCGCACAAGATTTTTACTTCCGCGTGGTCTATAACGGCGAAGATGTCACAAATAAATTAAGTTTCTGCAAATCTCGGCAAAACGTGGTCATGAAAGTTGTAGACCCGATAGATGATGTTAAGATTTACAATACATATCTCTGCTCTATAGAAAACATAGTCAGGTTTATACACGACGATTATTTTGCTAGTTTTAATGTCACTAACTTTAAAGACGCGTGCGCAAGCTATGGTAACTCGAAGCATATCTATTAGGTTTTAATTTTTAAAGTTTATGAACAATTAATTTATTTTTTGTGTACTTACGTGCAGTGGTTTAGGATGAAATTTTAATGATTTTTCAGTTTTGTGTATTTATTAGTAACTTTCTTCAAAATTCGAGAATTTGTGATTAAAATAAAAATGTTTTAGTTACAAATAAATACACAAAATAACTAAAATGTTACTTACATAAGTACAGGAGGCATTTAAGAGATTATTGTGAATTAATGAGATTATTAAGTGTAGCTAATAGAAGCATATCAATTTTAATACTTACAAGACTAATTTATATCCTTGTGATTATTTTTATAAACTTAGCCCTAACTGATCTCGTTTTAACTTAACGTTATATTTTTAGTTTTATTTATTTTAATTAAATGAGTTACAGTCCACTTAATAAGATGCCACTTATGCATTACATAAGTGCCTGAACGCTATTTGTAATTGATTTACAACATTATTATTATTCCATCTTTTGGCGTTTACACACACGCACGAGCAAAATTTGTGTCTTATTGTGCGGACTGTACCCCAAATGTTATTGTAAAATATAATTTTACTATGTAACTGTTAGTATCATTAGTGGTTAAATAGAAAAGACAACAGTACATTAAGAGGATTGTGAAGCTGTAAATTTTCATACGAAAAGCGATAAGTATAGTATATTAATGGTTGTTTGCTGACTGTTCACACCGCCGGCGAGTACTCGTTTGTCGCACAAGTGCTATCAAAGAGAGTACCTACTCACTCAGCAGAAAACTCGCTGAGAGACTCGCTTGGTACATACACATACAAGCGAGTAACTGCTCGTCGTCGCCTCGCACTCGCTGCTCGTTGCTCGCCAACTCGTTTTTAGTTGCTAGCTCTACTCGCTTATAGTTAATCGCCGGCAGTTGGATAGATAGGTGCCTAAAGATACCGAGATTTTTTTAAATAAATTGGCAGCATAGCACTGCTTATCTGAAGCGTATTATGTTCACTGCAATTATGACATAGTGTCACATACTTAACAACTTTTCCGAGTGTACCATCCCGGATATTTCCGGTAAACCGTTTTTCCACCTTATTGTAATGGTAATAAGGTTCAAAAGTGGTTCACCGCAAATGTCCACGAGGGTACTTTACTTGTATAGTATTTTTATCTCATGAACCGACACGCGCTTTACTTTTGTTTATGTGCGTGAAGAAGACAAGTAGCGTCAGCACATAACACACAGGCATACACACATGCACATAGACTTCCCAGTTCGCCATTGGCTCGGACGGTACTGAGAGCTCCTGTACTTACACATTCACAGCGTGTTTGTACACTTGGTAAACACAAGTAAAGCGCGTGCAGCTTCGTGAAAAAAATGCTGACACGTAACATACACAGACGCTTATTTTTAATCACTAATGATACTAATAGACCCCTAATGCCATTTACATATCTCCATCGGTACTTTAATTATATTTAAGAGAGGAAGATGAAAAGACTGCACATACTTTTTTAATTTTTATTGTTTACTAAAATCGTGTATTTGATTTAATTTATTTTTTTAGAAGTAGTGGATGAAAATGTTTGGTTCAAGTGTTTTCCGGGAGCTAACTAAGCGGGGGAAAGCGGGGGGCTAATTGACCAGTAATTTTTAATTGTGGGTTGCACCATCTTACTTTAAGAATACCAAACATCGCAACTTCAGTTAAAGTACCTGTTAGACAAAAAATTTGTTGCTCCATTTGGTAATTTGTTAGCTGACGTCATAACTTTAACTGTAACCTTAACCGCCCACGCTTCGCTGGTTAATGTCAATTAGAGATGGGTCATTGACGGTTTTTGAGTTAATGTAATTTAACTGTTAAACATTAATGGTCAACGGGTTAAAAAAACTGTTAATAAATAACAGGTTAAAATTTCAATGATTCAATCGTTAGCGATAATCGTCAATTTATTGTGTCAACGTTTACAATATGAGCGAATACGCATAAAATAACAACTTTGTTGCAGTTTAGGTTGAGATTTGATAAGAAATAAGTTTTTTTTTATTGAACTGGACTGTAATGGAATGACCTGTCTTTCGTACTTATTCCAGGCTTAGGACTGTAACTGTAAGTAACGAATATTTCCGAAGGAGACTAAATTCACAGAAATGAATAAAATAATATTGAAATAATGCGTTGAGTGCGTTGACGTAAACTGACAGCTAATATTTTCAACCTGTTTTTTCATTAATGATTAACAGTTAAACCGTTGACCAATGAAAAGTCGTTAAAAAAAACAGTTTATTGATTCAACGCCCACCTCTAATGTCAATAACATTAACCAGCGAAGCGTGGGCGGTTAATGTTAAATATTAGTCATTTCTGTCAGATGTGTACCTACCCTGATAACTTTAACTAAACTGATGAATACGCCGGTGCAATGCAACACATTTCGCAGTAGCCGATAAAGTCAGCGTTAAAGTGTCAATTTGACATAAACATTTAAATACTATTATGGTGCAGCCTTAAAAAAGCGCACAATTTATTTATTTAACCAGTCAGAAAGAAGACTTACTGTGAACCTCCTTCCATAACGGTTCTATATTCTCAAAAAGATTTGTGGTCTTTGGTTACCGGAAAACACGCTAACGGAATATGTGTCACTTTTTCTGTGTAGACGCAATGTTTAAAATTAATACAAATGTAACTTCCAAGTAGATGACCACACATTATAACTGTTTCAATCCTAATCTGTTTTTCTTTTTTACTATTCCTTAGCTGGGCATTAGCACGGTCAAGAGTTTTTCTACCGGTACATTCTTTTTTATCAGAATAGTAAGCAGACTGAAGAATCGCAGCAACCATTCGCGTCGCGCCTGCAGAAAAAATCATAGCAATGAAGCGTAAACGTCAAATGCTTTCTAGCTATTATATTTTTGAAGGCGCTTCTCTGCTTTTGAAGTAACAAATTGCATAGCTTTGCGTGATTGGCCCTAATGACCATGGTCAGCAGAGCTGATTATTCTAGCCAAAAACAATTGTTGAGGAATTGTATAGTCGTCGATTAGTCTCTCTTGTCCTTGTTCTTGTGCATAATTTATGTTAGGACTTAGGTATCCATAAGTGAATATCTCGTATACTTCACCTATTACGGAAAACAATTTTTTTTGTTAGCCTACACTGTGTCCCACTGGTGGGCAAAGATCTCCTCTTTTTCCTTGTAAACCTCTCTGTCTTGTGCGGTTACTGGCCACGTTGGCCCTGCAAACCTTATCAGATCGTCACACGACGAGTGACGATCATTGCCCATTTCTCCGGGTGCATTCGTGCGCTTGCCCGGCCTACTTCTACTTCAGCCTGGCTGTTCTTTCTCCAACATCTCAAATCAAATCAAATCAAATCAAATCGTTTATTGGCACAATTAGCATTATTATAAAGAAAGACTTGTTTGGAGCCTCCACAGACTTATATTGGCTAGACGACGCAAGTGTATGTACTTCGCGTGTAAAAAGGGAGTAAAATTGACTTCCTTCAGCGCCGCTTCCATTCAGTCCGCGCTCGAACGTTCTTGATGCCGGACGTCAACCAAAAACTAAAAAATGCCAAATTATGCGGTATTGAGCTGTAGAAACTACACAAAAAAAGTGGAACGAGATAATGGAAACGTTTCCTTTCATCGATAAGTCATATTGTTATTAAATTATGTGTTTTTTATTGCAAAATCAATTATTTTGTGTTCATTGTGTTCTTACAATGAACACTATGTAACTGAGTATGTATCAAATAATTCATGATACATTGCCGTTTTTAGTTACAAGGCAGTATGTCTAGGTCTGTTAAAACACGCAATGAAAATTAAAATGATCGATATTGTCACTTGTCGCTCAGCTTCGTGGTACAGCCGCTATTCTCATTTTTCTGTCAAATAAAGCAAATAGTGTTGTACATACAGTTTGTACAGTCTCGATTCTAATCGATTTTGGAAACAGAGGAATGATAATGTTTGCGTTGGGTTTTTTGTGACATGTAATTTTTTTTTTTACTCCAATGTGCTAATTTAGTGACTTTGTTTAGAATATTATTAATTATATTTACAGATTTCCAAGTGATACCAAAGTTAAATAAATATGGATTGAAGCGACGGGGCATGAAAATTGGTTCCCAACACAATATAGTCGAATTTGCTCTGTTCATTTTAATGAAGGCATCTTTACGGAAACAAAAAAGTTTCGACGCCTGACTACAATTGATGTATTGAAGGCGTTAACTAATGCTGGAGTTAGTGGATTGACTTTAGGCTCGAATTCACTGGCATCGTTCTCTAAAACCTAAAATTCTCTATGTTTTATAGAAATCAGTAGGTACTTAGATGTTGTCGATGTCGGAATTCTTATGCGTATTGTTTAAGGCGGGAGATCCGATTTAAAAGTGTTCATCTAATCGAATTTGTTCCCGGTTTTTTGTTAGAATTTTAGGATTAAAGAATGGTGCCAGTGAATAGAACCCGCCGCAAGCTTTTCATTTTATTTTACATTTGCTTTTCTTTTCAGGAATTATTAAAAATATTTTAAATTTATTTTTTACTAATTTATTTACTTAGTTCTGGATCGGATTTTATTTCATAGCGACTTCTACTGGCTTTTCTTTTTGTAGATAAAATGTCTTCCAAGGTTTTTTATTAAAGTTGTAACTTTCCTACAACAAAGTACATAATAAGACTAATTAGGATCAACCAACCAATAAGAACCAGTTATATAATGACATAATCGAAAATGACTAACATTTCAGTAAAAAAAAAACAAATAATTTTAGATTTATCATTCCTCTGTCGATAAACTCGAATAATCGATTGCAAAATCGATATTATAAAATTATTATTTTTTACTCAAATAATCTTTACGTAATACTCCCTCTTCCCTTTCGGGATACCTAGGCACAACCGGAAGCAGTGTGAAACAAGTAGGTATAAGATGCAAGCGGACAGAATGCTCGCACGCGACTTCTCGCTCCAAAGACGAGGCGAAACGCGGCGGGGCCTTTAAATCGTTTTGAATCGTTTACTCGCGGACGGGGAGTTCCCATCACTAAATCGCTCATGTGACGTCACAGTAGGTGGAAAAATAATGGCACGCTTGGTTTCTATTCAGACGATGAGACTTGCGTAATCTAGCCAATATAAGTCTGTGGGAGCCTCCCTTTAAGCAAACATTGCCTGTATTAGGAGACTCCGCTCTTCCATAACATTGCAGTATTATACTTAGGTATACTAACTGTGAGCTACTATACAAAAAAATAAATAAATGATGAATTGATGAATTAAATAATTAAAAATTAAAAAAAATATATATAGAATTGATTTAAAAAATATTATTAAAAAATGAAAATGAAAATTATAATTAAAATTATAAAAAAATAATTAAATTAAATTGATAAATTAAATTAAGTACTAACAATAGATACCTATCACAATTTCTTATTGTTGTATGTGGAGTAATGTGTGGTGTGGTGTAGCGTAGTGTGGTGTATGTGTGGTGTAGTGATAGTGTCGTGTAGTAGTGTAGTGACATCTACTATGCTACTTGAGTTATGGAGCGCAGTATAACAGGCCGAGTTAGGAAAACAAATCAATCTGCCTAGCCTGAATACCAGTATTTTACATGGAGCGACTGCCTATCTGACCTTCACAACCCAGTAACTAGGTAATACGATACCCCTTGGTAAGACTGGTTGTCAGACTTTCGGGCTTCTAACGACCCGTAACGACTGTCAAAGATCCACGAATGACAGCCGGTGCTTAACGTGCTTTCCGAGGCACGGAGGAGTCTCGGTATGTAAAGATGGTCATACCGAGACTCAGTGCGTCGTGAGTTAGGAAAACAAATATAATTTAAATATGTTACTTACGTAAGAATATCATAATAGCGACACGGCACAAACAACTAGGTACTTACATAAAAATGTTTATTTGCTTGCTTGCAATTCTAATAAATCTACATAATATCGTTGATATATATTCAAATGGTCATACGTCAGAAATAAATATAGCCAGTAGCAGGTAGGGAGTGGTGGGTAAACACGGCTACATATCAAGCTATTCAATTCCAGTGTAAGCTGATCTCGCAGTGTATAGGATTTCCGTACAATGAGAGATCAGCCTATACTAGAAAGGTATAGCTTGATATGTAGCCGTGCGTAGAAGTTCATTCTGTATGTAAGTACCTAATGCCAAGATTGATTGTGAGATAAACAATAGTGATTCATTTAATTTGTTTTTGTTGATATGTAGCGATTCAATGGAATGCAAGTGGCGGGCACTGCTATACTTACAAGAGTTACAAGGTGTATCAAAAAGAAGACAAAAAAAAAAATTGTTTAGATTTAGAAAGCAAAGTAGTGCAGAGTTACAGATCTTAGTTTTACAACAACATCGTAATCGAGAAAGAATTTGAAGTGGGACTACTAGGGCATGTGTGGTATCTTATAATGAGAGCGCTGTTTGCACTTTCTCAAACATTTTTTTTCTTTTTTTTAGCACAGGTTCGACTTTTGATGAAAAATGTAAAAAAAATATACCGTTCCCCACTTATCTCCGAAGTTTTCATGGACAAAAATCTGAAATTATTCTAAGTGATTGAAGTTTATGTAAAGATTACAGGAAAAATAAAACTATGTCTCTAAATAGCACACTTTTTCAGAAATCGGAACGGAACCCTCGGTGCGCGAGTCCGACTCGCTCTTGCCCGGTTTTTAGGGTTCCGTACCTCAAAAGGAAAAAACGGAACCCTTATAGGATCACTTGTTTGTCCGTCTGTCTGTCTGTCAGTCTGTCAAGACCATTTTTCTCAGGAACGCGTGAAGGTATCCAGCTGAAATTAATATAAAAAACGTAGGTTTATGGTCCCTTGGAGTTCTAAAAAGATCGAACTTCTAAGTCAACGCAATAAAAAATAGGGCCATTTATTTGATACTCGCAAGTAAATGAAAACCTATAGGGTACTTCCCGTCGTCCTAGAATCATGAAATTTGGCAAGAAGTAATGTCTCACAACACAAATATAGGAAAAAGTCCGAAAATTGTTAATTTGTAATTCTAACATATAAAAAAAATATTTTCAAAGTTGTCAGTGTGTCAAGACCCTTTTTCTGAGGAACGCATAGAGGTATCAAGTTGAAATTAATATCAAATACGAAGGTCTATAGTCTCTTGAAGTACTAAAAAACTCAAGCTTCTAAGTCAATGCAATAAAAAAATACGGCCATTTTGCGACACATTTTGATACTCGCAACTGTACGTAAGTAAATCAAAGCCTATAGGGTACTTCCCGTTGACATAGAATAATGAAATTTGGCAAGAAGCAAAGTCTTCCAGCACAAGTAAAGGAAGTCCGAAAATTGAGAATTTGTAATTTTATGACAATTATTTTTTTTTTTTTTGATATCCAATGTTAAGTTTGTTTTTGGGATAAATTCTTTTCAACTACGGAACCCTTCATTGTGAGTGGTCCGACACGCACTTGGCCGGTTTTTTTATAATCAGTGTACTAGTTAGTAGGTATTCTACCTATATACCTATTTGTTTTTTTACTACTCGTAAATTAGTATCGTGAAACAGCGTCGGTCGCCAAACTGAAAAGACCATCTGTTATTGCTTACCGTTCGGTTACTAACCTCCGATAGGTATGTAGGTGAGTGGGTTACACGAATACTCACCAGTCGAGACTACGTGACAACTGTACCGTCGTGTGACTGAAACTGGCATCGCCACCATCAGGATTTTAATTTTGATAACGTTAAAAATTTGTCGCTAATTAGTCGAAATTTCTCGTGGCTAAGTAATAACAGCCGCACGGGTCGATCCATCAGGTTAAGCTACGCTTGCCGGGGTTGGTCAGGATGGGTGACAATCTTTACATACCTACCGAGAGTCCTCCGCGCCTCGGAAAGCACGTTAAGCCGTTGGTCCCGGGTCCCGGCTGTTATTCGTGGATCTTTGACAGTCGTTACGACTCGTCAGAAGCCCAAAACTCTGACAACCAGTCTTACCATGGGGTATCGTATTACCCAGTTACTGGGTTGCGGAGGTCAGATAAGCAGTCGCTCAATGTAAAATATTGGTATTCAGCTGCATTCGGTTAGACTGGAAGCCGACCCTAACATAATTGGGAAAAAGCTAGGCAGATCGATTGCATTCATCTAATCCATTATCACAAAGATGTGTGACGCTCAATTGCCTCCAACACATCTCTCTGTCGTCAGCTCATCATTCAATTTATTTATATCTCGTCAACAACACAGCTGACGGCACGGCGCGGTCACGTAGACTTGCCGAGATGTCAATGACTGACTGACGCACGTGACGTGTTGCAGGCACAGGGTAGTTGTTTTTCGTCAGCCCATAATATTATGTCCTACATACTATGCAAGGGTTGTCCAGCATAATTACCTACTATCTGGGATTGAAGCTCAAACATTCAGATTACAGCATTGTCACCTAGGTAGGTCAGTTAGCTGCTTACATAGTCGATCGCATATAACTTTTTGCTTTATAAAAAATCACATAGACTAGATAGATAAGTAGCTAAATCTCCGCAAAGACCAAAGTAGAATCCTCGTAAGATTTAACAAGGTATGATGCATCAGCATAATCAGCCTATAATGTTCCCACTGCTGGGACACAGGCCTCCTCTCGGTGAGAGGTAAGTAGCGGGTCGTAATCCACCACGCGGACCCAGTGCGGGTTGGTAGATGTCACATGTCTTCGAATTTTTGGTTCTAGGACATACCGATTTGCTCACGATGTTTTCCTTCACCGTTTTGAGAGCAGTGGTTATGAAATATATTTACACAAACTAAAGCGCCCGTCTGGGTTCGAACCAAGAAGTAAATCGAACCTATTCGTAAGGCGGCGCCACTGGGCCACCACTGCTCACTAGAAGGTAATTATTACGATGATTAGACGTGTGTGATGTGCGTTTTAATAATTTCTATTACTATCTAAGAGCGGTTTCGCACTATGTCCGATCCGAATCCGAATTCAAGATCCGAGTTCAATCTAAATTCGGACGGACTGAGTTCGGATCTAGTGCTATTTGTATGAAGGGTTGCCCTTCATACAAATAGTTCTGTGGCTACTTCGGAGCGACATTTCTTAAATTTCATGACGACGCTCTTAAATTTCCGTTTACGATATTACGTGCACATATTTCCATACATTTTATGGACGTCCATGCAGTGACCGCCACTGCGTCCATGATAATAATCGTCACGTTAGAAATTTGTAAAGCGCACATTAGATATACAGGGTGTGAGGGACAGCCCTCCGCAAAGTAACAGGGTGCATTCAGCTCCTCATTCTGAATCATATTCCACCGGAAATTTTCTCAGGAAAATTTTCATTTTTTTTTCCGTTACATTTTCATTATTTCAATGTAAAATTGCATTGTGTGTTCGCAGCACTCCATCTATGTAAAAAAAACTGCAAAAAAAACAGCAAAAAAAAACCAGCAATGGATGTTGAAATACTCTAACCAACGACGCGTGAAATCAGCTGTTCACTTTCTATCTAGCTACAGAGTTCACCGAACTCACCGCATACCTATTACCTACCCCTCCCAACCAGTAATAGACGCTCCGATTTGTGCACAAAAACACAAACAAATCAGGTTTATTGGATTCCCTTAACGTTCCTGAAAAAATTTCATGTACCGGTCATCTTAGTATGACATACTGAATTCACCCTATCAGTTTGCGGAGGGCTGTCCCTTACACCCTGTATTGTAGTCTAGGTAAACAAATAGTAGGGGAGGTCAGCCCAAAACGGGTACGCTAAGGGAAGATGATCAATAAAACAGTTCTAGAAAAGAAAATGAAACTTCTATTTTTACTTTCCTTATACTTATTTAATTAGTAAAGAATCCAAATTAAGAAAAAACAAACATTTTCTTCACTACTAGAACAAAATCAAACGAAAAAAAAACTCTTCAAATTACCCGTTTTGCCCAGATGGGGGCCTAAAACGGGTAAGGCGATTGGGCAAAATGGGTATGGGTTAAAAATTGAGATCAATCCATCTTACAGTGAAATTTGGTTAGCTAGTTTATACATTATACTATTAAGTCATCATTTTTATTGCAGTCTTCATTATTAATCTTTTAGGTTTTCTTGGATCATCATAAATCAACTTTAACGTCTCAGTTAATAAATATAAAGTTAAGGTTATTCCTGACGGACATCACAGTAATAGAAACCTCTACCAGACTATGTTGTGCACGCCTCGTGAGCCTAATGTGAAAATTTTCACATATAATCTAGGCGGGTATGAGCATAACTACCCGATTTACCCCCACCCATTTTGCCCAAGAGCACGTTTTAATTTTTACACATAGTTACAGTAACCGGCCGTAAATATTGCACATGGGATTTACGTACGTTAAATACGTAACTACATATATACGATGTATATATGTATGTATGTGTGTATAGTAATGTGTATATATGTATGTAGTACTATTGTAGTACGTTATTTATGTACTTTTACGTATACCTACTTGTTTCATGTGTTTTACGGCCGGCAACTGTAAAAATCCATGTGCAATATTTATGGCCGGTAACTGTACTGTACTGTACTTACCTACAGCCGATGTTGTCATGTTGAACACTGAATTTAAATTGTGTAAGTGGGTTTAGGAATGCCAAAACCCACTTAACAATTTAGATTCACTGTATAATTTTATCTAAACAATACAAATTCTAAATTCAAATAGCAAACGCTATCTTGTAAGGCAGGGGCTAACAAAGGGCGGTGGACCAAGGTAAGCGCAGGCGCAGTTCCACCTAACACAAATATGTAGTCGGAGCACATTTTGAAGGGACAGTTAGGTGTGCCTTTTCAAATTGCACCATAATAATCGTAATGATGTTTATGATATTATGGAAATATTTAAGTCAACTTTCCATATTTGCAATGTTTGTTTGTTTATTAAAAATCCTAACTATCCTAAATCACACACACACTAATATTATGAAGGCGATAGAAAATTCAATACCTACCTTCTCGACGCAAATGTATGGGACCGCTGATTATTTTTTCGCGACTACGATGTTGGTACCATGGAAAAAGTTGTTCGGTTTGATGGTCTACACCACTCCCTAAATTTGACGATGATGCAAAGCGACACGTTGTATATGTACCTATATACTTAGATCTTGAAAGGCGATAGACAATCGTTAACTACCGTCCTTGTTGACCTGTGGTTGTTTTAATCCATAAAAGGACTTTTAAAGGACACTAGGTATATTAGGTGTACTTACTTCATCATCATCTACAGCCCGACTTCAGCCACTGCTGGGCATAGGGCTCTGTTTTCTTGTACCAATCCACACACTCCTGATGCCTCCTGCAGGTTCTATCCGAGATGGGAACACTTGGAACACCTACCTACTTACTTAAGTGTACAAAATACAAATACTTGAGCTGATTTCCTTTAAAAAAAAACCGGTCTAGAGCGAGTCGGACTCGCGGACAGGGTTCCAATCCCAGAGCCCGGAAGATGGTCAAAATCCCTACAAGCACTTACTGGAATACTTCCTTCCTACGAGCACGTTTGCTCTTGCGAATCTCCACTCAAGCCGGCCAATAAAGGCAAGAATGAGATGGGAGCACTGTTTCCGTCAGTGTTCACTCCAGCCGGTCAATAAAGGCAAGCCAGAGATGAGGAATAAGACTTCTCCCAGAAGATAGGGCCCGTGGGGTCGCTACTGCCCAACAGCTCGCCACATGCTGCCCTGCGGGTTTCCATATCTCTCTTGGTCTGGCTCCTCACCCTAGTCCTGTTTCGGAAAAGTTAACTCTACCGGCACAAACCTATAGAGTTCAGAGCACGCAAGCCCCACCACGACGAACGTAGAGATACGGCGGTGGTATTATTATAAGGTTGGTTCCTTTTACTATTTTGGTACGGAACCCTAAAAATATATTTTCTTGTTATTTTTTCCATCGAATGTGTGTCGATGGCACAACTAACCCCTCACACGTCAAGTGCACACACGGGTGTTCATAAGGAAAAACCTTTACATAATAGGTATTTATGCTTATATCACATATAATTATATATGTATAAGCGTTGTACGGGTTGTAGTAGTTAACTCCGTACACCGATTTGTCGTGAAGATTTGTAAGTTCAGTTGTATACAGGGTGTAATTTTAATCACCGTTATCCTCTTAAGGGGTCATTGTACTCATAATTATAAACAATAGTAAAAGACTATGGGACCAAACCTGTAATCGCGAAAAAAAAATCAGCTGTTCAGTACATTTATCTACATCAAACTCGTCAAAATGTAGGGAGCAGCTGATTTTTTTTTCGCGATTTCAGGTTTGGTCCCATAGTAAAAGTTGTTCATACTGATGAGTACAATGACCCCTTAAGAGGATTAAAACGATTAAAATTTCACCCTGTAGAGAAACACGTCCCACCAAGATGCACTAATAGTTAAGTTTATTTAAGTTAGGAGTAAGTAACAGTTCTAGAGTGGAAGGCGATTATTTCTCTCAGTTGTTGATAGCTATTCAGTTATAAGTTCACTATATTTTAATTCGTTAGTCATGTTATTTTATAATGCTAAATTATGACGCGCATCGTTGACCTAAAGTAGGTTACAGAGTAAGCAGAAAAATGTGCGGCGATGAGACCGTACAAGCGTAAAAAAACATCATCCGATGGAAAACCAATCATCATCAGTAGTCGTGAACCTATGGGGTTTGCAACTACAAGTACCTATTAGCGGTGTAGAACGACATAAACTAACAACCAAAACATGTTCTTGTAATAATCGATTGGTTGTTTTTCGAAGTGACAATGCCACAGAACAGTCTGATCAAGGGACACCAAAGAGAGCGTGCTAAACTTTTAACTAGGTACCTAAGTATTTAATTTTACAGTAGTTGCCTACTGTTCTAATCTTAATTATTCCGTTGATTTCTCGTAATTGATAATACCTAGTACTTACCTACCTATCTAGATACTAATTTATATAATAACTAACCGAGTACCTACCTAAACTGATATATATTAATTAGGTCCTAAGTATTAAGTTTATCGTATGACGGTTCATAAATTAAAAGAGCAGGCACACCATTCAGGAAATGTAGAAAGAGTGTATTAAGTTAGCAAAATAAAAACAAAAAAAATTGCAAATGTCAACCTTTTTCGGAATCGAACCCGTGACCGCGCAGAATCCCATCGCTCATCCACCGAACACCGAACCACTACAAATACATACTGTGACACACCATATCTACCTATCTACATATATAAAGGTTCTTACAGACAGAGGTGATATTATATCCGTAGAACAATATCGCGTCGCGACGCGATATCGCCTCTGTCTGTAAGAGCCTTTATTCTATTATCTCTTAAGGGAAGGGAAGAAGTAATGTAGAAAAAAATATATTCGTTTTATTCAACACTAGCACTTCCAGCGCGGCTTCTGCGAGAACAACAATATACAATGCGAGATCAGCTTATACTGGAAATGTTATAGCTTGATCTGTAGCCGTGCGGAAGGAATTCCCGGTAGTACGGGAATTCCTTCCTATCCTTATTCCTTGTCTACATAGGGATTCTGTGCAAAATTTCAGCTTTCTAGGTGCAAGGGTTTGGGCTTGGCGTTGATGAGTCAGTCAGGACTTCTCTTTTTATTTATATAAATAGATAGATTGTGGAGAGTTAAACAGGATTGACAACCTTTATTTTAGGTACTCTTTTATATAATAATTAGACTGATGATTGTAAACTCAACTTACTGGTCCGATTATACTTTACCAGTAAGACTGACTATTTGATTATTATTTATAGGGTTTAAAAAATAGCCACTCAGACAGCGACAGCACCCCACGCTCCCCTCTTGCGAAGGGAGTGAACGATCATCGAGGGCTGGTGGTAGGTCTACCACCGCCCGCCTCACGCTCAGGGCTAGAGATGAGACGTATATACTGGTAGAGGTATATATACCAAGTATGTGCTTCCCAGTACATAGACCGGGTACGGACCGAAATACTGGGTAAATACCTTGAAGGTATGACGTCAGACGCATAGTACGATACGAACCGCTACCACAAGGTAGCGCCCAGTTTTATCGGTAGTTCGGTACGCCGAAGCAACCCGAAGCTACCCGACAGCTTACGAAGGGACCCGAAACGTCATTCGTGCTTTATGAACATTCGGTTGATTTAATTTAGTTAGACAAAATGGGTACTTATTTTTACGTGCATAAGGAACATAATAGCTTATGCTATTATGTTCCTTATGCACGAAAAATGTAATAATTTACATTTTTTGTCACGACGTGAAAGAGTTCCTTAGTTTGTTTATGTTAGGGAATATTATTACGTGTTTGAATGTTTACGTTGTCTAGTGGTACTTAGGTCGACAATGTTTTGATTTTTTGCGTCAGTTGTGATTGCGATTTCGTTACACCTGTTTGTTTTTATCTATATTTAGTGGTAAAGTAGGAAGGAAAGATTTCATATCTCATAATGCATAATTACGTATAGGTACTTGAAACGTCGTACCTACATTATATTGGAGGCATACCATACTTATCGCATACGTTTACTTATCGAAATCCTACCACACCCAAATACTTAGAAGTATTTTGATACCTGGTATTTGTACCAGGTATTTAGTGATACCCATACCTTAAAGGCCGGGTATGGAGAATGGCAGGTATATCTCATCTCTACTCAGGGCACCGCGCCACGTCTCATCAACGTGACTTGTGAGGACTCACATAGTGTGAAAGTCTCGAGAAGAGCTTACTATAGAAATGATCCTATGAAGTAAGGTCTTAACTCGTAGTGGAAAAATCGAGGAGGGTCATTCAGCCGCGGAGATTCTTAACACCGCGATATAGAAATCGGCGTCATCGGCACAGCGCCATCTAGTAGAACGTTTAGGAGTTGGCGATCTTATATAAATAGAATGATGATGTTGTAGCGGGCGGCGGCGCGGCGGCGATAAATTATTTTCGTTGGTCATTATTTATTATCATTGAAGTGATTTGGTAGGCCTAAGCCACCCACTGCTGAGTAGCAGTGGGTGGCATAAGGCTGCCAATGATGATGATGATGATCAGAGGCGGATTTGCCCTAAGGCACAGTAGGCCCGGGCCTACGGCGGCCAGATATTAGGGTCGGTCAATCTGACAAAAAAACTGACGATAAGAAGAAATAACTGAAAGTACCTAAATATTCTAACTAAAGGCTCGCGCACATTATGGCGGGCCGCACTGTACCGCATCGTATAACAATAATCTTCCTAAATCACTTTCGTACATACACAGGGTTACTGGTTATTGACCAATATCCTCTTAAAGGGTCACTGTAGGTAGGTACTCATGACGCTGGGGTCGCGGGTTGTTTGAAGAAGATACCGCGGCCCTGGCATAGGTAACTGAAGGAACACGGGTGGGTTTTAGTCAGTAAAAGTCTGACACGCCCTTCCGCTCCACCCAGAGCGGGAGAAGTTATTTGATGATTTCCCACCCTCAAAAAAAAAAAGGTACGTACTCATCATTATGAACAACTTTTGGACCAAACTATGAAAAAACTATGGGACCAAACCTGAAATCGCCAAAAAAAAATCAGTACTTAACTAACTAGCAATAGGTATTAAAGTTAGGTAACAAAATTTCTGAATCGATTTCGATAAAAGTTGGCAATAAAGTAAATTCATTATGTACCTAGTCTTGATGGGTGCTGAGAAAGGGAAGGCTGGTGCGTAGGTACTACATGGCCCGGGGCCTAGGCTGGCCAACACTGCAAATCCGCCTCTGACGATGATGATGACGCAAAGGAATGTTGTTCATTATTTTTGTTATCGTGACATTACAGTATATTTTCTCAGCTGATGATGTTTGCACAACTGCCATGTGCATTTAAGACGACGATAAGTGGTTTTTAATGATTTTAAACTAAAGATCGCGTCTAAACGAGTAGTGTTAATGATTTGGAAAAATATAAATTTCAAATTAGAGCGTCTTTTTAATAACTTAATATGTGAATATTTTAGATTATGTTTATATTATATAGTGTAATTAATTTGTAAAGTTATGTCTAACGCGGATAAAAAACTGAGAATCGAACGTATTTTTATAACACCAAAGATAATTTAATTATTTACCTTTTAGTATGTATGTAAGTGTTGACAGTGCTCCTTGATGGGGGGAGTCCTATTACTGGTGCACGTACGACGCGTTGCGTGAGCGCAGCACAGAACACGCAAGCTATGCACTCGAGGCCGTTGGTATAAATATCTGCGTCTTAAGTGCAGTTGTGTAAACTCTTTGTAGACACCCAGACAATGTAGGGGAAAATGTAAGAACACTATATTCAAGGATTTAGATTATCCTAATAACACACAAGACGAAAGTTTGTGAGTATTCAACATTGAATTTGTTACTACTTCACGCACAAACGGCTGGACATATTTTGATAAAATTTGGTATGGAGGTAGCTGAAACCCTGGATTACTTATTATCTCGGTCTACGCGGGTGAAACCGCGAGGCGCAGCTAGTGATGGATGTTTGTTACTCTTTTACACAAAAACTACTAAACGGACTTTGATGTTTCGCACACAGATTGTTTATAATCTGGATTAACATATAAGATATTTTTTAACCGACTTCTAAAAAAGGAGGAGGTTCTCAATTCGGATGTTTGTATTTTTTTTTTTTTTTTTGTTATGTTTGTTCGCGCATAACTCCGTCGCTTGCCAACCGATTTGAAAAAATATTTTTTTGTTGGAAAGGGTATACTTCCCAAATGGTCCCATTTTTGTCAAAATCCAGTTCTGATGATGGGATCCTGGAGAAATCGAAGGAACTCTTCAAATATTATAGGCACACGTATAGCGATTTGGGTATTTTTTTATAGTAGCTCGTGCATTTTCTCTCGGAAAACACCACTTGGTGAAGTGGAACTGATGATGAAGACCACAGATGGCTATCGGAACTACTCAATTATAAATATTTCACGGGTTGCGATTCGATTACTTGACATTAGACTATTGTAACTTATACAAATTATAAACAGACCCACTAAAAAGCGAGAAATAAAAACTTTTTAACAAAAAAAAAACCGACTTCCAAAAATCACTACAAAATGAAAAATAACTTTGATTTCGGAAGTCGGTGGCAAAAAAAAAGAAAGTAAATAAAAAACGAAAGACACCGACTTCCGAAATCAAAGTTATTTTTCATTTTGTAGTGATTTTTGGAAGTCGGTTTTTTTTTTTTGTTAAAAAGTTTTTTTTCCCCGATATTTAATTTATTTTACTATTTATGTACAGTCAGCTTCACGATGTGGGTACCCCCCTTGAAAGCACCACGTTCGAACCCGCGATGGCCGCATAGCAAGTTTTGTATTTTATTGTAATACTAGCTGACCCGCCAGACGTTGTCCTCAATTCTTTTTTGCTTTTTCCTAACTTTTTTTCTTTTATATCACCCCAGTAAAAAGGAGATTATAACAAAAACAAATACAAATCGGTCAAGCAGTTCTCCAGTTATGGCGTGACCAAGGAAAATAGGGATCAATTTTTATATATATATTTATTTATAAAATGTAACATATTTAACATAATAATAATATAATTTATTTCATAAAAAAGTGATAATATCATTTCAAACAGTTTAAAGATACAACAATGCACAAGAATATTTCGAAGCTCTTAGTAACAGTGTAGTTGATCTAGAGGTTGAGGATGTGACATGTGAAACTGTTAGCTCAGGTTCGATACTGGCAATCTTAAATTTAAGTTTTTGTTTTCGTCAAGTTTTATTTTTCTTTAAGTTATACTATTTATGCAACTTTTTCTTTTTACATATTGTTATAACTAGTAGGTTTATATAAAAATGAAAGAAATATAATTTATTTTAGAAAAATTGATTATACATTGAAAAACTTAACTAAGTATTTATCATTAGAGATAACTGTAACATACATAATAGAAAAAAGTTTGTATCGCTTCACTGCTTACAACAACTTTTATTGTTTGATAATTTACCTTTCAAACTAGTAGAATAATTTTCATAATAACGAGTGAAAAAACATGTTATCATTAGTAACAATAAGTATAGTTCTAATGAATAAACAATTTACATCTCTCGTAAATTATAAATATTATCTACCTCCATCGATCACTAATAAAAATCTAGATACACAATGCCACGCAAAAGTTCTCGTAAAACGGTCGCCAGTTGTGTTTACCTACTCTAGTTGAAATAAATATGCGTTAATGTAAATTCAACCTTAAGTATAATATTTAAAGTTGTATTCACAAAGCCCAACATACTTTTTTATTAGTGATCGATGTCTACCTCCAACTACATACTAGGTATTAATTAGGTAGCTATTTAATCACAATAATGAAATCGTGAGGTCAAATGATTTATTCTTTGTATTTCAATGTGTCAATGTCGACACTTTATTTTAGTATATTATATTTATAACACAGATAATATAATATTATTTAAACCAAACGGAATTACGGGATCAAAAATATTTAAACTCCATTTACAATAAGATTGACATTTAAATAAACTTTTTTTACAGTCCGTTCAACCGATTTTGACTTCTATTGCGCCGTTGGCATGACAAATGGCAGCTGCAGTTGGTATTGTTACCATTTTTTTGCCTTTAATGCCATCCTTAATCCTACGAAATAGAAGTCAAAATAGGTTGAACGGACTGTAAAAAAGGTTTGTTTAAGTTATGTTAATAGCGGAGTGGATGACCCTCACTGAGTATTTTTTGCTGTAGTCGGCTTCTCATCTGAGTAACCATATTCCAGCCTATATCCCTACCACGCATCAATTCCCAAGTTCTTATGACTTCTTGTTGTAATTTATCCTTGGACTTTACTTCACTTGAGTCCCAATTTAAAATCATTTGACCCCACATATTTTCAATTGGATTAAGATCCGGACTTTTAGGTGGCCAGGCGATAACAGTTATATCAGCCTGTAAGCTTAGCCACTCCTTCACCATTCGGGATCGATGCACAGCACAGTTATCGTGGACGAAATATATTTGTCCTTCTGGGTACGCAACACGCACTGTAGGCAACATAACCTCTTGCAATATTTGTAGATATGTCTTGCCATCCATGCGCCCGCCTACTTCTGTTAATTCGCCCGGACCCATAGATGACATCCATCCCCAGTAACCTGAAAATGAGGTTTTTTTTAGTAACATAATATACTATTCGTTTATTGGGTAGTAAGTATAATGTTTAAAATTTTGTGGTGATAAACATTGCTAAATAGGTAATAGCTTAATTTCTCATAATACTGTTAATAAAATTAAATCTGTCATAACATGGAAATCAATAATTTATTTACAGTAAAGCTGTGTATTTACTGACCTAATGTTATTCTACCACTGGACCTGTTCGGTAATATGTTTTGTGGATTGTAGCGTTCGTTAGGTTTCCGCCATAGTATTTTTCTGCCATCATTATCGGAGCTAAAAGTTTTTTCGTCCGTGAAAATAAATATGTTATTTTCACAGTCAAAGTCCATAAACTCCTGTGCGAACCGAACTCTTGCTGCCCGATGAGCTTCTGACAGTTGAATTTTCTTCGCTGGACGATAATTGTGAATGCCTGCTGCGTGCAGGTGCTTCCGTACTGTGGCGATTGAGATGCCGTGTCGTTGAGCACTGGAGCGAGTGGTTGCGAACGGCGAATTCAAGTGAACATTTACTATATCACGGTGGCGTTCACACTTGTTTGTATAGATGCCTGAACTTCGCCCAAAAGGTTTTGACTTCACATCACCAGTATCCAAATAACGTCGCACCCACAAGCGCACCGTTTTTCTCTGTGTGAAAATACATTTTATGTTAGTCAATCGAGTGACAAAGTTCACGAACTAATTTATTTTATTAGGTATTAGATACTTAATATTTTTTGACTTACCGCTATGCCCAGCTGTCTGGCAATCCCTTTAATGCTTGTATTTTGTTCGTAAAGAACCACAATCTTTGTTCTCAAGAAATTATCTATCATTTTAAATTGTTTTAGCACAAACACGTATAGTATGCGAAAGGTGTAGCAAAACTAGATTCATCAGACGGTAACTTCATTATAGATTAGTAAAATCTATCCATAACTACCCTCTATTATCAAACTATTTATAAACTACGGGTTCATATTCGATTAGACAGAGACAGAGATATAACGCCAAGTAGATTGATAATTCGTTATGCTCTTAACTACCTAACTGGCTTAGTTGGTAAGAGCTCGCGGTAATCATTGGATTACCAATGAGTCGATGGTTCGAATCTCGTCCGCCATGTGAGACACTTTTTGTATTATTCTTAAGGATGTGTTGTTTGAATGGGGTTGGCTCCTTAAAACTTTTGGCAGATGACGCTAGCATAGCTTTCACCTGTCACATTTGTTTACTCTATTTGTGTGTTCGGTTTTGTAAATTTTTTTATCAAAATACCAGGATGGATGATAAGATAAACATGTACTCAACATGGAGAATAAGCGAGCTAAAGGCTGAACTGAAAAAAACGAGGTGCTTCTTTACAAGGAAGAAAAGCAGACCTTATTGAAAGGTATACTCTTAAAATTATACATCAAGCTATTTTATTTATGAAATAGTTTTGTTTGTAGGAAGTACACATTTCATAATACTTTTCGCCAATTATACATTACTACAAAAAGTCGAATTAGACCACTTTTTTTAAATTACTTTTTTAAGCACATTTTTTTAATTCTACAGCTATCGGATATTGGCGTGCACCTATTTCTTTGCAATAAGGCACTTCACATTTCTTAGGCATTTTGTAAAATCTTAAACAAACAAATACTTCATACAAATGAATATAATTTTGGTTAAAGCTATGCTAGCGCCACTTTGACAGTAGCCAACCCCATTGCAAAGTTGTAGCAAAGTTAATTTTAATACAACTGGGGTACCCAGTTGATGCAGCCCACTGTACACACAGAAAAATATAGGTATAGAGATACATCATATTTATAATTTTGAGTGCAAAGGTACTCTTACGTAAGATATTCTTACGGGTTCGAGACTTAAGGCTCTTACAGACAGAGGCGATATCGCGTCGGCGACGCGCGACGCGATATTGCGATACTATATCCGTAGAACAATATCGCGTCGCGACGCGATATTGCCTCTGTCTGTAAGAGCTTTTACGCGGGTGAAACTGTGGGGCGCTACTAGTTTCGTATAAGTAGGTAGGTACCTAAGCTTCACTCAAGGATGTGTTATCAAAAATCTTGTTTTGACGGAGAATTTAAAAAAATAAATAAACACAAAACTGTCTATTTTTGTTCTAGAATGATGTAAACGAGTTCAATATTTTCGTCACCTCGCACTAGCTGACCTCTCGATTATAACTTTCTGTTCCGTATCAGTTGTTGTATTAGTTCGAAGGTGTTGCTTGAGTTACCTCAGATAAGGGGCAGTGAAAAGAATAAACGGCAATAGTAGTTTTATTCCACGTTAAATAACGTGGCAGTAGGGTGACCATGTTGTTTGAATAGTCCTAAGAATACCTAACCAAACAAAATCATGGATGGAATTGTTATCGATTGAGAAACAGTAGGTACGGATAGCCGACCATATTATTACGAAAGGTAGTTACTTAGCAGACTGCAAGACAAGCGAGGCCAAAATATTGGATGCTACATCGGCTTCAAAAAGTATGTGTCACCTCTTATTATGCTCGTATGTATTTTGTTTTATCTTGTAATTAATAAGAACTACTTAAAGTTCTTAAAAACTGATTAAAATCTAGCCTCATAGACTAACAAGCAATTTAACTGTAGGTAATATGACAGTTCAAATGTTTTGACCTGGATAAACACGACGATTCTGAATGCTCTTTGAAATTTTTTAACCGGACGATAGCATATGATATTCTTGAAAATATTATTTTATTAATTAAAAATAATATAGAAATTAAGTTGCAATGGGTTTCAGCTCACATTGGACTACGTGGTAATGAGGAGGCTGACCGATTGTCTAAATTAGCAGCAGTAGAGGGTACAGCAATTGATTACTTACCTGATTATTGGGAATACATGTTTAAATATAAAGTAATTTGTTATAATTCCTGGAAACAACACTTTGATATTATCAGTGAGAAAAAAGGTATATGGTATAGGAGCATACAAGGCGAACCTCCTCGTGTGCCTTGGTTCGATGTCGATCAGCTTGGTAGAAATTACGTTAAATTAGTTTTAAGACTTCGCTGTGGACACTATCCATCAGCGAAGTTTGCATTCCTTATGAAAAAAACTGATTCACCGAATTGCGGAGAATGTAATCGGATTGAGGACGTGCAACATTTGCTGATGAATTGTGTCCGCAACAGGCGCGAGAGGGAGTCACTTTTGAGGGAATCAGACTTGAATAGGCTTAACGTGGGATTGATACAATCAATTTTATCTGAACTAACTTCAGAAGGTGCCAAAAAGTTATGCAAGTTGATCACAGTCCTTCATCGGTGACTTGTATCTATAAACAAAGTGTTTTATATATTATTTAACTGTTTAGTGTAGTTTTATAAGATAAAAGGCACGATGGGGTTGACATATCTGTCTAGACAAAAACCCCAAACTAAATAAACAGAAAAAAAACCGGACGAAAAAAAATGGAGGACGACGTGTATGACCTACATATTTATTCTTTATGGTATTACCATGCATACCTTTTTACAGAGTGGTCCAATTTTAACGTTTCTTATTTTATTCTGGAGGATACCCTCCAGAATAAAATAAGAATTGTTAAAAATCTCGAAGTTAGTCCCATGTAAAATTTATTAACTTGTCTTGGGTAGTTTTTGAGTTAGCTTCAATAATACGTATTTTTCCGTGTTCGTTTCAACCGCGCGGCCATGGCGTTAAAAAAAAAAAAAACTATGCCAACATTTTGTAACAATTTGTAAAAGTTCACTCGCAAAACCTCAAATTTGTCAAAGCTATGGTTAAAAAGTTAGAAGGGTTTGAACGTGGCCGCGCCATCGAAACGCGGAGAACCGCGCGGCCACGGAGATCTCAGAAACTAAGCGTTGCACAGACCTGAAATTTTGGTAAATAACAGATTCAATTTGTAAACAATTTGTAAAAATATAGAAAAAAATCCCAGGTTAATATTTTAGGAGCTGTGAGACTAAAACCCCGTGGCCGCGCCATCGAAACGGTGACAAAAACGTGATAGCCGATATCTCGCTGAAAAAGCATCGCAGACGTCTAGAGTTTTTTGTAAAACCCAGATTTGAATTTGTCAAAACTTACAAAAATGCAACAAAAAATACTAGGTTAATATTTTAGGAGCTGTGAGACTAAAACCCCGTGGCCGCGCCATCGAAACGGTGACAAAAACGTTATCAGCGATATCTCGCTGAAAAAGCATCGCAGAGGTCTGAAGTTTTTTGTAAAACCTAGATTTGAATTTGTCAAAACTTGTAAAAATACAACAAAAAATCCTAGGTTTATATTTCAGGAACCGCGCCATAGAAACGGTGAAAAACACGTTATCGCCGATATCTCACTGAAAAAGCATCGCAGAGGTCTGAAATTATTTGTAAAACCTAGATTTGAATTTGTCAAAATTTGTAAAAATATAACGAAAAATCCTAGGTTTATATTTCAGGAGCCGCGCCATTGAAACGATGAAAACACGTTATCGCCGATATCTCACTGAAAAAGCATCGCAGAGGTCTGAAGTTTTTTGTAAAACCTAGATTTGAATTTGTCAAAATTTGTAAAAATACAACAAAAAATCATAGGTTTATATTTCAGGAGCTGTAAGACTAGAACCCCATGGCCGCGCCATTCAAACGGTGAAAAATATGTTATCGCCGATATCTCGCTGAAAAAGCATCGCAGAGGTCTGAAGTTTTTTGTAAAACCTAGATTTGAATTTGTCAAAACTTGTAAAAATACAACAAAAAATCCTAGGTTTATATTTCAGGAGCTGTAAGACTACAACCCCATGGCCGCGCCATCGAAACGGTGAAAAAAACGTGATAGCCGATATCTCGCTGAAAAAGCATCGCATACGTCAAGAGTTTTTTGTAAAACCCAGATTTGAATTTGTCAAAACTTACAAAAATGCAACAAAAAATACTAGGTTTATATTTTAGGAGCTGTGAGACTAAAACCCCGTGGCCGCGCCATCGAAACGGTGACAAAAACGTTATCACCGATATCTCGCTGAAAAGGCATCGCAGAGGTCTGAAGTTTTTTGTAAAACCTAGATTTGAATTTGTCAAAACTTGTAAAAATACAACAAAAGATCCTAGGTTTATATTTCAGGACCCGCGCCATAGAAACGGTGAAAAACACGTTATCGCCGATATCTCACTGAAAAAGCATCGCAGAAGTCTGAAATTATTTGTAAAACCTAGATTTGAATTTGTCAAAATTTGTAAAAATATAACAAAAATCCTAGATTTATATTTCAGGAGCCGCGCCATTGAAACAGATAAAAACACGTTATCGCCAATATCTCAGTGAAAAAGCATCGCAGAGGTCTGAAGTTTTTTGTAAAACCTACATTTGAATTACATAATTTTTTTACAAATAAAACAAAAATCCTAGGTTCACAAAAAACCGTATTTCACCGTTTCAATGGTGCGGCTCCTGAAATATAAATCTAGGATTTTTGTTATATTTTTACAAATTTTGACAAATTCAAATCTAGGTTTTACAAAAAACTTCAGACCTCTGCGATGCTTTTTCAGCGAGATATCGCTGATAACGTTTTTGTCACCGTTTCGATGGCGCGGCCACGGGGTTTTAGTCTCACAGCTCCTAAAATATTAACCTAGTATTTTTTGTTGCATTTTTGTAAGTTTTGACAAATTCAAATCTGGGTTTTACAAAAAACTCTAGACGTCTGCGATGCTTTTTCAGCGAGATATCGGCTATCACGTTTTTGTCACCGTTTCGATGGCGCGGCCACGGGGTTTTAGTCTTACAGCTCCTGAAATATAAATCTAGGATTTTTTGTTATATTTTTACAAATTTTGACAAATTCAAATCTAGGTTTTACAAATAATTTCAGACTTCTGCGATGCTTTTTCAGTGAGATATCGGCGATAACGTGTTTTTCACCGTTTCTATGGCGCGGGTCCTGAAATATAAACCTAGGATTTTTTGTTGTATTTTTACAAATTTTGACAAATTCAAATCTAGGTTTTACAAAAAACTTCAGACCTCTGCGATGCTTTTTCAGCGAGATATCGGTGATAACGTTTTTGTCACCGTTTCGATGGCGCGGCCACGGGGTTTTAGTCTCACAGCTCCTAAAATATTAACCTAGTATTTTTTGTTGCATTTTTGTAAGTTTTGACAAATTCAAATCTGGGTTTTACAAAAAACTCTAGACGTCTGCGATGCTTTTTCAGCGAGATATCGGCTATCACGTTTTTTTCACCGTTTCGATGGCGCGGCCATGGGGTTCTAGTCTTACAGCTCCTGAAATATAAACCTAGGATTTTTTGTTGTATTTTTACAAGTTTTGACAAATTCAAATCTAGGTTTTACAAAAAACTTCAGACCTCTGCGATGCTTTTTCAGCGAGATATCGGCGATAACATATTTTTCACCGTTTGAATGGCGCGGCCATGGGGTTCTAGTCTTACAGCTCCTGAAATATAAACCTAGGATTTTTTGTTGTATTTTTACAAATTGTGACAAATTCAAATCTAGGTTTTACAAAAAACTTCAGACCTCTGCGATGCTTTTTCAGTGAGATATCGGCGATAACGTGTTTTTCACCGTTTCAATGGCGCGGCTCCTGAAATATAAACCTAGGATTTTTTGTTATTTTTTTACAAATTTTGACAAATTCAAATCTAGGTTTCACAAATAATTTCAGACCTCTGCGATGCTTTTTCAGTGAGATATCGGCGATAACGGGTTTTTCACCGTTTCTATGGCGCGGGTCCTGAAATATAAACCTAGGATTTTTTGTTGTATTTTTACAAGTTTTGACAAATTCAAATCTAGGTTTTACAAAAAACTTCAGACCTCTGCGATGCTTTTTCAGCGAGATATCGGTGATAACGTTTTTGTCACCGTTTCGATGGCGCGGCCACGGGGTTTTAGTCTCACAGCTCCTAAAATATTAACCTAGTATTTTTTGTTGCATTTTTGTAAGTTTTGACAAATTCAAATCTGGGTTTTACAAAAAACTCTAGACGTCTGCGATGCTTTTTCAGCGAGATATCGGCTATCACGTTTTTGTCACCGTTTCGATGGCGCGGCCACGGGGTTTTAGTCTCACAGCTCCTAAAATATTAACCTGGGATTTTTTTCTATATTTTTACAAATTGTTTACAAATTGAATCTGTTATTTACCAAAATTTCAGGTCTGTGCAACGCTTAGTTTCTGAGATCTCCGTGGCCGCGCGGTTCTCCGCGTTTCGATGGCGCGGCCACGTTCAAACCCTTCTAACTTTTTAACCATAGCTTTGACAAATTTGAGGTTTTGCGAGTGAACTTTTACAAATTGTTACAAAATGTTGGCATAGTTTTTTTTTTTTTTTAACGCCATGGCCGCGCGGTTGAAACGAACACATTTTTCCCACTTAGTCTATATGGATGATGTTATAATAACTTCCTGTCACTGTAATTTACATAGCAGGTAATGGTATTCGAATTTGCGTGTGATAGGTACCACAGCTAAAAAGTAAAAATTAAACTTTTTAGAAAAAAACCGACCTCGAGAAAAAAAAAGAAAAATAACTTTAATTTCGGAAATCGGTGGCAAAAACGAAAAACCAAAGACACCGACTTCCGAAATTAAAGTTATTTTTCACTTTGTAGTAGTGTTTTTTTTGGAAATCGGTTGTTTTTTTTCAGTTTTAAAACATTTTAGATTAGAAGACCAACCAAAATCGCGTCAGTCACGAAAGCCGAACTCTTCCGTCGAAATCCGATCGCGTGGTAACAGTAAACGCGTACTACGCAGTTATTCAGTCAAGGTCGCCGGTCGTGGATGCGTGATGTGTGCACTACAACATTTTTTTATTTATTTTATTAATGGCCGCTGGGACGATAAAACGAACTGTGTTGATAGGCGGCGATCGCGTGTAAGGTCTTTTACGCATGCTCATGTTGTAATAAAAGTTTTAAGTAAGTATTAGTAAGTAATTAACAATGATATATTTTAATGAAAAGTCCAAATTAAGAATGTTCACACATACACACAAAACACAACAAACTCACACACACTCACACCACCACTCAAGAGCATGATGCACTCTATGTACCGTACCAGAAAGGTTTAGGTGGTGAAATAAAGGTAAACTATCTGGATGTGTCTTTTATCATTTTTTATTTTAAAACCTCAGTTTAAAAATAAAATGCAACTAAAAACCATTGTAAATACAACAATAATGATTACTTAATCAATTGAACCATTAGTTTAAGCACTAGCTTATTTGTTTAGTATGTGTTTGAAAAGTCACGTCAAGATTGTTTACCTTTATTTCACTACCTAAACCTTTCTGGTTACTCTTCGTTTTATGATCTATTTTTGATTTTATTGCATAAAAATCGGGTGAAGAACTGACTCCTGTAACACAGGTACCACCTAGCTCAGGAGTTAGGACTTCAATTGAAAATGTTACTTACACCTTTTTATGTCAATAAAACATTTTTTATTAATTTTCATTTTATTTTTCAGCAGCATGTATCGCGGGAATTTTCTATGTTTTTCTTTTTTTTCACTGGAATTTCTCCATTTATAACTCAAGAACTGCTGGACCAATTTTTACGATGTTTAATAAATCCCGAATAGTAGAATAACTACATAGGAAAAATTCACAAAAAAAAGAAAATATTCGAAGAAAATTAATTTTCTCGTACATGAAATTTGTACAGCTACAAGGCAACGCCTGTATGTCGGGAAGATTGTAAAAAGATTGTCATTATAGGTGTTCAGAGTGCCGATTGGTCCTCTCAACGACTCAAGTTCAAAGGTAGAACAAGTTGGCTGACACAAACTAACAGCTTATTTCGTGTGACAGGTCGATCGTTAAAATACTAATATATGAATACAAACTATCTCATTTGTCATAAATTGAGTGGATTTCCTTGACCTATCAAAAAGTGGATACTATTAACTATTAATTTTTATATTTACCTATTGTTTGGCGGAAGTCTGAGAACCAGTTTTACCAAGGGGTATCGTATTACCCAGTTACTGGGTTGTGGAGGTCAGATAGGCAGTCGCTCCATGTAAAATACTGGTACTCAGTTGCATCCGGTTAGACTAGTATAGTTGGTAAAAGGCAAGGCAGATTGATTTTTTGTTTGGCGGAAACATATATTATGAGCATCTTAGCACAAAATATCTTTGTCACCAGCTTTGGTTACTGCTGCATTGTTCTGGGTGCTTCTAAGTTGTTCGAATCAGGAGAAATTGCTGACCAACGTTGTGGTAAATGGCGTCAGTTTTCAATCATTCTAATTATGTAGCCCGTAACTGAACTAAATAAAAAGAGAAGTCCTGACTGACTGACTGACTGACTCATCAACGCCCAGCCCAAACCCTTGGACCTAGAAAGCTGAAATTTTGCACAGAGGTTCCCTTTATAATGTAGACAAGGAATAAGGAAGGAATTCCCGGTAGTACGTTCCCGTGTAATATTTTACGACATCCACGTGGGCGAAGCCGCTGGCAAAAGCTAGTGATTTGATAAAAATCAGTAAGCACCCTTCATCAATGGTCATTTTGTTTCACGAAAAATCGGAAAGTATGCTTGTGGTTATGGAGTTACGCGAATGGATAGAATTTAAGAAATGCGTACACAAGGGAAAGTCTGAAAGTGGCACCGATGACTGAAAAGTTGTGTGGAAATCGGTTGTCATTGTATGGGCATGTGATGCGGAGGAATGAGGAAAGGTTTGAGTATGAATATGGATGGCTATAAGGGTAGGGGAAGACCAAAGAAACGATGGATGGACTGTGTGAAAGATGATATGGCTAGAAAGGGGGGAGATGACGACTCGTAGAGAAGTACAATCAATCTGCCTAGCCTTTTCCCAACTATGTTGGGGTCGGCTTTCAGTCTAACGGGATGCAGCTGAATACCAGTATTTTACATGGACGACCTACAAGTATTTGTTCCGGGTCTGGGTGTTTTTCTATCTATAATATACAAAAAAAAAAGTATATAAGTAGTTTATCAGCCATCTCTTTACCATAACTTTAACTTTAAGTGATGAATTGGCTGTCAGTCTCACACATTATTTTTTATTCCGTTTGGTTTAGCTGTAAGTCATCCATAGTTATAAATAAATAAATAAATAAATAAATAAATAACACAAGCATTAGGTTGCTTAGCTTGGGACTAGATGGCGTTGTGTGAAATGTCCAAGGATATTTATTTATTTATTTTGTTTATTTATGGAGCGAATGCCTAGATCTGACCTCCACAACCCAGTTACTGGGTAATACGATACCTCTTGGTAAGACTGGTTGTCAGAATTTGGGCTTCTGACGACCCGTAACGACTGTCAAAGATCCACGAATGACAGCCGGGACCAACGGCTCATAAAGAAGGATGTACCTATGGAAGAAAAGGACATGTTGCGATGACCCCAAATAAATTGGGATAAGGGCAGGAGAATGATGATATGCTTGTGGCTATAGAATGACACTTTCTCTAAAAAATACTCGTGAAAATTTTTCAATTTGCACGATTTATGGAAAACAGAAAAGAATAGGTTGGCATTTGTTTAGCGTGTATACTTCTCTATTACTTTGTTTTCAGATATTTTAACATCTATAGATGTTCAAGGCTGTTACATATAGATACAGCAAGATATTGATAGTCACGTTTTCCTAAAAAAAAAAAACCGGCCAAGTGCGTGTCGGCCCGGACAGGGGTTAGGGGTTCCGTAGTTGAAAAGAATTTATCCGAAAAACAAACTTAACCTTGTTGTTTGTAATCCCAAATATTTTTTTTATGTGATAAAACTACAAATTAACTATTTTCGGACTTTTATTTTTTTATTGCGATGACTTAGAAGCTTGATATTTTTAGAGCTTCAAGAGACCATAGAGTTACGTACTTTTATTTGATATTAATTTCAACTTAATACCTCCACGCGTTCTTGAGAAAAAGGGTCTTGACAGACTGAATGACAGACAGACGGACAACGAAGTGATTCTATAAGGGTTCCGTTTTTCCTTTTGAGGTACGGAACCCTAAAAATAGAGGTAAGAGCATTTCTCATCATAGTTGATGCCCGTGTACCTATCTGAAATTCGGTCAATTATTTTATCAAAATACTAAATGTTTGTTGTAATAATTTATTCCACCAAAAACATTTTCATGTAAAATGTTGCCAAGACGAGACCACAAGCTCGCACCGAGAAAAAGCTATCAGATCTCATGTAGAGCCAAGCTTCTAACTCTACACGCCCTAACTCTCCAAGCCCAAACTTCACAAACTCTACACCTTAGTCAAAATATGAGGCATGTCGCTTGGCTCGTCTTGGCGGGGGCACTCCCGTGCCCCCAGATTTGTTCGAGTTACTCTGTGATGTTAAATAAAAAAAACCGGTCAAGAGCGAGTCGGACTCGCGCACCGAGGGTTCCGTTCCGATTTCTGAAAAAGTGTGCGATTTAGAGACATGGTTTTATTTTTCTTGTAATCTTTACATAAACTTCTATCACACAGAATAATTTCAGATTTTTCTCTTTGCAAACTTCGGAGCTAAAGGGGGGGAACGGTATTTTTTTTACATTTTTCCTCAAAAGTCGAAAACTATGAGGCGTAAAAAAAAGAAAAAAAAGTTTGAGAATGTGCAAAGAGCGTTCTTTTTACCCCACATGCCCTAGTAGCCCCACTTTGAATTTTTAAGACCCCCTTTCAGTCCCTATTGCAAAAAAAAAATAGAAATATTTTTACTTCTTTCTTATTTGCAAAATAGTTGGGTAAACGTCATCTAAAACTGTTCCAAATTTCAAGTTGCTAGCATTAGTAGTTCTTTAGATATCCCGCTGTGACAGACAGACAGACAGATAGACAGACAGACAGACTGAGTCACACCATAAACTCTTATGGTGTGACTCAGTCTGTTTGTCTGTCTATCTGTCTGTGACTCTGTCTATCTGTCTGTCTTGGTTCCGTACCAAAATGGTAAAAAAGGAACTCTCCTTTTTTACCATTTTGGTACGGAACCCTAAAAATATACCTGATGTAAATAAAAGAGGTTATGTAATGTACTTTACCTAGAGTCCTAGAGTTGGTTATCACTGTTATCAGGCATTAGATACGGTTATCTATGTAAACCAGTGTAAACTTAGTTATCAATCTGTTACTTTGGCGATTAAGATTAGGCGTAACAAAATAATAGATAAGTACCTAACTATAAGCAATACCTATCAATTTTTGTTGAAGAAAAAGAATGGAGCTCGTTGCAAAGTAATAACAGCCGCACGGGTGGATCCATCAGGTTAAGCTACGCTTGCCGGGGTTGGTCCGTGGATGGGTGACTATCTTTACATACCAAGACTCCTCCGTGCCTCGGAAAGCACGTTAAGCTGTTGGTCCCGACTGTCATTCGTGGATCTTTGAAAGTCGTTACGGGTCGTCAGAAGCCCGAAAGTCTGACAACCAGTCTTACCAAGAGATATCGTATTACCCAGTTACTGGGTTTTGGAGGTCAGATAGGCAGTCGCTCCATGTAAAATACTGGTATTCAGCTGCATCCGGTTTGACTGGAAGCCGACCCCAACATAGTTGGGAAAAAGCTAGGCAGATTGTTGAAGAAAAATAATAATTAGGTATTCATATTTCAGACATTTATAACCTTTACCTACTTACTTGCCAAGACCGGTCTCTTCGAGATTTTGTGAAACGGAGTTAGGACTGCATTGAGTTGATAAATAAACCTACTCTGGCTTCTCTTCCCAGAAAACATAATATTTTAAATGAGAAAAGGAAAACAGATAAAGCGCACTAAATTTTTAACCGACTTCAAAAAACGAGGAGGTTCTCAATTCCACTATGTTTTTTTGGAAGTCCAGTTGTTTTTTTTTGTAAAACACTTTTTTTTAAGAGTATGTCTTCAGTCGAGTGGGGGAGATCCAATTCCGGTCCAACGAGACTTTTTGGCATAAAATTTTGGCATAAAATGTCCGAGCAGATAAAATTGGTTATTTTATTTGCGGACCTCGGTTTGAGCTGGAACACAATAAGGGCCTGAAGGAGGAGTGGAGAGAAAAGGCAGAGGTTTTATTTTATAGCTCCAGATTTAGTATTATGTGACACGTTTTAGGGTTCCGTACCCGAAGGGTGCCAAACGGAACCCTATGACTAAGCCTCCGCTGTCCTTCCATCCGTCTGTGTGTCAGCGGGAGGTATCTCATGAAGCGTAATAGGTAGACAGTTGAAATTTACACAGACTGTGTATTTCTATTGCCGCTATAACAAAAAATTATAAAAATAAAAAAAAATTAATAATTAAAGCGGGTCCCCAAACAAGTAACGTGTTTTTTTTAAAGTAAAGAATTTAAAAGAATATATAAGTACTGGTAAATATTTGTACGGTGGTACTTACGCGAGTAGTAGCAACAGTCTTACCAAGGGGTATCGTGTTACCCAGTAACTGGGTTGTGGAGGACATACAGACAGTCGCTCCATGTAAAGTACTGGAATTCAGCTGCATCCGGTTAGACTGGAAGCCGACCCCAACATAGTTGGGAAAAGGCTAGGCAGATTGATTTTTATTGTAAAGTCTATTTGTGTAGTACATTGGTCCCTAAATAAACTAAATTGGGTTACATAAACATACACTTGCGTGCAATAAAATCGACCCACCCCATTCTCTTCGATATGAAACGAGAAAATTTAACAATTTTAATTAACAATAACCTAATATATTGTGTACTAAAACCTTCCTGACTGTATGTAGATTACGTAAGTGAAAAAATATCAAAACTGATTCATTACTTTTTGAGAAAAACGCGAATTTAAAAACATACAGATCGAATGAAAAACCTCCTTTTTTTCAAGTTGGTTAAAAATTCAAGTCAAATGATCAGTAACGAACAGTGAGTGTACTAGCGTGTTTTATAAATCAAGTGATGTCAAGAATGCTCTGACTAGAGTATATATACAATTTTTATAATCTGAAGTATGGAAGGCAGCCCCTTTATTCGGAGCGGGCTGACATCGCGCAGCCCTCCAACGACACCAACACCAAGACCAACTCAACAACCCAAGCAGAGCCAAGAAGTGGCTGTGGACCCAGCTGAACCTATCCCCACTCCGGAAATCCAGAACTGGATGGGGTCTATTGAACAATGCTTAAATGAGGTCTGTGCTATTGCTAATGATGGAAAACTCAATTCGGAACAGAAGTTAAAAATCAGTACTCTTTGTCGAAAAATTGGACACGGAGTTTCTCAAATGGCCGTGCGATACCAGTCGCTGAAATCAAATGCCATACAAACCCATACCGCCCTTAAAACCATGACTGAAGCTCGAGACCTAACGGACTGTCTTACAGAGATGAACCGCACCATTCAGGAGTCCTGTACGAAGCAAGGAGCTGGGAGAAGTGATACATCTTTTGCCGATATGGTGAAGAAGGGATCCAGCAATTTTGTTCGTCCGAACCAACTTAGCTCCGTGGCAATTTTCCCATGTGACAACTCAAAGACCAGTGACGAAACCAGGAACATGGTCCAGAACATCATATGCCCAGGTGAAATGAAGTTGAAAGTACGAGGTGTACGTAAAATCGGGAAAGGAGGTCTCATAATCAGCACGGAGACTAAAGACGACCTGGACAAACTCAAGCGAACAGTCCAAACTGCTTCGTCGGAGCTTACCGTCGACGAACCCCGAAAGCGCAAACCTCGCATTGTAGTAATTGGAGTGCCGTCATCTATGACTGAAAATGAGGTCTTTAAATGTATCTACGAACAAAATTTAGCTGACAAACTGCCGACTACGTCCCGAGATACATTTATGACCTCAATAAAACTAAGCCACAAATCGGGGAGAAAAGATTCTGATTACTGCAATTATATACTAGAAGTTCCAGCCGTCATTCGCAAGGCCCTGATCACCCAGGAACGACTATTTATTGATTGGACGTCCTGCCCAATACGTGACTTCACTCTGGTAACTAGATGCTACAAGTGCCAGCAGTACGGCCACGCAGCCAAGTTCTGCAAAGTCACTGCCCCTACGTGTGGTCATTGCGGTGAAGAAGGGTACACCATCCAGGAATGCACAAAGAAAGCCGAAGCGCCAAAATGTGCAACATGTCTGCGCTTCAAAAAACCAGCGAGCCACAAAACGGGAGATCAAGATTGTCCAGCTAAAAAGTCTGCCGAAAACAGGTACCTAAACTCAATCGATTATGAAGGCGCCTAAGAGCGCCACATACCTGTTTTTTACTTTAGACTTTAATTTTTATTTACATTTTTGTTACACTATGGATAGTACCTTAATTACGGACATAGATAACAGTTTTCAAACTGTTTCAAAGTCATGTAAGGTTGAAGAATGCAGACAATATCTTTCCGTGTATCAAAAGTCACTAACCATACTAACCCAAAACATTCGTAGTATTTATAAGAACATGGATAGCTTTAACATTTTTCTTCATAGACTTAACTTTAATTGTGATTTAATAATACTAACCGAGTGCTGGTTATCTAATCGCCAGGATAACCTCCCAGTAATACCTGGGTACAACGTATCATTTACCAGAATCAATAACAATCAAAATGATGGTGTGGTTGTCTATTCAAAAGATTATTTAATGGTCACAGTCGAGGAACCCAATCTACTCGACTGTAAGAGTAATTGCTTGATTATCAAAATTGGTACAACCGCTGCAATAATTGCTATTTATAGATCCCCTTCTGCTAGAAACTTGGATGCTTTTCATGCTTCTTTAAACCAAATTTTTCAATCAGTGAGTACTTTTAAGAATGTTATACTAACAGGAGATATAAATATAAACATGAACGCTGATAGCTGCAATGCAGGGATCCAAGACTATCTTAATATCTGCTCATTCCATGGTTTCCTGCCCGCACATACACTGCCTACTCATTAAAGCGGTTCCTGCCTCGATCATATGATAATCAAATCCAGTTTTTCATTTATTACGCTTGTTACTAACTCTACAATTACCGACCATCACGCAGTTTTATTGACCCTTAACTTAACGCTGCCTAAGCAAAATCGCCCACAGACCAAAACGCAACTAAACATAAACAAACTTGAATATGATTTATGCAACATTGATTTTAGCCCAGTTTTCAATACAGCTGACGCTAATTTTGCTTTATCGTACTTAATAAAACGTGTTCAATCAGCTATATTACGCAACACGGCCGTTATTACAGTAAACAAGAAAAATTATAATATTAAACCTTGGATTACTCCTGGCCTAATTCGGTGTATAAGACAGAGAGATAAACTTCATCAAAGATATAGGAGGGACCCAGATAATATCGTCACTAAAGTCACCTATACCAGATACAGGAATTTTTGTAACAACCTCCTAAAAGATTTAAAGAGAAGTTACGATAAAAATGAGTTAAATAGAGCGGGAAGCAATAGCAAGCAACTTTGGAAACACATTAAAAATGTCACCTATATGTCAAGTCAGCGTGAATCAAATTCGAGTTTACTGCTTTCTAATCCTTCACCTATCCTGTCAGCAAACGACGTGAATAATTTTTTTCGTAAATGTTGGGAAAACTCTTGCTGAGCAGATTCCAAAACCTGACTGTGTTCATCCTTCTTCCCAAAAGTGTGAAAATAGACGTACCCTAAAATCTTTTGCCTTGCTAGATACCGACGAAGATGAAATTACCCGAATAATCTGTGGACTAAAAGATGACTGTGCTGTTGGATGGGATAATATTAGCAATAAGACCCTTAAACTCTTTAAGCATATCCTTGTACCTCCCTTAACACATATTTTTCGAATGTGTCTTTCTGAAGGCATTTTCCCTAAATGCCTAAAAAAAGCAATTGTAATCCCTATCTTCAAATCCGGAAACAAAGACCTAGTTAACAATTATCGACCAATATCACTACTCCCCTCTATATCTAAAATACTAGAAAAAATTATAAACAGTAGATTAGTTAACTATCTAGAGAAAAATGAATTCTTATCATCTGCGCAATTTGGTTTTAGAGCCAAATTATCCACAGCCGATGCAGTGCACAGTGTAACAGATTATATCTCCGAAGAACTTGGTAAGGGAAACCAGACCCTGGGGATTTTCCTTGATCTGGCGAAGGCTTTTGATACAGTGTCCGTTTCTACGCTTTTGTACAAATTAGAGGCCTTAGGAATAAGGGGAACGCCGCTGAAACTTTTTGCTGACTACTTAGACGATCGATATCAATGTGTTAAAATTGACATTATTATTAGCGACGAGCAAAAAAACACAAGTTTTGGTGTTCCCCAAGGAAGTATTTTGGGCCCCACCCTTTTCCTGGTTTACATTAACGATTTGTGTAATTTAAATATCAAACAAGGCAAAATTATATCGTATGCAGATGACACGGCGTTAATTTTCACCGCTAAAACAAATAGCGAATTGTACGAATATGCTCAAATAGGTTTTAATACTGTATCTAACTGGCTTCAAAGCAACTTACTAACATTAAATGCCGATAAGACAAAATATATTCACTTCTCCATCCGCAAACCGCTTTTTAACATTACTAACTCTCATCTGTATGCTCATCGTTGCGGACTCCACTCAGTCAGCGTATGTAAGTGTCCTTTTATCCTCAAAACATGTAACATGAAATATCTCGGGGTTCTAATAGACGAGTCGCTCTCATTTAGACCACATATTGACAGTTTGGTTACAAGAGTACGCAGGTTAATTTTTGTTTTTAAAAAACTGCGAGCAATTGCAGATAAAAAACTTATGTCACAAGTTTACTTGGCCCTAGGTCAATCTGTAATACAGTACTGTATTACTTCATGGGGAGGAGCACCAAAAACTTACTTACTGCCTCTTGAAAGAGCACAGAGAGCTATTTTAAAAGTAGCAAACTTCCATCCCTTTCTCTATCCTACAGATCTGCTATACAAATCTTGTAACGTGCTGACTGTTCGCCAGCTTTTCATATCGCACTTGGTATTAAAACAGCACACCATGCTCTCCTATAACATTGAAAGTACTAATAAGAGACGGAATGATATTGTATGTGAGTCAAATGCATCATCTAAATATGTCTTTGTAAACAGATTTTATACATTTTTAGGCCCATTTCTGTACAATAAATTAAATAGGAAATTAAGTATCTATAAATTAAATAATTACGACTGTAAAAAGATTATTCTGCAATTTTTACTTAGCATACCATACAGTGAGACAGAGGATTTACTCGTTGTCTGTAAATAAAACATGTTAGTCTTTTAAGTTAATATTTAAGTTTTATGTAGTCTTGTATGTTGTTAATTTTATATTTTATAATTCTAAGCACCTCTATAGCCTGAAACACAGGTTCTACCTAGTTCAGGCAAATGAGCAACTGTGTCCTCTTTAATGTTTAAGATAAGTTATTGTAAATCTGCACCTTTCATAAATAAACGATTTTCTTATTTATATTATTATTATTATTATAGTAATAAACAAAATTAAGCTTATGTCAACTTCACGGACAAAAAAAAGTCACGCAGTTTTTTCAAACAAAAGTGATTGATGAGAACATCAGAAGAATCGAGTCGATCTTGTCAAGAATATTGCTTTTATCAAAGTATATGTGTATGTGTAAATAAACTTTATCTTACCTACCTTCACACAGTATAAAATAATTAAAATAAATACATTAATATCTTTGAGCTATCGTCTCTCAAATAGAGAGCATGGGGTGGGCCAATTTTTTTGCACGCAAGTGTATATTCAAGACCTTTCGTTCGTTGTATGAAATGGAATCAAGGGCAGATTTGCATTTGTGGGGCCCGTACCAACAAATATCTAGGTACACTACTTAGGCTTATATTCAGTAGTACACAGGCCAAAGGAATTAAGTAACCAGACACGCACACTACAAAACTATATCCTACTGTACGTACTGCTCACAATGACAGCCTCGCACACATCCCATTCATAGAGTGAGTGCGCTGACGTCTTTTAAATGATAGTGTAACATAATTTCGCAATGTAGGATAGTTGCTCTCGTGGCGCAACAGGTAAGCATTCAACCTACAGTGACAGAATGATCTGAGTTCGAGCCTCGAGTTTACTAAAATATTATTTTTGAGATTTTGTAATTTAAAATGAATATACTAACTGAATAAAGCGATATTCTGACCAGTTTGAGAATCTACCACAAGTTTCTCGCCTACTTAAAATTATTTCCCAGTTTAGAAGCTAACTACCCGCTTTAAAAATATATTCCTGCCTTTAATTGTGAACTTATGTAGTCAGTCTGCATTAGCAACTACACATTATACTCTTTCTTTTGCACTTGAAGTTTGTGATTGTGATATATTGATTAATTTAGACCATGCATCATTTAACAAGATTTCAAAAAGCTCAGATTATTGTTTTGCATGAGAAAAAAAATATTTCTATTAGTGAAATCGCAAGGCGCCCAATGCTATCGGTGAGTGAAATTATTATTAGAATGTATTATTTTATTATGTCACCGTGATCCCACCCAGTAATTTTATTATGATTGTCTGTTGTATCTCATTTAACGAATTGTGGATATGAATAGTTGAATCTAATAGGAAATGACACCGGAATAGTTGAATTTAGTATAATGAGTGGCTATGCAGTTAACAAATAAATACAATTTTTGTTAACTGCATAGCCACTCATTATATCGATAATTATTTAATCATTTCCATTATTGGTTTACACAGTATTATAGTAATAGTTTTTTATCTGTGTTTTGTAATAAAATATTCAAAAATAATGAATATGTTTGTAAATGATTAGATAATAATAATAAAATACAATTTTAAAAGATTTCATTTTTTATCTAAAATATTTAAAAATGTAAATTGCATGTATGGTAATTAAACAAAGGATTTCTATTCTAAATAAAGTATAATAATATTGTTTAATACTTTTTAGAAAAAATAAAAAATCATCATTATATTATATTATTTGTTGTTTGTTTTTTTTATTTGTGTCATTATTATATTATATTATTTTTTATTTTTTATAAGTATGATATTATGTATTTCCTAGGTCACTCGCCCTGCCTTTTTATTTCCATTTTATCGTATTATAATTTTTATTATTACTGACCACTAGCCTTATATATCAATTGTATTTAAGTATATAAATATATATTCTCTGCATTGTATTTATATTGTGTAACTTTTATTTCTTAATTTATAATTTGGGAGGTGTATGTTTAGACCTAATATTTTCACTTTTTTTTTTGTAGAGAAAAACCGTTTGACTGTGGGTGCATTGTCACTGAGACAAGCGAAATAAACCGTCGCCTGCCTGGACCGACACCATTGGCTTACACAAATGTTTCGCCTCGGCATCGTGCGTGAGATTGTTGCCACCCATACATCAGATCCATTCGCTTCGACCAGCATAACAGCAGCAGCACACAACGTCATTATGCAAACTGTACGGAACCACCTGCAAGCAGACGGTTTGACATGTTGCAAACCGACGCGTAAAATTTTGTTATATACCGTGCACCGTCAAAATCGCGGAATATCGGCACTTCGATTGACAAAACAATGTCGTCATAATTACTGATGAAAAATGTCTTCGTCGAAAATCACCACCGACTTATCGTAACATACATATTATATACTACCTTTAAATTTCAGACATTTTAACGTTTTTAAATCTATTATTTTCCTAGAAATAATTAATAATGGTTGGTAATAATTATAATACCTACTGTTCCCGATACAGGTGGTAAATGTTTTTATTTTAATTTTAATTTTCAAAAATGTAGGTAATTCATATCTGTATATAACTGAACTAGCGACCCGGCCCTGATTCGCACGGTTTTTACGACTTGTTAAAACATGAAGGTTTCTATAATATATAAGTTAAATATTTATCATGATAGTGAAAACCGCATCAAAATCTGTGGCGTTAGAAGAACAACGCGGCTACACAGACAGACATGAAAAGCGACTTTATTTTATAATAGATACCTAAACGAAATACTTAATACTTTCACAGCATATTTAGCCATAATAAATTAAGTCGGCGGTACTGTGTAGGTAGGAGTGTGTGAGTGATGTTATTGTTACTGGATCAGATTATATTTGTTATCTATGTGACATGTTTATTCACTCCGCCCATTGTTGTATACATATTATATAATGGTATAAAAAGATGTAATAGCATGTTCTAAACATATTGTTGTATTTATAATAAAACATGTTCACTTTTGATGTTCTTTTTTTTAAATAAAGATATTTATTAAAAATGGTTTTATTTATTTAAGCAATTTTAAATAAATAAAACATTTTCTTAACAAAAATTGTTCTAATTGCTTTAGCTTAAAATAATAAATCGCAAAAAGAATCATCACTTCAGAGATTTGAACTCACACCGTAGTACTCAGAAGTATAATGCCTCATTCGTTGGGCTACGAACGCTTAAGTTTTCAACGCGAAATTATGTTATACTATAATTGAGAAGACATTAGCGCACTCACTCGCACATGAACGCGATCTGTGCGTGAGGGCATTGTGTGCTGTACGTAATGAATCGTTTTAACAGTAGCAATACAGTTTTGTAGTGTCACGCACACTACAACACTGGTTACTTATTTCTGTTGCAGACTGTACATAACTGGTATAATATAGTATACTGGATGAATTTTTCACGTAGGCGTGGATGAAAATATTCTAAATGGAATCAATCATATTTGTAATGATAAATGCAGTACAATCCTTGAGACGTCGAATCCAGCTGTGTATTGAAAAGAATGGTCATCATTTTGAATAATTAATTATTAATCAGTTAAGGTAGGTAACATAAGAAAAATAAAAAAGTATTTTGTTAGAAAAAAAAATAAAATATTATACTAAATGAGCTCATATTCCTTTAGTTGCCGTACTTATGTAATTTTTTTCCAGAATCCGATCCTTATTAGCGACACTATCAAATGGTGTAAGAATACAGTGTTTTTTTTTTCAATATCAACAGGTTCGATTCCTGGCTAGAAATATTGATTTTTCAAAAATCCAATGATGCAGTTTTAGTTTTCATCAAAATCGAGCCCGAGACTCCTTAGAGTACTTTTCGCTGTTCCTCGTAGTTTCCGATTTAGTCATCCACGCCATCTTGAAAAATTCACCCTGTATACTAGCTTTTGCCAGCGGATGCGAACGCGTGGATGTTGGGAATTATCCCACCATTTGTGCGGGATAAAAGGTAGCCTATGTGCTATTCCAGACTATAATTTATTCATGTATTAATTTATCCACTTAGATTTACCATTACAGGACAACCCAATGCGGTACATGCGCTCATCCTAACTTAATCTATCTCTGTGCCAAATTTCATCCAGATCCGTTCAGCCGTTCTGGCGTGATTGAGTATCAAACATCCATCCATCCAAACTTTCACAATTATAATAGTAGTAAGAAGAGTTAAGGTAGGTAATACGCATCTAGGCATAAGTACTTAGAAATAGACCAATCAATCAATCTGCCTAGCCTTTTCCCAACTATGTTGGGGTCAGCTTCCAGTCTAACCGGATGCAGCTGAATACCTGTACACAGTCACCAATCCACGGACCAACCCCGGCAAGCGTAGCTCAACCTGATGGATCAACCGGTGCGGCTGTTATTACTTAGCCACGAGCTCCTCTTGTGCTTAGAATTAAACCATGCTGTTGTAATTTTGGATTGATCGTTATAAAGTGCCTATTAAAAAAATACTTCCGATTTTAAAGACGATTGCAATTATAGGTTTAAACACAAGCGTATTGCAATACAAAACACCTAAATTCTGTTTCGTTGTCAAATACATTTCATAGTACCTATTGTGTCGCTCCTTCATACTGAAAATCGTTTGTTATATCGTTCCATATTCGGAATGTCTGTGCTTCTGCTTCTTCGTCTTAATTTTTAGGGTTCCGTACCAAAATGGTAAAAAAGGAACCCTTATGGTGTGACTCAGTCTGTCTGTCTGTCTGTCACAGCTGGATATCTCAAGAACTACTAGTGCTATCAACTTGAAATTTGGAACAGTTTTAGATGACGTTTACCCAACTATTTTGCAAATAAGAAAGAAATAAAAATATATGTATTTTTTTTGCAACATGGGGTGAAAGGGGGTCTTAAAAATTCAAAGTGGAGCTACTAGGTCATGTGGGGTATCATATGAAAGAACGCTGTTTGCACATTCTCTAACATATTTTTATTTTTTTTTAGGCCGCACAGTGTTTGACTTTTGATGAAAAATGTAAAAAAAAATACCGTTCCCCCCCTTATCTCCGAAGTTTGCAAAGAGAAAAATCTAAAAATATTCTATGTGATAGAAGTTTATGTAAAGATTACAGGAAAAATAAAACGATGTCTCTAAATAGCACACTTTTTCAGAAATCGGAACGGAACCCTCGGTGCGCGAGTCCGACTCGCTCTTGCCCGGTTTTTTCTATATCTAACGATTTAAATCTTTGGACTTTTCTATATTCCCCATCTACTCACTATAAGCATATAAGAGTGAGACTTTTTTTACCGACCACAGTGAAGTACTGATCATCGTGATGTGAGGTTCAGTGAACTCGGACCTTGGCCCACTCACGCAGAGGACGAAGTAGCCTTGGCAGTGAACTGCTTTCCGTCCAGTCGGCGAACGAGAACGTATGGATTTCCTTTAGAAATACAACAACAGAATATCGAGGCCTACTTGCACCGCAGATTAATTGTTCTTGAACCATAAATCACTACAGTCCGGCCGTTGAAAGTATGCGCTAATGACAGTTGCACAATTTCTAAGTTTGTTTGTGCACGTTAGGTCGTTGGTCCCGGCTGACATTCGTGGATCTTTGACAGTCGTTACGGGTCGTCAGAAGCCCGAAAGTCTGACAACCAGTCTTACCAAGGGGTATTACCAGTTAGTGCGTTGTGAAGGTTGTAAAATACTGGTATTCAGCTGCATCGGGTTAGACTGGAAGCCGACCCCAACATAGCTGAAGAAAGATGAAACTTTGCAAAGAGGTTTCCTTTGTAATGTAGACAAGGAATAAGGAAGGATTTCCCGTGACGTTCCCGTGGTATATAATCCGACATCCACGCGGGCGAAGCCGCGGGCAAAAGCTAGTAACAAATATGGATAATGACGGAAATCGATTCAGAACCCTATTCTGAACAAACTACTTTCAGGTCTTGCGTTTATTCTGTTACTCGTTGTATACAGGGTGTTTCTTTTAAGGTGTCAAGCCAGTGCGAGCTGATAGCAGAGTACCATACCTATCGATTTAACCACCATGTATGTTCTACGATTTTTTGTAGTTTTCGAGTTATAATTTTTTTTCGATATTTTTCCTGATTCAACGAGATGATGGCTTTAAAAAAATATAACCTTTTTGGGTCAACTTTGAACAAGAATGTACTAAATAGGGCATTATTTTTTTTAATCGGTCGTTGAAAGTGGTGTATCTGAAATTTTGTTATTTTCATATTTTATTATTTATCTTTGCATATTTTTGTCAATTCTGAAATTTACTATTCCTCTACGTTTAAGCAGAGCTCAGTTGATAATAAAAACATAAATGTTATTTACCTATTACTATCCTTAACGAATACCATTGATATGAAATGAGGGATCCAAAATAACTCGAAAACTACAAAAAATCGTAGAACATACATATGGGTTAAATCGATAGGTATGTATGGTACCCTGCTATCAGCTCGCACTGGCTTGACACCTTAAAAGAAACACCCTGTATATGTACTAACATAGCACATATATGCCACGAGAAACATTGAATATCTCCCAACCACTTTATAGCAAAGACAATTTATTTTCCTTCCTGTCCGCCAGTTGCCAGCGCAAAAATTGTGTCGAGTTGCCGAGCTGGCAACCTGCCTAATCGCTTAAACTAATGCTATTCAGCAAATATTTAGTGTAGGTATCTTACTTGTGTTTTGTTGTCGGTAAGAGGGTAGCAAATATTTTGAGTTCACCAAATCAAGTTGGTACCATCGCGGACATTTGCTGTGAACCACTTTTAAACCTTATTACCTTAGCGCGGTTCACCACAAAAATGTTCGCGATGGTACTGTGAAGACCTGGTACTCGCAGGTCTGCACAGGTGGATTTCGTAACTACAAATGATACGAGAGTTACTCAGGTGGAATAGGGCTGATATCACACACAGCGCACACAGCCTACGCAGAGCCCTAACTAAAATCTATCCTTTTCTTTAAGAGTAAAGCGCCCATTACATTATCCAATTTGCAGAGCGCTAAATGAGTTAGCGTGCTAAATTTCTATTGTGTAAAGGCAGTAGTGATCCAATGTAGTGCGATAGCATGGACTCTGCCGCGCTTGCTCATTTCATACACTAGTTAGCGCCCTAAATTGCATGGTGTAAACTGTAAAGTGTTCCTAGCTATGCTCGGTCAGTCCATAGACTATACCACAGTATAAAAACATACAGTAGGACGACGCCTTTGATGTCGTGGTAAATGCCGACAACGTCTAGACATTGTCGCAACAGCAAGGGTTGTCCCAACTCCCAAGTTTGTAAACGATATTAATTAATTACTTTGTTTATTTGAGATCAACATTATTATTACCATTAACGACATTTGAGTGCCAGCAGGCACTCAAATGTCGTTAATGGTAATAATAATGTAATATTTCTTAAGTTTTTTTTTTTCTAATAATTTTATTATTTTTCTTTTTAGTTTTTTTTTCGATATAGATGTCATTCTCATGGTTTTTGATATCGCTGATAACGGTAACGAGGTTAAAATCAAAATTCAAGATGGCGGCTGCGAAAATTTTAAAATTTTTCGTCATGGGTATCGTTTCCATGGACGGTAAAGCCGATAGTGAAGTCAAAATGAAAATCCAACATGGCGACTTTGAAAATTTTCAAGTTTTTTGTCATGAGCGTTATTTTCAAAAAGGATGGCTTTTTCGTAACAAGCACCCCAATTATACTCAAAATTGACACCCAAATCAAATATTAAAAAAATACGTCGTCCGCCATCTTGGATTCCAAAAAGAATGGCTTTTTTGTAACAAGCACCCCAATTATACTCAAAATTGACACCCATATCAAATTATAAAAAAATGACATCCGCCATCTTGGATTTCAAAAAGGATGCCTTTTTCGTAACAAGCACCCCAATTATACTCAAAATTAACACCCATATCAAATTATAAAAAAATGACGTCCGCCATCTTGGATTTAAAAAAGGATGGCTTCTTCGTAACAAGCACCCCAATTAAACTCAAAATTGACACCCATATCAAATTATAAAAAATTACGTCCACCATCTCGAAATTCACCCTTAGTAAATAATAAAAAAGTCCACCATCTTGACACGGAACATACAAACAAACACATTCACAATTATAATATAAGTAGGATTTCCAAACAGATGGATGCCCTGTGCGATAACCTTTACATTTTTTTTACAATATATTTATTTAAATAAACAAATAAAAAATAAACACGCGTTAGCCCTGAATAACATATCCCGAACTACTAACATCGTTTTGTTCGCAGTTCGGGATCGGCTTACCCGCGTCTCGCCCCTCACACCCCGCACGATTGCCCTGTCTAGACGTCTTCGTTGGACGACTGTATGATTTTTAGACTGTGACTATACACTAATATCTGGTCAGTCAGTCGGCGTGCGCTCGAACAGGAGGACGTACAATAACCTGCAAAATTGCATGGATACCGTAATGTCTATTTTCCTGTGAACGTTTGAGTTGAAGTTTTCGAAAATCAAACTAGATGGCGTTGGTTTCTTCACAACTATGATTAATTATTTACGAAATGTATTACTGTTCAATTCCCAGTGTCACTTGTAGATGACAAAAGTTTTATGGTTTTTTTCATTTTTTTCTATCACAAGGCAATTTTACTTTTAATTTCTACAAGAATAATAAAATCGCATGTCCTTTAAAGTCTTAACTTTACACAATGACAATACCCAGTGTCACCTGTAGGTTATACCCCCGTAAATAAAAATGGGTGTAATTTTTTTTTTATATTTTTGTCCTAACTAAATGCACACAGGCGTCAGTATGTGTCCCTCAAGTTTTAAAATGTTATACTGCTACAACATTGAACCCGTTACGAATAATTTAAAGAATACTGCAAAAAGAGTTAATTTTTTCGCCTTGGATTCGAACCATCGCATCACCAAACGTCGTCATATTCATATCAGCAGTTTCACGAACTAGCCAGCGAGACCTTAAGAATTGTGATGAAATTGTTATCTACTATCGTCCGAGTAACTTTATCTTTAGGTCTCTGTCTAATCGATAGATGTTATAATTTGAGGGTATCCATTAATTTTACTTACTTACGTTTTCTTTATAAAATTAATCCATACCCTCAAGTTATAACTACAACGTTTGATGTTGCGTTAAAGAATGTCACTTGTCTAGGAACCCGTTTGTGTCAGTTGGCAAAATATGTCGTGTCATATTATGAGAACTGTAAATTATCAAGTCAAATTGTAAAATGTCAATATAATTGTATTGTAAATTGTAATCTTTGTAGTAAAATAAGATCAACGTTTTGTTAAATAATAGCAATAATAAATATTATTAAATGTTATTACAATATTTTATTTTTCTTGTTTAATTGTTTATAAATATTACTAAAACAAAGTAGAAAAATACTTTCTTTTAATAAAAATATAATGCGTGACAAAAAAGCACATGCCGTGCCTAGGATTTGAACCTCCAACCTCATACACGGCAAGCGGTCTTGATAACTCCGGTCTATTAAGACATTGATTAACACTTCGTAAATGTTAAGTCTATTATCAAAAGAAACCGATACGAATAACGAGTGGATTCAACTTTTAATAATTAGTAGGTATTCGAGTTGGTAGTTACTTAGCAACCAGAAAAAAGAGCAGAGTCACAGCAGGTAAACAGGCTCGCCAAACAAAAAGGCACTATTAAAAAATTGTAGAGATTTATTTCTTACAGTTTATTATTCACACTTAACATTTACTTTATTAAATATCGTATAACATTATAATATTATGTATAACTTCTTATTGAGGCCATAGCTTAAGTATTCGTTTCCAAAATTGGAAAGAGGATTGAAGCTTATGTAATCTCAATAAAAAACAACAGGAGACCAGATTATTTTATCAGAAAAGTCAAACGGATTAAATGGATTAAATAGCTAGGCTAAAAACTACAATTTGCAATTTTCAATTGCACAAAAACAATGGTTAGTAAATAACATAAAAAAACTAATAATTATGTTTTTTGAACTTGAGGTGTTCATAACTTTTAAGTTATTTAACATACCTAAGTAATATGTTACACAGGTTACACACATAACCAGGTCTCCAGTTAATATAAATAATAAGCACTAAGTAAAATAATATTAATTAAGTATAATTATTTACTAATAGTTCGGGTCTGGCTGATAAACAGCTTGCATGATATGGGAACGCATTGAATTAAATAAATTTTTACACAAATCTGAACCACGAATACCTACTCTCCCATATTTGTAAACAATGAGCCTCTAACGCTTCTGGAGTACGCTCATTTTGATTATTCCACCGTTGAACAATAACACTCCATAAATGATAAGCAACATGGTCTCCTCCAGCACTTTGCACTATTTCCTCGACTTGGTAGCCTGACTAGTTCTCCCAGATCGGCTGCACTCATCCATCCCCACATGTTCACTGTTATATGACCAGATCGCATATTGGGCACTACGTGACCACTTGTAAAACGCGTGTTATTTCGCCGCCACAAACATAAGTGTCCGTGTTTACTGCACTTAAAAGTTTTTTCATCTGTAAAGATGAAATTACTCCAATCGAAGTGTGATCCAAAGCAAACTGTAATCTTGCCCTTTTATGGTTTTCCGTGAGCAAGGGTTTCACAGCATGCCTCCGATAATGCAGCCCTCCACTGTGAAGAGCAAGCGGACAGTGTCAACACTTGTGACACATAAACCAGCATAGTGGTTAGTCGGCAGAAATCCATTTGTTATCATAGTTTGACCACATGAGTTTGAGTTTTGAGCCGTGGTCTACCAGTTCTTTGATGGTGTGGTAAAGAACCCTTCTCTTCAAATTGTCGTACCCGTAGAACAGCTGTTTTTCTCTGCAACAATAAAACAGAAATATATAATACCAAATAATGATTATTAAGTAGCATGGTAAAAAAAATATTGGAGTTTTAAAATAGTGTAAAAATAAAACTACCTACGTTTACACCGGTCTCTTTGGCTATTTCTGACAAGTTTTTGCCTTGATTATGCAAAGCAATTATTTGAGTTGATTTCGTTACAAATCAATATTACAACGCGTACTCATTATGGTAAAATAAGTAATTCACCTGATTACAAATAAAAACTGAACAAAAGGCACTCGAACGAGGTAATCGAAATGAACTTAGCGAATTAATTGAGCTTAGTCATAACTCATCGATCTAAGTATTAATTATACTACCTACCAATTATTTATAAATCCATATTCAACCTACCCTCTGAAGTTTGAAAACTAAAACTCAGAAAATTATATACTCAATACATATATAGATATTCAATTTTAAATTAATAGTGTTTAGAACAGTTATAAATTATTTGAATCATTGAAGAGACAAAAATTAACTATTAAAAATATTTTATCCTTTAAAGTAAAGCAACGCCATCTAGTAACAGCATAATTAAGTTTTGTTAGTCGATAACTGGTTTACGCTAGGTGGCGTCATTTCTCGCTTCACACGATTTTATTTCTGTACTGTCCGTGGAATTTTGCTGGCGACTGTACATTTATTTTTACGTACGTGTATTTTCGTTCGTTAAGTTCAAAATGACGCAAACAACACAAACTGTGAAGATCCCAATCTTAAAAAAATTTAAAATCAGATTGCTCCAATACGTTCACATCATGATCATATTTGACAGTTTTTGTCTCAGCCATAAATATTCTTTGACTCAACACTTTCCGACACGTTTTGACACGTCTTTTTTTGTTAATTATCATTAAACTCGATACCATTGCTATAGCAATGCCAACTTTCTGGTGTTTTGATCAGGGGCGGCTTTACCTATAGTGCAAGGTGTGCGGTGCACGCGGGCGCCGCGTATTAGGGGGCGCCAATCGCCGCGCGCGGTGGTGATCTCTCGCGTCCCAACCTGGGGGCCTACTCTCTAAGTCCGACCGTCCGTCTGACTTAAAGATCCATCAAAACAAGTGTAAAAGGTCAATTTTTCGGACGGTCAAAAACACATCGGGAGTAAGGACAACTGTGAAATCGTATTGCCATTCATACTTCGTTCGGGCCCCGAACTAATCATATGTCCGTGGGTGAGACGGAGTAGGAAACGCCCGTAACGAAGGCCGAAACTACGGACTTCGTGCTTAGGGAGTAGAGCCCCTGGCCCGGATCGACGGCGCGTTGTGTTCCACGCGCGCCTCAAAGAGATGTCAGCAAAATGATGGGGTCCAATAGGGCCGATGCCGCTGGGGTCGCAGGTTGTTCGAAAGAGATACCGTGGCCCTGGCATAGGCAACTGAAGGAACACGGGTGGGTTTTAGTCAGTAAAAGACTGACACGGCCTTCCGCTCCACCCAGAGCGGGAGGTCATTTGATGATTTCCCATCCACAAAAAAAAAGGGTCGCGGGTTCCAAAATGCACCTTATACCCATTCCATTTTGACCGCGCACTTACTAGAGGGCGCTAGGATAATGATTGCGCACGGGCGCTACATACGCTAGAGACGCCTCTGGTTTTGATGGTGCCATATTCGTTTAGCGCTCTTTGAACGATGCGGTTTGGGCGAAGATCAGGACCGAAATGAAGGGATGTTGAATTAACTAGCTTCGCTAGCTAGTCTAGTGTAATGAGTGAGCTCTTTTTTAAATATCGCACTGCAGTACTAAATCTAGCGCTCTGCAAATTGGATAATGTAATGGGCGCTTAAAATTCGATGTTTGAATGATCGAAATGTCAGCCAGTAATATCTATGCCAAGGCTTGACTACAACACAAACCTTTACAGTACCTACAACCTGGATGAAAAGTATATCCAGCTTTATTTTCTTTCTTTCTCCAGGTACCTATATAATATTTATTCATTTTTTTTTTTAAATCCTACTTTTCCAATTTTATTGCTGTGTTTTGATTTTGATTTAAATATTTTAAATGCTACGATAACTTCGTTAGCTTAGTTTTATGTTATTTTCTGCATGCTGTGGTCTCCTGTAAGTGAAGGAGTACACCTACGTGATACTTTTGTTGTTATTACTTTTTGCTTGTGTTTGTGTACATCCTTTGTTGGAGATCCTAATTAAATAAATAAATAAATAAATAAATAAATACCTACTGGGCTACCTCAACCAAATCTGGATGGACGTAGTAGGAAAATCTGGATGGGTTTCGTAGCAAATAATGGAATTTATATCAATGAGAAAGCTTTCATGTTTTCACTAGCTTCTATCCGCGGCTTCGCTCGCGTGGTTGTCGGATAATATCCCACGGGAATTTATTACATTAGTAGGTATTTTTCATATCCCTAACTTAAAAAATGCTATCATACGAACTTTCATTCCCCCTGTAGGATTATTTTTGAGACAAAAAGTAGGTAGCCTATTGTGCTTCCCCAGGATGCCATTTTCGTCTTGCCAAATTTTATCAAAATTCGCTCCCTGGTTTAGGCGTGAAAAGGTAACAGACAGATAGACTTATAATTTTCTATCATATAAGCTACTTTTTCAGCACTTTCAGAAGGCAAAAGTTTTCTATGTTTTTACAGAATTTAAAAACTACTTTCCCTATGCACATTTCAGAACTAATTTAGAACTCCCTAAAATCTAAATTCCCTCCTATCTCCTATCATCTCCTATACTAGAAAGGTTTAGGTAGTTAAACAATCTTGATGTGACTTTTTACACGAACACATATTAAACAAATAAACTACTGCTTGAACCTTAGAGCATTTAACCTATGGAGATGGCATAGCTGAGCGAACCCCTCTGCCAAAGTCGACTGGCCATATGGCCATGCACGTTACATAAAACTAATTCATTTGGCGACAGCTGTCATTGTGTATCGTATTGTGTCGCAAGAAAGTGCTCCCAAAAAATGGTGAATTATGCAGTTTCCTCGTGCGAAAAGCGATCTGCCACTTCAAATTTGCGAAACCATGGTGTTTCTTACCACATGTTAGTATAAATAATACTTTTATTTAAGTACAATGTTGAAATAATCGTTGTTGACATTACGATAGAAAAATACAGTGGTACGTTGCTAGCGCAAACGTAGTACAGGAAGGAATTAAAGGAATTTGCATAGTGCAGGGACAACGTGAATGAATGATTGATACAATAAAATAATGATTTTTTCAGTCAGTATGTGCAGTAAACATAGTTCAGTTTTTTTTTTGTGAATGTATCTGGATAAGTCAGGTTGAAATTTAAAAAAAATATTATTTATAAAATATTAATTTCAGTTCTTTGTGAGTCGATTTAAATTCTTTCCTTTTGTAGGCTTAGGCTATTAAAAAATAACAGTTAGTTCGTTTCGAATGTGAGTTTTTGCAGCTCATGCAATTTGAAAAAAAAATAATCCGCGGTGGAATAATTTAATAATTATTCCACCGCTTTTAAACCCCAAACCGCTCAAAAATAAAATTACTGATAAGGTTATTATACTTCCGCCGCTTGAGGTTTTCCGCAGCCGCAGCAGCAGTGTCAGCACAGCACGCCGAGCCATGAAGGTGGGATGGCGCAAGAGTATCGACACACGTTGCGTCCCACACTAAAGGCCTACCCACCTTCCATGGAAATAATGACATGCCGTCCGGTCTCTTGCCATCGTCGCGTGCCAAGCCATTGGGTTCTAATACAGCTGGAACGCCGACGGTGACAAGGGCTCGTCAGATGATGTCATTGATGTTAGCGTGCCGCGCTAAGCGACCCGCAATTCGGCTGCAAGACAGGCCGTGGTGCCCGAGGCTGTTGACAACTTCGCCACAGTGACAGCGGTGAGGAGATAATAATAAAATTTCGTATACATATATACGAAATTTTATTATTATCTCCTCACCGCTGTCACTGTGGCTACAGTGTGAAGCGTGGAAGTGAGACACATATGTCTCACTTCCACGCTTCACACTGTAATCATGGCAACGTCTAGATGTTTAATGTCATTGAACTAGACTATGGCTATGAAGCCACTATGAACTAGCCCATGGCTATGAAGCCGCTATGAACTAGACTATGGCTATGAAACACTCGCATGTTTTCCTACTAAAATATCAAACACCTCATTTAGTTTATTTAATTAGTTAGCTAGTAAACACCGAACTCAAATAGTTGTAAAAAAAAGAAACCGAACGGGTAAAAGACGTGTATTTATTAGTATTTATTCTTTTGCCAGTTATCTATCCCTTGTGTTGCACCTACCATGTTTTGTCTCTGCATCACCCTAAGGTTGACTGGTAGAAAATGCCTAAGGCATTAAGTTCGCCTTTGTATAGTATTTTTTTACTTGTGCATAAAGTTTTAATAAATAATAACTAAATAAAAATAAAAGTGTTATTTTTAACGAAATAATAAAATTGGCTGTGTTGTTTTATTATTTATATTCTACACTTCCTACTTTTTTGACACGTATACCTACAATAAGCCCGCATTATAAAACGGGGCTCAGTATGTATCCCGAATTGCCGACCCTAAATGCAGAATGATAGGGAAAGGCACTGCAGTGCGATTCTGTAACCATCTCACCGTGAAAACTTAGGTGAAGTGAGCGTCGAGTGAGCTGTCAATAGTGTCAATTCCTAGAAAAAACAAACTTACTTCACTTAAGTTTTCACAGTGAGATTTTTACTGAATCGACCGGCTGGTCCAGCAATATGTTATTTGAAAAAATATTTGACTCTATAAATAAATACAATCGTTCTTTTTCTAAAGCACTATACATTTTTTGGTCATTACTGGCTACCTACGTAGTTTCGCAGGCATTAATCATGTTGCGTATTTTTGTGTAGGTACACACGACTACACGTCAAGCTATATACATTTCCAGTTTACACTGATCTCTAATTATAAGGAAATCCTATACAATGCGAGATCAGCTTATACGGGAAATATACAGGGTTATTGGTAAAACACCAGCAACCTCTTAAAGGGTCATTGTACTCATCATTATGAACAACTTTTACTATGGGCCCAAACACGAAATCGCGAAAAAAAAAATCAGCTGTTCAGTACATTTTTATCTACATCAAACTCGTCAAAATGTAGGGAGCAGCTGATTTTTTTTTCGCGATTTCAGGTTTGGTCCTTCATTAAAAGTTGTTCATAATGATGAGTACAATGACCCCTAAAGAGGTTGCTGGTGTTTTACCAATAACCCTGTATAGCGTGATCTGTAACCGTGCGTATACATACAAGAAATTAAAATGAATGAACATTTATTCATTCATTCATGTAATGAAATATACCTCATTGTTTGTGTCACATCACTAGCACTGTCAAATTTTCGTAGTGTGCTGTATGTGTTTTCCTCGCCCCCCGCATAAAGTGGCAGAAAATGTTGTTCGGTGATTCGCTGCTTGCCATCTCCATAGTTAAATGCTCTAAGGCTTGAACTAATGGTTCAATTGATTTAGTAATCATTATTGTTGTAAGAGGATTTACATTGGTTTTTAGTTGCATTTTATTTTTAAACTGAGATTTTAAACAAAAAAGATAAACTACCTTTACCTTACCTACCTTTACCTTTATTTAACTACCTAAACCTGTCTAGTATAACACAAGTCTTCTTTCCTAGCTTACAGTCATATGTAACTTACCTATACTGCAGACTATCAGAGATGCCTGTACAAGCGTATCGAAGTAGGTATGCAAAACAAAATGGTTCCTTACATAAGGCGGTCATTGCCAAGGTCGTTCAGACTCTAGCATAACTAATTGTTTTAAACGCATTCTTATGCGAACATTGTGATGTGTAATTTCTATTGTTTTCTCGAAATGAATGGAAAATAGACTGAATATCCGTTTTCCTTATTTTTCATTATTCTTTTGCGTTGTATGGAGATGTTATCTACATTATATCTTATAATGTGAATTATGAGAAAGTTGATGTAAACAAGCTCAATACTGAACACTTAATGATAAGATTGATTGAGATCGATAAGCAAGTGAAATTATGCAATAGATGAGTGCATACATAATGTCATTTTAAAACATAATTTTATTATGTGCATCAGCTCATCCAGATTTGCTATGAATACCATCACCATTTGCTACTAAAGCTATACAAATTTGCTTCGAAAGCTATCTAGATTTACTACAAAACCCATACAGATTTGCTACGAAAGATATCCAGACTTGCTACGAAACATATGGACTTTTGCTACGAACCCATTCAAATTGTCTACGAAAGCTATCAAGACTTGCTACGAAATCCATGGACCTTTGCTGCGAACCACGAACCCATTCAGATTGGCTACGAAAGCTATCAAAACTTGCCACGAAATCTATTGACCTTTGCTACGAACCCATTCAAATTGCCTACGAAAGCTATCAAGACTTGCTACGAAATCCATGGACTTTTGCTACGACCACGAACCCATTCAAAATTGGCTACGAAAGCTATCAAAACTTGCCACGAAATGTGTTGACCTTTGCTACGAACCCATTCAAATTGCCTACGAAAGCTATCAAGACTTGCTACGAAATCCATGGACCTTTGCTACGAACCACGAACCCGTTCAGATTGGCTACGAAAACTATCAAAACTTGCCACGAAATCTGTTGACCTTTGCTACGAACCCATTCAAATTGCCTACGAAAGCTATCAAGACTTGCTACGAAATCCATGGACCTTTGCTACGACCACGAACCCATTCAAAATTGGCTACGAAAGCTATCAAAACTTGCCACGAAATCTGTTGACCTTTACTACGAACCCATTCAAATTGCCTACGAAAGCTATCAAGACTTGCTACGAAATCCATGGACCTTTGCTACGAACCACGAACCCATTCAGATTGGCTACGAAAGCTATCAAAACTTGCCACGAAATCCATGGATCTTTGCTACGAATCCATTCAGATTTGCTACGGAAGCTATCCAGACTTTTGTTGTTTTGAATGGTTTTACTATATTTCTTTATATAATATTACAGCGCTGTTCGTTCATGAAACCCTCAACGATTGCTATCAAAGAGTATCCTTTGTGGTTGGACTTGTTTTATTACAATAACTTTGTGATTGCTACTTAAAGTTTAGGGTGAAGCTATCCTTTGAGCTATAAATATACCGCTTTTGGTTTTCAACTGTCGCTTTCACCCCTGCTGCGGTCGCCCGCATAATAAGAATTTACGTTAGTCCTTTGTGAGGGTAATATTAATTCTTGTGGTTTTAATATTTTGGTTACAGTAGATTTTCAAGATGACAAGAGAGTATGAGCACGTAACATTATTATTATATTAACATTAAGTATATTGTGTATTAAAAGTTGCAGTATGTAGGTATTGAAAATGTCAAGCTTAAAATAAAAAGAAAAGCAAATACTTAAATTTTACTAACTTATTATAAAAAAATAAGCGCTGTTAAATTATTCTTGCGCAATCATAAAGTGGGGTTTAGGTACAAAAGGGACTGGTGTCGCCCCACCTGGGGGTTTACTTTGAGCTCTTATAGCAGGGCAGAAGTTGAACGTTGCCAGTGAGAGAGAGTGACGGTGCTATAGGTCGTATATAGCTCCGTCTCTCTCTCACTAGTACTACACACAGCACTAGTAACCCCACTGGGAATCGAACCCAGGGCCTCATTCACAGCAGTTAGCACTTGCAGCCACTAGACCAATGAGGCAGCTATTTGTTTTAATATAGTTTAAATAAGAACACAAATTAAGTTTAAAAAAACCAGTCAAGAGCGAGTCGGACTCGCGCACCGAGGGTTCCGTACCATCATTTATATTAAATTTATGTTGATGATTTCTGAAAAACTGTGCTATTTAGAGACATCGTTTTATTTTTTCTGTAATCTGTACATAAACTTCTATCATATAGAATAATTTCAGATTTTTCGCTTTGCAAACTTCGGAGAAAAGGGGGGGACCGGTATTTTTTTTAACATTTTTCATCAAAAGTCGAAAACTATGCGGCCTACAAATAAGAAAAATGTTTGAGAATGTGCAAACAGCGTTCTTTCATATGATAACCCACATGCCCTAGTAGCCCATTTTGGTACGGAACCCTAAAAACTGTTTTAAAAACCCGACTACGTAAAAAACATTTTAGCTCCAAAAATCCGACATTTTGATTTTTATTATTTTAATATATGCAGTAACACTCACGCAATAAAGACGAATCTAACGACATATCATTTATCAAAATCGGTTGAGCCGTTGAGTAGTTACGAGGGGTCATAGGAACGGACATACATACAGGTCAAACACGTAACCCTCCGCCGCAGTCGGGTAAAAAAACTTGTTTACTATTAAACCATTGCGTTTCCCATTTGGAAGGAATTTTAATGGTGAAATAACAATCTACTAATTATATTTGCTATCGTATGATGCCACGTGTTTTTGCGTTTTAAAATTCCTGTGTGTTTTCATTGATCCGGTGTTTTTGTGGGAGTGTTAGTAGGTACCTACTTCAGCAGTTAAAAAACATGTTTTTGTCAACTCGTTGTTTTTTTTATGTGGTTTATTTCATAGTGTTGAACAAGGTCAGTTATAAAATACTAGTAGATTGTAAAAAATATAGGCAATTTTGTTTACGCATAAAATATTTTACTCTACATCTGGAAGTGTTTTTAGTAAAGGAATATGATGGCTCTACTTAAACAACGACCATCAAACGGTGACAAACTTTTAAATATTTTTTAAGAGGTCTCTTCCTAAGAAAATAGCGATGTTTAAATAAAACATATTGTGTAATTATTTCCGTATTTTCAAACTATTTTTAAGTTGACTCAACTGTGGTAATGACGCAAGTGTATAAGACCATATAAATGCGCCGAAAGAAATAAAGAAAAATTGCGTCGTTTTCTTTAGAAATTGAAAAACACTTTCAGTGCACAAAACATTTTATAGCTATCCAGAAAACCTTCAGGAATTACGTAACGGTAGAAGTAAGTTATTTTTGGATACCCTAATATTGCGTCATTCTTAAGGTAATTTCGACTTTAATTTTTATAAATAAAAAAATAAATTGCGTAATGAAGTTCCCAGTCTGCATCCCAAAATTAAATCAGATAAACTTATCCAATGCTTTTGTCACTATAGCTAGTCAAAGATTGATATTTGACCCATCACTATCTACTATTGTTTAAAAAAAATAGTTTTTTTTTTTAAATTTATAATAGGTTTTACTTACTTACTTGATTGTTTCAAAATACACATAAGTACTAAGGAGCATGGCGAGGTTGCATGTACAATGGGACCCACCGTTAGGAGTATCGTACAGTACGGTAACAGTACGAACTTATAACTAGTTGTAGAACTATATAAAACTAGCAAAAAAGCTAAGGCAGTAAGTCGTAGAGGCTGGGAGAAAAAAAGATATGCAAGGTAAAAGATTATAACCTTTTGCAATTGACAATTCACACAACGCATTTTAACAGGTAACTAAGTCCAAAACACTTGCAAATCGGAATCCAAAAGAAAACGCGGTTGTCTAAGTCGGTATGTAGAATATTCAGTCCAAAGGTAAAGCCAAGTCGTCAAGAATCCACAAAATCGCATATAAAATAATAGCTATTCCACGTTAGCCGTTGAAAACAAAGAATGGAATAACCTCGGAATAACACTAATTGGTTTTGACACTGACAACCAACTCCTATTGACAGCATAACGTTATTTCTACGTTAGCACAAATAGTCGTAATAATAATTATAATATTGTACACTTTTGTATAAAAAATGTGAATGCATTTTTAATATTATGTATGTATGTTTATTGTTTATATGTTTTTCTTATATTTTACAAGTTTTGTTTATTATAAAAAAAATTGACAAAAGCGTCTAGTCTATGAAAGTAAATCTTCTAACGAGTAGGTTGGTTGCGTTTAGTAACTGCATGATGACTTATTTTTGAGTAAATATAAATCTTTTCTAACTTTTAATTCCCAACACCTAGTGACTCAACGTTTTTATATAATACTCTTACAAACTCTTAATTAAAGTAAATATTAACTTGCAAGTGAATGACACTTCGATAATTTATAAATAATGTGGGTCCAAACTCGCCATCCTTCTTTGCCAGTATTTTCATTTGTTGTCGTATTGTTGTCTCCACATTGTATAACACGTTTCTGGACTTATATATTATTGTGACTAAGGCGTAATACGTACTAGGTACCTATAGTTACTAATATTATTCAATATGAAACTGTCAATAACACTACAAATGCACATATATTCATGAATCAAATAATATCGAGTAGCTACTTGACATCGTCTGCATCTTATATTATTGTTAATAATAATAATATATTATCATGTCCTTGAAAACAATCGAGAATTTTCGATGCCGGTACAGTCAGCCTTAAAAACATGTATACATCAACAAGAATTCATTTATAAATGAAAATAATAATTGATATAATTAATTATTTATTTGTTTTTATTTTTTTTTATTAATTGTCTTAAAATCTTAGTTCCATAATTTATTTGTAGCCAGAAAACATACTTAATTATTTATTACACATTGGGTAGGTACTTAATTGTGACAAATTTATTTATCATTTTTGTCCGGAGTAAATGAGTGACCTGTGCTTTGTCAATCTGGCAACGTAACATAACATCTCGTCTGTAATCCTCGGAGGGTTATGCAGAGGAGTACACCCACGGTGCTCTTTTCTCCATACAAACTGATACAAACGCTCTCGCCTGTTTTCTTTCTGGTTAATGACCATAAAGCAATGATTTTTTACAGAAATATAAATAAGAGCTACTTGTATGCCTCTATGTTTTCCTTTCTGATGATATATTATTTTTATAAGAACTGGAACCCTCCAAAAATGGTCAAAATTACCTATTCAGACCGCTGTGAACAGACGCCTAGTGTACCAATTTGACAACTATTAACGAAAAAAGAAAAACATAGGGGCATAGTATATATCCTTCTTATTCAGTTTATGAAATATCTTTTAAATTGGTCCAATATTGGAGGAGGAAATAGGCGAGAGCCAAACCTCGAAATGTGACTTTTTACATAGGCTATTTAGTCGGATATGCAGTTGTCCTTATCGCACGAATGCGAGGGCGGAGCGCTCGCAGAGCGACAGCAATACCTTCTTAAAATACCTAATTTTCAAAAGTCTGGTCGCCCCCATTTCCTCTTAAGTTAATAAGGGGCAAGCCTATTGCCATCAACTGTGCAAAAATCCAGACTCCGGACTGCAATAAAGAACATTCTTTTAAAAAACCGAATCTGTTCCCGAAAAGGCATTTATAAACGCTACCATACATTCACGATAAGTATCAACAACCATACAATAGATGGCTGATTTTTGTGAGTGCTAAATGAAACAATAGAGATCAAAATGATCAAATGTATCAACGCACATGTCCTACAAAAGTAGGATATAAAATACAAAAAAAAAAACTGTCCGATTGTAGAACATACAAAAAGTATAGCGTTTAGGTACTAGCGCGTTGTAGCACGTGCATATAAACATGTTTTCACAACATTATGGCCGACATATTAATTAATTTATAGCCCTGTGTATTCACGCACCAACAACAGGAAGACTCCTACGCATAATACAATCATACCTAGTTTTGAATAGACTTGGCGCCATTTTTGTCGCGTCAAGTATGAATTATGGATCTCAAATAGTTGCTTAGCTACTTACTTAATTTATTATGTAAACAATAGCTACCATAAAGAGAGGTGGTAATAATAAGGCCTTTAAATGTAAGTCTATGAATGAGAACGGGTCAGTGATGTAATCACCTACCTTTATTAGTAGAATACGTTGCTAGAGTATAGGTAGGTCTAGCTGGCAGCTACAGCAATAGGCTCGCCCCTTATTACAACTGGCGAAATGTGTAGGTACACCTCTGCCCAACCCTTCGGGGAAACAAGGCATGATAGTATAGGTATGTGTTGTTCTAGTTTTAAATATCTACCTCTATTAGTGGAATACGTTGCTAGAGTATAGATAGAGCAGCTAGAGCAATAGGTTTGCCCCTTATTACAACTGGCGAAATGTGGGTCCCCAACCCTTCGGGGAAACAAGGCGTGAAATTGTATGTGTTGTTCTAGTTTTAAATACCTACCTATATTAGTAGAATACGTTGCTAGAGTATAGGTTGGTCAGCTAGAGCAATAGGCTCACCCCTTATTACAACTGGCGAAATGTGGGTCCCCAACCCTTCGGGGAAACAAGGCGTGATATTTGTATGTGTTGTTCTAGTTTTAAATTACGAATTTGATTTTACAAAAACTTATAAACTAAGTTAGTAGTCTAGTATAAGATTATAAAACTTATGAATACTTAAAAATTTCACACATACCTAACGATTTATATACATCGCCAGACTGTCTGGTGTGACTTTCATTGTAAAAACTAGGTAAATGTATTACCTATCAAAATTTCTAAAAAAACACAAAATATTCCACAGCTAAAAAACAAAAACAAAACATCATCTAAGTATACCTGCAATCGATCATTCAAAAATTCAAAACAATAATACGACAACACTTTCAAAGTCATCTCTGTGTATCAACGATCACCACGTGGGTAAACAAAGGGGGCGTGTCCACTGACTCACGCGCACTTATGTAACTGAAAAGTTAAGCGCAGTTTTTGTAAACACATTCAAGGTTCTTAGCACGCGATTTCTGGCGAGTGTAACCGGTCGACTGCGAAACAACAAATGACGTAAAATTCAAAATGGCGGTCGTTCTAGAAGTTCTAGGTTTGGTGTCGCGGAAAGAAACTGGCAGCGAGGAGTTTTTGTTGACTTGTAAGCATGACTTGACTAATAAATGTTAATTTGGTGGGTGTGTTGTTTCTGACCATATTAATTAAGACATGCTTTTGAGTAACATAAGTCGTACCTACCGTAGAAGAAATCACGAAAGTTATATCTAAAAATATCTAAATAAATAGGTACTCAAATAGCGTAGTCCATTGGCAAAGTCTCTTCTGGTCCTCCATAAAAGTGACAAATTATAAAAGGGCACTGAGGATGTGCTTGAACATCCCTACTCTCCTAGAGGTTTTCGATATTCCCTACCTATTGTGAGTTGTAAGTACCTAATAATAGAATTAACAAATATTGCTCTGAAATCCCACTAGTTTTCAAGAATTGAAAGTTAGGGTCTAAAGGTGGTTACAAGCGCAGAGCTATGAAGAAACGGAAAATCTTATAAAGTTATTAAGTTAAGCATCACTTCTTTAGACACACGCTAACCGTTTTCTTGTGATGATAGCGACCATACTACAATACCTACATTTAGTAACAAAAAGTAGAAACGTCTGCACATCGTCAAGCAAGATAAAAGAGTCCTTAGGTAGTCTAAAAGAAACCGGTTATAAGTTATGAATATGTTTACACTCACGTGTGCAATAAAAAACATGATTTTAATAATATTAATTTAAATATCATACTGTTCACTCACGAAATGCATCCGGCAACTTAGAATATTTATTTTTACGCCAATTTTTTAGCAATGATCTAAAAAAGTTAGCGTTCCAGAAAACAGATTAGCTGCAAAGCTCAAGATCGGGAGAAGTAGAAAAACATACATTTTTAACCGACTAAAAAAAAGGAGGTTCTGTATTCGACCCGTTTGAAGGTATGTATGTAATATGTATGTCCGCGATTTTCTCAAAAACTAATTAACTAATTTTAATGATTATTTGACTAACGTGATCTACATACTTTCAGGAAGGTTTTAGTATGTAATACATTAGGTAATTATTCTTATGTACGAAGTTAATGCATAAATGTACTGTATCTCTAAGCGGATTTTCATGATTCTTCTTTTCGTTCGTCTTGGGCTTAATTAAAAATTATATTCAACTAAAAATGGAAAAATAAATTTATTAAAAAAAAAGTAAAAACCGACTTCAAAAATCTAAAACGAATAAAATAACTTTCATAAAAAACTTAACAGCTTGGCATCGACTTTAGATTATTAAGAAAGTTATTTTATTCGTTTTAGGTTTTTGAAGTTAGCTGTGATGCAACAATCTAAGTAGGTATCAAAGTAATCATTTTCGCTTTCAAAATTCAATAAGCGAATATTCAAAGCAGCAGAATTTACCATAATATTGAGATGCCAAAAATAAACACAATCGTACAGACATTTCTTCAGAAACTCCAATCAAAATTCATCAACGTGTCTATAGCATTTGTATGTGTCTTGAATACGAATACAAAACCGGTCGGTGGTTCGTATTCTGGTGACAGATATTCAAAGAATCGTACATTTATATGAAAATTAACTGTGTTTGCCCTTGGCAGTAATCAGTGGCTACATTGTTTTGAGGCAACACTTGATATTGATGAGCTCGTGGCTAAGTAATAACAGCCGCTAAAGTCGATCCATCAGGTTAAGCTACGTATGTCGGGGTTGGTCCGTGGATCGGTGACCATCTTTACATAGGTACGGATAGCACGTTAAGCCTCTGGTCCCGCCTGTCATTTATGCATCTTTGACAGTCGTTACGGGTCATCAGAAGCCCGAAAGTCTGACAACCAGTCTTACCAAGGGGCATCGTTATTACCCAGTTACTGGGTTGTGGAGGTCAGATAGGCAGTCGCTCCATGTAAAATACTGATATTCAGCTGCATCCGGTTAGACTGGAAGCTGCTGTTATGTTATGTGTTAATAATAAAGAATATTCAAAATCGGTATTGTAACAGATTTATGAGTAAAAAAACATTTTAAAAGTTTTCAAATACCTATGTACACTGCAGATCAATATATTATTTGTTTTAAATTGAATCAGTAATATTAACAAAATTAATCAAAACAGCGATATATTTGACAGATATTTGCAACGTTGACTATGTGAGTACCTCGGTTAGTAGTAAACTCACATTCCTGTTTTAAAAACCCTTAAATTATACTACCTACCTAAAACTAAACCTTCCATAAGCATTTTTAAGGCCCTGGTTCCAAGCTTGGTTTAGCTCGGTGTGTAAGTGAAATGGCTTTATGGCTGTCTAGTTTGACGCACGAGATAGAAGACTCTCATGCTCACCGGAATTATATATCGTAAAAGTGCAAATAAAATCGTATAAAATTAGAAATTAACTATTTAATCAAAAGTAAGCCATCACTGGATGCAGTTTGGAATTTGACATTTCATGGTATATTTTTAATTATAATTAGGTAGAATTGCTAATGAAGGGATGAACAGCTTTTAAAGATTATTAGGAGGTATATATGTTTAAAGATTTTTTTGGTGCATAAAAGTATGTTTAATTATGTTTTGGCTTCCATCACTATGCGAAAAGGACTTGAAAATATCATATTTTTTTAAAAACCACCTTTTTGATCGTTTTCAGGAAATCTGCGCCTTAAAGCCCTTATTTTCAAGATTTAATTTGTTTGTTTCTTCGCAATGTTTATCAAACAGAAGAGGATTAATTAGAATGTAATTCAACCCGTGATGGAGAATTATCGGGTCGACGGACAACAAACTGCCATCGTCTGTACTTTTATTAAGTACACATGGTCGGAGGAGACTTTATTTAAACACTAGGTTCTGCACGCGACTTCGTCCGCGTAAAATTTCTTTTTTTTAATTTTTTTATTAAGTTATTTTTTATTTATTTATTTTGAATATTTATTTTTTTTGTTACCCCGACCAACCCCGTTACCTACTTCGTTATCGCCTAGCGTTCTTTCTGCCTTTTTTTTCCAAAAATAATTTTTCAAATCCGCCTGGTGATGATGGTTCAAACAAACTCTTCAGCTGTATTATTATTAGTATAGAAATACAAATATAAGCTTTAGTTAGAGCTTGGTATTTTAATTGCTAAATAATTCAGATTTTCCATTAAAATTAGATTTAGAAATTAATTTTTGTTGTTTGTCGTTTTTTGAAGCGTTTTTTAGATCAATTTCTAATCTTTACGAACTACGGATCATTAGGATCATAAATTCGGAATCGATTAAAAAGTAGGTATGTACTATACAATATTTATTTTCACTTAACAATGTTGTGTCGCTGCCCAGCAGGACTAAATTTTACGTCTTTTATAGTCCTCGTTAAAGTAATATTCAACTCAACATCTGGAAAAATCTTAATGATTCCAAAAATAGCCCCTTTAATAGGTACTTGGTTATCTGCTAAATATGTGCAGGTAATATTATCTGTTTGTATGGGTTTAATTGTGGAAGTTTTGTATTTTATGCGTGTTTTTATTTTAACTATTACCATAATGAAACTTACAATACTTAATGTTTATGTTTTGGTAGTAGCAACGTTCAAAACAAAACAGTCACGGTCAAGGTCATTTAAGCCTCGTGTGAGTACATACATATATGTACATATAGTATATAATGGTATGTATGGAATGTATATGTTACAAATGCGTGACTAATGTGTAGGTACTTTTGCTTGCTATTGTTCTGTGTTTGGCAAAAATGTTTTTCTTTTCAACGATTTATACGAATTTAACTTGCTTTGTAATCTTTATGATATTTATGTCAAATGGAAAAGAGAATAGAGTTTAAATATTATCTATCGTTCTTTATTTGAACAACTGGCATGGAAAATTCTTACTTAAATATCACTTAGGTATCTACATCGTTCTTTACACGCGTCGTTTTTAAATGAGTAGGTATTTGGAAACAATTTTATTTAGTAAGTCAACTCTAAAAGGCTTCTCGTTAACTGAAATTGTTTCGTGGATGTTTACGGTCAAATCTAAGAGAGTAAAATACATTATACGTATTTAGAATTTTTATATGTGCAATAAACTACCATATATATTTTACAACATTAGTTTTTGTATACCCTAAACCTGAAAAGGGGTCATTGTACTCGTCATTTTGAACAATTTTTTCTATGGGACCAACCTTGAAATCGCGAAAAAAAAATCAGTTGTTCAGAACATTTTGACGAGTTTGATGTAGATAAATGTACAGGGGGCCTCAAATGGCCACATTAAGCAATTCCTCTAAAAGCGATTCATTTCCTGAATTCCCAGCAATTTATTATGATTGTGCTATTTGACATTAAACGTCAATAAAGCAATTCATAATTTGTGGACCATTTTACGAATCTCCATACAAAACTGTCAAACAGATGAATTGCGTGCTATGAATTGTACGCAGATAAATTATGAATTGTCAGTTTGTGACCGTTTTACGATTTCAAATATGATTCATAAATACCTATTATCCTATTATGATTCTGCCAAAGTGGCCGTGGCCCCCTGCAAATTGCAAAAAACGTAAGAAAATTTGAATTTTGCGGGCTACCTTAGCGCATCAACCTTAATATAGAATGATCCAGCCGTGTGATTCTGAAAGACCTCATTCTAAACTTTGAATCTCAATCCCCTGTGAGTTTCTTGATTGGCATTCTAAATTCAAAGTGTCAAGTAAAAAACAATTGAGAAGAAGTGATGCGAAGTGAGAGTAAATAGCGATGTGAGATGCGAGTTGTTGTTTGAATTTTACAGAATCGACGTACTGTTTTGTGAACTATGTGAACAAGCAAAGCTCGCTGGCTATTTTCGTGTGGCCCAATATTGCTCAAATTAAATATATCTAGTAGGTATTGCAGATTGCTAGACTTCCTGGCTTCAGTGAATGAGCGAGAACATGAACACTATAAATATAACAGGAAAATTCAAAATAAACAACGTTGTCTAGCTATAGCGGGCAAGTGCGTAGGAGTGGAATGTTCAGTTTACTATTTTTATGAAGTTTAATAGGTAAATAATAACGTGCCTACTTATCATCATCTGCCTAGCATTGTTTTCCCAACTATGTTGGGGTCAGCTTCCAGTCTAACGGGATGCAGCTGAATACGAGTATTTTACATGGAGCGACTGCCTATCTGACCTCCACAACCCAGTTACTGGATAAGACGATACCCTTGTTAACACTGGTTGTCAGACTTTCGGGCTCCTGACGACCCGTAACGACTGTCAAAGATCCACGAACGACAGCCGGGACCAACGCCGAGGTACGGAGGAGTCTCGGTATGTAAAGATGGTCACTCATCGGTAGCAGGACACTTGCGCGAAAGACATTTCCGCGAATGGACTTTTGCGCGAACGGACTTTTGCACGAAACTTGAGATTGTCTTGGATTCGTGCAAGTGTCCTTCGCGCAAGTCAAACGTCCATGCGCGCAAAAATCGATTCGCGCAAATGTCTTGTCGCGCAAGTGTCTCTTCGCGCAAAAATCCATTCGCGGAAATGTCTTTTCGCGCAAGTGGGTTCGCGCAAGTGTCTTTCGCGGAAATGTCTTTCGCGCAAGTGTCCCAGATCCCACTCATCCACGGACCAACCCCAGCAAGCGTAGCTTAACCTGATGGATCGACCCGTGCGGCTGTTATTACTTAGCCACAAGCTCCTCCGTGCCTACTTATTATAACCTCGGAAAACAATGTTATAGGTATGTACATACTAATAAGTAGGTACCTGCCGTTGATGCTCACTCGAAGTCGTAAAAAAAACACGCCACTATTTAATTTTAATTTGTAATGAAGTGCATTACATACATACATACATAAACTCACGCCTTCTTCCCGTGGGGGTAGGCAGAAACTCAAGAACGCCACCTGATACGATCCTTACATTCTTACTCCTTTTGCCTCGTTTACGTTCATAGGTATAACATTAGGCACAACATTCAGGGGGCTAAAACGGCCATTTTAATCCGCATAAAAAAACGCGGATGCGGTTTATGAATAATATTATCCTATTATGATTCTGCCAAAGTGGCCGTTTGACACCCTGGTCATACACGCACGCCGGTTGCGAGTCTACGCACCTGACGGCTGACTTTTCTGAAGCGGATTAAAATTACCTGTCTAAAGATAACTTCACGCTTTTTTTGGGGGTAAGCTGGAAATCTAGAAAATATATTTTTAACTCGGTTTTAAAACACATTTAAAACCGAGTTAAAAATAGTGAAAACAAAAAGCGTGACGCACTTTTACAACAACAACAACAAACAAACAATTTTGAACAATTTTTATTTGTTGAGAAAATGATGAAACAATTTCTTATTGTTACCATGTTATTTCCTACGTAGGTACCTAATCTATAAAAATTCTTAGATTCCAGTTACCTACTGCGCAGTTTGGCGATAGTGAAGAAAAAAAAATTAGTAAAACTTAATTAAAATATAGGTACAAGCTAATATTAAATTATATATATACTATACAGTACAAGTAAATAATAATTTTAAAAAAGGGGGAAGAGCTCATAGGGCATCAAAAAATTCGTCAGGGGTTGGCAGCATTGCCACGTTGGATGGCAATGCTAATTCTTTGGGCTAAAAATAGGCCAGCCCTCTGGTCCTGTGTAGACTCGACCAACCGCTTCCCCGCGAGGTCCCGAAAAACTCGATGAGCACTCGGACTCCAAGGCCCCTTTCAACCCCAAACGGCTCAAACGGTCCCAATAAAATTGTTATATTTGCGCCGTTTGATGTGTTCTGCTCCTGCATAACAAGTTTATAAGTTAGTTTGGTTACAATTTTATTAATTTAATTCAAAGAGCTCGCTTTATTTTCTTTTTCGCCAAGTGAAAATGAAAACTGCTTAGGTATATTTGACTCTGGATTTTTTTCGTTTGAAAAGAACATCGGTACCTACTTAAAAGTACCTACGCACTAATCCAAACACAGTAGCAATATCACAGAATATTAATGTTACAGTAGTACATTTTCATACAAAACGGCCAAAACGACTCGCTTCGAAATCTCAGTATACATATACCAGTAGGGAACAGAGGGCTTAGTGCGAGTTTTTATACTTACTCGATCACGTTAACGTAAACGTCAGTTTGTACTGAAACTGAATAAGCGCCGCCTGATGACTATACTAGGAAACAGAATTATTCCATACGAATTGACGTACGTCAACGTTAACGTAAACGCGATCGAGTAAGTTTATAAACTCGCACTAAGGCCTCAGAGGGCTTAGTGCGAGTTTTTATACTTACTCGATCACGTTAACGTAAACGTCAGTTTGTACTGAAAATGAATAAGCGCCGCCTGGTGACTATAATGGGAAACACAATTATTCCATACGAATTGACATACGTCAACGTTAACGTAAACGCGATCGAGTAAGTATAAAAACTCGCACTAAGCCAACAGATGGCTTAGTGCGAGTTTTTATACTTACTCGATCACGTTAACGTAAACGTCAGTTTGTACTGAAACTGAAATAAGCGCCGTCTGGTGACAATAATGAGAATCATAATTATTCCATACAAATTGACGTAAGGTAACGTTAATGTAAACGCGATCGAGTAGGTAAGTACAAAAACTCGCACTAATGCCTCTTATCTGTTCGAGCGCGCGGCAGGTACGCACGGACGGACACGTATTTATCTACCGAGCGCTTCCCAGATAAACTACTGTAGGCTTTATTATTCTGTGGCAATAGGTACATAACAATGTAGGTACCTATAACACGTGAGTTGTCGAGATAAGCCGACTGATCGTTACCAACTAAACACAATCTATTATATGTATATAAATACCTACATGTATAATACATACACATTGTCCCGCTAACTAGGTCACGCGATTACCTCAATGTATCACACAGTTGTAAAGTTAAGGACAAACTTATTTTAAATTAATGATACGCTTGGGAATAGGTGAATTTTACAGCAGTTTCAGGCGTGTTATAACTTAAAGTTACTGTTGTTAGTTTACAAGAGTGTCCGTGGAGTTTCTTGCCCGTTCTTCTTCATATGAACATACTAGACTACGCTTTGGAATGGGCTAGCTAGCTTTCATCTTTCTGATGCCAGGGCTACACTATACGGACATCGCCGTTGATCATCGCGTTGAAGGGCGACAATCGTAGGTGTAGGTAGGTGTAGCTACGGCGATAATTTGACTACGCCATTCACATTGCCGATGTGTGGCCGATGGATGAGGGGTGTGAATTCAATGAGCATTGACGTTGACCGTTCAAGTGTGGCCACTCAATTCATCGCGTTGAACAACGGAACAATTACCGCAATGTTTAAAGCGTTTATGGGCATTGACGTTGACGTATATTGTAGCTCTGGCATGACTGAGCGACCCCTTGATAATTCAAAAGTGCCTGTAATTGGTTTTATTGAAATAAATGCTTTGAATTTGAGTTTGACATAATTATTGACTCGATTGTTTCAGTAAATTACACGAGGGAGGAAAACTAGAATGATCTATTCTCTTCTGCGTGACGGTGGCAATCTAAATTGGACTCGGCCCAGTAATCGGCTACGTGTTTGGCGCCATCAGTTTCAGTAGCGTCCGTCAGTTTCTGTAACATGCAGACGACAGCCAGGACACGCAGGGCGCCATCGTTTACACTTCAAGGCGGACTCATCTGAATCTTCACCTGAACAGGGTAAGCCGACGTTCGTACGGACGTAAAAATATCGCGGCGGGATTTTATCACGCACTGGATTTTCAACTCTTGGTGTTGAGTCGAGCTTCAAGAATCCAACCTAACAAAAACAGAGTGCATCCCAGCGCGACGAAAAACACACTGTTGGATTTTCAACTCCCGGCGCTAAGCAGAGCGTTGAAAATGCAGTGCGCGAAAAAAATCACCGCGATTTTTTTACGCCCGTGCATACGTCGGCTAACACAGTACGGAGTAAAATTTTAGGTATTTAATTGCTGCTCAAAAAAAAAAACCGGTCAAGAGCGAGTCAGACTCGCGCACTGAGGGTTCCGTTCCGATTTCTGAAAAAGCGTGCTATTTAGAGACATCGTTTTATTTTTTCTGTAGGTAATCTTTATATAAACTTCTATCACATAGAATAATTTCATATTTTTCTCTATGCAAATTTCGGAGATAAGGGGTGAAACGGTATTTTTTTTTACATTTTTCATCAAAAGTCTATATATTATTATTTATTATTATATATTTATTATTTCATCAAAAGTCTATATATACATTTTTCATCAAAAGTCTATATAACTATGCGGCCTAAAAAAAAGAAAAAATGTTTGAGAATGTGCAAACAGCGCTCTTTATGCCCTAGTAGTCCAACTTTGAATTTTTAAGACCCTGTTGCAGAAAAAAAACATAAGTATTTTTATTTCTTTCTTATTTGCAAAATAGTTGGGCAAACGTCATCTAAAATGTGTTCTTAACATATCCAGCTGTGACAGACAGACAGACTGAGTCGCACCATAAAGGTTCCTTCTTACTATTTTGGTACAGAACCCTATGAAGAACTAAGTAGGTACCTACTCGCATTTAATTTACTTAATATTTACTTAGGGTCTCCCCACATTTATCATCGCGGAATCGGCTTAAGCCGAGTGCGTATCACCACACTACTCGACTTATCGCCGATCAGCTGTTGCGCTGCGGCTCGTTTCGCCGTCGGCCGGCGTCGCGACGCGTCGTCCGAGCGGAGCCGATGCGAATGGTATTAGTAAAACCCTTATTACATCGACATAAAGGCTTTTTTGACCGGTGTTAGCAATGATGTTTTAATATACCTCATTGGGTGTTAGCCGATTCCGCGTCGATAAATGTGGAGAGACCCTTATAGTCGCAAAACCTGCCTGCTCATTGGGTGTTAGCCGATTCCGCGTCGATAAATGTGGGGAGACCCTTAGTCGCAAAACCTGCTTGCTTAGTTAGTAATAGAAAGTTATAGTTACCTGACTGATAACCAAAAATTTAAATTACCCAAACACAGACGCATTTAACGTGGCAGTCTTTGAAATAATTCTCGCGTATTTTCATTCTATGCGGGAGAAGTCATTAATTGTTGTAAACTAGACGCGAGAACAATCTTAGGTGGGAATAATAACTGAATCATGATTTATCGTTAAATCTCACATAACATATTGCTTGTACTCTCAAAAGGGTTAGCAGAGGTGTAGGTACCTAATAATAGTACACCCACATTTCGCCTGATATGTTTTTTAAGTCCCATGTAATGGGGGGCGAGCCTACTACCATCAACCGGGCACAAATCTAGACTCCAGACTGCTACTGAGAAATTCCAGACGGAAAAATCCAATAACACTTTGCCCGACCTGGGAATCGAGTCCTGAACGTGATGCTCAATAGTAGCGCTACTATTGAGCATCACGTTTTGCCTCCAAAAGCCAAAAACACCATTCATCATCATTTCATTCATTTTTAGGATTCCGTACCTCAAAAGGAAAAAACGGAACCCTTATAGGATCACTTCGTTGTCCGTCTGTCTGTCTGTCTGTCCGTCTGTCTGTCTGTCAAGACCCTTTTTCTCAGGAACGCGTGGAGGTATCAAGTTGAAATTAATATCAAATACGTAAGTCTATAGTCCCTTGGAGTTGTAAAAAAATTAAGCTTCTAAATCAACGCAATAAAAAAATACGGCCGTTTATGCGATATATTTTGATACTCGCAAGTAAATCAAAACCTTTAGGGTACTTCCCGTTGACCTAGAACCATGAAATTTGGCAAGAAGCAAGGTCTTACAGCACAAATAATGAAAAAAGTCCGAAAATTGGTAATTTGTAATTTTATCACATAAAAAAATACTTTCAAGTATGTCATCTGTCAAGGCCCTTTTTCTCAGGAACGCGTGGAGGTATCAAGTTGAAATTAACTTACTAAATACGTAAAGATAAAGATAAAGATAAAGATAAATTTATTTGCTCAAACATGTGTACACATACAAGAATAAAAACGTGCATGCAGGATAACAATAAAAACAATAGGTTCAGACATGTTTGCCACTTAATATGGCGTGCAAATATAAATAATTCATGTTTGTTAATAATTTAAGTAATAGAGACAATATCATTAATTTACCTTGAATTTAGCATACAGTAATCAAATTATATCATAAATGTCAACAGTAAATAAAAATAATTAATAAAATCTATGTCAAAATAAATGCTTCTGTCAGAAATTCCTTAATATTATAATATGCTTTGTCAGTTAGAAATGACTTAAGTTGTTTCTTCAATTGTACATTATTAAGCTCCCTCCAACTTTTCGGTAACTTATTATAAATAATTGGAGCCATGCAAAAAACACTCTTGCGCATAAGTGCAGTCCTACTACTATGCAGACAGAGCTGACTTTGATCACGCCTATTTCTGGGAAATTTATCTGCCATTCGCGAATATAAAATACTATTATTTCTAACGAACATTACTGATTCAAGAATATAAAGCGAAGCTAATGTCAATATTTTGTAGCGTATGAAATAGGGCTTACAACTATCTGTAATCTTCAACTGAAACATGCCTCTGAGGCATCTCTTTTGTGCTTTAAATACAATTTCTTTGTTAGTTGAGTTACCCCAAAATATAACACCGTATCTGAGAACAGATTCAGTTAGCCCGTAGTAAGCTGTAAGTAACGCATCTATGTTAACAGTGCGTGACAGGATGTACAAGGCGTATGCACTACTACTTATCCTTTTAGTCAGGGCCTCTACATGCGCTTTCCAATTTAAGTTGCGATCTCGTAAGTCTATGATCCCTTACAGGTCTAAAAAAATCAAGACTCTAAATCCACGCAATAAAAAATACGGCCATTTTTATGCGACATATTTTGATACTCGCAAGTAAATCAAAACCTATAGGGTACTTCTCGTTGACATAGAATCATGAAATTTGGTAAGAAGCAAGGTCCCACAGCACAAATAAAGGAAAAAGTCCGAAAATTGATTATTTGTAGTTTTATCACATAAAAAATAGCTTTTAGTTTTTTTTTTCTGGCAAAATGTGAGTGTATAGGTACACGTCTGCCCAAGCCTTCGGGGAAACAAGGCGTGATGTTATTTTTATGAATAGTTTTTTGCGAATACAAACTTATACATGCAGTTGGACAATTGTCCGTGACGTATATGTGTATGGGAGAACATGTTTTTCAACACAATGTTAAGTTTGTCTTTGGGATAAATTCTTTTCAACTACGGAACCCTCATTGTGCGTGGTCCGACACGCACTTGGCCGGTTTTTTTTTCATTAAGTATTTAATTTTTAATTTTTTTTTCCATTTCATAATTTTTTGTTTTTGTTTTTTAGCTTTTTTTTTCTTTTGCTTTTTTTTGTTACTTTCGCTTTTTGCTTTTTTTTTGGCTTCGCTAGCGTGGATGTCGGAAAATATCCCACTGGAACGTACTACTGGGAAATCCTTCCTTGTTCCTTGTGCAAAATTTGACGACACGGTTGGCGCAGTGGTTGAGCGATTGACTGCTGCGCAGCATGTCGTGGGTTCGATTCCCGCACGGAACAAATATTTGTACGACCTACAAGTATTTGTTCCGAGTCTGGGTGTTTTTCTATCTATAATATGTATGTATTTACAAAAAAAAAATGTATATAAGTAGTTTATCAGCCATCTAGTTACCATAACACAAGCATTAGGTTGCTTAGCTTGGGACTAGATGGCGTTGTGTGAAATGTCCAAGGATATTTTTTTTATTTATTATTTCAGCTTTCTAGCTCCAAAGCGCTGGGCGTTGAATGAGTCAGTCAGTCAGGACTTCTCTTTTTAATTTATAAAAGATATAGATAAAGATTCTGCCTGCCCTGTAGTTATTAATACCTAGTATCTATATGTACGTACCTGACTGAAATCTTGCGTATTTTCATCCTTTGCGGGAGTAGTCGTTAATTAATTATTGTGAAATCGATGCGAGAGGAAATTTACATGAGAATAATAATGTCCATTTAAATCATGATTGAGGGCCGAAACCGTATGATGTTCCGCAGATGTTCCGCTCCTCGAGTACCGGCACATCATGCGAGTCAATTGGATTGAAATACTGCGGTTTCGCTGCCATGGTTTCGTGGCGGAGGTGTACTAAGGCCCTTATTGTTAAATCTCCGTGTAAATCTGTGCATCTTATTTTAGCAGTCACACAGCGAATTGTGCGGTGGTCCGGAGTCCCGAAATATACCGATCGTTGACGTAAAGTCACGATAATTTCCCAGACGAAAATAATAAGATGGTGGGTCATTACACTTTTTATTATTTCTCCAATGGTTGATCTGTATTTTGGGAAGTTTTCGAGTGCTTTCTTATTTTCTAGCTTATGTGGGAGTTTAGAAACGTTTAAAGAGCTACACACCTCAACACGGTCTAGGGATATTTTTAAAAAAGCGAATTACTATCAATGTGTTAATTATTTATATTACATGTGTATATTTAAAAGATACGTTATTTAATATTCTACCATTTTTTAATGGTTAAGGTCCTACTTAGATTAAAATTTCAGGATTTTATGGAAAAAAAATGAAGCATAGACGGAAACCGTATATGAATTAACTTTTAATTTGTGAGTAAAAACTGAAAAAAATAGAAAAATCATTTAATTTGTGTTTATAAAGTTAGTAGTCTGAGAAAGCGCCCATGATGTTCATAACACATCGGCAACGATTCGGCATGCTCAGAACAAGGTTGTCAATGTCTTGCTGCGGAATATTGTCCCATGTCCTTCTGAGGTGCGCAAAAAGTTGATCTTCTGTAGCCAGATTTTCAGGAACTTCCTTCAGAGCTCTTCTTTGCAGCATATCCCACGCATGCTCAATGGGATTTAGATCTGGCGATTGAGCAGGCCAGTCTAAGGCCCTAACATTGTGTGTAACCGTTCTCGCCGTGTGCCCGGGCATTGTCGTGCATGAGCAGGAAATCTTGCCCCATTTGTGTTCTGTAGGGCAAGATTACGGGCCCCAGCACCTGTTGGACGTATCGTTCTGCCGTCATATTGCCCCGCACCCAAACGAGAGCCGTCCGTCCTCCAAGACGAATTCCTGCCCAAACCTTAATTGTTCCTCCTTGGTATTGGTGAACTTCCTGAGGGTTCTGAAGACGGCTCCATCGTCCAGGAACTCGCCAAACACGCGTCCTTCGTGAATCTGGATGGAAGTCGAACCTGGATTCATCCGTGAACAGCACATTGGACCATTGCTCACGGCCCCAGTCCACGTGGTTCCGAACCCATTCTAATCGTCGTCCACGATTGCCTCTCCGTAAAGGTGGGACCCGGAGTGGTCTACGAGAGCGTAGATTGCTTTCATGCAGTCGCCTTCTTACAGTTTGGTCACTCACAAGCACTTGGTGTTCCACTCGCAGCCTTTGGACCAATTGAGTCGCCGTTGCATTTGGTTGAGCTCGCGCAGTAATTTGCAAAAATCGGTCTTGTCTGGGGGTAGTGATGCGACTTGGCCCCCGGTGCATCTCCGCTACTTCACCTGTGGCACGATAGCGTGTCCACAATCTTGAAATTACATTTTGGTGGGTCCCTATGGCCTCAGCAACATTACGCTGAACAGACCCAGCTTCCAGCATTCCCACAGCTCGTAACATCTCCGCCCTCGTCAAATGTTGGCGTTGCATGGCTACAATACCTCAATTTTAACTTTATCTTTCGTTTAAAAATGAAAAAACAACTGTAACTAAACGTAATTCGTATTGTTTTCTAAATTTCGCACAAATGAAAATTCCCTCTCCTACACATCAAGACATTTTTATGCCACCTAAACAAAAGAATTTTCAAAAATTTGAATTTGGAATTAGTCTGAGATAAAGTACAAACAAATCGGTGTATAAAAGATTCCAATGCGGCCAGTACTTTTCGAGTTATTTAATTGAGTATGAAATATCCCTAGACCGTGTTGATGTGTGTATTTTTATTTTACTACCTAAGCAAATTTTATCATTACCTAGCACTAACGAGGTTAATATTGTTTACTATTAGGTACAAACGTTGAGTTGCACGAAACCAACATTAGTTTAACGGAGACTTTAAATTCTTGCCATCATCCCTTACATTTTGTATCAAAAAGAAAGTGACAGCATCAATTCTACTGATGTAGGTTTCGTACAACTCACTGTTGTTACTTGTTTTAGATACGTAAACCAAGTTACAAATTAACGAGGTGCTAATCAATCCATCAAAAAAAAATATAAATACCTACGAAAGTAAGCCCGGTACGCATGAGCGATTTTTCCAGCGGCGATTTTTGTACGTCCGTGCGTACGTGGGCTAACTCTGTTTGTCTGTCTGTTACCTTTTCACGCTTTTACGGCCGGATGATTTTGATTAAATTTGATTAACCATGACCTGGATTAGGACATAGGATACTTTCATCCCGGATAACCTATTCAACTCTTAGGTTTATCTTCTTTTAGAATAGAATAGAATAGAATAGAATTTTATTTGTATGAATGTAGTTTTACATGGTACGTATGGTGTTAATATTTATTTAAGTTCTAAACATTCTACCACAACTTTATGGTGTACAAATATTCAAATGTCACTCTTAATTATGCTACAATACAATTAATAATCTTAATTATGCTACAATACAGTACAATTCATTTTAAGTCCAATCCGAATTAATATTATTATAATTAAAACACTCATAAATCAATGTCAAAAAATAAGTACATGTCATCTTGGATTTTCACAATTTCATCTTGAATTTTTTGTTTTTGACAGATTCAGGAAGTTTCTAGAAAACTGACCGGCTAGTTTAAAAGTGAATTTTCATAACTGTCGGGCTGAAAAATCTATGTAATTTTCATAGATTACTTTTTAGGTTTTAAAATTATATTCTGGAAAAAGAACAAAGACTTTGTAAACACAGACGGATAATACTTTGACTGTCAGATAAGTTCTTATCAAATTATTGGTAACCTTGTTCGCAGACAAAATAGCAGTATACGTTATCTGTACTGCTCATGTTTCGGCAGAAATAATAATGTTTACTTGCGATTATGATGACATACTAGGAAACCGTCACGGTTTTCCTGATATGCTTTGAGTTTTTTTTTCTTCTTTACGTGTCGATGGTACTCTTCTTCGTTGTTTATAGACAGTAGACAGAGTGTCTCAAACGTAGAGGTCCAAAGGTATAGAGCGGAGGTGGCCAATTATTATAATAATTTCAAAATTTGAAAGTTGGTAGTTTTTTTTAAAATCTGGGCGAAACTTTCTAAAAGTTTCGCTAAAGAAAAAAACCGGTCAAGAGCGAGTCGGACTCACCCACCGAGGGTTCCGTTCCGATTTCTGAAAAAGTGTGCTATTTAGAGACATCGTTTTATTTTTTCTGTAATCTTTACATAAACTTCTATCACATAGAATAATTTCAGATTTTTCTCTTTGCAAAGTTCGGAGATAAGGGGAGTGGAACGGTATTTTTTTTTACATTTTTCATCAAATGTCGAAAAGTATGCGGCCTAAAAAAAATAAAAAAATATTTGAGAATGTGCAAACAGCGCTCTTTCATATGATATGACATGACCTAGTAGCCCCACTTTGAATTTTGAAGACTCCCTTTCAGTACCCGTTGCAAGAAAAACATAAATATTTTTATTTCTTTCTTATATGCAAAATAGCTGTGTAAACGGCATCTAAAACTGTTCCAAATTTCAAGTTGATAGCATTCGTAGTTCTTGAGATATCCAGCTGTGACAGACAGACAGACAGACTTAGTCACACCATAAGGGTTCCTTTTTTACCATTTTGGTACGGAACCCTAAAAAAAGTATAAAAAGTTAGAAGAGACAAGTAAAAATAAAACATAATTTTCTAGACTAGTACTATCATTATACCACTACTTATTATAAACGTGAAAGTAAGTCTGTCTGTCTGTTTATTACCTTTTCTGTTGGATTTCGTTGAAACTTCGCACCCGTATAGACCATGACCTGGGTTAGGACATCGAATACTTTTTTATTCTGGGGAGCAAATTCCTGTAGGATAATTTTCGACCAACATGCGGGCGAAGCCTTTAAGACTTCACTAGCCTTTTAAAGGCTAGTTATGATGAGTTAGTAAGGATTTTTAACCCCCTAGGGGATGATTTTCAAAAAACACCAAAACACGTTATTCGTAATTTCTAAAACAGTACCTACCATTTTTTTTCCTTACAAACTTTCATCTCCCCATTATTTTCGCCCCAAGATGATGATTTTCAAAAAAACCAAGAGACTTAAATAGCAATTTTATGGGTTAAATTTACTGGTTTCCCATATAAACTTTCATTCCCTATTTTACCCCCTTAGGGGATGACTTTCCAAAAACGCTGAAACACGTAGTTTTTAATTTTTAACCAGAATGCTAAATACCAATTTTCATGTTTTAAACTACAAAAGACGATTGTCCATACAAACTTTCATCCCCTATTTTCCCCTTTAGCGGTTGAATTTTAAAAAAAATCCCTCCTGTTCCTTGTCTACATTATAAAGGGATCATCTGTGAAACATTTCAGTTTTTTAAGTCCAAGGGTTTGGGCTGGGCGTTTGTGAGTCAGTCAGTCAGGACTTTTCTTTTTGTCTATAAGTAGGTAACTTATGTCTAGGCTCGCTTTCTTCGATGTGAGATAAAAGAGAGCACCTGAATATTCCTCCGTGGCAGAGTTTCAGTTCATTATGGCAGGAGGTGCCTAGTAGTACTTAGTAATGGCTATTTTATAAATATGTATAAAGTCATACAAAGATAACAGCGTTGATAACAGCTTCTTTTTTAGAGGGTGTGCCAAAGTAGGTACAAAGATCAGCTAGTAGGTATGTCGAATATTATAATAGCGAGTTGACACCGCTATTTTTTGCGATGACAATCGTGCAAAAACGACAAAGTAATGATAAATACACAAGGCTAACGGGTTCAACATAAGAGGCGAAGTACCATAACATACCTATACTTATGTAGGTTGGATACCTTTAATCTTCATGTAGGTATATTCAAATTTCAAATGTGAATTGTACTGCTGAAAGCAGTTATTGATACATACCTATATACCTATGTTATATTATATTCAGAGAATAAATAAATGAGTGATAATATATTGTAATGACTAATTAATGCTGTTGTAAAACCCTGCCAAAATTTGCACGATCCTTAAAAACTTTTCCTGTATATTAAGTAAGTAGTGTACGAGCAATTTTAGAGTTTTATATATAAAATAAATAGACACCGTATGGTGTAGTCTATGAATAGGCTTGTTATCTTTCTATTAAAAACCTACAGACGATGTTATCAGGTTTTGTTATGATATAAGTATTCAGATTGTAACCTGAAAACAAGATGCCTACGTGATTTCATACATGACAACATTTTTGTGTCGTAGTTTTTATGGGAAACTAACTGTTGCTCGAGACTTTGTCTGCTAACCAGGAGGTCATGGTCCACCCAAATGCCAAATTTCATCCAAATCCGTTCAGCCGTTTTAGCGTGAAAGCGTAACAAACAATCAAACTCACTTTCGCATAAATAATATTAGTTAGGATTGGAAGACTTCCTATAAGTTTGTTGACGAAAAAGTAGGTACAAACGCCAGCAGGTCAAGCTACCCGAAACTGTCAAATTTTTCCAATCCACTTTGAACCTAATACTTTAGCAATAAAGATGAAAATCTATTAAAGAATTTTGACAGATTGTAGTAGCTTGATGTGCTCTGGCGTCTGTACAAGGGATGTTATAATATTTCAGTTGTTAGTGTAGGTACCTAACATTTAAATATTTTCCTTAATTACTCAATTCTTTACTTATGTTTAAAAATAAATGTGTTAGGTGTACAGTCGCTTTCATTAATATATTGGGCCTTTCAGGCTTCAAAAATATATGAACGTCAAAAAGTTCATAATATTGTGACAACTATAAGCATCATTAAATTGTGGTCAAGATTTAGATTCATATTATTTATTATGCACCCTTCCACGTGTATATGTATAGGTCATAAGTTCATAACCTAGCCTTTCAGGCTTCAAAAATATATGAACGTCAAAAAAGTTCATAATATTGTGACAATTCTATGCACCACTAGATTGTGGTCAAGATTTAGAGTGACTGCTTTTGCTTTTTCAACTTTTCCTTTGGCTGTATACATGGCTCCCTCTCACCGAGAGGAGACCTGTGTCCCAGCAGTGGGAACATTAAAGGCTGATTATGTGTATACATGTTACTGAGAAAAAGCAGTCACATATTAATGAATCTAAATCTTGACCACAATTTAAGATGCTTATAGTTGTCACAATATTATGAACTTTTTTGACGTTCATATATTTTTGAAGCCTAAAAGGGCCAGTAAATTAATGAACTCGACTGTACACGAGGTTGTTTATTTTCTCTCAGTAACTACCAAGCACCCAAGGATCTACCTACATACTTATACATACTTATCTTAGTTGTAACACATGTCTTTCTTATGTTTCTGTCAACATCCATGGGAAAAAAAAAATAACAACGTAATCACAATTTGTTAGTAGGTATCATGTGCGCACAAAACGGTGAAGGAAAACATCGTGAGGATATCCTAGAACCAAACATTCGAAGACATGTGACATCTACCAACTCGCACTGGGCCTGCGTGGTGGATTACGGCACACTCCCTCTCACCGAGAGGAGGCCTGTGTCCCAGCAGTGGGAACATTATAAGCTGGTCATGCTGTGCTCATGCTTTGTGCCCACTTTTTAGGCTTTCATACTTATGGGGCACAAGAGAATAGTCTGTGTAAAGGGAGCCAGCGGAACCCTATTACCTACTTACTAATTCTCGCTTGCCCTCAAAAACAAAAAAACTTCCGTAGCAACAATGTAATAAGTAAAATAATATACCTACATTACTTTGCTATCATTGAATTTATCAGTAAAAAATCCTTGGAGTAAAAAACTATTTACATTTTTTTATTAATAAGTACATAGGTAGGTATGTAGTTACACAATCTTTAGAAGTTCATATCAGTTTTTCAGTGACTTATGAACTTATGATACTACACTTTTTACATCACACGAAGGAAGATAAATCTATATAAATAAAAAGAGAAGTTCTTACTGACTGATTGACTGACTCATCAACGCCTAGCCTAAACCCTTGGACCTAGAAACCTGAAATTTTGCACAGAGGTTCCCTTTATAATGTAGACAATGCCAATTTATGCAATTTATACACCGCCACGTCAACGGGACGTCAACGAGAACGAGATGATGGCGCCGAAGTAGCGATACATACATTTTACTATAATGGCACCACCGCACACCGCACGCCATCTCCCGGACGACACGTTCGGTTCGAATTATCTCGTTTCTCGTTGACGTCCCGAGAACGTTGTGGTGGACCAACAGCTTTAGAGTAAAGGAGACATCCCGAAATAAGAACGGGACACCGTAGCGATTATGCAAAGCAAGCAGGTAGTAAGTTTTCTTACAGTACCTAACAATGAGAGATAGGTATGTTAATTTAATTCATTGTTTTGAGTGCTTAGAATTTAAAATGAATGACCTACTTGACCTAACTACTCACATCTACCTACTTAAAATTACTACACGCTTAAAATTAATCTAGCGAAATGTGGGTGTAGTTAATTACCTAACTAACTCATCGTGGGATACAGACGCATAATGTTATGTACTTATACAATTACATATGTATTGTAAGTAGGTAGGTATACTAAACTACCATAATAATCCAAAAACAAACTTCTTACTGAACAGCACGGTAAATTATACAGGATGTAAGTGTAAAAGTAGCAATATTTTAAAGGGTCATTGTACTCATCATTATGAACAACTTTTACTATGGGACCAAACCTGAAATCGCGAAAAAAAATCCTCTTAAAAGATTGCCACTGTTTACACATGTACACTCTGTATACGAAATACCAGCTCAATCTTGGCCCAACAGTCGAGGCCACAGCCAACATTTGCACCAACGCACTTGACCCGTATATTCACGTAGGTATATAAAACATTTGTTAGGTCTGGGAAACCGCGTGTTAGCGCATCGCCACGTGGCTCAAAGAGGTTATGTCAGTGGCCTTCAGGTGTATTAATAACACGTAAGCATGTACAGACTACAGTAATACATAACGCAATGATGTTACTAAGTAAGTTAGTAGGTACAGTAATAAAGTTTTGGGGGCAAACATTTAGAAAAAAACAAAAACTTGATAATATTGGGTTCTAAGGAACACGAAAACCATTTGCATTTTAGTTATTAAAGGTCTCTAGAACGAAAAAATAATAATTTTTGTCAATGTACTTTGTTACAATGTTTTATAAAATAGTTTAATATTTATGTGTTATAAAGTGCCCTGTGTCTAATCTTCGCGCTGAGCTATACAATATGTAATTACCGTAAGTAGTATGATACTTCTGATTCATAATAAGTTTTGTTTACATTACATAATTTATGTATTCGTAAATGTTTTATAAAGGCGCCATAGTCTGCACAAAACACCCAATCTTAAGGTTGAATGCTTTTAGAATAAGATCTAAATGTCATTTTGTTTGTTTTGTTTATGTTTAAATAAAGAAATTTCAAATCAATCAATCAATAATATAAGTACTTAATCATTGAAGGAAAAGGCCTCAAATCCTAAAGGTACTATTTTAAATTAAATGAGCAATACTTGTTGTTGTATACAGTTGTATACAGGGTGGAATTTTTTAATCTCACCTGGATATACATAGCTATATGGAGATGAGATTAAAAAATTCCACCCTGTATGTAGGTATGGTTTTCCTTTCTTTATCATGTTTGTTAGAGAGATTTGATCCTTATGATTGACCCTGTCGATTGATGCCATAAAAGTACAGGGTGTTATTGTTTCGGATTTGAGCTGGTTCATTCCTGTGTGTGGCAAGCGAATTTTCAAAAATCTTTGAATGCAGATTTGTTTCTTTTAAAAAAAAGGAGTTAAATTTGCTATATTCATTATTTGGTACTTTCCCTCCAGATGAGGTTAAAAAATTCCACCCTGTATTTATATTTGTAATCACGTTCTCGAAAACGGCTCTAACGATTTCAATATAGGGGAGGGGTTGCACTTGCAAGTTAGTAAGTTAGAGTAAGTTGCATTAAAGGGGTTTACGGGGGCAAAAAATCGGTCTAGCTAGGTCTCATAACGGGGAAAAAATGGGTTTTCTCTATTTTCATCAGAGCAGAGCTTGGTCGCCCAGGTACTAGAAATTACATGACACGAGCAAACTACGCGAAAACTATTTTCAATTTTGCAGCTAATTATGCTATGAGTGAGTGACGGGTATTATTGGGTAAGAAAAGAACAATGTTTTTTTGGAAAAAAATAAAATTTTAAGTAAGTATTTAAATCAATATGAATATCTACCGATACAACGTGTCGATTTACACACTCGTCAAATTTCAGGGTTGATACAGAACATCAAACCGAACAACTTTCTCCATGGGACCAACATCGTAATCGCGAAAAAATTTTCAACTGTCCCATAGAAAACTTACCTAGGTACTCGACGCAAATGTATGGGACAGCTGATTATTTTTTCATGATTACGATGTTGGTGCCATGGAAAAAGTTGTTCGGTTTGGTGGTCTATACCACACCCTTTTTGACGAGGATGCAAAGCGACACGTTGTATAAGTATTTAGAACGATAAAATATATATGTTATTCGAATTCTTAATCAATTATATCATTCTTTAGAATATTTTACCTATAGGCATTATAAATTAAACTTACACAACAAAATATTCCGATGCACTGATTACTGTAAATAATTTATTATACAAAACATTTAATCGATTACAGGTTACCGAGAGAAATCGAGCCGTGGGAACATCGATTATAATTACCTACCTCTACATCGTAACAATTTACTCGAAAAGTCGGAAATCGATTAATATAATTACACTTTAATGAACTGTATCATATACAAATAAACGCCGTTCGTTTCTATTCTATATTAAGGCCCAGGTTCCAAGATTGGTTTAGCTCGGTGTGTAAGTGAAATGGCGTTATGGCTGTCTAGTTTGACGCACGAGATAGAAGATTCTCACGCGCACCGGAATTATGTCGTAAAAATGCAAATAAAATCGTATAAAATTAGAAATTAACTATTTAATAAAAAATAATCCATCACTGGATGCAGTTTTGAATTTGACATTTCATGGTATATTTTTAATTATAATTATAATTGTTAATGAAGGGATAAACTGCTTTTAAAGATTATTAGGAGGTATGTTTAAAGATTTTTTTGGTGCATTAAAATATGTATAATTATGTTTTGGCTTCCATCACTGTATGCGAAAAAGACTTGAAAATATCATATTTTTTTTACATGTCAAAATTATTTACGGTTTATGAGATACACTGCTTTAAAAAACCACCTTTTTGATCGTTTTCAGGAAATCTGGGCCTTAAAGATGGAAATCGTATATACCTAGGTTTTTGTGTGTGTTACCATTACCACACCTAATCGACCATATTATAAGAAAAAGAAAGAAAATACGTTTATTTGCAAACATGACGCAAAAAAAAAAACCGGTCAAGAGCGAGTCGGACTCGCGCACCGAGGGATCCGTACCATCATTTATATGTAATTGTTGTTGATGATTTCTGAAAAACTGTGCTATTTAAAGACATCATTTTATTTTTCCTGTAATCTTTACATAAACTTCTATCACATAGAATAATTTCAGATTTTTCGCTTTGCAAACTTCGGAGATAAGGGGGGGGGGGGGGGGGGAACGGTATTTTTTTTTACATTTTTCATCAAAAGTCGAAAACTATGCGGGCTAAAAAAAAAAAAAATATGTTTGAGAATGTGCAAACAGCGTTCTTTCATATGATACCCCACATGACCTAGTAGCCTCACTTTGAATTTTTAAGACCCCCTTTCAGTCCCTGTTGCAAAAAAAATATAAATGTTTTTATTTCTTTCTTATTTGCAAAATAGTTGGGTAAACGTTATCTAAAACTATTCTAAATTTCAAGTTGATAGCATTAGTAGTTCTCGAGATATCCAGCTGTGACAGACAGACAGACAGACAGACAGACTGAGTCACACCATAAGAGTTCCTTTTTTACCATTTTGGTACGGAACCCTAAAAACACAAAAAAAAGAATAAGTTGGAGGAAAATATGCGTCACATGCACGCAAAACGGCCATCGCTCAGCATAAGGGTGCTTTTCCACCAGAGATGTGCTATACAGCTAGTGTGGCTGACACTGACATGGCCACCATCAGGGATTTTAATTTTGATAACACAAAAAATCAGTTGCTAATTAGTCGACATTTGCCGCAAAATAACAGAATTTGTCGGTCACTGGTTCAAAAGTTATAAGGGTTCATAGGTGGCTGATCTGGAGAGCGACTCCCCAGCTCAGTTTCCACCAGTGCTAAGTATGCTATGTGGTCTGGTGGAAACTGGGGGCCTACTCCCTAAGTCCGTCCGTCTTTCAGGCCGTCCGTTCATCCGTCCGTCTGACATTATGATCCATCAAAACAAGTGTAAAAGTTAAATTTTTCGGACGGGCAAAAACACATCGGGAGTAGGGACAACTGGCAAATCATGTTGTCATTCATACTTCGTTCGGGCCCCGAGCCAATCATCCATCCGTAGGTGATACGGAGTAAGAAACGCCCGTAACGAAGGCCGAAACTACGGGCTTCCTGCTTAGGGAGTAGGCCCCCTGATTCAACTATGCTACGTTTTTTATATGGAAGGATGCGTGCTGTGGATGCGTGCTATGGATGGTTGCGAGGGGTGTAGCTACGTGCAGAGCAGTGTGTACCTGTGTACAGTGTGTACCTCACTCGATACGTCGCATAGCTCGAGCTGCGCATCTTCCTCGCGCAGCTACCTTGCGGCGACGCATCTTACTCGCTCCGCTAGACAGCTTAGCATCATGCCGGGGCCACACTATGCGTCTTAAACGCTTTAAACATTGCGATGATTGTTCCGTTATTAAACGCGATGAATTGAGTGGCCACACTTGAACGGTCAACGTCAATGCTCATTGAATTCACACCCCTCGTCCATCGGCAATGTGAATGCCGTTGTCAAATTATCGCGTAGTGGTGGCTACACCTATGGTTATCGCCCTTCAACGCGATGATCAACGGCGATGTCCGTATGGTGCAGCCCCGGCATTAGTGGAAACGGTCACATAGTTTCGTAGCTTAGCTTTTACATTCTCGCAGCATAGCTGCATAGCTAAGCTAGCTAATCTAGCAAAAGCACCCTTCCAGGGTGCTCTTCCACCAGAGATGTGCTATGCAACCACTAAAAATAGGTACCAAATAAAATAGATGAATATTCGATTATTTAGTTAAAATAATATACATACATACAAGCAACACATTAACAACTCGGCTTTCTTCTTGATTACCAACGTACCTATCGACCTTGAAATTGCATAAACAATGTTATCAGAAACCGGTAGGTAAACTTGTTTACAAAACATGCCATCGAGTTCCCATTTTCCAAGTAGTAGCCTATTATTTATCACCTCATCTAACCTAGCCTTTTACCAACTACATATATTGGGGTCGGCTTCCAGCAAAGAGAATCTTCCAAGGCTTAGGAGCTTCCAGTCTAATAGGATGCACCTCAATACCAGTACATGGGGCGACTGCCTATTCGACCTCCACACAACCCAGTTACTGGGTAATACGATACCCCTTGGTAGGACGGCTTGTCAAACTTTCAGGCTACTGACGACCCGTAACAATAATTATCAAAGATCCACGAATGACAACCAGGACAAACAGCTTAAAGTGCTTTCCAAGACATGGAGGGGTCTTGGTATGAAAAGATACCAACCATCATCAACCATCCGTGGCCTCCTCGATCGAACCGTGCGGCTGTTTTTATTAGGTTGGTAAAATACTCGAAATACATAATCTTCTTCCCCATACATTCCTCTCTGCAAGTTGATTTTGTACGAGATAAACATTTTACGAATATAAATTAGTCGACATCGCCATATCGACTGAATAAACTACGCAGAAAACATCGTGTCTAAGTGTGGGTGTAGCGTACGATAACGATTACGTGTCAGTGTGTGCGTAATCAAAGATTATGTGAGCTGACGGGAGAATAGGTAGAAAACAGATGGGATTTGAATCTAACATGTTTTTTTTAATTCGACTGATCTATTAAAACCTGTGTGTCGTACTATGTACCTCATTCACGACTGAATGATTGGTAGTAATTGGTATTTTGGATTCAAAATTTCCTTTCAGTGGTAAAATCCACTAGTTAAGCCCGTTCCTGAGGTTTTTAAAAGGAGTTTATCCATTCGATAGTGATTATTGGTTCGATTGTTTCTGAACACTTCGTTAAGGAAAAAATTTGCATATTAATCGAGTGAATTACTATCGAGGGTTTATTTGAGGACCTCAAACACCGAGCATAGGGAAGTTAATTCCAGAGCTATTAAGAATTCTTCAGAAACAGAGCATTGGTTATGTAAAGCCTTCCTGAAAAAACTGTTTTCTATCCACACTTGAGCGGTCAACGTCAATGCTCATTCATATAAGCCGACGTCCATCATTGCGATAATCAACGGCATTTCCCGTTGGTGTGGCCCCGACATAAACAATCCCTCAAGGTCAAGTCAACACGAAGTCAGGTCAACAAAGTGACGTATCTGGCACATAATCTATGCGTGTTTTGATGTGGCTCGCTCGTGTGTGACGTGTTTACAATACACAACTTGCGCATGTGTGCGTTTAGCTGGTAAACGTATTTATTTTAGGCACCGGCTACACCCGGTTCAGTCCTCCTTGTCTTTTTCATCGACCAACAGTGTCAGTGCTTTGTGAAATTATAAAAAAAAAAAACGTTTGGAATCATCATGTCGGCATCACCTATTGCGAGGCAAGCGACCAATGTTCAGGCCATTCCTTCAAGGAGGGTTCTCATCACCGATCCCTCGCAGATGCCTGATGTATACTCCAGCACACCTGGAGGCACTGTGTACTCTACCACTCCTGGAGGTAATTGAACTTCTTCTTTAACTATTTGGGTCATAAAACTATTGAGACAAGACAAACACGTTTTGTATCTGTGATAGCACCTGATAGCAAATAATACAGCCTTTCGATAAAAATAAAAATAAAACAATTTCTAACAATACGCCAGCCCTAAAGTTCAACAGCCTGTCAACTAGTTAGAATTAATTAATTACACAGACAGTATAACAATAGTGACTAAGTATTATGCCCACAAGCTTGCCAAGCAACGGTTAGACAATAATATTCTCTTGCCAACATTTGCCTGGATAAAGGGAACTGTACACATACATACCTATTTAATACAGCTAGTACCTACTTATGTATTCGTCCCTCAAGCATCATGAGTTGTAAAACTAATTTTAGAAGCGACAATGAACTCAATTTGTTGAATAGTAACCTTGGTAGGGTTTAATATTGGTTCAACCATTACGATAATTAGGTATTTAATTACATACATTCAGTATGAACGACCTTTATTGTACTGTTGTTTAAAAACAAACTGATTAGTGGACTAGTTAAGATAATAATTTAATACCTATAAAAACAACTATTGTTTTATCGACGGAATTCATGTAACCAGAAGATGTTGCACCTTGTAATAAAACTTAGTAGATTAAAAGGCAAAAACTGAGATACAGTCTTTCTAAAGTTGAAAATAGAAAACCTACCTAGAAATCTTACTTTTCTTACAATAAAATCTTCCTCCAATGCAATCTTACTAACTATCCAAAGATATTGAAGAATACTGAAGGCTACCTTCATCAAAACATGTTGATATAGAGCTAATCCAACCACAAGGAATGCTACTTATTTGCAAACGAGATAATCCATGCCTTTGTTTGTGTAACGCTTCAGATTATCAACGACATATAACTTGTTGTTTATGTTATCACATAAAAACATTACGACCGTAAATTATAGTTATTATACTGCCTACACAAACAGGCTAAAGTGGGCTTATGCAATCTAAACTCAGGCCGTCAATTTAGTTTGTAAACCCACCTACTAAATTCAAATCAGTTAGCATAATCAGCCTATACACTGGGGACACAGGCCTCGTCTCGGTGAGAGAGAGTAGGCTGTAATCCACCACGCGGACCCAGTGCGGGTTGGTAGATGTCACATGTCTTCGAATTTTTGGTTCTAGGGCATGTTGGTTTCCTCACGATGTTTTTCTTCACCGTTTTGAGAGCAGTGGTGATGAAATAATTTACACAAAGTAAAGCGCCTGTCGGGGTTCGAACCTACGACCTAGAACGTTACCACTGGGCCACCACTGCTCTCAAATCAGTTGAACATTACTCACCGGACACTAAAGAATCTAAGGATTTTAAACGCTCTAATCCAGAGTAGGTACTATCAAGAACTCTCTTAGGGACTAACTGAGGCCACTGAGGGCAAAAAAGCTCATAACCTTACTCTAAAAAGGACTAACTCAGCGCACCAATTCATACTTCTGGGGTCCAACTCCGACTTGAGTGTACCTACTATAAATTAAAGGATCAGCTATTAAGCTTAAACGTAGCAATTTCCTAACCTAACCTAACATGTCGCCGATAATCTCCGAAGGGTTATGCAGAGCTGAACAGCCACATTGCACCCAAACTCAAACTCAAACTCAAACTCAAAGCATTTATTTCAAATAAACCAATTACAGGCACTTTTGAATTGTCAAAGGGTCGGTCTTGGGTCGGTCAGTCAGAAAAATGAAGCTAGATTGCCCATTCCAAAGCGTAGATCCTATGGAGAAGAACGGGCAAGAAACTCCACGGACACTCTTTTAAAATCAAATATTTTACAAAATATTGGTTACATCGTTCATATTGAAAATATACATGTGAGAACAATGTAGAAAGACGTGCACGTTAAAAGCGTCCGTAGTAAAAATAAAAAAAAAGATAAAAACTAAAAACAACTACTTAAATTTAAAAAAAAATAAAAAATTAAAATAAGCCGTGGCAGCTAAGAGACGACCAGTCCCAACTGACGGCGCCCGTTCACGAACATGACGCATGGATCAGCACCAATTAGCTCAACCATTTTGAAGGGAACTTAATGATCCAACACACACGCCACCACCAGCGAGACATTTGAGTGAGCATGACATACTCTCAACCGCCAGGGCACATTCAAGTCAGTGAAAGACGAACCCAGTAAAAGGTAGCTTTATATTAGCACCAGTTATGTTTAAGCCCCCTGTAATAGGAGGCGAGCTTATTACCACCATCCTAACCTATAAAACGTAAACGTGATTTCATTACATAAACATGCCACATGGCGATATTAACTGTGTTATGCTAGTTATGTAACGACTTGGCAACTAGTCGTACACAATCGGCTGTTTGTTTATGATAATGGAACAACTATGTCCACTTAGCGTGCGTCTGCGCACACTGGGACACAATGACATTATTAATAATCTGTGGAAGTTTTTCGATTATTTGTTGCTAATTATACAGATTGTGTCTTGTTTTGTATCAGGTTTTAATATTGTTTATCTTGAGTTTTTTTCGACGATTTATAATTTTATTTAATCATAAACACCATTTCCGTATAAGTACGTAGGTACCTACTTCATTGGTGTTTTCTGTTACCTAAGTTGTTTATTATTCGAAACCCGCTTTAATAAAATATCAGAACTTCGTCGTTTATTCAAAAATCTGCATACTTATACATATTATTATGTAAATTAAGCAGAATACCGATTTTTATTACCAAATAAAAAAGATACCGTTCAAAACACACGTTATCGACGATGACTTAGAAACCAATTTCATAGTAATATTCTTATTTTTTCTTAGTGTAGGTAATCATTACGAATTTTCATTAAAAACCGCATAAAAGCCAGGATTTTTAAAGATCATTAAAAGCGAAGTCCTTATCAGCTCAGAGAAAGCGCTTTCAAACGGCTTAAGAGTCATTAGGAACCACCTTATCTCCAGAATCAAAATGACGGGGAATGTCACTTAGGTACCTACTGTTACCTATATTCAGTTATTTTTTTGACTTAGCCATTGCTTCGGTACCTACCTCATCACAAGTTTTATAAAATACCTATTTTCGGAAGTTTTCCATTAAATCAATTCTTTAGCAAATACTCTAGTGCAACCTTGATTATTTTACTATAATTATTTTATTTATCTACTAACACGTTATCGAATACTCGATGTCCATGAGTAATCTGCAAGACTTCGTAAAAGTTGTGGCACCCATGTAAACAGCCACTTCTATTTGAAAGTGGAAACCGGTAGAATTTCTGTTTGATTATTTGAATTGGAAAAAGACGGTTATTGATACGGAGAAACCGGCTAGGAAATTGGATATTTCTTTAGCTTGAATTTACCTAATTGGTTCGAGTAATTTAAGAGTCATTGGCCAAAAAAGGCACCCTTTTTTGACCCGACTCCTTTTTTTTCCTTTTGCTTCACTAGCAAACAACCACCAAAAAAAAAAGGAGTTGGGTCATATAAAAGACTAGAATTCCCTTAACGTTTTGCTATCAATGAATGCAGGCAATTACTATTAGGTTAGGTTAGGCAGATAGAGTTCATAATCATTAAAAAAGACTAGCAATTTCTCTTAAGGGCCCCACATAATTATGAAACAGTCCGCCGGCAGTCCGTCCACTCACATAAAAACTGGCGGTCGATTTTTGATGAGTGGACCGCTTGTTGGCCCACTGCCGGGGGACTGTAAATATGTGGGACCCATTAGAAAAGCCAGGCCTTTCATTATATTAAGAAGAACATAATAATATAAATATTAGTAAACATGTTAAAAAAAGATGTGCGTACGATACTGCATATTTTAAACAAAACAAGCAATATCAAAACATTGACGCGTGGAAATGCCGAAATATATTTCGAATAATATTTTCGTCGAAAATACGCGACTGTCTTCCTGGTAAATTCATTAAACGTTAGGTCGTATGACATAACAGTTTGAACATCTTTGAACTTCGCAAAATATTTATGAATAGAATGAAATCAATTTAAATACAATTGGCAATTGGCTTGTATATAATTAGACACTATATTTAAATAATAATATTGTATGTAGGTACATAGTTTAATGAGTATGGTGATTGAGAAAACTAAAACTTCACTTCTTACATGTTCCGTACAAAAATACCAATTTTATATGTTAATGATAAGCAACTCAAAATTTTTTTTAGGAATTTATGATAAGTATTATTGTTGTGACTTTTATTAATATCTTCTATTTACTTCTTTTCAGGCACGAGGATAGTATACGAGAGGTCGTTTATGATGTCGCTACGGCATTCACCGATCTCGCAGACCCCACCGAAGTGCGCGTTACCAGCCGCAATGCTAAAGAATCCTAGCTCCGTCCCGAATGTCATACAACCGTCCGCGGCGCAAAAGGCGCGCTCCAACTCAATCTCATTCGACGAGTCGCAAGAAACATTCAGCATGGATCTCTAATAGGTTAAGATATAAGTCATTACAAAAAAACTTATGCTTTATTGTATGTACAATTTCATAATGTAAGTTCTAAATACCACGTGTGCGCTTACTTTATGTCTCTTCCGTACCTTAAGTGTCAGTTTTGTTTAACTTAGGACCAAGAAATTAAAGTAGCAACTATTTTAATAATACTTCATGTCCTAAGTAGTTATTTTTAAGTTAGTTTTAGCTCTTAAATGCGTGACTGAACATTATAATAGCGTTCAAAACGCGGTCCTTTGCCACGCCCGCCAAAAAACAATAAAAAAAATATAAAAGAGTACAGATAAAAATACTAATAAAAATATTACATCAATTCTTATTGGAATGGATGCGTTCATAGTATGAGACCAAAAATGTATTTATTGTTTAAAAAAATGTGGCAAAAGATAATTTGTAAATAATTGTTAGTTTTATGCGTGTAACGCACACTGTAGGTGCTTAGTATTTTTATATTAAAAGCAAGTGCCATTACATGGAAGTTAATTCTAGTGACATAATTTCCTTCCGACTGGTGTTGCTGACATTGTTATGAAATCTCAGATTTTTAATATTGTCTGGGTTTTGCGATATTAATTTGTTTAAGAATAAATCGGTCACAGATTATTGAAATCTTGTAAGTCAAATTGTATTATTACGGTAGGAATCTGAAAATTTAGGAATTAATCAAATTTATGTTTCTATTGTATGTTGGGCTATCAAAGCTTTCTGAGGTACTTTGCGGGATTTTTTAAACTTTCAAGCTTTAGGAATACTGCATTGGATTGTCAGTCTGACTTTAATGACTTACTAGCCCTAGATTAAGGACTTACTTGTTGAAATGTTGTTCCAAAGCATTTAATTACTTATATCTGTAATGAAAATGATGGTAGATGCCCATTATCTCTCTTGTTAAATGTAAGTGCATGTTCCACTTCTGTGGATGCTTTTAGTATACCTAGTGTGTGTATACTATGTTGATATTACAATATATATACGACTGCCAGTATAATAATTATGGAAATAAATACAATTAAATTTTAATGTTTGATTTACCTTAATTTAAGCCTCCCTCTATACTATTATCAAATAGATACACACTCCATCTCATTTGAAGCTAACAAGATGTGCAAAACAATACCTAACCGAAATCTAAACAAAAAAATAAAAATCGAACACCGCCGTAGGCATACGGTGTCCAGGCGTACCTATTCTGCTTAAAAAGATGGATGTTATTAGTATTCGAGGTTTAACTCGGAGTGGTTTCAGTCTTATCTTACAGACCACATACAAAGGATCCGCATGAGTGACAAGTAGCAGCAGCTATGACAGCCTAAACTACGGAGTTCCCCAGGGCAGTGTACTCGGGCCGATACTCTTTATCATATACATAAACAGCCTTTGCACATTTGAACTGGACCGAGCAAAGATATTCGCTTACGCTGACGATATCGCCATAGTTTTATTAACACGGGTGTAAACCTCGTTTCCAGTTGGCTTACCCACAATCTACCGAAGAAAACTAAGGTTGTGAATTTTAGCGTCAGCATTTTAGAACTTCCTGCCCGAACCATCTCTTAGTTATATTGCACTCCTGTGATAGTAATCACCCCAGAAGATATACGGTCTGCCCAAATCTCGAGCAAGTCAAATACATCAGGTATCTCGGCGTTCACATAGACCAATGTCTTAAAGAGGATGTAATTGGTCTTGTTAGAAAGCTTATACACATTTTCAAAAAACATGGGCCGGATTACTAGCACCACTGTTTTGAAAATGCTTTATCATGCACTCTGCCTATTTGTTCTCAACCATAATATAGGGCATCACACTGTCAATATGGCGTCGACAAGACAAAAATATTTCTGGTTTTTCTCACGGTTTAAATGCGTTTACGCTGAACCGAATCGGGGTGCCCTGACTGCACGGAGTCTTTTGGCTGCTGCCCCTAGAGTGTATATAAAAATCCGGAGGCGTGAAAGGAGGGCAGCCCCGCCCGCTGTAACAAAGCATAGTGTGCGAGCCGTAGCGGTTGAGGCTGGTCGCCAGGGCAAACCAGCAAGCCGAAGCTGCGGAGGTAAGCATGGTTGCCTATCCTTTGTTACGTAAGATCGAAGAAGTTGCTAATCCCACAGCGCCGGAAACGAAGCAGATGACCCTATTGTATAAATGACCAAAGTATCAGCCAGCCAGTTAATTAAAATGTTGTTTTAGACGCAGCGGCTGCATATCATTCAGGCCGCTAGTTGAAGGCGTCGTTTAGTGAAAAGGCTAGGCGGTTGACCAAACGGCTAATTAAACCAGTTGGCTGCGATATATCCACTATGTAGGTACCTACTTAATAATCTTGTAAGACGATGGAGACTAATTTCCACGACACAGGGAATCCTAGTATGGAGGCTATAGCTATCTATGGCTGGCTATTTGAGTTCTGTAATGCTCTCTGGAACAATACTTTTTTAAATTAAACGTGCAGGACACGATAATAATACTTATCTATATATAGGATGACCGGTAATTAGTGACCGATACTTAAATACATGATTATACTCATGATAACAAACAAATTTTACTATGGGACCAAACCTGAAATCGCGAAAAAAATCATCTGCCCTATACATTCATGTGCGCATAACTCGTCAAAATGTAGGGAGCAGCTGATTTTTTTCTCGCGATTTCAGGTTTGGTCCCATAGTAAAAGTTGTTTGTTATCATGAGCACAATCATGTGTTTAGGTCAATCAATCTGCCTAGCCTTTTCCCAACTATGTTGGGGTCGGCTTCCAGTCTAACCGGATGCAGCTGAATACCAGTATTTTACATGGAGCGACTGCCTATCTGACCTCCACAACCCATTAACTGGGTAATACGATACCCCTTGGTAAGACTGGTGATCAGACTTTCAGGCTTCTGACGACCCGTAACGACTGTCAAAGATCTACGAATGGCAGCCAGGACCAACGGCTTAACGTGCTTTCCGAGGCACGGAGGAGTCTCGGTATGTAAAGATGGTCACCCATCCACAGACCAACCCCGGCAAGCGTAGCTTAACCTGATGGATCGACTCGTACGGCTGTTATAACTTAGCCACGAGCTCCTCTGTGTGTCATGTCATCAATCATGTGTTTAGGTATCGGTCACTAATTACCAGTCGCCTTTTAAGTATATATAAAAGAAAGTCGTGTTAGTTACACTATTTATACCTCAATAACGGCTGAACCGATTTGGCTGAATATTGGTGGGGAGGTAGCTTAGAACCAGGAGAAGACCATAGGATACTTAAAAAAAACGGATTAAACGTGGTATAACAACGGCAACGGCTGGACCGATTTAGATGAAATTTTGTGTGTATATCTGAATGGTTCCTGGATAGTTTGAAAACACAATTGGACCTGGTAGGTGGCGCTGCAGTCGGGTTCTAGGATCGTTCAGACAGGACAACGTCTGTCGGGTCCGCTAGTTAGTAATAATTCTGAATGAAGGTTTATTTGGAGTTATGTAAGTATCATAATATGCAGGGACCTTAGATGTAGTTTGATTAAGAACATAAATAATTAATTATATACACATCACATAGGTGAGGAAGTACTATGTGTTTATCGGTAATAGATTTCATATGAAGGTAATAGCCATATCGGGCCCAAGGCTCCGCTATGTATTATTGTCGACAACGCAGTTTTATGGGCCGAAGTAATAATGGTGGGTTGCGGTAGGTCATAAAGTTGATGTTACGATAGGGCAAAAGTACTTAGTGTAGGTACCTACGTTGTAAATGGCCTTGTTGTGAAAACCGTACTTTAAAGCCTCGTCCCCACTAGGAACGTTTGTCGAGCGACATGTCTCCGGGGACACATGTCGCTCGACAAATGTTCCTAGTGGGGACGAGGCTTTATCATCTATTAAGTCAACATTAGTCCATTAACACTGCTACTTTTACACATCATGTAAATTAATACAAAATGATTTGATATCCTTTTTTCCTAAAATACCTAAGTCTAGTAGATCTTTAAATTATTAAACTTCTGTTCCGATTTTAATTAAATATCTTGCTTAATAATTAAGATTTACAAAACTGAAGTGTTAACCTACTGTTTTTGCTGACTGTACAAGAAACAGAAGAAAATATCAAAATGCATCCACATTCAGAAATAAGTTCCAAATCTATCGACTAGGTGGCGCAAGTCGCCATTCCCATAATAAAAGCCGTGCAATTCCACTCCTTACTGAACACCTAATGATTAGAGTATGCTGTACCACCACAGATTAATAGAGATGGGACACTCCGCAGTTTAGGTATGAAGCTGCAAGTACGCGGCGGGCCCCGTCCGCGGGGCTAATTCAGTAAGTTAGAAGGTATAAGAGTAACGATAGAAAGAGAGGCAACATGTAGTTGAATATAACTGTAGGTAATAAGCGTTGTGCGACCTAAATTGCACTTTATTGTGTGGTAGCAAGAGTCGCTTTTTATTTTAAAATGATTTTGCGGAGTGTACCATCTGTATTAATCTGTAACCACAAAATAATAATGTTCGTCTTCATAGAAAACGGCCGAAACGACGCGCTTCAAAATCTCAGTATATACCAGTAGGCAACAGTTCTAGTGCACGGCAGTTACGCACAGACGGACGCGTATTTATCCACCGAGCGGCCGCCGGCCGTAGGTAATTAATTTAAGGTCACTGCCCAGACGCACTACTGTAACTTTTCATTCTGTGGCTATACTGAGTGACGTCACACTAGTGAGTGATGTCGACCGAGCATGCACGCGATCAGGGGTGAGGGAACCCAGCTTTGTTTGTTTTAATGTGTATCTTGTTACTACTTTGTCTGGAATTTGGGGAGACCGGGGCTAGATCTAACGGGGGTAAGAATTAACTTGAATATACCCGCTAAACGGTAAGCGTTACAATCATGATACTCGGTTTCCCAGCACTATTAACGCCGACGAACGTGTCATGACTCGTCAGTCCGCGGCCAATCGCCTCTTGTAGGAGTTGTGCGCATCAAGCCCGGATTGACAGGTAAACGAACTTTTCGTGGTTTGCAATAATTTGACTCAAGACGTAGTTATTCACTCAATCGACTAAAATATTGCCTGGAATGAAGTTTCATTTTATTGATAATATTACTGTGCTATGCGTTTTTTATTATTCCTATTGATTGATTTTATGTGATTAAATTTGTAAAAAAGTGACCTTGGGGCTAAAAGTAACAAATTGACCGGGGTAAGTATTAACATGTTAATACATACCCCGCATGTGGGGTAAGTGTTAACAGATGATTGACGAGCATACCTGATGATTGTCCTTAGAGGAGGAAACTAAATGATTGTTAATCAAAAAGAAGAACTAGTCAGGAAGAAATGAAGCGTAGAATCAGAAAAGTGAAGAAGAAAATTCTGCAACAGCATGTTAGTGATACAGTAGAAAAAGACTGTTTCTGCTAAATTAATTCTCAGACGATGATTGCATAGTAATAGGAATCATTGCCAGATATTGCCAACTCGTTATGTACTCCTATGCACGAATTATCGTATTTTTTAATTTTTGATACAAATTATTTTTAGGTAGGTACTTTGACTGATTGAAGCAAGTTACTAAAGACATAAACAAGAGCAAGTTACTAATTTAAAACTAATATTAAGTGATTGATTACATTATATTTCTTAAAACGTCAGTTACTTGACCAGATAAAAGTTGTTTTATTATTGTTAACTAGCACTTAAGGCTGCTCGAACATTTTGCGTCTTCATACAAACTAAAATAGTTTTTTGAAAATGCTCTAAATTAGTTTTTTGAAAATGCTCTAAATTAGTTTTTTGAAAATGTTCGTTATTTAATATCTTGATAAATGTGTCTTGCACATGCATGTAAAGTATCATTACTGTCCGCCTTTTCATTTTTAAGAAATTTTATGGCAAAGATTTTATGGAGACGCAATATGTTGCAGCCTTAGCGGAATAGATAGTGCAACTTATATTTTGTATCTGTGATTGAAAATAGGTAAATTTGATAGAACCTAAGTTGAATAAAGATATTTACGAATAAAAATAGTGTTTTCTTGGAATTACTTAATTGAAAAACTCCCATGTTACATCTTGCCCCTTGCGTTAATACTTACCTCAGCCCTGTTAAAACTTACCCCCAATACGGGGTAAGTATTAATAACCGACTTTTTCTTTAAAAATGCATATAATCCTGAAAGTATCTGTCTTATTCACGTTTTTTGTAACTATAGTAATAGCTGAATAACTAACGTACCGTAAAGGCGGGTTACTTTGACTCTAAGGGCATAACTTTGGCCCAAATCGAGATAGCTGTTTATTGTCATTAAATCCACACAAAGTTCCGCAAGTACGCGTCTATATCGCAGTCTATTAGTTACCGATGGATATATAGGTACGAGTTCAGTTCTGTGGGTCGCGACACTTCGGCCAGAAACAGTTGTCTCGATTTGAGCCAAAGTTATGCCCTACAGTCAAAGTAACCCGGCCTTACGGTATGCTATTAATCGAAAGCAATGTCGAAAAGTCTATTATGTTAGAAAATATACACGAAAATACAAAATTTGTTAGGAGTGGCCCCGGTCTCCCCTATTCGCTAAGTAAAGTCAGCAACATGTCGATTAACGTTCATCAGCTAAAATTCTAAATGGCTCGTGGCTAAGTAATAACAGCCGCACGGCTCGATCCATCAGATTAAGCTGCGCTTGCCGGGGTTGGTCCGTGGATGGGTAACCATCTTTACGTACCGAGATTCCTCTGTGCCTCGGAAAGCACGTTAAGCCGTTGGTCCCGGCTGTGTCATTCGTGGATCTTTGACAGTTGTTACGGGTCGTCAGAAGCCCGAAAGTCTGACAACCAATCCCACCAAGGGGTATCGTATTAGCGACTGGCTATCAGGTCTCCACAACCCTTACTGGGTTGTGGAGACCTGATAGCCAGTCGCTCCATGTAAAATACCGGTATTCAGCTGTATCCGGTTAGACTGGAAGCCGACCTCAAAATGGTTGGGGAAAGGCTAGGCAATTTGATTGATGTACTTACCTGTTGACGCATGACGACGACGCTTTGCTGATGACGCTTTGTAGAAAATTCAAAAAATAAGATTTTTTCGTAAAATATGGTGTTTAGCCCCGAGCTATGCCTCTCTATAATAAAACAATATTTGACGATAGTGCGAGACTGCAAAAAAAAACAATAGATAATAGCAAGTACTTACCTATAAGGGACTTTATTTGAACTACAGTTAAATAAAATCATTTGAAGTAGGTACCTATTTCATAAAATAGTTTAAGAGTTAATTCATATTCTTTTATTTTTACTTTTGTTCCCATTTTAATTAAATTAAGTATTTAATTAAAATGGGAACAAAAGTAAAGTGTTCATCGACTTTTCAGTTTTACGCACAGTAAAAAGAAGATAAGCAAAAAAGTAAGTATACGAAATAAGGTTGACGTTTGAAACCTTATAAATAATTCCATGGAATTACTACGGAGTCTACAGATCTACAATAATACGCTGAAAATTTCAAAATATTATAGGAACGCATCTTTAACGCATATTAGTGAATGGCAACGACATCTATTATTGTCGTTTTGAACTACATTGGCGTAGCGCGTAGCAAGCGACGTATTAGCTACGAATGTCTACGAACTATGCCTACTATTTGCTAAAATTTCGCTACGAAAAAATGCGATAGCCGATGCGGTGACGCGACTAAAGCAACATTAATAAAAAAAAAATACATGACAAAATAATACAAAGTTCTCTGTACTGTGAAGATGGGTACTTATTTGTTCTTTTTCCCCTGTGTATCCTTGCTTTTTATTAATTCAACTAATACAGTCAAAACTGTTTATAACGACATCGCTTAAGGGGATCTGATGACCATTCGTCACATTAGCTATTTCGTCACTATCTCTATTAGGTCACATTCACTAATACGTCACCTTGGGCATCTGGTCAGTTTCATAATTATCTCGTATCATGCTCTATTTCGACTCATTCCCAACTCGTCCGATGCATCATAAACATAATGTACAATTAAGCACAAAACAAATATATTCAATAAGTAGGTAAGTATTTACTACAAAATTTTAATATAAATTAGGTACCTACTCGTAAAATCTTGTTTTAATTTTTACTAAGTTTAAACATAATGAATAAGAAACAAAATAAAAATGGACTATACTTAATAAACAAAACTATGAACAATACTTTAATCCAATGATACAAGGTATGTTTTAGAATGAACACAGTATTCAATAGAGGCACCTATATTTTTTTTTGTGCTTGGGAAATCGTCAAATTACTCTCCATGTCGCCATGAGATCCCGTCGGAACTCTGTCCGCTGTACCGTGATTTCTTGCGGCAGCAAAGTTACGCCCCGGGGCGTTTCGCCTCCTCGCGCCACTCCCACACGTGTCCGAGGACTTTTGCCTTCAGATCCCATGGCGGCAATCCGGCAAGGAGACTCGCCGCCTCACCGGAGACCGTGCGGTATCCCCGGACTAGCCGAATGGACATGACCCTCTGGGACGCGTTCAACCGGCGGGCTGGTCGCAGCCTCACGGAACGCGCCCACACCGGTGCCCAGTAAAGGGCCATGGACCGCACGACCCCCGCGTAATGCCTCCGGCAGGAGGCGTTTGGATTTAGATTGGGCAGGAGCCGCATCAAGGCAGCCCCGGCCCGCTACAGTCTGGGAACCAAACGCTGGAAATGCTCCACGAAGTTCCACCGGCTGTCGAGGACGAGTCCCAGGTACTTCATCGTCGACTCGACTCTTAATGTGAACCCCTCCTACCACTATTTGGGAACCCGACGGTGGCGCGTTCCGAGGACCATGAAAACACATGACCTCAGACTTGTGCAGGGCCACCTCGAGTCCCAACTGCCGGATCCTCTCAACGATTGTCGCAACCCCGATGTCCCACAGATGCGGCCCCAGTACCGATCCCTGTGGGACACCGCACGACATCTCTCGCCGGTTCCACTCTCCCTGATGACCGGGCCACTCACCCTACAGTTTAATTTGTTTAGTTGTTGAGATCTTTGTGTCCCGATATTTTTGACGCTGACTGTACATATAGGACGAGTTGGGAATGAGTCGAAATAGAGCATGAAACGAGATATGAAACTAACCAGATGCACAAGGTGACGTATTAGTGAATGTGACCTAATAGGGATGTGACGAATGGTCATCAGATCCGTTTTCACTGTGCACTGTGGTCTTAGATAATATACATCTAGATCGAGCCGACGCGTGGCCGGTCATGAGACAGCAATATTATAGTCCGGTCAAAATAGACATAAAAGTAGTGGTCAATTAACACAAATTCCGACAGAGCTAAATTTTGGTGGAGACGTTGGGTCTAACATTAGAAATAAAGTGTCAAAAGTCCCCATCGATCCCATGTGTGCTAAAAAAGTTATTGAGGGTCAAATGTCAAAATTTGAGGTTTTTTGAATTTTTCTCGTAAACGGTAAGTTATATCAAAAAAATAGGTGAGACAAAATTGAAGATCATAAAATTATCTTCATAAATTCTCTGCATACTTTTTTTCTAAGAATCACCATTTCTGAGATATCGCGATTCTAAAAGTTGAAGGAGTCACGTTGTACATGATATGCACACATTTCCACATTACCTGGAGGTAGTGTACTTTAGCGTGTTTTTTTTAAAGTGGTTTCCTCGGTAAGCCTACTCCACGAACTGTTATGACGGAATTTTCAGGGACAATAATCTTTTAACCCCTCAAGTGTCGAATGCACCCCATGTGTGCATAAGAAAAACCCTTTTTTTGTTAGGTATATAAGCTTATATCACATATATATAAACGTAAAAAAACATCATCCGATGGAAAACCAATCATCATCATTAGTTGTGAACCTATGGAGTTCGCAGCTAACCCCCCTCCCCCCAGCGTGTCAAATGAACCCCAAGTGTGCAAAAGGACAAAACTTTACATAATAGGTATATAAGCTTAGATCACATATATATAAACGTAAAAAAACATCATCCGATGGAAAACATATCATCATCAGTAGTTGTGAACCTATGGGGTTCGCAACTAACCCCCAACCCTCCCCACTCGCTGGGGTTTTGGGTCTAAAATTAACCAAACTCACTTGAGGGGTTAACTGCATTATGATGATTGATGTTGATATTGGTTACTGACTTTAACTGTAGTTCTGATTTCTTTTGATATATCAATCTGATTCATATTCTTTGAAGTCGACTTCAATAGTCATGTCTTCTTTGATTTCTTCTTCTTCTTCCTCTTCTTCTTGCTGGATGTCCATAATTTGTTCAAATGAAGATGAACCAGCTGTCTCTCCATCGAAATCACATGAATCTTCGTCTGTTGTATCAAAAATTCAAAAAACCTCAAATTTTGACATTTGACCCCCAATAACTTTTTTAGCACACATGGGATCGATGGGGACTTTTGACACTTTATTTCTAACGGTGTACCCAAGGTCTCGACCAAAATTTTGCTCTGTCGGAATTTTTGTTCGTTGAAATGTCTATTTTGACCGGACTATTAACAGTGAAAGTACTTTGTTTGGCAACATTTTTAAATTTTGCCATGCAAAGTACTTTGTTTGGAACATTTTTAACGCAAAAATACGGCACGCCCGTAAGGGACAGAAGATACGATGCTTTGTCTCAATTTTCCTAATTATTTCGTGTCTCACTTTCACACTTCACACTGTAATCATGGCAACGTCTAGATGTATAATGTCACTGACTGTCGTCAACGAATTAAGAATGATATTCTTAATTCGTTGGCTGTGGTACTTACTTATGCTCGGACTATTAACTAGCTGCAGAAAAATTACACTTTTAACTGTCATTTCGTTAACAAATGTTCCCATTTGATAGCGAAATGACAGTAAAAATGACATTAGAAGTGACATTTTCCTGCAGCTAATTAAACGTCCGACCATAGTTCTTGTTTAATAAGATACTGCAAAGCAGTTTGTTTCACATTTTTTTATAAATTAACAATTAAAACATGCATCTGTCCATTATCGCATGAAAAAAAAATTAAACGCCATTTAATTAAGTATTTAAAAGAAAAAGAAAAAAATATTTTTAATATGGCATCGATATGCATTTTTCTCATCAAAGCTGCCAGTAGCCATTTAAAAAATATTAACCAAACTTTTTTAAGCCTCCGACTTTTTAATAAACATTATTTTTAATTAAAAATCCCATTTCTATTCTTCATCCAGAGGTCATCGAACCCTTGTTTTGCGGTGTAGTACAATTCCATGGGTTTTGAGGCGATTCATTTTAAACCTTCTTTTGCACGTGGATAAGGTTGATTTTAATTTAGCAAGGAACACTTTACAGCCCCTTTTTCACCCTCTCTCTTTGACGTTATAATGTGTCTGGAACTAATCGGTTCTGATATATGCCTCACTGTTAATTTTATAACGCTAATACGATTAGATTTTTTTTAATAGGCTAGTCAGTATGTGTACTAATAATGTGTAGGTCTGTCTGAAAGTTTAGTTAAGTATGCCAATTAGTTCGTAAAGGTTTCTCAAAGGCGAGTTTCTAGAAAATGTAGGGACGTTGGCTTTTTAATTTATTGTTCGAAAGTAAGTTTTTCTAAAGGAATGTTATTTATTGTTGTAAGGAATCTTTGTTCGCAACTATTAAGCTTGATTTAGGAACCTATTTGAAATACAAATATTTGCTGTGTGCGTCATGTGTGTGAGTGTAGTAGTGAGACGTCAACAGCATTAAAATGTTTGATAAATTGAAGCTATTTTCTCTAATCAAAAATTAATGGCGTTAAGTAATTTAAAATTAAAACGTTTAGAAAATAGGCACTTACACTTATATTTTAGGCTTTGTCATCTTGTCCACGATATCTCTATAAACATTTTTTACTAATGAAACCTACAATACATACATGCACGAAGGTAATATACGTTTAAATGTAAAACCCGTAGGTACGCGTACCTAAACATGGCACCTGTCTCGAAAGCAAAATTGTGTGTGAACACTATGTTTTGTCACGTTTAAAGCATCGTAAAGTAGTCTGTTATGAGAAACTACTCAGCGCAAATTAAATGATGATATTCAAAAAACTAAAATGCAACTCAAAAATTGTTTGCACTCAGTTCTTTAATAGTTATTTATGCAACTGACGTATAATAAGGGATATTAAAACACGAATGTGGGTTTATCACACGAGGCGAAGCTGAGTGTGATAATAGTATCAAATGAGTGTTTGAATACCTAATTATGTACAGTTGCATACAAGACTTTATCTACATCCATGTTATCAATCCTCTATAAAAGGTTCTGAAACAGTTTTTTGCAATACTAATACTCCTATCGAACATGGCGGCCGGCGTCATAGTATACGACGTGAATTCGAATAAGTTCTTTTTTTAAATTACGGCGCTGTTGTAGTGAAACGCGCGTGCATTAGGTACAATGTTCTTTTTTTGAAAACGAGTTGCATTATGAAATTCAGTACAACATTAAAGCACTCGTTTGGATGCTATTATGGTTACCATGCTTACTATGACACTGGCTGTTTTAATGTTGGCAATAAGCTAACTGTTTCAGAAACTTTTATAGAGAATTTATAGCATGGGTGTAGATAAACGTACTTAATTCATTCGAGCCAGGTGCCATGTTACGGTGCACGGGCTACAGAAACGTTTTGATCGTCATACGGAGCGTTGCATCATTTTTAAGGGAAAAGATTTTCGCAAAAAAAAAACTACTGATGAAACAAACTGTCCACATTCGCATGAAAAAAAAAATTGAAGCGCCATTTATTAATCAAAAGAAAAAAGAAGCATTTATTTTTAATTTGGCATCATTTGCATTTTTCCTGCCAAAGCTGCCAGTAACTTATTTAATAAAATATTCACTGAACTTCTTTTAGCTTCCGACTATTATTTGATTTAGATATCCTGTTGGTTTATGTAGAAAAATTTTGCTCGTCATACGGAGCGTTACATCAAAGTATACGCATGTTGTATTAACTAGGGGAGAGGGTTAGGTACTCTTCTAAAAGGGCCACCCTTTGCAAACCAGACACAATTACCTACATGGTGGAATTCTATCGGGCTGGGTAACCTCACACGTTTCGTTCAAAAATGACGTTTTGAATTTTTTGAATGTTCTCTACATTAAAAAAATTCAAAAAAATAAGATTGTTTCGTAAAAGATAAATAATATTTAACGATAGTGCGAGACTGTTAATAAAATAGTAGAATAGATTGTAGCAGGTACTTTTACTAATAGGGGACTTTATTTGAACTACAGTTAAATTCAGTAAATCAGGTGTAAGAAAAAAATATCGGGCAAGATAATTAAATGACAGGTCAGTCGAGTCGTGACGTTCGCACGGACGTAAAAATATCGCGGCACTGGATTTTCAACTGTCGGTGTTGAGCCGAGCTTCGAGAATCAAACAGATTGCATCCCAGCGCGTCGAAAAAACACTGTTGGATTTTTAACTCTCAGCGCTAAGCAGAGCGTTAAAAATCCAGTTCGCGAAAAATAATCGCCGCGATAATTTTACGTCCGTGCGAACGTCGGCTAATGCAGTTAACAGACGGTTTGAAGCAATGAGGTATTGTAATATTAACATCATTGGTTTGAAGGGTCTGACTGAGGCTCTAAGCGGTAGGTCTAGTTGTGTTACCCAGTCGCATAAAAGAGACTAAGAGCGAGCGCGCACTGCGGTGCGTTTCCGTTAGTTCTGCCGCACTGGGCGGGGCCTACGGTAACAAAACGCATGACCGCAGTGCGCGCACTTCAAAGACATTCCATACTTCACAGATTATGCGGTAGAAAAACGCACCGCAATGCTTGCTCGCCCTTAATGTTCGTAGATTTCAACTACAGAAAGATAAATCAATAATTCGTTTTATCAGTAAAACTTCACAATAATTAACTGTGGTTACCCAGTACCTTACTTATTAGCAAGTACAGTCAAACCTGGGTAAGTGAGAACTGGATAAGTGAGAAAACTCTATAAGTGAGAGTAATAGCCAGGACCCGTCATTTTAAGCTCCCAAAACCTCTATTAGCGAGAAACACATGGAACACATGTTTCGCATGGGGTCGCGGCATTATGCTGAGCGGTAGCCGTTTTGCGTAGATGTGACGCATATTTTCCCCAAACTTGTTTTACAAATTGTTATTTTTATTTTGTTGTGCTTTGCGTCATGTTTACCGCAAATAAACGTACCTATTTCTTCTTCTTCTTCTTCTTTAAACAGAAACCTCTGTAAGAGAGAGTCGTTTTTCCCTCATGGACCTCCGAAAGTGAGACTGCTACTTATCTATACCTCTACAAGCGACAGTCGAGCTTTATTTATTTATATTATTTAGGAGGAACTATAGCTATAATAAAAATACATAAATAAAAGATACACACATACAGTAACAAATGACAAAAGAAATTACAAATTTAACATCTGCTGTTTTATGACTCATACATATACACACTATTAAAAGTATTATTTGACGACACGGTTGGCGCAGTGGTTGAGCGATTGACTGCTGCGCAGCATGTCGCGGGTTCGATTCCCGCACGGAACAAATATTTGTACGACCTACAAGTATTTGTTCCGAGTCTGGGTGTTTTTCTATCTATAATATGTATGTATTTACAAAAAAAAAAAAAAAAATGTATATAAGTAGTTTATCAGCCATCTCGTTACCATAACACAAGCATTAGGTTGCTTAGCTTGGGACTAGATGGCGTTGTGTGAAATGTCCAAGGATATTTATTATTTATTTATTATTATTAGTATATGTATATGTACATAATATATGGTGTGCATATTATGCACATAATTTTATCATATTACGTATTTAAAACATTCGTACTTGCTGTGACTTGTTATTGCTGCGTACCTCTATAAGACAGAAACGCTACCCATGTTAGCTGCATTAGCGAGAAACTCGGGTTAGTGAGAAGCCTCTATAAGGTAGAATGAGATTCTGCTCCCTTGAACTCTCGCTAATCCAGGTTTGACTGTATTTATTTAATGGGACATAGTGTTAACAACATACAGATAATATAGGTACTGATAACACTAAACGCTCTCCTAGCCCTAATCGCTCCTTCGAATAGAGTTGTAGCATCATAACACGAACGCAACTCATTTATTTCCATCGTTTATTAGAGGTGTCTGACGTTGCGTTAGTACTGACTGAATGTTCTCATAGCAGGACTGCAGGAACACAAGCCACGTGTATTGATTGTAACTTAGAAAACTGAAGTCTCTAGGAAAAGAAATCTGCAATTAGTGAGAAAAGTCTTGTCTTATCAAGGGGTATCGTTATACCGAGTAACTGGGTTGTGTACCACCATGTAAATAATTCTATATACATAGTTACCATTCGTTAAACTGGAAGCCAACCCCAACTTAAGTTGGGAAAAGTCTTGGCAGATGATGATGGTGAGTAAGATTGACATAAAGACGACTTTATTACCGAACGCCTTTAAAGAATACCTTTGACCATGTTTAAAAAAAAAAGGTAACACAGGTTAAAAAAAATAACATTTTTATTCTTTTAACCAGTGTTACTTACCTTATTTTTATTAATTATGATCCAATGAATAGGTAGGTACATGTCAGATCACGGAGAAGGAAACTGTAATCAATAACATTGGTAAATACATTAATAATTATAATGTTCATACGGACTCAACACTTTGACAAAATTAACAACAATTTAAAAATTTACCTTTTACCATGATTAAAAAAAAGGTAACACAATGGTTAAAAAAATAACATTTTTATTCTTTTAACCAGTGTTACTTACCTTTTTTAGGGTTCCGTACCTCAAAAGGAAAAAACGGAAACCTTATAGGATCACTTTATTGTCCGTCTGTCTGTCTGTCTGTCAAGACCCTTTTACTCAGGAACGCGTAGAGGTATCAAGTTGAAATTAATATCAAATACGTAAGTCTATGGTCCCTTGGAGTTCTAAAAAAATCAGGCATCTAAGTCAACGCAATAAAAAAATACGGTCATTTATGTGACATATTTTGATACTCGCAAGTAAATCAAAACCTGTAGGGTACTTCGCGTTGACCTAGAATCATGAAATTTGGCAAGAAGGAAGGGTGTTCGTTTCAACCGCGCGGCCATGGCGTTAAAAAAAAAAAACTATGCCAACATTTTGTAACAATTTGTAAAAGTTGACTCGCCATCGAAACACGGAGAACCGCGCGGCCACGGAGATCTCAGAAACTAAGCGTTGCACAGACCTGAAATTTTGGTAAATAACAGATTCAATTTGTAAACAATTTGTAAAAATATAGAAAAAAATCCTAGGTTAATATTTTAGGAGCTGTGAGACTAAAACCCCGTGGCCGCGCCATCGAAACGGTGACAAAAACGTTATCACCGATATCTCGCTGAAAAAGCATCGCAGAGGTCTGAACTTTTTTGTAAAACCTAGATTTGAATTTGTCAAAACTTGTAAAAATACAACAAAAAATCATAGGTTTATATTTCAGGACCCGCGTCATAGAAACGGTGAAAAACACGTTATCGCCGATATCTCACTGAAAAAGCATCGCAGAGGTCTGAAATTATTTGTAAAACCTAGATTTGAATTTGTCAAAATTTGTAAAAATACAACAAAAAATCCTTGGTTTTCAGGACCCGCGCCATTGAAACGGTGAAATACGGTTTTTTGTAAACCTAGGATTTTTGTTGTATTTGTAAAAAAAATATCTAATTCAAATCTAGGTTTTACAAAAAACTTCAGACCTCTGCGATGCTTTTTCAGTGAGATATCGGCGATAACGTGTTTTTATCTGTTTCAATGGCGCGGCTCCTGAAATATAAATCTAGGATTTTTTGTTATATTTTTACAAATTACTCCTAAAATATTAACCTAGTATTTTTTGTTGCATTTTTGTAAGTTTTGACAAATTCAAATCTGGGTTTTACAGAAAACTCTAGACGTCTGCGATGCTTTTTCAGCGAGATATCGGCTATCACGTTTTTGTCACCGTTTCGATGGCGCGCCCACAGGGTTTTAGTCTCACAGCTCCTAAAATATTAACCTAGGATTTTTTTGTATATTTTTACAAATTGAATCTGTTATTTACCAAAATTTCAGGTCTGTGCAACGCTTAGTTTCTAAGATCTCCGTGGCCGCGTGGTTCTCCGCGTTTCGATGGCGCGGCCACGTTCAAACCCTTCTAACTTTTTAACACGTTAGCTGCGGCACCAATTTTTGCAAACTTTCCGTTCCTGCGGCACGAGGTGTTATCGGCCCGCACAGTGACCAGACGTTAGGGCGACACAAGGTCTATTAGACCCCACCTCCTTTAACAGACTAAAATCCATTTTCTGGCGCGAAATCAAAGATAAATGAAAAATTTTGGTCCTTATCGATATAGACAGTGAATTGATGAACCCTAATCTACCGTCGCCCCGGGATCTGATAGCTAGTTTAGGAATTATTGGCAAAACAAAATATGGGATCTTATACACCTCGTAACGCACTGAAATAGGGTAAATTTTCGCTAAGATTAGTGATGGGAAAAATAATATTGACGCAACGTCGTTTATCTATTTTTGTGAGAAAATCTTAATGCAGTTCACAGAATAGAAAAAAAAGAAAACCAGAAGTAGAAAAGAAAATATCCTATGTATTCTGCCTCGGGCTTTAAAAATACACTTATTAGAACTTGAATTAACATAAAAAAAACTCAGTAACAATATACTTTTTTTTATAAAAAATCGCAATACATACAGTTTTGGTTCTGTTTCTGTATTTTTTAAAATTAACTTCTTCCGACAACGTTTAGACATGTTCGGCGATGTAAAAGGACGTGCTCTCCAATCGACGTGATGCACAACACTAGTCGCGGGAAGCTCGCGTTGGGTGCGGTACGAGGTCCGGGAGGATACGGGACGTTTTAGCCTCGTTCCGCACTGCATTAAAATTATATTAATTCAGTGCGGTACGAGGCCTAAGACATCCTGTACCAAGGTAGGTATACCACCGAGTCCGGGACCATTAGCGCGTCTCAAATATACATTTATCTCTTTTCTATACTGGACCAAACCAAAGCTATGCCCTTCGCACGACAGAGATGTTCACGTTTTTCCTTGCCGCACCACAAGGAAGTTGCATGAGGGGTGATTTAGGCCTCGTTTCGCACTTAACGTGTTAACCATAGCTTTGACAAATTTGTGGTTTTGCGAGTCAACTTTTACAAATTGTTACAAAATGTTGTCATACTTTTTTTTTAACGCCATGGCCGCGCGGTTGAAACGAACACGGAAGGTCTTACAGCACAAATAATGGAAAATTGTTAATTTATAATTTTATCACATGATAAAATATTTTTAAGTATATCATCTGTCATGGCCCTTTTTCTCAAGAACGCGTCAAGGTATCGAGTTGAAATTAATATCAAATACGTAAGTCTATGGTCCCTTAGAGTTCTAAAAAAATCAAGCTTCTGAGTCAACGCAATAAAAAAAATACGGCCATTTTGCGACACATTTTGATACTCGCAACTGTCGCAAGTAAATTAAAACCTACAGGGTACTTCCCGTTGACCTTGAATAATGAAATTTGGCAAGAAGCAAGGTCTTACAGCACAAATAAAGGAAAAAGTCCGAAAAATGCTAATTTGTAATTCAATCACATAAAAAAAAAATTCAAGTCTGTCAGTCTGTCGAGACCCTTTTTCTCAGGATTGCGTGGAGATATCAAGTTGAAATTCATATCAAATACGTAGGTATAAAGTCCCTTACAGTTTTAAAATAATCAAGCTTTTATGTCAACGCAATAAAAAAATACGGCCATTTTGCGACATATTTTGATACTCACAACCGTCGCAAGTAAATCAAAACCTATACGGTACTTCCCGTTGACCTAGAACAATGAAATTTGGCAAGAAGCAAGGTCTCTCAGCACAAGTAAAGAAAAAAGTCCGAAAATTGTGAATTTGGAATTTTATGTCCCAAAAAAATTTTTTTTGGGATCCAATGTTAAGTTTGTTTTTGGGATAAATTCCTTTCAACTACGGAACCCTTCATTGTGCGTGATCCGACACGCACTTGACCGGTTTTTTTTATTAAATCTCAATGAATAGGTACTCATGTCAGATCGCGGAGAAGGAAACTGTAATCATTAACATTGGTAAATACCTTAATAATTAATTAATGTTCATACGGAATCAACACTTTGACAATTAACTACAACTATTAATAGTTAATATTATTACAATTTACTATCTGTATATATGTCGCAGGTTTATGACAAATCAGGTTTTTAATCAAAAACCTAGGCTTTTGATCAAGAACCGGTTGACGGAGCCCCGCTGGGCGGGGCTTCTGCAGGTTTTAAAGGAACCTAACCTAACCGAACCTCGGGGTGCCCCTGACGTCGACAGTCTTCTTCCGGTTCTTGACCAAAAGCCTAAGTTTTTGATCAAAAACCTGATTTTGTCATAAACCTGCGACATACATAAAAATGAATCCCTATTTCCCTTGGTCATCGCATCACGCGTGAACGGATGGAACAATTTCGCTAATTCTTTTTTTGTTGTGTTTATTATTGTCAGGAGAAGGTTCTTATGAAAGAAAAAATTAAGAAAATTTCGCAGAAAATTGGAAAATTTCAGAAAACTTAACGACTATTTTAACTTCGCGCGTTTACATTAAAATATGCATAGTCAAGACAGTCTGTCGGGTCAGCTAGTTATGAATATTTTCTGACACTGTATTAAACTTACCTGTAACTTTGACATCAATGAATTAACTTGTTCCATATTAATCCTAATGTATGAGTAATTTGCTGTTGCTGTCAATTTTAATTTAATTAAAATTTAATTACTTAATCTATTATACATATAGCATTGTGGAGGAGAAATATTTGCTCACCATATTTTAATGGTAGAATGTAAAGAGGCCATTATAGTTTGATCACACATAAACCTACATTCTAACAAACTATAAATTTGAATTTTATTGAAAAATTTTAGGTTGGGCCTCGTGGCAAATCCATGTTTATTTTAGTTTGGCTGACCTTGATGGCAGTGTTTGTTCTGACATCTGTCCGCTGGTTACCAATCCATGTAGATGAATATTGCAGATTCATTGTTAATTCTATTTTATAGTAATCTTCTAACTACGCATCGTAAGTTTTGGGATTTTGAGAATTGGACATGTTGACCCTGAACGTATAAGTAAAGTTTTAGAATCAGTTCAGACTGCAGTTTATTGTGATTTTCTTGCTCGTACTTTTTGCTCGCAGTTTGATGTGATTTTCTTGCTCGTACGTTTAAGGGGCCTATTTCACGATGTCCGAATAGCCACTCTCACCGAATAAATTCAATGGAGCAGAATTTGTATGAAATTATTTGCCAAGTAAGTTAATAGGAACTTAATCGTAGGTGGGTGAAACAGGCCCTTAATTTAGAGGTCACTAAAAACAATAAATTGTCGTTTACATTTTACAAGCTCTGTAACTACTAGTGTCCGACCGAAGCTTCGGCTTCGGCTTCGGCTTCGGCCACCTTCGGCCAAAAAAGCACCTTCGGCCAAATCTTCGGCTTCGGCCAAAAATTTGCCGAAGGTTTGGCCGAAGCCGAAGGTTTATTTTTGTTAAAATTACTTTAAGTAAATAAATATTTAATTAACATTGTATATTTGAAACTTTTATTTTAGACAATATTTTATTACCTACTTGTATATGTTGGTCACTCGGCTCGTTATTGGGCTAAATCTCTAAAGCTCTCACAATATGTATCTAGTATAGTCTGAGATCAAAGTAACTATCGTATTTCTGAAGGTCAATGACACCTTCGGCTTCGGCTTCGGCTTCGGCCGAAGGTTTTGGTGAATACCGATTAATCGGCTTCGGCTTCGGCTTCGGCCAGAATTTCACCTTCGGTCGGACACTAGTAACTACCATTGAATAGAGTATGTATGTTACGGTAAGTGTGATTAAATAAAAATTATTAGTAATTGTCTATCATTATTAATAATTACCGAAAGTCGAGGTTAAAATAAGAAATCACATTTACCGGCGATTATAACCTTAGTACCGGTAAATGTAATAATTTTCAAAGTTTATTTAGTATTTTAGTTCAGTAACTATAAATATTTTATGATTAAACGAACTTACCTGTACGTGAAGTTCGATCATAATTATACGATGGCTTCGTCCGAAGAGATTAGAATAAACACTATGTAGTAACACGTACGGTGTTGCCTTTGCGCACTGAAAGTAAAAAGCCCTATACCTAAAACTAAAAACAATAAGTTTTTTTTTTTTTTTTTTTTTACATTTTTTAGGTGAGGGTAGACACATTTCCTTTGCTCGATTCCGTGTTCTATTGCTCATTTAGTTCAGAGCCTAGATCCTCAATTCCGGGTTTTGATATTTCAGGGAATGCTAGGGGATATTTCTTTTTTGGAGAAAAAATAAATATGGGAGGGTGGGTTGCTAATCTCTTCGGACGAAGCCATCGTATAATTATGATCGAACTTCACGTACAGGTAAGTTCGTTTAATCATAAATTATACTCAGCTTCGTCCTCGAGATTAGAATAAACACTATGTAGAATTTGAGAGCTACTGAAATATCAATGAAACACTTTTGTGTAACAAGGTAAAAAGTAATACACATTTGTTTAAGACAGTAATTAAATTATTAATTTAATTAAAGAGTAACATTTCTGAAATGCAGAGATACATAAATACTACCATTAATCATGAAACTTTATAATTATTACTTAATTGATAAAACATTTTTATTGTTTAATGTTGATCTATACCGCACTGTCCTACCGTAGTCTTAATCCACTGACTCAATGTTTGTGCCGAAACTAATTTATGTGGTTACTTCTCGCCGATAGATAGGCTATTTAAATTACCACGAAGTGAACTAGTCAAATCTAGAAGGGCTAAAAGGGTCAGGACTGGACAGATTTCCGGTTTTTAGCGAAAAAATGGTAAGTAAAATAAGATTTGTTTGCTCGGTTCCTATCTTTGAAGTTTTTATAACACCTGATGGTATTTTAATAGTGATCTTATAAGAATGAATTTGTAAATGTAAATTTCTGCTGAAGTTTGCATTCGGTGTGCAGTAGGAAACAAGAATAATAAAATGACTAATTAGGTTACGTTAGGATACCGCAAGAGCACAAAATGTTTAGGACTTTGTATCCCAAGTTGTAATATACCGCAAGAGCACAAAAATGTTTAGGACTTTAGACTTTGTATCCCAAGTTGTATTATACTTGGGTAAGGCGGTGGTCGAAGTCTAAAGACACCCTTAAAAAAGCATTTTATAACTTCACTATCGCTGACCTTTTCAGTCAGAATGAAGGCTAAAGCCGATTGGTAACTGTTTAAAGTGCCATATTGGCCACTTGAATTAAACAATGTTATTAGAAACAGAATCGCATCGTTGATTCATGCCCCGAAAAAGTTATCATTTCTTAAGACAGGTGTCGTATTGTTTTATCTATGTACCGGATGCCAACATTATGTCAATTGCTGGTGATGAAATATTTCTTCTCAGCAACGAGTCTCGGACAAGAGACACGAGAGACAGGGTAAACCGAGGGTAAGTATATTGTTGTTGCTAGTAAGTAGGTCATAAAATTGTTTGTTTATTTTTGCATCAAAATACAAAACAGATGATTCAGGAAGTTTCCTGAATAGATGGTACCAAGGTTGGTTAGGCCATAAGGGGATCACTACAATACCACTAGTTTTGTCACCCCTCAAGTGTCTGAGTTTGGATGATTTTAGTCCCAAAACCCCAGCGAGTGGGGAGGGTTGGGGGTTAGTTGCGAACCCCATAGGTTCACAACTACTGATAATGTTAAGTTTTCCATCGGATGATGTTTTTTTACGTTTATATAAACGTGATCTAAGCTTATATACCTATTATGTAAAGTTTTGTCCTTTTGCACACTTGGGGTGCATTTGACACGCGGGGGGGGAGGGGAGGTTAGCTGCGAACTCCATAAGTTCACAACTAATGATTTGATTGGTTTTCCATCGGATGATGTTTTTTTACATTTATATATATGTGATATAAGCTTATGTACCGAACAAAAAAAGGGTTTTTCTTATGCACACATGGGGTGCATTCGACACTTGAGGGGTTAACAATATTTTTTGTAGCGTTTTTAGGACTATTGAAAATACACAATTTTGTAAATTTGTGACCATGATAAGGTAAATGCATTTATGGCCATAGCGTCAGCATATCTGAACCAAGATTACTGTTTTATTATTATTAGTTACGAAATTGTTTGTTAACAAAACTGTTTACATTAGGAAAACCAAACACGTTTGCTATTTTGTAAAAAAAACTGAGTCGCTCAATTCCCACTCAACATTTGGATGAATTCTACGGGTTTCCACGTCAGCTATTGTTTTATCTCCTGAACGAATGTATCATGCATAACACAATAATATTCCTCAATTAACACCACTTCCATAATTCTTTTATTATGCATGTTAGATATGGATATTGCATGTCTCCATCCAATTGACATAGGATATAGTTATAATGTTGTCCAATGCGAAGTAGTATTTGTTTGACAACTTTTCATTGTTACAGTAATGAAAACTTTTAAACCAAAAAAGGCATCAAAGATTTTTTGATTTCATCGTTCTTCAACTCTCGTCTCTTTCCTACACGCCACCCCGTAGTCGAACCATCACTAAAAATTTCAGGCAATATTCATCATATTTAATTTTACTACTAAGATTAAGTACCAATAATCTAAAGCATTAGACCACCAATCAATACCGGACGATAAATACTACGGTATAGTTCAATTAAATAAAAAGTTTGCATCTTTTAAATTCTTTTGTGTATAACCATCCGTATTCGACGGCAGGGCAAGCAGAACACAATAGACCAACTAAACTTGCAAAATCTCCAATTTTACATCGTGACATGTTTCGAAAGGTTTGTAATTTATTTTTAATTTTATTCGATTTTTATGTAGGTAAAATGATTTGAATTTCTTTAATAACAATATGTAACCAATATTCATGATGTCTTAGGCATATATGTTGCATTTCTCAACTTTTTTTTTTTTTTTTTTTTTATATTCGACTTTTTAAAAAAAAATTTTTGACACAAGTTTCATTGTTATGCGTAAATCTTCGAGATGAAAATATTGAGTTTCTATAAATCGATTATGATTTTTATTAAAGTTAAGTGTGAATCTTTGTTCACCGTAGGCTTAAGTGCCAAGAATAAGCTTGATAGAAACTGCCCTTCATAAGGGTTGCAATGAGAGATAGCACCAGTGCATATCAATTCTTCAATTAATGTTTTTAAACTGATGTTGAGTGGATTATTTTATTTGGGAAAGTGATATCCTATCCCACGAGCTGAAACAGGTTTATAAATCAAAAAACCCATTATAATAAAACAGTCCGACCAGAAGTTAGTTCTGACCAGGTGTCATAAAAAGTGACAGCATAATATTGCTTACCCCGGTAAGATCTAGCTACGACTGCGGTAGCTCGCCCTTGTCGCGAACGTTGTCTGCTGCCGACTTCAAAATGACTCGTGCGAGCTGCTCGTGGGCTACACTTTGTACAGGGACCTTCATCCTCTGAGTCCTCGTTTGCCTGTGACTCGGGGGAGGAGCCCACCAGTTTTGATTGTTACGTTGTTGGAACGTCAATTGAGGCAGAGGTCAGCGCTGTCTGCATTCTGTTGATGGGTGGCCGATATATGGTTGACTTTATTTCTGGCCCTGTTTTTGGAATTTTTTGTTTGTTTTTTGTTCTTTCACGTCCTTCATTTTTTTTTTTTTTTTTTTTTTAAATGATGTAAAATAAAGTTCCGTTGGAGAAAAAAGGCATACAGTATCTATCATCATTTGTATTAATTCCGTTTTTATTTATTTTATCTGGGCAGTGACCTTGAATTAATTACCTACGACGACTCGGTAGATAAATACATACATGTCCGTCCGTGCGTAACTGCCGCGTGCTCGAACTGTTTTCGTAGTTACTGGTACTGACTAAGGTTTCGAAATGCGTCGTTTCGGCCATTTTATAAGAAGATAAACCACTGTGTCATTTATTACACTGTGGTTCCGGTGAGCCAATTAGCTTACAATTACTAGGAGGTAGGTAAGTATATTTTTATCAACTCCTTATGAAGTTCGCTGGACAAGCCCTTAGTAGCCAACATAGTAGATGCTGTAGCCAACAGCCAGGTCGGTCTGAATTTTTTTTTTTTTTTTTTTCTGTACATCTGTTCCACAGACGGATCCTCTCCAAATGTCACAATTTTTATTTAAAATATTTTTTTTTTTTTTTTATTTTTTTTTTTTTTTTATTAATATTTCAAAAGTTTTCGAGTCCAGCTCGTTGCTTGGAGATGTGTCAGTTGCAATAGGACTTCAAGGAAGGGACCTGTGGCTGTGAAGTTCTTGTGGATGGAATTGGGTCTGCAGCGCTATTTGAGAGAAATGGGTCCAAGGAATTGGATCCCCAGCGCTCATGGATGGCTCATCATGATAGTCTGGTTCCAATCCACTACTTCTTCAAAAGGTTATTCGTCGTAGTATCGATATTGAGGTGAGGGTGTGCCCTCTGTGATGTGTAGATGTCTTTTATTATTTAAGAAGTTAATCAATCCTCAATTTTATTGACGTGAAACGGACTAATGGATAATTAATTTACCACAACAAGATAAGCGCACGCAGGTGGGCCTTTGTATCTATGGATATAGATATGTACCGCAAGCGACGTAGTATCCACGGTGAAGTGACAATCCCAAAGACTGCCCGCATCACCCGTATAGATTCACGTATACTAACAAGGTAACAGTCCTTATAACTGATCGCAATAATAGCCTTGCACGTGATATTAAACAAAAGAAGTTACTTATAATGTTTATGAGTCCAAAGTGTTAACCCCACAAGTTAACCGCAATTATCCACGGTGAAGTGACAATCCCAAAAACTGCCCGCATCACCCGTATAATAAGATAAGCGCACGCAGGTGGGCCGTTGTATCTATGGATATAGATATGTACCGCGTGCGACGTAGTATCCACGGTGAAGTGACAATCCCAAAGACTGCCCGCATCACCCGTATAGATTCACGTATACTAACAAGGTAACAGTCCTTATAACTGATCGCAATATTAGCCTTGCACGTGATATTAAACAAAAGTAGTTACTTATAATGTTTATGAGTCCAAAGTGTTAACCCCACAGGTTAACCGCAATTATCCACGGTGAAGTGGCAATCCCAAAAACTGCCCGCATCACCCGTATAATAAGATAAGCGCACGCAGGTGGGCCTTTGTATCTATGGATATAGATATGTACCGTGTGCGACGTAGTATCCACGGTGAAGTGACAATCCCAAAGACTGCCCGCATCACCCGTATAGATTCACGTATACTAACAAGGTAACAGTCCTTATAACTGATCGCAATATTAGCCTTGCACGTGTTATAAAACAAACGAAGTTACTTATAACGTTTATGAGTCCAAAGTGTTAACCCAAAAGTTAACCGCAATGACTCATGACTACGTTAAAACGTTGATTAAGCAACGTTATTATTATAAGAATTTACGCAATAATATGTGACACTTGACTAACCTTTGGAATGCGACGTCGATCTTGTCTCATGCTGAAGTTTCTTCTCTCATTTCTTTAACTGTTATGGTGATATATCCGTAATCCTGTTTACTTTTTCGTTTCCCCATGACACTTTTTAAACTTTAACAACACTGATAAAAATTATTTAAGAAAATACGTGCGCTCCGGCAGAGCACTGAACTGTGAATGAGCAATAGAACACGGAATCGAGCAAAGGAAATGTGTCTACCCTCACCTAAAAAATGTAAAAAAAAAAAAAAAAAAAAACTTATTTTTTTAGTTTTAGGTATAGGGCTTTTTACTTTCAGTGCGCAAAGGCAACACCGTACGTGTTACTACATAGTGTTTATTCTAATCTCGAGGACGAAGCTGAGTATAATGTGGTAGTTATTATCAATAAATACCTACTGAACAAAGAATTAGAAGGAAGATTTTAATTTTTACTGTTGATTTTACGGAGTCTATGATTGTACTTATATTTTCAAGCAAAAACAAAGAGTAAACGATTTTGCATGTATGTTTCTTTTAGTTATGTATTTGTAAGTACTGTGGTATTATAAATATAAATACCTACTAGACAAACAACTTCGAATCTTATTTTATTTCTTTTACTGACGAGAGTAGTGAATTATTAATAACAACTGCTAAAAGTAATGAATTTCAATTTTATATTCACATTTACCAAATCAATTATGGATAATTATTAATAATTTTCAATTAATCACACTAACTGACCGTAACATATATATAATAAGTTTAAAAATAGCCACTCAGACAGCGACAGCACCCCACGCTCCTCTCTTGCGAAAGGAGTGAACGATCATCGAGGGCTGGTGGTAGGTCTACCACCGCCCGCCTCACGCTCAGGGCACCGCGCCACGTCTCATCAACGTGACTTGTGAGGACTCACATAGTGTGAAAGTCTCGAGAAGAGCTTACTATAGAAATGATCCTATGAAGTAAGGTCTTAATTTGTAATGGAAAAATCGAGGAGGGTCATTTAGCCGCGGAGATTCTTAACACCGCGATGTAGAAATGCGCGTCATCGGAACAGTGCCATCTAGTAGAACGTTTAAGAGTTGGCGATCATTATAAAAATAGCATGATGATGTTGTGTTGTAGTCATGTAGTAGCGATAATATAATTCATCTTATCATTGAAGTGATTTAGTACAGTTTTTTCGAGTTTAGAATTTCTAATGTAACTTTGTACCTAGCATGCAACGCTGCTGAAGTCAAAACCAACTGCAATCATCGATTTAACAATTATTAACGAAGCCCTTGTTTTCATAATCAGATTTCAAAAATAAAAATCTTGAAAATTAAAAGGCTCGTAATCGAGATTAAATAAATCGTAATCGTTTCGATTAATGATTAATAACAATCATCATAATAATTTAAAAAAAACTACGTACTAATTGTTACAAAAGAGGTTCAAAATATCAGTCGCTTTAGTCACAGTTATACATATAGAAAATAATGTAAGTATCGTAAAAACGGCAATGTTTAATTTTTAATCGTTATTAATCAAATTTAAGCAATCGTAAATAAGATTAAGTTTCCGCAATATTGTTAGACAAAATATTGTTCCTAAAAAATTACGCAAGCTATCTTTAGACCTTATAAAAAATATGGCTAACCGTCAACCTAATTCTTCAATCAAAAGTAAACAGCTGGTACGGAATTTTCGTTAATTATTTTAAGGAAATCCCTAGTTACGTTTGTAGACGACTGTGTCGGTACCATACTGATTGTTTCCATAATTGCTCTGTGTACTTTGTTCTATTTGAATAGTTAGGTATATAATGTAAATGTGCCCCTTTTATAAATAAAAGATTTTATTATTTACAACATAACGCGACGCCACGTCTACATTTCCTGAAGGTGTAGTCAGTTAAGATCAGAAGCAGGGCCATTACGTAATATATTGGATATTACTAGGACGCGAATCACTCGTTTTTTTTTTGTTCTGAACCATACTTGGGAACCCTCTATTTGAAGGTTCCAAGATTTTTTATACTAAAACAAGTTTTATGTTGTTTTAGTTTGTTTTTAGTTTTTTTTTAAATACAAAAAAAAAACAAACAAACCGTGTTTGTTTTTTTTTGTTTTGAATTTTTATTTTTTTATTTTACTCACTCTTAGGCACAATGTTTTGTGTGCGTTAGGTACCGTAAACAGCGATTTTTCACACCAAAATAAAAGTAGTTTCCCAGCAATAGTGTTTGCACAATGTTACTTAGTTTGATGTACAGAATGCGTAGATAACGGCTTAGTGATGGGTCCTGAAACCTTGTAGAAAAAAAACTTTTAGTGCCTACACTTACAGCCTTATTTCGCTAATTCGCCAGGTATCTGAAGAGCACCTAAGAAAAGACGTGTAGCAAAGTAACATGAACGCAACTCGTTTTGCTCAATCGATTTTATAAGGAGATTAAAAGGCACGTGTATTGCTAATTAAAACTGCGACTTGCAATTGCAACATGCAATTAATAAGCAAGGACACATGAGTGATACCTACAACATTTTATATGGGGGGTGTTGAGAAGTGTTTCTATAGGTTAGTCCACGTGGCAAATCACTAAGATTTACCACGATTAGTGATTTGCCACGTGGACTAACCTTGAATAAATTAAAATAATTATTTTAATTTATTCAAGTTGACCTTGACTGTCGGTCTGCCGTTGTTAATTTATTCTGTTGCTAGTCACTCATCATTTCATCATCATCTTCCCGACATCATCCTATACCATGTTATTTGGGGCCGGCGCAACACGTTTTCCTCTTCCATTCTCGCCACTCTAATATTTCACTCCTTTAAGTCCCTTCCCTTTCATATCGTTTCTCACAAAATAATTTATTGGTTGGCTGGTCACTACTGGAGTAAATTTCCATGAACATAAATGTAATTATATAGATAACTAAAAGGATAAAGGATAATCATTTTGTTGTTTTATTTTAATTCACACGCAACGTATTGTTTTGTTTGTTGACTCAACTAGGGTATTGTATTGAATAAAATCCTTCAACCGGATGAGGTCATAAAGTCGCAACTCACCACTTTTTTAATAGAAAGTTATAGGGTTCTAAAAATAGCCACTCAGACCGCGACAGCACCCCACGCTCCTCTCTTGCGAAAGGAGTGAACGATCATCGAGGGCTGGTGGTAGGTCTACCACCGCCCGCCTCACGCTCAGGGCACCGCGCCACGTCTCATCAACGTGACTTGTGAGGACTCACATAGTGTGAAAGTCTCGAGAAGAGCTTACTATAGAAATGATCCTATGAAGTAAGGTCTTAATTCGTATTGGAAAAATCGAGGAGGGTCATTCAGCCGCGGAGATTCTTAACACCGCGATGTAGAAATGCGCGTCATCGGAACAGCGCCATCTATTAGAACGTTTTGTAGTTGGCTATCATTGTAAAAATAGAATATGAATAGCGGTAAAGTTTGATTACTGGAATTATTCAAACTTGTTGTGCGGCGAAATTTCAAGCTTTTTTACCTTCGAATAGTGGATTATTTTTATTATTTGGACTTCCCATAAATCAAATTAAATAAATTGTTAAAATTAATCACGATTAAATGAATCTTGGTTAAGTAATCGTAGTTGTGATTAATTAAATAATTAATTAATCGTTAATTTGCCAATCTATAAAATTATTTTTAGTTACACTAAACATAAAAGCAAGTACTTAGACTTACTTAAAAAAAAAACGTATTTTTATTAATATTAGGTCTTTACCTATGAAATTGCCGTTCTACAGTACTGGCCATTTCAAATCAAAATAATTTTTGTTTGGCTAAGAATTCTAATTTCAAATTAATTTTATTTTAAAAACATGGATTTTTTTTCCAAAAGTAGTCATTTGTTTATTGATTAGTGTTTACATTTTCATCGCATTTCAATCTTTTTCGTCATCATGGATACGTTAAAAATTCGAGTAATTATGGAATATGAGTACCGTCGTGGCAGCAACGCGGCACAAGCAGCACGCAACATCAACGACGTTTACGGAGCTAACACTACAAACCAACGCACCACCTGTTATTGGTTTGCTCGCTTCCGTTCTGGTAATTTCGACCTGAAAAATGAACCTCGCGGTCGTCCGAAGACTTTGGTCGACAATTACGAATTAAAGGCGATTGTGGAAGCTGATGATACACAATCTACGGCTGAATTAGCAGCAGCTTTCGACGTTAGCGTCAAAACAATATTGGTCCATTTGCGTCAAATTGGCAAGGTAAAAAAGCTTGACAAATGGGTGCCCCACGAACTCAATGATCGCCAGCGCGAAGTACGCGTCGAGACGTGCCTTGCACTGCTCAACAGACACACAAATGAAGAAATTTTGAACCGCATTGTTACCTGCTATGAAAAATGGATTCTGTTTGATAACCGCAAGCGCTCAGCAAGTTGGTTGGATCCTGGTTCAGCACCTAAACAATGCCCTAAACGAAAACTTACCCCTAGAAAAGTGATGGTCACTGTTTGGTGGTATAGCGCCGGTGTGATTCATCACAGCTTCTTACCAAACGGGGTGAGCATTACTGCAGATGTGTACTGTGAAGAACTGAACACAATGATGGAGAAGCTGGCACATCTCCAACCAGCATTGGTCAATCGCTCGTCTCCGCTGCTCCTGCACGACAACGCGCGACTTCATACTGCACAGCAGACGGTCTCCAAGTTGCAAGAACTGGGGTTGGAAGCTCTCCGTCATCCACCCTACTCACCAGACCTTGCGCCTACAGACTACTACTTTTTCCAGAATTTGGATAACTTCTTGGCGGGAAAAAAATTCAATACCCGAGAGGCAGTACAAAATGCCTTTGAAGAATTTGTTGCCTCCCGACCAGCTGATTTCTTTAAGAAGGGCATCAATAAACTGCCACTGCGTTGGCAAAGATGCATTGATTGCATGGGTGATTACTTCGATTAATACAAATAAAAAATACATGAAAAAAATTAGTTTAAATTTTTTCATACAAAACGGCAATTTCATAGGTAAAGACCTATTATTAAATTACCTTTGATTATATAATGTCGTTATTACTTACTCGTATTTAATTTTTTTTTTAAACATGGAGGCTCAAGACGTCATTTACTTTACTCAGTTTTAAGACTCAGAATACAGCAGCTTACACCTTGTATCTTGTATTAGGTACCTAAGCTACCACCCAGAACAAAAAAATAACTACGTAAATAGCATTTTATTTACTCATAAATTTTTAATCAAGATTAATGATTAAGTACCGATTATCATTAAAGATCGTAAATTTCATATTAATGATTATTAATTTACTAATAAAAATTAAGGTGATATGTAAAAGGAAAACTAGGCGGGAATAAGAAAGTGATAGATTCAATTATTCCACATGCAAAAAAAGACAGCGAAGCGCCAAACCAAATAAAAATAGTTGAAAATAAATATTTTCAGCCAGAGTTTTCAATTACCTAGTAAGGTAGGTACCTACGCACAATTTGAATGCAATTTTGCTTACTTACTTAGGATTTAAAAACCGGTCAAGAACGAGTCGGACTCGCGCACCGAGGGTTCCGTTCCGATTTCTGGAAAAGTGTGCTACTTAGAGACATCGCTTTATTTTTCCTGTAATGTTTACATAAACTTCTATCTCATAGAGTAATTTCAGATTATTTTCTTTGCAAACTTCGGAGATAAGGGGGGGGGGGGGGGACGGTATTTTTTTATATATTTTTCATCAAAAGTCGAAAACTATGCGGCCTAAAAAAAAAAAAATATTTTAAGAATGTGCAAACAGCGTTCTTTCATACGATACCCCACATGCCCTAGTAGCCAGGAGGAGGAGAAACCCAATTGCGTTTTCCTTCAGTCAGAGTAAATCAAATTAATAGTCAATAAACATATCGAGGGTGTAGTTACTGCGAATTACATTACATTAATATTAGTAAAATAAATGGTTGCAAAAAAGCCACCAATTTATTTTGGTATCGTTTTAACGGTTTGCTAAATGCAAAAATGTGTAAAAATATTTACTTAGATGTGGCTTTACTTTGTCTGAATTTTTATTTAGGATCTTAGCATGTGCATGTGGATACCAACACTTTTTTTTTTTTTGTTTAGCGTAGAATGATTCTAAACGTGTTTTTTTTAGTATTGCTTATTTTTGGAAAGGTGTAGTATTACGAGCTTATTAACATTATTATCACGCTTGTTTTCCCCGAAGGGTTAGTCAGAGGTGTACCTACTACCTACCTTAACTTAGAGGTCCTCGAAACGATCAATTGCAATTGTCAATCGCTTCAACTAGCTATTGGTAGACGATGATCAATGTGCATTAATCACGTAAAAATTGACAAATGCAATTTATCTTTTCCGGGGACCCTATAAACTTAAACATAAAAATGGCGAAATCCCTCATTTCGTTCTTACAGGCTGTTAGTACATCCTCACTTCGCCAGTTCGCTTAGATGGTTTGGTCATGTTGAGACGATGAATGAAAGGCGACTAACAAAACCTATTCATGGGGCAGATGTGAAGAGTGGAAACACCGGGAGGGGACGCCCTAGGAAGACATATAGTGACCTTATTGGTGATGTTCTTCAGAAAGGTCAGGCTTTGCGTAGCATTCGCAACCGGGGAGCGCGTAAATGAGGCAAAATGATTATGTGTATAAGGATCATAGCAGGTGGCGTTCATTAGTTTCTGCCTACCCCCATGGGAAGAATTATGTATGTAAAAAAAAATATTTTATTGCTTTGGCAAAGTAACGATTAATTAATTATTTAATTACGATTACTTAACCAAGATTTACTTAATCGTGGTTAATTTTAATGTTTAAAATAATCTGACTAAAATTTAACAAAATAGTACATTGTGTTTAAGTTCCATGTTGGTGCTTGTTATTTAGGTAAATAACTTGACTCCAACCTTGACTCTTGATGGTTAAGTGGCTTGTATTTCGTGCATTATTTTTAGCCCATGTTACTAAATAATTAAAGTAGCCAGTAACAGTAAATCGTTGGTAGCTAGCTGGTAATACGTAGAACCACATATCAAAAAAGTTTGTGATCAAACTTAAATTTTACAAATTGGTAGGAGACCTATTTGTAAAATTTAAGTTTATCAAGAAAAAGTGTTTACGTTACATACAATAAAATACACTGTGTATTTCTATTTCTGTAATTTTTCTATACGTAAACACTTTTTCTTGATAAAGTTAAATTTTTTTGATGTGTCTACTACATGTTAATGCTATTCTCAGGTCAATAAAATCCATTCAGTGGCGTGACTATGTTACAAAATTCACTCAGATAATACCGTACAAAACTTTCGTAAAAATATGTATATAACTTGGGCTTGTAAGATCTGACACAAGCATGCATGGCTTACAGAAAAAACATGCAGGGAAATTGTTCGTCAATCACATTGATTAATGATATTCCAACATTTCCATGTCACACCCTTATTTTGTCACTTTACCTGACTCAGGCGGGTAGGTGGTTTGTACTCTTCACAAGGTAATTCTAAAGATATTTTTAGCCGCTTACATTTTTACTAAATTCTCTTCGTTACAGCGAAATTGTGATCTTGAGTTCCACTTATGTCTTTGTGAGGACTCATTTTCATAAAAAATACGAAAACAATGGATGTTATGGGTACAATCGCTAAAGATTCAATGTTCTTTAAAATCCCTAGGGAGTAAGTACAAAGTAGTGGTCTCGAGGGCGAATGTGAAACTGTGATCCTTGGCCTTGTGGGTTCGATCCCCAAATCGAATTTTTCCAATAGGAAATTATCAGTAGGAGCAGCCAGTAGGTACTACCGGGATAAAATATATCCTATGTCCTAATCCAGGTCACGGTCTAGGTCTACACATGTAGCAAATTTCATACAAATCCGTTCAGCCGTTTAGCGTGAAAGCGTAACAAAGAAACAAACTCACTTTCGCATTTATAATACCTATAGACTCGTCCCGTTATTACACTAGACTGAAATATAACTGGCTGAATTTGTACTTACTTACAATAAACACATTGCTTTTGGGAATACAGGCTACTTAGGTATGTTAAGTTTAAGTTGGATTGTGAAGTCATAATTAAGCAGGTACCCGAAATGTACTTACCTTTAACACATCTGCATTACCCTTTTGGGAATAGTGTGATAGTATGTTGTGTTTAATCGTGTAATTTTCATAAATTGTACAAACCCTACTCAAAATGTACTTAGATTACAAACCTTTCATGCATAGGTACATTAACGAGTTAAATGCCGTAATTAAAGCTATTGTGTCTCGCGCGGATCCACGTTCGCGGCATACGAAGGGTTAAACTCAATCAATGAGCAACCGTGTCAAGAAACTCATAGCCCCCTATTAGCACCCCAATACGCACAATATTGACACGCGTCGCTAGTGGCTAGGTAAACATTGGCTTATGCGCAGCGCTAGGCGCCTGTGGGGCTTCGCTAAAGACATTAGAAGCGACCTCGCGCGTCCACGGGCAAGTGGCGTGGATTCGCTTTGATTTCTAATGAATAACATTTATTTGACAGTGACTTTGTGTAATTGGTTCAGTAGGGTTTTTCTTGCCGATCGATATATTGTCTTCGACTTTTGTAGAATGGTCGTTATTCTGAAAGTGCGATGATCTAAAACTAAAAAGTACAGATAGCGCGCGAGTTGAATGCAGTCGGGGTCTGAGGTAAAGAGCGCCCCGCTATCCGCACGCCCCACCTCACGCGCCTGCAGTGTATTGTAATAATTATTATAATTAGGTCACAGCACTACCGCATTCCTAAGCTCTGCATTCAACTCGCGCGCTATCTGTAGTTATATAGATTCTATATTATTTAGTTTTGTGTTAATTACTCGTATATCGCATACATCCATCTAGGGAAACACAATCATTATCTGGGAATGGAAATTAAACTTAATTAATTACCTACCTTCACAAATAAAGTGTTCTTTGCTTGGATGAATTTGAACAGTCTTCACGATTAGATGGACAGCTCCATCATCGCCTTGCTGACTGACGAACAGACGAACAAGTTACCTATGTGAGAAGAAGAAGAATTTGTCCGATATTATATTCCATTTTACTTGCCACTTGGTTTTTTTAAAATGTAAACTTCCATATAGGAGCCTATACCTACTACCTCAAATGGCTTAGCATGATCCTCCGTTATTGCGAAAATAATGCAGCATTAATTTTGAAATGAATATACCGGATGACTTTTTTTACCGTCTCGAAAAAAATTGGGTATATTAGGTGAACGGAGTAGAACCCTATGGCATACCTAAATTAAAAAAAAAAAAAAATCAAAAAAATCAAAAATTCTAATCATATGCACGCTGCATATGATTTGAATTTCGATGTTTTTAAACGATTTATTATTTTTTTTCAAAATTTCTGTTTTTATGGTAAAAAATGAAAAGTTTACATCGAATTTGTAGTATTTATTGGTACTTTGATATTTTTTTCTGTCTAAGCTATTAAAAAAAAAACTAGGTATGCCATAGGCTTCTACTCTGTTCACCTAATACACCCAATTTTTTTCGAGACGGTAGAAAAAGTCATCCGGTATACAGAGTGTAAGGGCCCTCCACAAACTAACAGTGTGCATTCAGCTCCTTATTGTGAATCATATTCCACCCGGAAAATTTCTCAGAAAAATTTTCTTTTTTTTTAATCGTTTTTTTGTTGCTATTCCTTTATTTCAATGTAAAATTATATTCTCTATACGCAGCACTCCATTTATGTAAATAAAACAGCTAAAAAAAATCAGCAATGGATGTTGAAATACTCTAACGAACGACGCGTGAAATCAGCTGTTCACTTTCTGCCTAGCTACAAAGTTCATCAAACTCACCGCAATTCACCGCATACCTATTACCTACCCCTCCCAAACTCCCAACTAGTTACAGACGCTCCGAATGTGCACAAAAACACAAACAAATCAGGTTTATTAGATTCCCTTAACGTTCCTGAAATAATTTCATGTTCCGGTCATGTTACTGTGATATACTGAATTCACCCTATCAATCTGCGAAGGGCTGTCCCTTACAACTTGTATGGTAAAGTTGAGGATTAATGTTAAGTAGGTACTATGTTTGACTAAAACACGATCCCATAAAATTTTCTCGACGGAAAAAAAATCCAAAGTTATTTCCAAACCGAACAATAAACGGCTGGTATTCAAAAAATACTTCAAATTAGATCATGAAACTTTGCATATTAACTGAACTTACTATAAAGCAGGTCTTATGTTTTTTTATTTTTTTCAAATTACCATTATTTTCACCGTGAAAAGCAATTACATAAATATCGGCGCCCAGCGCCGTACTCAGTCCCGCTCTCGCTCAGTCCGCAGTATCGAGCGAGATAAAAAGCTGAGGCAGTATGGGTTCTTAAAAGAAAAGCCAGTTGAAGTCGAGGGTACGACTCCATTACCGTTCAGTATCTACTCAGAATTTCGAGTGTACTTATATCTTTTTTTTTGTGGATGGAAAATCATCAAATGACTTCTCCCGCTCTGGGTGGCGGGAGGGCGTGTCAGACTTTAACTGACTAAAACCCACCCGTGTTCCTTCAGTTGCCTGTGCCAGGGCCACGGTATCTCTTTCGAACAACCCGCGACCCCGGAAAGTAGGTACCTACTACATGTGATCGTCTAGTGTTTGGCCGAAACAAAAGTACCAATAGGTAATCTTTGTGGAACCCTAAAAACTTCTACACTGTCTCAGAAGAGCCCTCTCGGTTGTCAGTCAATATTACAGTTTGGTAATATGAATCACTGAATCTCTTCTAGCCGGATAAGTAATTGGTAATATGAATCACTGAATCTCTTCTAGCCGGATAAGTAATTGGTAATATGAATCACTGAATCTCTTCTAGCCGGATAAGTAATTGGTAATATGAATCACTGAATCTCTTCTAGCCGGATAAGTAATTGGTAATATGAATCACTGAATCTCTTCTAGCCGTATAAGTAATTGGTAATATGAATCACTGAATCTCTTCTAGCCGGATAAGTAATTGGTAATATGAATCACTGAATCTCTTCTAGCCGGATAAGTAATTGGTAATATGAATCACTGAATCTCTTCTAGCCGGATAAGTAATTGGTAATATGAATCACTGAATCTCTTCTAGCCGGATAAGTAATTGGCTTACTCTCTTCTTGGCTTAGTAGCAATGCTGGCAGTTTTCTGGGCACGTTTCCGTATGACAGCGTTTCGGATTAGTACTTCCGAGCTTCCGACGCCCACCTACCTAAGTGTCCTTTTGTTTTTATTTGTATAGTTAGTTAGTACCTACTTATAATTAGCTGCAGTAAAATGACACTTCTTATCTGTCATGTCGTTAAAAAATGGTCCCCTGTGATAGCGAAATGGCAGTAGAAGTGTAATACTGCAGCTAATTAAAAGTCCGACCATAGTGTAAGCAATTAGTTGTGTTATACAGGGCTATTTTTAAATGACTAGCTAAATTTTCACAGGGTGTTCTACCCATGAATATGAACAACTTTCACTAAGGGACCAACTTTGAAATCACGAAAAAAAAACCAGCGGTTTCCTACAAAAGTTCAATACCTACTCGATCAAAATTTATGAAACAGCTGATATTTTTTTTGCGATTTCAAAGTTAGTCCCATAGTGAAAGTTGTTCATATTCATGGGTAGTACACCCTGCGAAAATTTAGCTTGTCATTTAAAAATAGCCCTGTATATATACAGGGTGTAAGGGACAGCCCTCCTCAAACTGATAGGGTGAATTCAGTATGTCATACTAAGATGACCGGTACATGAAATTTTTTCAGGAACGTTATGGGAATCCAATAAACCTGATTTGTTTGTGTTTTTGTGCACAAATCGGAGCGTCTATTACTGGTTGGGAGGGGTAGGTAATAGGTATGCGGTGAGTTCGATGAACTCTGTAGCTAGGCAGAAAGTGAACAGCTGATTTCACGCGTCGTTCGTTAGAGTATTTCTACATCCATTGCTGGTTTTTTGTTTTCAGTTTTATTTTTTTGCAGTTTTTTTTACATAAATGGAGTGCTGCGAACACACAATGTAATTTTACTTTGAAATAAAGAAAATGTAACTGAAAAAAATATTTAAAAAATGAAAATTTCCTGAGAAAATTTCCGGTGGAATATGATTCAAAATGAGGAGCTGAATGCAACTTGTTAGTTTGCGGAGGGCTGTCCCTTACACCCTGTATGTTGGCTCGTCAGGATTTACTCACATAGATTCAGACACCATGTGGGCAGAAGATGGGTTAGAACACACTGGGTGCTATACTCGGTGATTATTAAAATCACAATCTAACACAATCATTCCAAATTAAAATTAACACAACTACTGAGCACAACGAATCGAATACAGTTCCGTGGCGTAGTAACCCTGATGCGATCAGACCTAGACTGTCTTGTCTTCCTCGCCATGAGCTTAAAACATCACGACTCTGTAGAAGCGTCTGTTTAATATAATAGGTAATAGGTAATAGGTAATACGGGCTGGTATCCGCAACTCCACGACAATGCGCGTATTTTGCGTATGGGTGGGAAAATCGGTTATTCGATCCACCCCAGCTCCTCAAAGAAGGCCAGCAGCGCCTTGACATTACTGACAACTTCCCGGATGGTACCTGGGTTACCGAAGTACTTTGCCCTGTATGCGGCGACAACCGGGCAGTTTAGAAGCACATGAGCTGCTGTCTCGTCGTCCTCCATGCAGGCCCTGCACAGCGGACTGTCTGTGACTCCTATGACAAAGAGGTGTTTATTAAATGACCCATGGCCAGTTAAAGCAGCAGTAACTGTACGCAGCTGTTGTTTAGTTAGTCGAAGAAACTGTTTCGTGAGGCGGCCATCAATTGTAGGGAGTGCTTCCCTAGCCTGCCTACACTCACCTTGGTCCGACCATAGCTTATGATGCTGGTCCCTGGTACGTTTCCTTACCAGAGTGCGCAAGTACCCGAAGGGGAGCGGCACTATGGGTTCAGGTCCCACTGGTGCCATGCTCGACCCCCTTCTGGCAAGTTCGTCGGCTGCGTCGTTGCCTAGCGAGCCGCTGTGTCCCTTGATCCATTGAATGGTTATATTATTGAGTTTACCCACCTGGTTGAGACGCTGGTGGCACTCGTATATTAGCCCAGAGTCCACTGTGTGACTACTTAGCGCTTGCAGAACTGCCATGCTATCTGAGAGTATGCGGATCGAGTGGTCCTTAACTTCCCTGGCCATGATGGCAGTAGCGGCCAGAGAAATGCCCATGCACTCGGCCTGGAACACCGTGTTATGGACCCCCAATGGTGTAGCTATGTGTATGTTGAAGTCCTCCGAGAAGATTCCAGCACCTGTGCCACTACCTGTTTTAGATCCATCCGTGAAGATGCGTAGCTCTGCGGGGCGCAACCCCTCGCATCGACGATCCTCGTGGAGCTGGATCTTGTATTTTTTATTAAAAATAAATTGTTTGGGTACCCGGTCATTTACAGCTTTCGTAATAGGGAACTCTTTGTTGAGTCCCTCAAGCAGCGCGGTGTGTGGTGAGTTAGTCTTGCCCCAGAGATCTAGTGCATTAAGACGTACCGCTGCCATCGTTGCTTCCTGCTGTATGAACAGGTGGAGCGGTGGCAAACCCAGCATGGCTTCAACTGCTGCAGTCGGAGTAGTCCTCATGCAGCCCGTAGTCGCCGTGCAGGCTAGTCTTTGCATATGTTGTAGTTTATTGGAAGCTGTAACAAGTTTGGTGCGGGGCCACCAGACCACAGCCCCGTAGGTGATCATGGGGCGGATCACTGCGGTGTACAGCCATAGTATAATTTTCGGGGATAGGCCCCACTTCTTACCTATCATTTTCCTGCACTGCCAGAAGGTGATACAGGCCCTGTTTAGTTTGTTGTCTAAATGACTACTCCAGTTTAACTTACTGTCTAGAATGACCCCGAGATACTTGACTTCGTTGGTAAGCTGGAGTTCTGTATCGAACAGTTTTGGTAGGCGGAAAGGGCCTAATGCTCGTTTATGGGTAAACATGACTAGTTCAGTTTTAGTGGGATTCACTGATAGGTCAAATTCCCTGCACCATCTTTCTACAATACGTAGCGCTTGCTGAGTGAGGTTGCAGATCGTTCCTGTCACCTTCCCCGACACAAGGATTGCGAGGTCGTCTGCATAACCTATTGTATAATAGCGGCTGGCGTTGAGTTTGGTGATAAGGTCGTTAATCACTAAATTCCATAGCAGGGGCGACAAAACCCCTCCCTGGGGGCAGCCTTTGGCTATCATGGCCAAATGCTGCTCACCCTCAAGGCGAACCACTCGTTTACTTAACATGTTTGTAATCCAGTCCGTTAGTACCTGTTCTACTCCATGTCTGGAGAGGGCGCTGCTGATGCTGGAGAAGTTGGTTTTGTCGAAGGCTCCTTCGATGTCTATGAACGTGCCCAGGCAGGTGCCTTTCTGGTAAATCGCTTCCTCTATCTGTCCGACCACTAGATGAAGAGCGGACTCGGTCGACTTACCCGAGCTGTATGCGTGTTGATTACCGTGTAGCGGTACCGTTTTCAAAGCGCCGTCCCTCAGCTCCCTGTCACACAGCCTTTCCATAGTCTTTAAGAGAAAGGAGGTCAGACTGATCGGTCGGTGGGATTTGGCGTTTGTGTAGTCACCCTTACCTGGCTTAGGGATGAATATAACTTTCACTTCCCTCCATCCTTTAGGAATGTATCTGAAGGCCAGGCACGCTCTCATTAAAGGCACTAGTCTTATTGCAATAGAGGTCCCACCCCACTGTAGTAAGGCGGGGAAAACTCCATCAGGACCAGCTGCCTTAAAAGGATGGAAACTACGAATGGCCCATTGGATCTTTTCCAACGTGATCACCCTGTTCGCGTAAAGCCAATCATTGTCTGATGGTGTTTGAATTACATCTAGCCAGTCGATTACCTGCGTAAAGACACATCCAGGGAAGTGAGTTTCAATAAGGACGCGTCTCGTTTCTTCTGGCGAGGAAGTGAGTGTATTATCAGACTTACGAATGGTAGCGGGCCCAGATATCTGCTGTTGCGCCAGTACCTTCCTTACCCTGTTCGCTTGCTGACAAGATTCAATGCTTCCACAGAATTTGCGCCATCCCGTAGTACTCCTGAATCTGATGCATTTTTTGTAGCTGGATTTGGCTGCGTAATAGTTATCCCAGTCCTCATCCGCACATGTGTTCATGGCTCTATTCAGAGCTTGCCTTACCTTACTGCGCTTGCGCTCCAGCTCAGCGCCCCACCAGGGTTGTTTGCCCGGTGTGCTACGCGGGGTGGTCTCTGGGCAAGCAGTTTGGTAGCTGTCAATCATTGATTTAGTGAGGTGACCTACCAAAACCTCAATCTGCGTCGTGTCCACAACTGTCGTCGGATCGCTTAGTGTCGCCAGCTTGGATTCTAGGCTGCGTGTATAGGTGGCACGATCCGTATTACGCGGATTACGCCGTGGTGGTGTAGGTGGAACACAGACCTGGATGTCGAAGCGGATCCACCTGTGATCAGAGCAGGACGCCTCCTTGGAGACCTGCCACCCAGTGGTAATCTCCGCCGCGCCCTCTGTAGCCAGAGTGAGATCTATGATTGTCCGGCTACGCCTGGTTACGAATGTTGGTTCGGAGCCAGTGTTTAGTAAGGATAGGTTAGTCGAAAACAAATAGTCAACCAAGGCCTTACCCCTCTCGTTTTGCGTGTCCATTCCCCACAGTTGGTGGTGAGCATTGGCGTCGGCACCCACGACGAGCTGAAACCCGCAACTCTCGCAATGGCTCACGAGGCGGGCGAGGCCGTGGGGAGGCGGCGCCTCCGCCTCGGCCATGTAGACCGAGGCGAACACGATCTCCAACTCTGTGGCGTCGACACGCTGTATTAGCAGCTTAACTGCAGAGACATCTCTGCAACAGAAGTCCGTTAAGAGATGTGTTTTAAGGTTACCTGTGACATAGATGCATGATCTGGGGTGATCATGACCCGTGGTGACCAGGAGCTTACCATTAAGATTGGAGAGTCCTTGAATGCGGCCCGCCCTTATCCACGGCTCTTGGATCAGGGCAATGGCCGTGTGTTGAACCTCCAGCCACTTGCGAAGCTGAGCCGTCGCGGTCTGACTGTGGTGGAGGTTTGCCTGGAGGACTTTACATGTTGACGAAAGGGACGCCATCGCTGGTCGAACCCTCATCGTCCCCCCCTAGTCTGAGCCCGGCAAACAGGTCGCCCTCGTCGAAGCCGTCCCCTCCCCCGGCCGAAGCTGGCGACAAAATCATGTCATCCAGCTCCTCACCAGACGAAGGGACGGCGTCCACGGCGGCGACAGCAGGGGCAGCCGACTCTGCTACAGCAGGTTCGGCCGCGGATGCTACCGGGTTGTTTGATGGGGGAGTGACCTCCCCTCCAGGTGTCTGTGGCAGCGCCTCGCAGCCGGCGTCCATGGCGGAGTCCCATCCGTCGGGGACGTCTGTGAACCTACCGTTCCGACCCCGGAATTTTAAGTAGACCGCCCCCAAACCAAATGAGAGACGGCGCCCAGCCTCCATCAGGGTCGGGATTTGGTCCACCGGAACATCGACCACCACAAACCATGCTGCGTCTTGTTTGTCGGCATGCAGAAGTACCCACCTCTTTATGTCGACCCAGGGGTTCTGATACCAGAGAGCACGCCCAATATCGGTCGACTCCCCAAAGACCCCCTGCTCGTCTGGGATCACGACACCACATCGTGCTCGCTTCTGGATCTCCGACTGGCTCTTGACGACTAGCGAGTTGCTAGCTTGGAGAGTTAGTTCGGAGACTGTCTTCCTTAGCCAGGCTAAGGTGTGGTCGTCACTGCACCACAGCTTGAGGACACCCCCGGCGAACACCGGCTTGGCATTGAAGGTCGGCCTTGGAGTGTCTTGCTTTGCGGACCAGGCCTCGAGAAGGATCTGCTTCTGGATAGCAGCGAGTACCTGATCCGATACGTCCTTGCTGAGGATCCCCGTGCTGTCGCAGGTGATCGCGACGTCAAGGGTAGCGCTGGCAGCTTGGGCGTAGCTTCGTTGTGCAACCCGTTTGGATTGATCAAGACGCGGCCGCTTCTGATCTCCACGAGGTGTCAAAGACTCGTTGAGAGCTCGCTTGGCCGCGGCCTGATCCTTCCAATCAGGTTGCTGCATTTTACCTTGTGTAGGTGTCTCCGTAGCACTGGTTGGCGGTTGACTGGGCGCTGGTTGACTTGTGCCGGCCTTTGCCTGCGACCGCTTACCGTTGGAGAAGTTTACCTGGTCGCCTGTCGGTTTGTCCGAACTAGCGGCAGTGACCTGTTTATTGCAGGAGCTTTTGCGTAGCAACCTGCGTGCTTGACGGCGCTCCTTCCTCGTCAACCTATCCCCCCGGTTGCCTTGCTCAGCAACGGATGGACCTGAAGGGTCAATGCAAGGGCGTTGGGTTAATTGAGTGGATTTTTTACCCTTGCCCTTGCGTTTCTGCACAATCTGCCAGGTGCGTGAGAACGCATCCTCAGTGCATCTGGCCGTCTCCGCGTGACTGGTGACGGCCGTCGGATGGGAGGAGGCTGGAAGAGCCTCAGGAGGAGGAGGGTGTTTGGTTAGACACCCGGTACCGGTGTTAACCAGCACTGGTGTCTGTGTAGCTAGGGTCGGACCGGCAGTGGTATTAGTCGTCGCCTTGGTCTTCGCCTGAGTTATGGAAGGGTCGGTACTGGTCCCAATCAGCGCCGACGTCCTTTGTTTATACTGGGACTTTTTATTTTTGGTCTTAGCTGTGGTTCTCGCCACAGAAGGACCGGCGCCCGCGCTAGTACCCGCAGCGTTAGCCGCATGGGCACCAGGGGCAAGGGAAGTGCTAGCACCTCCCTTAGGAGTGTTGTTGGCCTTCGCCACCACTCCGGTAATTTTAACAGGCCTTGATTTATCCATGTTAAATTTATTTTTAAAATTCATCTCTCTGGCTCCCACCCTCCATGGAGCCCGCACCTGGGAACGTCTCACTATAAATAAAAGTTCGAACGTTAGGACTACCAGAGAGATATAGGGGCGCGAGGCTGGTTTACAGTGCGACATCGGGCGCTCGATCGGGTTGGCGTAGGGGGTCGTAAGGCCTACCCCCAACGAACTGATCAACCCTCACTTACACCGTCAGCATGACCTTTACCTACCGCTTCAGCCGTCCGAGGACAGCCTCAGCGGACCTCACGCACCTCGCCTGTGGCCCTCTGACGGGACACTATGGCCATTTCCCTACCCCTGGCTAATGGGTAGGGCCACCGTTTCGCTTGAAATCCAGACCAAAGGGGGCGTGTTGCCTTACGGACACATTACCGCCAGCGCCGCTCGGCTCAACCCCCCAGGACTCCTTCGTCCCCGCTCACGGCGCTCAACTGCGCAGGTCCTAGCGCAGGTGACTACTTACTCCTACCCGCCATCAGCTGAATTTAGTGATAGTCGAGCCCGCCACCACCCAGTCACAGGGAGTGACGGTTAGGAGTGGAAATTGGAAGGGTGGAGGAGGGAGGAATGTGGATATAGATGGGATGGGGTGGGGAGGGATCGTGAGATTTGGGGCAGGAAGGCATAAGACGGGAATGACCAAGGTTATGGGAATTGGGGACGGGATGTGATGACGCCTGGTGGTTTTTGTTACGTCTATTTCTTAAGGAATTAGACCAAGAACGGGGTGGCAACCTCGGGAAGGTGCATCCGCCAGACTTGCCTTGAGGATCTACACGACTGTAGCGCTCTCCCTCAAGACCTCGCCACCCTGCCACCTCTGAAGGAGGCAGCAAGGTAGGCCTGCATCTATACTACCAAGCAAAGCAAAGCAAAGCATGTCGTTGTGCAACCGCAAAAGCATAAATCCAGACCCCCCCCTGTCTGTTTAATATATAAAAATGTATGTAACTCATCAGCCGAATCTTCTACTCTTAACATTACTAACAATAGGTAGCTAAGTACGTACCTACATATTGCTCGGCCTAGCTGTCTATCTCATAGAGCCACAAATTCCATAAAAAAACCGGCCAAGTGCGTGTCGGACCACGCACGATGAAGGGTTCCGTAGTTCAAAAGAATTTATCCCAAAACAAACTTAATATTGTAAGTAATCCCAAAAAAAAAGTTATGTTATAAAATTACAAATTAACATTTTTCGGACTTTTTCCTTTACTCGTGCTGTGAGACCTTGCTTCTTACCAACTTTCATTCTTCTAGGTCAACGGGAAGTACCCCTTAGGTTTTGATTTACTTGCGAGTATCGCATAAATGGCCGTATTTTTTTAATGCGTTGACTTAGAAGCTTGATTTTTTTAGAACTTTATAGGAATAGACCTACGTATTTGATATTAATTTCAACTTGATACCTTTACGCGTTCCTGAGAAAAAGGGTCTTGACAGACTGACAACCTTGAAATTTTTTTTGAATGTGATGGAATTACAAATTAACAATTTTCGGACTTTTTCTTTACTTGTGCTGTGAGACCTTGCTTCTTGCCAAATTTCATGATTCTAGAACAGCGGGAAGTACCCTATAGGTTTTGATTTACTTGCGAGTGTCAAAATGTGTCGATAAATAGCCGTATTTTTTTATTGCGTTGACTTAGAAGCTTGACTTTTTTAGAACTCCTTAAGAATCATGGACCTACGTATTTCATATTAATTTCAACTTGATATCTCTACGCGTTACTGAGAAACAGGGTCTTGACAGACTGACAACCTTGAAAATATTTTTTTATGTGACAGAATTACAAATTAACAATTTTCGGACTTTTTCCTATATTTGTGTTGTAAGACCTTGATTCTTACCAAATTTCATGATTCTAGGACAACGGGAAGTACCCAGGTTTTGATTTCCTTACGAGTATCAAAATATGTCTCATAAATGCCCGTATTTTTTTATTGCGTTGACGTATAAGCTTAATTTTTTTAGAACTCCAAGGGACCATAGACTTACGTATTTGATATTAATTTCAATTTGATACCTCCACGCGTTCCTGAGAAAAAGGGTCTTGACAGACTGACAGACAGCCAGACAGACAGACAGACGGACAAACAAGTGATCCTATAAGGGTTCCGTATTTTCCTTTTGAGGTACGGAACCGTAAAAAGGAGTAGAGCTTTAGTATTCCGTTTAATGGTCGCATTTTCTACGAACAGCTATTCCACGCCATGCCATGAAATCAAATGAAAAGCCTCATATGAACTGACGCATCGCTCCCGGAATTCACCGTCAGACTACGCGATTAACATGAGGATGTAATAACTCTTCCATAGTACTTTCAGCAGTCAAGCTTTCCCCTGCTGTTAAGCCGAGTTCCTACACTTAGGGCCTATTTCACCACCTACGATTAAGTTCCTATTTACTTAATGGCAGATAATTTCATACGAATTCTGTTGCATTTTTTAATTTATTCGGTAAGTAGTGGCTATTCGGACATTGTGAAATAAGCCTTTAATGTACTGACCGTTACTTGCTTGTCAGATTGTTAGGGTTCCGTACCAAAATGGTAAAAAAGGAACCCTTATGGTGTGACTCAGTCTGTCTGTCTGTCTGTCTGTCACAGCTGGATATCTCAAGAACTACTAGTGCTATCAACTTGTAATTTGGAACAGTTTTAGATGACGTTTACCCAACTATTTTGCAAATAAGAAAGAAATAAAAATGTATGTATTTTTTTTGCAACATGGGGTGAAAGGGGGTCTTAAAAATTCAAAGTGGAGCTACTAGGTCATGTGGGGTATCATATGAAAGAGCGCTGTTTGCATATTCTCAAACATATTTTTTTTTTTTTAGGCCGCACAGTGTTCGACTTTTGATGAAAAATGTAAAAAAAAATACCGTTCCCCCCCCCCCTTATCTCCGAAGTTTGCAAAGAGAAAAATCTGAAAATATTCTATGTGATAGAAGTTTATGTAAAGATTACAGGAAAAATAAAACGATGTCTCTAAATAGCACACTTTTTCAGAAATCGGAACGGAACCCTCGGTGCGCGAGTCCGACTCGCTCTTGCCCGGTTTTTTTTTAATTAGGTGCAAGTGTCCAATCTAGCGATTCATTAGTTCAGTATCTACAATCAATTTATGAGAAACGTGCCTGACAATAAATGTTGGTAACAGTCTGAATTGGAAAAGTTTCCCGGAAAAATTTCAAATCTGACCGACTTTTTTCTATGGGATTTTTATTGTACCTTTATGAATTATTGAAATTTGAGCCAGACAATGTCTGTGGGATCAGATAGCTTATAATTTAACTATAGCGACCTGCCCCTGCTTCGCACGGTTTTTACTCCTTGACAAAACATCGAGATTCTTTATTGCTTGTAATTAATAAATGTATCATACACATAAATAAACCTTCCGGAAAAAAATCTCTAAATAATCGTGAAATATCTGTTGTGCCTATAGTTTAGAGGAACAACGCGGTTAGACAGACACGAAAAGCGACTTTAATTTATTTTATGTAGTATACAGGGTGTTTCTTTGGTATCAAGCCAGTGCGAGCTGATAGCAGAGTACCATACCTATCGATTTAACCCCCATGTATGTTCTACGATTTTTTGTAGTTTTCGAGTTATTTTGGATCCATCATTTCATATCAATGGTAGTGGTTAAGGATAGTAATAGGTATAAAATTTATGTTTTTATTATCAACTGAACTCTGCTTAAAAGTAGAGGAATAGTAAATATCAGGATTGACAAAAATGTGCAGAGATATTAATAAATTGTAAAATATGAAAATCGCAAGATTTCTGATACACCACTTTCAGCGACCGATTTCAGCAAATAATGCCCTATTTAGTATATTCTTGTTCAAAGTTGACCCAAAAAAAAGATATAATTTTTCCAAAGCCATCATCTCGTTGAATCAGGAAAAATATCGAAAAAAAATTATACCTAGAAAACTACAAAAAAACGTAGAACATAAGTACATGGGGGTTAAATCGATAGGTATGGTACTCTGCTATCAGCTCGCACTGGCTTGATACCTTAAAAGAAACACCCTGTATAGTACCTGGGCGACCGTGCTCTGCTCGTGTGAAAATAGAGAAAACGAATTTTCCCAAAAATAAGACCTAGCTTGATGGATTTTACGCCCCCGTAAACCCCTATTTTGCAACTCATCGAAACCGTTAGAGCCGTTTTCGAGAACGTGATTACTATATACAGGGTGTAAGGGACAGCCCTCCGCAAACTGATAGGGTGAATTCAGTATGTCATACTAAGATGACCGGTACATGAAATTTTTTCAGGAACGTTAAGGGAATCCAATAAACCTGATTTGTTTGTGTTTTCGTGCACAAATTGGAGCGTCTATTACTGGTTGGGAGGGGTAGGTAATAGGTATGCGGCGAGTTCGATGAACTCTGTAGCTAGACAGAAAGTGAACAGCTGATTTCACTCGTCGTTGGTTAGAGTATTTCAACATCCATTGCTGGGTTTTTTTTTGCTGTTTTTTTTGCAGTTTTTTTTTTACATAAATGGAGTGCTTCGAACACACAATGCAAAAAAAATTGAAAAAATGAAAATTTTCCCGAGAAAATTTCCGGTGGAATATGATTCAAAACGAGGAGCTGAATGCGCCCTGTGACTTTGCGGAGGGCTGTCCCTTACACCCTGTATATAATACTGCTCATATAGTAGTATAGGATAAGCAAGTATGGATAAAAATTCATAAAGAGTCGGCAATAAACCTCGAGATCGCCTTATTTGATGTGGATGCGAGTCCTTCGCATTTTATCGGATAATATTATAATCTCCAGATTATAGCTCAGCTTCATTCTGACAGGAAAAGCTCATTTATTTACGCTCTTACTAAACTTGGGATCAAAAAACCGGTTAAGAGCGAGTCGGACTCGCGCACCGAGGGTTTTCTGAAAAATTGTGCTATTTAGAGACATCGTTTTATTTTTCCTGTAATCTTTACATAAACTTCTATCATATAGAATCATTTCAGATTTTTCTCTATACAAACTTCGGAGATAAGGGGGGAAACGGTATTTTTTTTTAATTTTTCATCAAAAGTCGATAACTATGCGGCCTAAAAAAAATAAAAAAATATTTGAGAATGTGCAAGCAGCGCTCTTTTATATGATACCTCATATGCTCTGTAGCTCCACTTTGAATTTTTAAGACCACCTTTCCCTGTTGCAAAAAAAATACATATATTTTTATTTCTTCCTTATTTGCAAAATAGTTGGTTAAACGATATCTAAAACTGTTCCAAATTTCAAGTTGATATCATTAGTAGTTCTTGAGATATCCAGCTATGACAGACAGATAGATAGACTGAGTCGCACCATAAGGGTTCCTTTTTACCATTTTGGTACGGAACCCTAAAAAATAGAGGCCCAAATGTTAACGGACGGATTTGGTTTTATTTTTAAATTGTCATCAACATCATCTTTTTGACTTTATCCCAATTTATTTGGGCTCGGCGCCAGTATGTGTTTATGTGCCATAATGTACTATATAATATTATTATCTCTATTATTATACTATTATTGTTTACTTCCGTTCCTTCTTTATCATCATCATCTCTCACACAATTTATTTATCTGCCTCTTTTCTCAAAGAAAACTGTCTCTTCTCTCTCTTTTCTTTTTTTTTTACTCAAAGTATTTTCGTTCTATTCTCTACTAACTTCATCCCATTAATGTCATCCCACTGTATTGTACTTATTACTTTCTTTACTGAATCATCAGTTCATCACATACAAAATTAATTAATCTTTTCTTTTCTTTTTTGTCTCAAAGTAATTTGATAACTTTTCTCACAACAAGGCCCTATAATTATTTGTATTTCTATGCATCAATCAATCTGCCTATCTAGCCTTTTTCCAACTATATTGGGATCGGCTTCCATTCTAACCGGATGCAGGTGAGTACATGACGTAGTACCTAACTGACCTCCACAACCCAGTAACTACGATATCACTTGGTAAGACTGGTTGTCAGACTTACGGGCATCTCACGACCCATAACGGCTGTAAAAGATCCACGAAGAGTATCGGCATGTAAAGATGGTCACCTATCCACGGACCAACCCCGGTAAGCGTAACTTAACCTGATGGATCGACCCGTGCGGCTGTTATTACTTAGTCACGAGCTTTTCCTATTTGTATTTCTATGCAATAAAATTATCAGCTTTATGTAGTAGGTGCCAGGTTTACATGACAGCATTAGAGCTCGTTCAGCCAAAACCTTTTAATTGGGTTGCTGTTGTAATGAAAAGCATCGAGGTCGGTCCCAATTCAACCCACATCGGGTACTCCAAACACAAGCCTATCAAAGGTAACAGCCGCAGCCGTTCGGAACTTGGGTGATTTGATTATAGTCCCGGAGCGGCCGCCAGCCGCAATATTATGTAACATCCGCAATAATCCCGACCTGCCTGGCTCCTGTCCTAACTAATGTACTTCTTCAATTGAAAAATGACGCAGTTTTATATAAAGTTGTGGTTTATAGTAATGGGCGGTGGTCGCTGTGGTCACGGTGCTTCCATGCTTATAATGAGTGTATTGATGTCTGTGGGGCATGATTGATGAGAGCGCGGACGAACATTCATACGTATAATTGAGTGCATATCCATAGGTGTAGATAGGTATGTATGAATTAATTAAAATTGAATGAATTCATGACTTCCCAATCAAGCTGTACAATGATAGTGAATTGAACTGAAGTGCGTAGGTCTCGTCACTTATGAACTGAGCTGGTAATGGCGACAGCTCCGGTGAGAGGCGTCGGTTTTAATTGGAATTAATAACCGATAAGTAATCCGTGGTGCCAGGGGTTTGTTTACCGGGGCGGGCGGGGCTGGAGGGGCGAGGGCGGCAGCGTCAGCTGAGTGCGCGCGCAGCGGTCGATAGCGGCCGGCGCAGCGCGCAGGCGCGGCGCTATCGAGCCCACTCGGGCCGCCGCCGCCGCCGGCCGCACACGTGATGCATGCGGGCACCTAGCGGCTGCACGCGCGCGGGCCTCATGGGCACCGTGCTGAGCTTCAGCCCGCGCGAGCGGCGCCCGCCCGCCGCCGCGCCGCCGCCCGACCGCGCCGCGCTCGCCTACTCCTACGAGCGCCTCAACAACGCCAAGAACCGCGAGAACCGCGAGCTGCCGCGCGACGAGCGCCGCGCCACCCTCGACGACGCCGCCAAGATTATATCCGAGAAGACTGCGCTGGAGAAGAATCTGAAGAAACACTCGCTATTCATAAACGCGCTTTCGTGGAAGCGGTTTTCAACAGCGAACAATAATAAGAAGAAGTTGGAATGCAAGAGCAAGAGTGTGGCGACGTTCCGGGCGCCGCTGACGGACAACGCGCCGCTGGACCGCAACAAGAATGCGCACGTGCCGGGAGTGTACGCGCGGCCGGCGCCTGCGCCCGCGCCCGCGCCCGACGCCGCGCGCGCCAACGCGCTCAACAACAATGTGCTGTGCTACGACAAGCTGCCGGCTTCCTCCGGGCCTCCGGTGGTGGTGCCGCGCAAGACCGTCATCCAGGCCTCCACGTCGGAGCTGCTCAAGTGTCTGGGCCTGTTCCTCCACACGCGCTGCCACCGACTGCGCGACTTCCAGGCAGGGGACGCGGTCATGTGGCTGCGGACGGTGGACCGCTCGCTGCTGCTGCAAGGATGGCAGGTAAACAACACAGTCCCTACTTCTGACAGTACACAGGTTCAGCAACAACACGTACCAGATGGCAACATGGGACAACAGCAATAACGGCTGTCGTTGTTGACAGCGATTCAGATTTGCAAAACAATATTACGGAAAATTGTTTCCACCAAAAATCAGTGCAAATCAAATCTGCCTACGTACACGGAATCAAATTAGTTGTTTGGATTCAAATTGTATGATGCTTTTCATGCTATTCATGCTACAAAATACATGAAAATCTGTACTTCTGTAGAATTAGCTATTAATGATTAACTAGAAGCTATCAGGGCCACAGCAACCATGCCGTTTTCAAAAGGCATGATTGCTGTGGCCCTGATAGCTTCCTATGTTCTGTTCCATTTAGTTAGCTAATTCATACTGCACTGCTGTCCTTGCTCCAATTATAGTGGTGTTTGCGACAGTCATACATCAGTTCGCATTCTACATTCATGAATTCAAATCATATTGTTTTGTAGAATTATAAATAGAAACATATTAAGAATTTGTAGGAATAGGCCGTAAAACGTCACGCAAAGTATACATTTCAATTAAGTAACTACTGAAAATTATTGTGGACTTGGATAACATTCTCATACATTTTTAAAACAGTAATTACTGGCCTTCGCTTAAGTATCAAGGCTACAAAACACTTGAACCAGAGCGATTAATAAAATATTGAACAGAATGTTTCACTTTCCATTTTCGCTTTTCCTCCTCGAAAATCGATTCTACAACGTCAATGAATATCAAATGAGGCAGACGCCATTTAATAAAGAGCATTGCATTCAGTTTAAACCTTTCATGATTAACTGAAGTGACTGAAACAAATGACGCATCTCTCTATAAATAATTTATGTCTTCCTTTCGTAAATCTGCGATAAAGATTTCTTAGCCCCAACATAGAGCCTCCGTTTTCTCGAAAACGTGAACAATTTATCCTTGCAAGTGCCCTGTTCTAAGCAATATGCTAAAAGCCACATCTAATATTCAAAGATGCTCAGCAAAACATTGCAGTCTACTTTATTTAGTGGTCCGAATCATACACAAACAGTTGTAGGCCGTCGCTTCATTCAATATAATAGGGGACCAAAGCGTACGTCAGACGAAAAATCAATAGGACGTTATGGCATCAAGAATGTCCCGTGCGTCTTTCTTTAACGATTTGGGCATTGTTTAGAGTGAGACAGCGATATCCATTGAGTGTTGCCGTTCACGACGGTAGACGAGATTTTGAATTTGGAGTTTGTGCAATTAGATGTGATGTAACAGTTCATTATTTTGTTTTCGGAAAGCTTGTTCGAAATGTTGATGACGATTCGAGATTGGAGGGTTGTTAACTTTTTGTTTATACGGATTCAAGGGTGTTGACATCTGAGGGGCAATCCTCGTATTTTTAACAACGTTCGCAATCTCATCTCAGTCTCAATCTGTCAAAAATTGTATAGCGTTTACCTACATTTTTGACATTTGATTGACGCTGGCATGAGATTGTGAACGTTTTTAGGTACGAGAATTGGCCATCTGATATTTGAAAATAGACTTCAACAATAGTCCTGGGTCTACCTATAGTTACTTGAATTGACTTCAAGAATCAAACTGGAAGCCAAGATTTCATAGGTTTTATCCTGAAATCGGAAAAATCGCAACGGGTCTATTTGAAAGGGAAAAACCCAGACATCAATAAACCCCCATGGCCGGTATGTGACGGCCATGTTGCCATTTCCGGGGAGAGGTGGAATTTTACGACTCTTGTACATATTGGCAAAGCAAGGGTTATTTTATGAGATCCGATAGATTAATGAAAAGAAGCCTTTGCCCAGCAGTGGGATGGTAAAAGGTTACAGAACTGTAATATAGGAATGAAATTGTAAACAGACTAAAATAAAGTGATCGTACCAAGTATTGGTAAGTTACAAGGATACTTATAAAGAAGTTATGATTGTTCATGAAAATCATTGAAGTAAAATGGGATATTGTTGTCTACGCTTGCGTTTATGAATGAATGAATGAAATGCATCGAACCCAGGGTTCGTCTAGACTCAATTACTCGAATGAACCCAAAAATTTTCACTAGATCTCTGGATCCTCATGTTTCATGGGTCTACAGAGACCATTGCATATCAAGGAGTAGACCGGGGAGGTCGATAATGGTAGGAAGTGCACTTAGGATGGGGAAGATTAGAGCCGTACCGGAATGCATCCTAGACTAGTCATAGAATCGTGGACGAGTTATATTTATCTATACCGCCGCGCCGCCAGGTTGGTTCAGGTCCAGGCTTCACCGACCCTTGAATGTTGAATCTTTTGGCGAGGTTAAACTGCTTTCTCAACTATATTTTCTTCTTCGTTCCGATGAATTGTCAGCAGCAGACAATTTTTTATTACATTCTACTTTTTACTGTGCGGTAAACGTAGCTTAACCTGATGGATTGACCCGTGGGCTGTTATTACTTAGCCACAAGCCCCTCATAACCTAAATATATAGTAATAAAATACACGCTGCTACGGATTTCATTTGGGCCATGAACAATCAATCTGCCTAGACTTTCCCGGCTTCCAGTCTAACCGGATGCAGCTGAATACCAGTATTTTACATGGAGCGACTGCCTATCTGACCTCCACAACCCAGTTACTGGGTAATACTATACCCCTTGGTAAGGCTGGTTGTCTGACTTTCGGTCTGATGACCAGTAACGACTGGCAAAGATCCACGAATGACAGCCGGGACCAACGGCTTAACGTGCTTTCCGAGGCACGGAGGAGTCTCGGTATGTAAAGATAGTCGCCCATCCACTGACCAAACCCGGCAAGCGTGGCTTAACCTGATGCATCGACCCATGCGGCTGTTATTACTTAGCCACGAGCTCCTCATTTGGGCCATGAACCTGAGCATTACATAAAAATAAATAATAAAAACAGACATTGCTATTCTGGTTTACGTGATAACCCCGCTGCGCGCTAGCCACTTTACAACTCTCAGCTCTTGGCTTTTTACGTCCAATCTCCTGTCGCGAGCAACTCCTACCAAAGGGCCTTAGCTTAAGAAGCTCTATTTTTGAAAGTCTTATAACACTCACTAGACTCAATAACAATCAAGCTCCTACTTTCAGTGAAGTAAAAGGAAACCTACTTTTAAATTCATATTTTAATTGAAGGGTCTACGAGTTTTCCTTGCGAAGTAAATAAGCACAAAAGTTTTGTATTCAACAGTCATTACAATGCGACCTCTACATATAAATATAAGGTGTAAGGGACACCGATGCACATACCACGCACAATGAAGGGTTCCGTAATTGAAAATAATTGATCCCAAAAAAAATTTTTTTTATGCGATTAAATTACAAATTAACGATTTTCGGACTTTTTCCTTTACTTGCTCCATGCCAAATTTCATGATTCTAGTTCAACGGGAAGTACCATAAAGGTTTAATTTACTTGCGAGTATCAAGATATGTAGCATGGATGGCCGTATTTTGTTACTGCGTTGTTTTAGAAGCTTGATTTTTTAGAGCTTCAAGGGACCATAGACCTACTACGTTTGATATTTTTTCAACTTGATAACTCTACGCGTTTCTGAGGAAAAGGGTCCTGACAAACTGGCTGACAGACAGACAGACAGACGGACAACAAAGTGATCCTATAAAGGTTTAGTTTTTTCCTTTTGAGGTACGGAACCCTAAAAATCAGCTGTTCCCTACATTTTGACGAGTTATGCTGACATAAATGCAAGGAACAGCTGATTTTTTTTTCGTGATTTCAGATTTGGTCCCATAGTAAAAGTTGTTCATAATAATGAGTAGAACGACCCCTTATAAGGATAAAGGTGATTAAAATTACACCCTGTATAGATATAAAGCCACCCCTTTTACCACACCTTCTATATAAAGAAAATATCATTTATATATTTACGCTTAGGTTAATGCTATTTCATGGCAGGCTGACTATTTCCGTATCGATCGGCATTAATTCACCTGGCATCACATGGCAGCATGGCAGTCAGATTACGATCGCGTGCAGGTATTAAAACCATTATGGTTGACAACCAGTCAATAAGTCGATAAGTTTGTCGATGGTTGGGAAGTATTCGAAGCAAAGGGAATAAAGTTATTTAATTTTCTGGCCTATTTATGTCAAAAAATGTTTACTAGGTAGGTACTATGGGACACATAACGTAGCTAGTAAATATATACCTCTGTCTGACCCCTTTACAATTAACAGGGGCGATGTCATGTTCAGAAATCTTGGAGTAGGTAATCCAACTTCAGTCTGTTTCTACTATGACTGGTTATCAAATCGAGTATTATCATAATTTAAAGTATTTATTTATTTTAGTTTTCATGCATAACATTACAGAATAGAATCCCAAGGCGTTGTACAGAGCAATTTACAAACTAAGAAGTGACACAAATACAGACATAAGTAGGCTTACCATACCATACCTATAATCATAAATTGGTGTCGGGTTCCAGTCTAACCGGATACAGCTGAATACCAGTATTTTACATGGAGCGACTGCCTATTTGAACTCCACAACCCAGTTACTGGGTAATACGACACCCCTTCGTAAGACTGGTTGTCAGACTTTCGGGCTTCTGACGACCCAGGACGACTGTACTACTCATAAATTGGTGTATTCAATAATATTTCAATTTATTTTCATTTCTTAATAATTACTACAATAACATTGTACAATATTATGAAAATCTTATCTTATTTAGTTCGTACCGACACAGAGTTCTAATTAAAGAATCGACGATTACTTACGTTCAGGTGTTGGCTAATATGGATTGCACTTTTATATCAAAAAAATCTCGGGATTTCGGGATCGACAAATATAGATTTCTAATTATAGAATTGAATGTATATTAAGGTACTTGCGTTCAGGTGATGGCTAATATGGATCGTACTTTTGTATCGAAAAAATCCCGGGGTCCGGGGTTGAAAAATTTAGAGTTCTGAATCGAATGTATATTTACTTTCTTTTCGTAAAAATGTCGCGATTCCGGAATTGATAAACTTAATACTTTTACTGTAGAATCGAAGCTAATTTTGTAAAGTAGGTTACCAAACTGGCATAGCAAACGTCAGGATAAGTAATGTTAAAAATTAATTTCAAGTAAACAATAAGCCTACGAATAGTTATTTGATCCCGGTTTCCCTGAATTTTTTAAATAAATAAAACCAAATATTTAAGAAGTCGTTTCCATACCATGTACTTATCCGATTAGTTGTGCATTCCCGGATTTTATGGAATCCCGGGATTTAAACTAAGAAAAAAAAATTAAGAAGCCGCTTCTGTAATTTCTCAGCCAAAAATGAACTTTAGGTAAATATGCATCCGATTATCCAATCTCTAGATACACTTGAAAAAAATACAATGAAATTATTTTATGTTAGGGCGAAAATTGGTTGTAGCTGGTACAAAACTATGCAAGTACTTAGCTGGCATGCCGTGTGCCATAACAACTTGTGATTGGTCAATGTCACAATGGCATGCGAGCTACTTGCATAGTTTTGTACCAGCTACGGGTAAGTACTCGAATTAGATATAAAAACACCCCAATTGTGTGTCACACTTTCAATCCCAACCCGAAGGATTTTAAAAAGGAAGTGGCTTCATATGTTTTAGGGTTCCGTACCTCAAAAGGAAAAAACGGAAATCACTTCGTTGTCCGTCTGTCTGTTTGTCTGTCTGTCTGTCTGTCTCTCTGTCTGTCTGTCCGTCTGTCTGGCTGTCTGTCTGTCCGTCTGTATGTCTGTCTGTCAAGACCCTTTTTCTCAGGAACGCGTAGAGGTATCAAGTTGAAATTAATATCAAATATGTAAGTCTATGGTCCCTTGGAGTTCTAAAAAAATCAAGCTTCTAAGTCAAGGCAATAAAAAATACGGCCATTTATGTGACATATTTTGATACTCGCAAGTAAATCAAAACCTATAGGGTACTTCCCGTTGACCTACAATCATGAAATTTGGCAAGATGCAAGGTCTTACAGCACAAATAATGGAAAAAGTCCGACAATTGTTAAAATTTTATCACATAAAAAAATATTTTTAAGTATGTCATCTGTCAAGGCCCTTTATCTCAGGAACGTGCGGAGGTATCAACTATCAAGTTTAAATTAATATCAAATACGTAAGTCTATGGTCCCTTAGATTTCTAAAAAAATCAAGCTTCTAAGTCAACGCAATAAAAAATACGTCCATTTATGCAACATATTTTGATACTCGCAAGTAAATCAAAACCTATAGGGTACTTTCCGTTGAACTAAAATCATGAAATTTGGCAAGAAGCAAGGTCTCACAACACAAGTAAAGTAAAAAGTCTGAAAATTTATTATTTGTAGTTTTATCACATAAAAAAATAGTTTTTAGTTTTATTTTTCTGGCAAAATGAGCGTATACTATAGGTACACCTCTGCCCAACCCTTTGGGGAAACAAGGCGTGATGTTATGTTTAAGAATAGTTTTTTCCGAATACAAACTTAAATATGCTGTTGGAGAATTGTCCGTGACGTATATCAATGTATGGGAGAACATGTTTTTCAACTCAATGTTAAGATTTTCTTTGGGATAAATTCTTTTCAACTACGGAACCCTTCATTGTGCGTGGTCCGACACGCACTTGGCCGGTTTTTTAAATTCTTTTTTAATTAGTTACTTTTAACCGCAATGCGTTTGACATAATTGATGCCCCATCATAACCTAAATAAATATTTAGTAATACACGCTGGATTTTATTTTGGGCCAGGAACCTGAACAGGCATTGCTATATTGTCAGTGTGTTATGTCATAACCCCGCTGGTCTCTTTCAAGCCAATCTACAAATTCTCAGCTCTTGGCTTTTTACGTCCAATCTCCGGCCGCGAGCAACTCCAGCCAAAGGGCCTTAGGATCTTACGAAGCTCTATTTAGAAAGTCTTGTATAAAACTAGACTTAATCTAAAACAACAAACAAGCTTCTACTTTAAATGCATAGCAGGGAAACCTAGTTTTAAATTCATATTATATTATGGGTCTACGAGTTTTCCTTGCGAAATAAATACGCACACAAGTTTAATTTGTATACGTTAATAATTTTAACTTCTGTATTTCTTAGATTGGATAATCGGATGCATGCCTAAAGTTATTTTTGCATAAAAAATTATGGAAGCAGCTTCTTATTTTTTTTCTTAATGAATATTACAGAAAATCGGGGAATGCAGAAATAATTGAATACATGTTATGACTTCATAAATACCGAAAAACGACAAAGACAAAACTCGAAAAACGACAAACAAGAAATCGCAAAGCTATGAATAGGTGGCGCTGCTAACGCTCTACTCATAACATCGCACTGTCATTTTTATGTCTCAATGTTTTTCGCGTTTTAAATAATTGTAACATAAACTAGCGTGTGTTTTTGTTAATACAACGAACAATGTATTCAACGTGGACAGTACCTCAGTTAAAAGCTGAACTGAAGATCCGAGGAGCTTCACTAAAAGGCCGAAAAGTGGATCTGGTCAGCAGGTATTTACAGCGTATTTTCTTGTTAACAATTGAAGAAAATAACCCAATTTTATATTAGCAACATGTCGTACATTAATTATCGTAGTAATTACAAACTTTTACGTGTTTTTAGACAGTAGTTTTATATCATATTTGATGTTTCATGAGCTACGAACATAACCTAAAAATTGAATCTGAATTTTAATTAAACCTGTTACAGAATCGAATCATTTGATCGTAATTGGAACTGTAAGATATCTCAGCATCATGAAACTGCTGATACCCATATGGATATGAACATAGCATCGAATTTTCGAAAGATGTAAAATTGCGTATCTTAGTCGCCCTTTCCCATATTTTTTAAATCGTAAGTCTTTTGGAAATGAATGATTTTCATTGTTATTACAACAGATCACGCGCAAAGGCAGTATTTTTTTTGTCAGATGCCATCCAAAGTTTTTTGTAAACAAGTTTTGTATGTAATTTGACAGCTAATTTAATTTTCTGTGAGCCGAGCGTTACCAGCGACACCTTGCGGAAAAAGTTGTCAGTTTTCTTCCCCATTGAACCTGGTAGGTGGCGCTGCAGTCGGGTCCTAGGATCGTTCAGACAGGACAACGTCTGTCGGGTCCGCTAGTTCGATATGTAATAAGAACTCTAAATTTGTCGAACCCGGAATCCTGGGATTTTATCCATGCAAAAGTGCATTCCATAACAGCCAACACCTCGCTCACACAACACAACACTTCACTTTAGTAAAATTAGCATCTGATTATCCGATCTCTGATTAGCATACCTCAAAGTAGGCAGAGGTTTAAACACCCGTATTTCACTAGTTGTATTTAAGTCTCGTGTAATAGAGGACGAGCCTTTTGCCTTACATAACATACTTAACATAATCAGCCTATAATGTTCCCACTGCTGGATACAGGCTTCCTCTCTGTGAAAAGGAATGGGCTGTAATCCACCACGCGGGACCAGTGCCGGTTGGTAGATGTCACATGTCTTTGATTTTTTTTTGTTTCCTCACGATGTTTTCATTCATCGTTTTGAGAGCCAGTGGTGATGAAATTATTTACACAAAGTAAAGCCTGGGTTCGAACCCACGACCTACAACTCGTAAGTCGAGGCCGTTACCGGGCCACCACTGCTCTCACACTGCCCTTTTGCCTTAACTGGGTACAAATCTAGATCCGGGATACTCGGGATGTGCTCTTTAAGATCTAACTTCAGTACACGATTACCAGTGACACATGGGCGCACAGACTGGACAGGTCCCCTCAAATCTGTGTGGTTCCTTCCTCAAAAGACCATCTCGGACACTAATCTGCACAGTCCTCATACATCCTGTGACCTCTGAGTTTGTACTCTTGAGTGTCGGATAGTAAACACCGACCTCATCATACATCATCTGCCTAGCCTTTTCCCCACTATGTTGGGGTCGGCTTCCAGTCTAACCGGATGCAGCTGAATACACAGTATTCTACATGGAGCGATTGCCTGTCTGACCTCCACACCCTCTTACTAGGCAATACGATACCCCTTGGTAAGACTGGTTGACTGGACTTTCGAGCGTCTGACGACCCGTAACGACTGTCAAAGATCCACGAATGACAGCCGGGACTAACGGCTTACCGTGCTTTCCGAGGCACGGAGGTGCCTCAGTATGTAAATATAGTCACCCATCCACGGACCAACCGTGGCAAGCGTAGCTTAGCCTGATCGATCGTCGAAACACCGTATTTTTTAAATATTATTATTTCCCTTGACGTGTAAAAGTGTTTTTACAACCTATTTACACAAATAAAATATTACTAATCATTTATTTTGTGCAAATTCCCTTATGAAAAGAACTCAAAAACACTTTGATAGTGACAAAACAATCTTTATAAAAGATACGTGATAGAATATGAATAAGATACAACTCTCTGTTCTATGTGAAGGTATAACCTCCTTCCGGGGCGGCCGGCATAGTCCGGGAAAACCGGAACCGTAACGATCGTAGACAACCGGCTACGAGCTACGAGCTACGAGTGTTACGCTCATTACGTAGCGTCTCGTAGCACTCTCTACGGTTGATATGTGTTTCATTGTTATTTCCTGTTTATTTTTGTGTTGTTTATATATAAATTTTAGAAAGCTTTATTCTATTACGATATTTAAGTTATTGAAAATAATATGTAATAGTATGCTAAACCGTTACTTTTTTGCAAGGCATAATATTTAATCGATCCCCAAATAATTCCTATTTTGATTTCATAAAAATACTAATTTGATACGCTAATATCCTTTCGCTCGCCTATATCCTTTTAATCGCCTTGCGCTCGCTGGAAATCGTAAATCATATCGTCAATAAAGCCTTTTGCAAATTGGATTGATCTGAGCAATATTTCTATGTAAACAGTTATTTACCTACTTAAACAATCATGAAAAGCAAACAACGAACCTAAGAAGTCAATAAAAAAATATACCAACACTGTAAAACAACATTACGCGATCAAATTCGCAAAATAAAACAAACCTATAAACAAAATGGACACTCAAATTGAAAATTCAGTAGCTACAGGCCAAACAACAGCTTTCATATTCAGATTTAAGTAGCAACTTAACCTAAATTCTGTAGGGCAATCTACATAGGTCTCTTGAAGGCTTTGACACAGTTTGATTTTAGATCAAGTTCGCCAACCGGGTCATTGTTTTAATTAGTCACGAAAATGTTCACCATTTTGGCAAACAGTGATACAATTTTAGTCATTTTAAGAGAAAGACTGACTGACAGACAGATATCATTACTTATGCATTTATAATTTTAGTATGGATTATTATAAAGGGTCTACGAGTTTTTCTAGTGAAAAGATACAAAACTCAAGATAAACAAGAATTATATAGCACTAGAACACTACATTTTATCGGGATATAAAGTGGCCTATAATTTAATCCAGGGTGTCAGCTACTTCCACACCAAATATCATCAAAATCGGTAGAGCCATTTGAGTTTGAAAGAGTAGCAAATATATTTGAATTCATTGCTCATCCCACGGGAGCACTCATTTTTTCGGGATAAAAAGTAACCTATGTGTTAATGCAGGATATAAGCTGTCTACATACCAAATTTCAGCAAAATCAGTCTAGTCGTTTGAGCGTGAAGAAGTAACAAACATACACACACACACACACTCACAAACTTTCGCCTTCATAATACTAGCTGCGCCCCGCGGTTTCACCCGCGAAGACCGGGATGAAAAGGAGCCTATGTGTTAATCCAGGGTATAAGCTGTCTACATACCGAATTTCAGCCAAATCGGTCCAGCCGTTTGAGCGTGAAGAAGTAACAAACATACACACACACACTCACAAACTTTCGCCTTTATATTATTAGTGTGATGATTTGATGTGTGATAGTGTGATAACATTCGTCTGTATTCCCCAAAGGGTATTTAAAGGTACATTTCGTCAGTTATGTTTAAGTCCCATGTAATAGGGGGCAAGCCTACTGCCATCCTAGGCTGCTACTGAAAAATTCCAGATGGAAATACCCAATAACACTTTGTCCAACCCGGGAATTGAAACTAGGACCTCATCATGCTAAGCACTAGCTCTCGCGAGCACTAGACCTACGAGGCAGCCATTTTGTCCACCATTTTAGCTAAACTCGTTCCCTTTGTCCACCATTTTAGCTAAACTCGTTCCCTTTGTCCACCATTTTAGCTAAACTCGTTCCTTGTCCACCATTTTAGCTAAACTCGTTCCTTGTCCACCATTTTAGCTAAACTCGTTCCTTGTCCACCATTTTAGCTAAACTCGTTCCTTGTCCACCATTTTAGCTGAACTCGTTCCTTGTCCACCATTTTAGCTAAACTCGTTCCTTGTCCACCATTTAGCTAAACTCGTTCCTTGTCCACCATTTAGCTAAACTCGTTCCCTTTGTCCATTATTTCAGACTCGCGGCTAAAGTGTGTCCAATTTGTCCACACTCGCAGTCGCTTCAAAGAATTGGATTCGATTTGTTTCCAATTTTTTCCAGGGAGAATCCAATTTTAGTGGGTGTTAAGCTGAAAGTTCGGGTTTCGAATTCCAATCCTGTTTGACTAATGGGGTGAAGTTCGGTAGTGTTAAATGTCTGTCTAATCTTTCCAACCATTTTACTTTGACAGCTCAAGTATTATGAAGTTCCTTATTTATTGACAGGTGACCATCGCTGATATAAACCTATGGACTGGCCATACCTACAAAATTAGCGTGAATACCTACAATAATTGCGTACTAAACATGGCCGCCTCTCGTAGGGTTCTTACTGCGAGTGCAAGAGAGAACAAGAAACCGTTTGACAGCACATCTACCAATCATGTACCACAACAATCGGCAATCAACATGGCGACCGATCACGCATAGACATGATTTTAAATAAAAAAAAGATTTTTAAACTGACCCTGTTCATGTATAATCAATCGTAGTTTTATGGCAAAAGTTGTATATTTACAGTTGTGTATTTATCAATGGCCAGCGTAGTTATCGCTCCTCGACGCTAGGGGAAGCACTGTAGAATACGTTGGAATATTCTGGAAACTTCTAGAACCGGAAGTGGTCGTAAATGTTAATCCTTTTCCGCCCACTCTTAAATTTAGATAGTTAGTCCGCTTTCAGAGCTACTATGGTGCACAAGTTTTCGTAATGTTCTAGCGCGTAGTTTGTAGAGGGTCGGTAATTATTTAACCAAAGCCATGTTTGCCTATATCAGTGCGTGTAATTAATTAGTTTGTTAGCTATGGAATACCGACAATAAATCGGGTAATAACGAGTCGTGGTTTTATTATTCGATTTAGTCCTCTGTCCTCAACATTAGTGTTTGAATGCAAAGGTCATCCATTTGAACAGCATTTTCCTTTGAACAAACAGAGTTTCAGGTAACATAAAATCAAGGTTTATGGTTTAGCTTTAGTTTAGTAGTGTGCTGTAGCTGTAGATCGTCGTCCGGTAAGGACCAGCCAGTCGATTCTGTAAAAATCTCACCGTGAAAACTTAGGTGAAGTGAGTTTGGTTTTGCTAGGAATTGACACTATTGACAGGTCACTCCACGCTCACTTCACCTAAGTTTTCACGGTGAGATGGTTACAGAATCGCACTGCAGGCCCGGGTCGACGGCGCGTTGTGTTCCAAGCGCGTCTCAAAGAGATGTCAGCAAAAGATGGGGTCCAATAGGGCCGATGCCGCTGGGCTCGCGGGTTGTTTGGAAAAGATACCGTGGCCCTGGCATAGGCAACTGAAGGAACACGGGTCGTTTGATGATTTCCCATCCACAAAAAAAAAACCGGTCAAGAGCGAGTCGGACTCGCGCACCGAGGGTTCCGTTCCGATTTCTGAAAGTGTACGTGTGTGTGAAAAGTGTGCTATTTAGAGACATCGTTTTGTTTTTACTGTAATCTTTACATAAACTTCTATCACATAGAATAATTTCAGATTTTTATCTTTGCAAACTTCGGAGATAAGGGGGAGGGCGAACGGTATTTTTTTTTTACATTTTTCATCAAAACACGAAAACTATGGAGCCTAAAAAAAATAAAAAAATGCTTGAAAATGTGCAAACAGCGTTCTTTCAAATGATACCCTACATGGCCTAATAGCCCCACTTTAAACTTTTAAGACCCCCTTTCAGTCCCTGTTACAAAAAATGTATAAATATTTTTACTTTTTTCTTATTTGTAAAATAGTTGGGTAAACGTCATCTAAAACTGTTCCAAATTTCAAGTTGATAGCATTAGTAGTTCTTGAGATATCCAGCTGTGACAGACAGACAGACAGACAGACAGACAGACTGAGTCACACCATAAGGGTTCCTTTTTTACCATTTGGTACGGAACCCTAAAAAGGTAAGTAATATAAAATCAAGGTTTATGGTTTAGCTTTAAAATGTTGATATAATTAATTTCTATGCTACCTATACCTAATACTACCTTACTTTGAATATTTTCGGCAAACATTTTGGCCATAAATAATGGTTGCTTAGTACTAAAATAATGGCTTGACCGTAAAGAAGGGATGGTAAACCAGAGGCACGCGTTGAGTACCCACGTCATACGTGATTCGTGAATCGTGCGTGACAGAGTATTGTTTGCACGAAATTAAACGAGGTGCTATTTAAAAAAATGTAACTGAAAGTACAGGTCGGGCAATTCATTGTTAATCAAATTGACACTCTGCGTCAATTTGCCAATTATGGACAATTTAAGTTGATATATAGTGAATTTAGAATTTACTTACACTATAGGTAACTGTTGTTATATTTCTGATCTATTTTCATAAATATTTCCGCCTTATTTTCCAACAGTCAAATTAAAAACCTTTGGTAACTTCATAATTGCAAATTTGACCTCCTGTCTGGCCTTATCTCATAATAAAACGTAGACTAACCTTTTTCTTTTAAATTATGGCTTCTTTAAAAATGTTCACAACCCCTGTCATAAGCTACCTCATGTGGCGAAAGGTGGCAATTACCACCGGACGGTGAAAAACTAAGTGGGCGAAGAAATATTGTACTAAGCCGACTATTTTCGGTAAATCAATATTGCTACGGATATTCGTAGCACTGACCGTAGCATCGGTTTCTCGTAGCCGTAGCGCCTACGCGGCCCAGATTTTAGCGTAGATTAATCTATTATTTTCTGTAGATTACAAGACAGATTTAATATTTAGGGCCTATTTCACGATGTCCGAATAGCCACTACTCACCGAATAAATTCAAAAATGGAACAGAATTTGTATGAAATTATCTGCCAAGTAAGTTATTAGGAACTTAATCGTAGGTGGTGAAACAGGCCCTAAGAGTGTTTTAGGGCAACCGCGAAACCGCGAAACTGCGTGATGTTCCCCTGATGTTCCACTACTCGACTGGCGGAAAATCATTCGAGTCAATTGAATTGAACAACCGCGGTGTCGCTGCTATGGTTTCGCAGCGGAAGTGTACTAAGGCCCTCAACCTTTGTCAAATCTAATTGTAGGATTAAAAATGAAAACAATAACATAATTATTGTTCAGAGTCACAACTAGCTTCGTTAAGTACCTAACCCTGAAACTTGTAAGGTATCAACATTGCTGAAACGAATCGATAGAGAGCGATGAGTCACAAGTTCACAACGCAGTCATTTATAACTTAACCTCGTCGCACTTGGTAAGTCAAAACAAAGGCAAACTTAGACTTACAGACTGCTTACTTTACTCTTTTCATATTTTATTTTGAAGGGCAGACACCTCTATATTACACATATTATTTTTATTATTATACACGTAGAGTAAAGTACATCGTCGCGCAAACTGTGACATGAATTCAGTTCATGATTCTAGAAATCTAGATGTTGATGGATGGAGAGGCAGAGGAAGGCCAAAGAAAAGATGGATGGATTGTGTGAGGAATGATATGAAAGAGAAGGGAGTGAATGATAGCGTGACGGTTGACAGGGGAGAATGGAAGAAGAAAACGTGTTGCGCCGACCGGACCCCAAGTAACATGGGATAAGGGCAGGAAGATGATGATGATTCTAGAAATCTAGATCCACCAGCGCTGAAACTTTTCGTCGTAGGTATTTTAAAAACCTCTGTCGAGTGGTCGAGACCTATCTGACGGACAGGGCCGTCATCTACCCCGGTCATCAGGGAGAGTGGAACCGGCGAGAGATGTCGTGCGGTGTCCCACAGGGATCGGTCTTGGGGCCGCATCTGTGGGACATCGGTTACGACTGGGTGCTGCGCGCCGACCTCCCTAGCGGCGTCAGCGTAGTATGTTACGCTGACGACACGCTGGTCCTGGCGCAGGGGAGGTCGTACCAGGCGGCGGCTGAACTAGCGACACGCGGGGTTGCGATAGTCGTGGAGAGGATCCGGCAGTTGGGACTCGAGGTGGCCTTGCACAAGTCCGAGGCCATGTGTTTTCATGGTCCTCGGAATGCGCCACCGTCGGGTTCCGAAATAACGGTGGGAGGGGTTCACATCGGAGTCGGGTCGACGATGAAGTACCTGGGACTCGTCCTCGACAGCCGGTGGAACTTCGTGGAGCACTTCCGACGTTTGGCTCCCAGACTGGCACGGGCTGGGGCTGCCTTGAGGCGGCTCCTGCCCAATCTGGGGGGTCCAAACGCCTCCTGCCGGAGGCTCGACGCGGGGGTCGTGCGGTCCATGGCCCTTTACGGAGCACCGGTGTGGGCGCGTTCCCTAAGGCTGGGACCAGCCGGCAGGTTGAACGCGTCCCAGAGGGTCATGGCCATCCGGCTAGTCCGGGGATACCGCACGGTCTCCCGGGAGGCGGCGAGCCTCCTTGCCGGATTGCCGCCGTGGGATCTGGAGGCAAAGGTCCTCGCGCACGTGTGGGAGTGGCGCGAGGAGGCGAAGCGCCGGGGCGTAACTCCGCTGCCGCGAGAAATCACGGTACAGCGGACAGAGCTCCGGCGGGATCTCATGGCGGCATGGAGAGCGCGACTGTCGCAACCCAGCGCTGGGCACGCCACAATAGCGGCGATAAGTCCCCTCTTTGAGGAGTGGTTAGAGAGGCGCCACGGCGTCCTCACCTTCCGCCTGACGCAGGTCCTCACCGGACACGGTTGTTTCGGGAGGTTCCTGTTTCGCATAAGGCGGGAGGAAACGCCCGGGTGTTTCCATTGTGTGGATCGCCCGGAGGACACGGTGGAGCATACAGTGGAGGTCTGCCCGGCTTGGGCAGAGCACCGCCGTGTTCTCACGGAGGCGATCGGCGGCGGCGATCTCTCGCGTCCGAGCCTGGTCCAGGCCATGGTGCGGAGCGAGAGTGCATGGGAGGCCGTCACCTCCTTCTGCGAAGCAGTGATGCTCGCGAAGGAGGAGGCGGAACGCGTGAGGGAGAGGCAGCCTCACGCCCTCAGTCGCCGCAGGAGACGCCCTGGGCGGCGGGAATCGCGGGGCGATTTCCGGCCACCGTAGGCGCGGGCCTGCGGACGGTAAGCAGCGGGTAGCTCGCCGTCCGGTAAGGACCAGGCCCGAGTCGACGGCGCGTCGTGTTCCACGCGCGCCTCAAAGAGATGTCAGCAAGTGACGGGGCCCAATAGGGCCGACGCCGCTGGGGTCGCGGGTTGTCTGAAAGGGTTACCGCGGCCCTGGCATAGGCAACTGAAGGAACACGGGTGGGTTTTAGTCAGTAAAAGTCTGACACGCCCTCCCGCTCCACCCAGAGCGGGAGAAGTTATTTGATGATTTCCCACCCTCAAAAAAAAAAAAAAAAAGGTATATTAAAAAAATGATTGCTGTTTTATACAAAAATTACACACACGAAAAACACACGTTAAAGTTACACGGGCAGAATATAGAGAACAGCTGTTTTTTTTTTATAACCTACGAAAAATTTCAACGCTGGGAGAATGGGAGAATCATAATTATAAGTAGTTATGTACTGAATTTATGGTAACAGCAAACAAAATATATTAGTAGGTACCTGTAGGTACGATACGGAAAAAGTAAGTACCTAATTGGTTTAAGCGTTGGAAATCAAAATATACGTATTACTTTGTAATGATCCAAATGGAATGATATCATGTTGTAATATTAAAGAGTATTCCGTTCTATCTTGTTCACGTGTGTTTACAAAACTAACCACTTTTTCGCAAGGAACCATTTTTACCACCCCTCAGCAACCTATAAATACGCTAGGGTCACTAAAAGCGATACTATCTACAAAATATCACCTTCGAAACCTCTGACACCTTTACCTTTTGTTTCCAGGATGTGGCGTTCATAAACCCTGCGAACGTGGTGTTCGTCTACATGCTGGTGCGCGAACTGGTGGACGGCGAGAGGATAGGCCGCCCGCAGGAGCTGCAGGCTGTGGTCCTCACCTGCCTTTACCTTTCCTACTCCTATATGGGCAACGAGATCTCCTACCCGCTCAAACCATTCCTAGTCGAAGACTCTAAAGATAAGTTCTGGGACCGCTGCCTCCTCATCGTCGACCGGCTGTCCTTCAACATGCTTCGGATCAACTCGGAGCCGGGATTCTTCACCGAAGTGTTCACGGAGCTGAAAGCGTGCGGAACCTCGGTGGAGAGCCCGCCGCCCGCGCCTGCGCACCCTGCCCCCGCGCCACCCCTTGCCATCAGTGCCGCCTGACACACGGAGGTCGCCGTCCTCCGATTGGCACTCACTGACCGCCCCAGTCGTGTTTGATGTCGGCTCCTGACAGTCCAAGATCTTGGTCAATCGTCCAAGTTTGAGCGTTTCGAGTAGCAGCTCGTTTATTGAGTCGTTTAGAGTTCAGAGTCAAGTTTGAGGTGTGGATTACGGTAATCCACTCTGGTTGTCAAAAAAAAAAAACAATAAGTAAAGACTCAGCTTCGTTGGTATATAAACTACTTTTAGGACAGAATAGAAAAGTCTGTGTGCCATAGTGACTTACAGCTGTAACAGCTTATTTTTTACAAGCTTTTGTTTAACTTGCAATGTTCGTATGTAAGATTGTCTTTTTCAAAATTTGAAAGTTATTTTTGACCCACTTCCCGGTGTTCGATTGAGCTGAAATTTAGCATACTTATGCTTATGTAAAATTGGTGACAATGCAATATTTTGGTATCATCGAGCTGATCTGATGATGGAGCCGGAAGATGGCCACAGGAACTCAGATGATAAAACGACGCAACCCTATCGAGTTTGGCCTCGTTTGATTCGTCTTGACAAGGACTCTAGTCCTAGATGATATTCAGACTAATAAACGCTTGTTTTATTTTTTAATTCATAATACACTTGTTATATACTTGTTTATTCAGAGTCAAGAGTGCAATATAATCTAGTCACTTGTTATTATTATTATTTGTAAGTAACAATTTAGGAAGTCCACCTAAATTACTCATTTGTCATCACTTCCTTTCATTACCAACGTTATCCACGGTGTGATTGCTCATAAACGCTGACTAAAACATTAGGTACTAATAATAAAAAGAGAAAATTGCTACGATTGACCAAGATTTAAAATGTCATTGCAATAGATAGACGAGTGAAAGGTATTTATATACGAATTATGTGTGTACCTTCATAATTCAGAATCGTGACTTTGAATTTATTCGAAGGGAGAATGTGATATCTAGTGGAAAACACGTTATTTCAAGACGTTTTAAGGATCGGTAACATCTGATATTGATATTAACATGATATTTGTGACTGGGACTGACAGAATAGAAACTGTCTATATGTGTAGTCAATGTTTGTAGAGGGGATGGCATGAGGAAATTATCAAGCTTTAGAACACTCGAGCATTGGGCGTTCAGATCGCTGTAGTCAATATTTTTGGCTGATGCAGTAACTAGGGTGTAATTGTACACGCGTTCTCCCGAGTGAGCGGTTAGTATGACCAGACATGGCCGCTTAAGTGCGCGTGCATTCAAAGATACAGACATACCCTCGTGGCCCCCAAGAACTGGCCAGAGGACTCCGATGCTCGAGGGCTCTAAAAGCTGCAGTATGTAAGACTGTTGAATTTGATGTGGTATAACTGAGAACAGACAGAATAACAGTTGTATTTCTAATTCAAAGTCAACGACAGAGACCGAGAACGCAACGAGCGCCTCTCGCCGACAGTCGTTCAGTTTTTAAAGTGCATCACTCTTGTCTGTGGTGTTTGATGTAAACCACGTTGTAGTTGACGCACTCTCTCTTGTCGTTCGTATGTTTACGTAGGTAATTGTCTGGTAATGTTATTTTCTCGTGCCGCTGGAACAAGCGGTGTTTTAGTCCAATAGAACATGGGTTAGCTAGTAAGTTAAGAATTTCGTAAACGTAGTGACATGAACGTACCTATTGCCATATAGTTAGATGATATTAGAGAAATGTCTGGCAGGCGGGAGGATGCAATAAAGCGGGAACTCCGTCATAATGTAATCCGGTGAACCCTTCTATGAAGTGTACGTATTTAAATAAAATGGCCGGCTCAAAGCGGGACGACTCGATTGTTATTGAGGCGATGAAGTGTATTAATAACAAATAGGTCAAATTTTGCGAAGGATTAAGCGTTTTGTACAGTAAAATCGAATAAAATAATACATCTAAGTCTTAACCGTTAGCATAGTTTAGACAAATGGACGGCAGGCTCATGTCTGGGTGGCACTCGGTCCGGAACACCATAGACAACGTTTAACCTTACACATAATGCATTCATCAATATTGTTCTTGTTAGATTCGAATATAGGGTCGAGAGGAGGTTTTTGAGCTTAGTTACAATGAAAGTACTAATTATCCGGCTTAGGTTTAACTCTCTGGGGGAATCAAGTTCTTAATTGGACAGCCTAATCAACGCAGTTAGGAATAAAGGCCAAAAAACAAGCGGCCACACCGAGTGCCGTAGTTAAGATAAATTGTTTAGTCGAGTGAATGTCTAAAAGGGTGATGAAGTGTAAGTATTTAATAATATTAAATAAATAAACGAAAAAAAAAAAGAATCTCATAATACGTTCCAGTCATTAACAATTAGGTAAAGTAGTTGTCTGTGATTTATTGAATCTTAGCTTTGTTTTTAGTTGTTGTTAATTTTTGTTACTTTTTTATTTCATGACAATGAATTGTTACGATATTTATTATTAATGTATAAGATATGATAGTTACTGTATACGCAATAATTTATTTTGTTTGGATATTTCCTTGAATCTGAGAAGCACGATATGACGCCGTCTGTATGATATACAAAGTAAAACATTTAAATAATCACTAGTATTATATTAAATATTTGGATTGAAATGCTTTTTGAGAATTGATGAGACATTTGAAATTAATATTACTGTTATTTTTTTAAGTTAAGTTATTTGTTTTTTATTTAGCGTACAAGTAGATGACACTTTATTTTAAATAAATTGATCTCGATTTTAATGATGGGTAAGTAATTTGCCGTGGCTACATTCCAATTACTAGGTAATACATAAGTCAGTATAAGTTCAAGATCCGACCTTACTTATCTTCCGATTAACAAAATGTTTGGGATAGGGTATCTAGTGTTAATAAGTACCTACTTTGAACGTACGCATACTAAGTTACTTAGAAATATTACTCATTTTCTTAAAGTCTGGCTGCTAATTTTTATGTACTTACCTATGTTTTACAGAATATTGTTAATAATATAATAATCAATACTGCCAGACTCTCCCCGTCGGTCGGCGGTTTTTTTCCGACAAACGCTTTAAAGCTCGCAAACAATGACGTCATCTTACTTATATTTTGAGTCTTAATTTTGATATAATGATACTCGGGGAACTATTTCAATACTAATTGTAAGCAGCCAGACATACCCCAGACACAATTAAAATGCCGCTGTTAGTATGAGCGCGAGCGTGATAATTAGATGGTTTGTGTCTAAGGGATGTAGGTATGATTGCTACGATTGATCTGGCTGCTTACAAATAGTATTGAATTAGTTCCCCGAGTATCATTACATAAAAATTAAGACTCAAAGTAAAAGTAAGATGGACGTCATTTTTGCGAACTTGAAAGTGTCTGGCGATGGCGGAAAAAAACCGCTGACGGAAGCGTCTGGCAGTAATGATTATTAAAATTATTAACAATATTCTGTAAAACATACACAAAAATCAGCAGTCAGACTTTAAGAAAAGTACCTAAGTAATATTTACCAACGTAACTTTAGTAGTGTGGCGGCATCTACATCGCCACATATGAACTACGCATCAAATGACATGACGTCACGCAAAACCTGCATCGCGCAATTAGAGTTTACCACGCGATTAGCATATATACAACGTCCCGACATCAACCGTTGGGCAGTGGCCCACCAGACACAACACCCGTCTGGTCGGAGGATCCTCCGTTTTCAATAGAGGATGAGTGAACTTTACACCCTGTTCCTCATGCCTCTAAACTGGTGACCCCGAGCATGAACGTCAGCGCAGCCTTCGTGCAACTACATCAGCCTGACGTCATCAGCATCACTTCCTCAAGCTTTCGAGCGGCAAGTCACACAGCCAGCCAGCAATCCACGGCTTCAAACAGGTATGCTGACCACAGCATGCAGCGGACGCGCATTCCTGGTCATCACCTTCAGCCTCAACCCAGCGCTGTACACTCCGACTCACTGGAGCATAAACGCAGCGCCACCCCGACTCACTGGGGTATCACCGCAGACAGTTCCGACTCACCGTGAACTATGCGGCACCCGGTTCGACTCACTGGAACCACAACTGCACTGGCAAGCATCGCAAGATACACGACTCAGCCCACTATCGACCTCCGGTCTCCGGAGGGGAGTGATGTGGCGGCATCTACATCGCCACATATGAACTACGCATCAATGACATGACGTCACGCAAAACCTGCATCGCGCAATTAGAGTTTACCACGCGATTAGCATATATACAACGTCCCGACATCAACCGTTGGGCAGTGGCCCACCAGACACAACACCCGTCTGGTCGGAGGATCCTCCGTTTTCAATAGAGGATGAGTGAACTTTACACCCTGTTCCTCATGCCTCTAAAGTAGGATATCTGAAAATTGGCGTCGCCTCGGCCCAAGTTAGCAGGTATGCGTACGTTCAAAGTACATACTAACACTACTCTATCCCATACATTTTGTTAATCAGAAAATAAGTAAGGTCTGGCGGCCCTGGGATCTTGCTCTATATGGTCTTCCGACCGATACAATTCACTATCGAATTTCGAAGATCTCTACTAAGTATAAATAATAGAGTAACTTTGGTAATTGACGTGTGCATGTACCTATCATTATTCTGAAGGTATACCTGGTCATATACCTGTTCTAAACATTATTCATGTAATTCACGTTTGTTAATTAATCTATTGTAAATATACCCAATTATTAAAAAAAACTTTCGTATATATAATTATGTTGTTTTATTTTGTTTTTTTAGGATTCCGTACCTGTAAAGGAAAAGACGGAACCCTTATAGGATCACTTCGTTGTTCGTCTGTCTGTTAGTCTGTCAAGACCCTTTTTCTAAGGAACGCGTGGAGGTATCCAGTTGAAATTAATATCAAATACGTGGGTCTATGATCTCTTGGAGCTCTATAAAAATCAAGCTTCTAAGTCAACGCAGTAAAAAAATACGGCCATTTATGCGACATATTTCGATACTCGCAAGTAAATCAAAACTGACATAGAAATCCTAGAATCATGAAACTTGGCATGAAGCAAGGTCTCACAAGGAAAAAGTCCGAAAATACTGATATAACAGACTTATTCTGTAACTAACAACATCCTCATGATACTTTTTTTTGTGGATGGGAAATCATCAAATGGCATGAGGAACAACTAGATTTGAGGAACAGGACCCCAGGCTCCACTGTACAATCACACCCGCGCGTACGAAACTTCACATTGGTGAATCATTTGGGTTAGGTTAGAATAGTGACCATTACCTCTATTGCTGGTGAATCATTTGGGTTAGGTCAGGTTAGGTTAGAACAGTGACCCTTAACGCGCGACGGCGAGCGAGCGAAGCGAGCGGTGCCGCGGCAGCGGCCGCCGAGCGCCATATCCCCTCTATTTTTGGTGAATCATTTGGGTTAGATGAGGCGGTGAATGTCTCGTATATTAGACGATGAAAGCCTCAAGGTTATTGACCTTGATTTCAAGGTCAATGTGGTACTCGTACTGTATTTTTTTTTTTTCGGCGTCTATTATTTTGCGCACTTTCTTGTTTTCAATAATACACTAAAAAAGGTCTATTGTACCCAAAAAAAAATAGCTAGTATATAAAAGCGCCGGGTGCGTTTGTACAGTGGTTCCGGACCCCATTACATACGTCTGCAGGTCATGGACCAACGACCTTGATAATAAAAGCGTGTTATAAAGATGGTTGGGACAGACTGGATGCTGAAGGCGGAGGGATAGCGCAGCCTGGGAGAGGCCTATGTCCGTAGACTGCGATAGGTTGAGTTGATTGATTATTATCATACGACTACCTATATTGGTTTATCGATAAAAAGTATCTAACTGTAAATTATGTTGTTAGGGTTCCGTACCAAAATGGTAAAAGAACCCTTATGGTCTGTCTGTCTGTCTGTCACAGCTGGATATATCAAGAACTACTAATGCCAATGAGATAATATTAACATCATTCACTAATGTTATCAACTTGTTTGGAGCAGTTTTAGATGACGTTTACCCAACTATTTTGCAAATGAGAAAGAATTTTTTTTTTTTTTTGTAACGGACTGAAAGGGGTCTTAAAATTTCAAAGTGGGGCTACTAGGGCATGTGGGGTATCATATGAAAGAGCGCTGTTTGCACATTCTCAAACATGTTTTTATTTTTTTTAGGCCACATAGTTTAAAAAAAAATACACCCCCGCCCCACCCCCTTTTCTCCGAAGTTTGCATAAAGAAAAATCTGAAATTATTGAAGTGAAGTTTAAGAAAAGATTACAGGAAACATAAAACGATGTCTCTAAGTTGCAGACTTTTTCAGAAATCGGAACGGAACCCTCGGTGCACTCTTGACCGGTTTTTTTTCCGTTTTATAGCAAGTTGGCAGGTTGGTAGGTACAAATAGTTGGGCAAACATCATCTAAAACCTTTCAAGTTAAAGTAGTTCTTGAGATATCCAGCTGTGACAGACGGACAGACAGACAGACTGTGTCGCACCTTATGGGTTCCTTTTTACCATTTTGGTATGGAACCCTAAAAAGTAGAGCTGAAGACCGAAGAGTGAGTATTGCCTACCTGCAACAACGTTTCATATTTTCACGATTTCGATAATAGGTATGATGCCTGGGCAAAAAAAAAGAAATTCTATTTAGTCCGTCAGTCAGATAATAAAAAAATATTAGACGCGTATTTTTTTCTTTATCATATTAATAAAAAATTACTTAGCTATCACGCATTAAAGTTGGGGAGTGGGGGCTCGCTACGTCACTTGTACGTAAAGAACCTAGCTACGCGTGACGTCATGCCATATTTTAACTCACTGTATCGCAGTAATTTTTTGATTACGTAAAAAAAGAAAAAATACGTGTCCAATATTTTTAATAATCTTTAGGACGGACAAAAAATAAATTAGACGCCAGCAGGTCAAGCTACCCGAAACTGTCTAATTATCCCAATCAACCTTGAACCTAATGCTTTAGCGATAAAGATGAAAGTCTATTAAAGAAATTTGACAGATTGGAGTAGCTTGATGTGCTGGAGCGAACCTGCAGTTCGGCTGTCAATAAAATGCGTTTTTGACCTGTCAGTTTCATACTAACGAATACGTGTTTTGTGAATTTGATCCTTAAGGATGATGCGCCAGGGTAGCCCGCGAAATTCAAAATTTCTTACGGTTTTTGCAATTTGTAGGTCAGTGTGAGCTTGTACTATGTTGTTAAAATATGATTCGCGGCCGTAGCTAATATGGTTTTACAGAATTATAATCATTAGAATCAGCAATACAATGTTAGCATTTACATCAAACCTCATGATTTCATGAAATCGCTAGATTTGAGGTAAATGCTAACTGGAGTTGTATTGCTGATTCTACTGCTTCCTTACTGCCTCGTTAGTATAATGATCGCAACTAGTATTCGCAAGCGCGACTGTTGAGCTTGGGGTTCTGGTTTCGATTCCCAGAACAGGCAAAGTGTTATCTATTTGGTTTTTTCATCTGGAATTTCTCAGTAGCAACCTGGAGTTTGGGTACGTGTCCGGTTGATGGCAATAGGCTCGCCCCCTTTATCATGGGATTACGTGGTGTAGATGCTGTATAAGTACACCACTGCCGATCCCTTCGGGTAACAACCAGGCGTGATGATAAGTTTTTAATGTAACGGTGGTTAGTACTTAGTGGATTGGGTACATATATTGATTGAGAAGCACTAAGTACCTCTAAGATGGCATCAAGATAATTTAATCTTTTCGTTTAAGGTATTAAATCTCCAATGGAATTACGATTAGCACCACCAACACCTACCTAGACTACCTTCCTTGAAAAGAAAACACAAATTACACATCACGTGGAAACTGGTGACACTGAGACTGAAGCATAGTGTGCCCAATTTACTTTGGCCGTTCTAATTTTGTTTATGAAAACAATAAAAATACATTTAGTACAACGTATTCAATCCTCTATAAAGACTTTAGTTCAATAGATGAGAAGAAAAGGTTACTTACTGAACTGTTGTTTCTGAGAACATTTTTTTTTTTTAAATCCTACCAAATGGTAGAAAACCGTTGTTCTAAAAAGCCTAGAATCACAGCAAAAAAAGCTACAGCCTTTATGATTTTTTGTCTGTATTGTGTTGCTGTTGACACTGACAGGTACACTGCTGTCAATTATGACACATAAACAGTGAACAAAGTTTTGAATTTGCAATTTTGTAAAAACATTTTAATTGTACGGCTTATAAAAAAGCTCAGAAAGCTATTTACTTATTAGATAAAAAGTAACTCAAATTCAACTCTCAAATTTATCCTTTTGTTGTTGGACTTTCTGCCGGCAAAATGGGTGACTATCCGGACCCTGACGAAGAGTACGAGTTAATGTACGCTGATGAGCTGGAAATGCTAAAAGAAGATGAAGACCCTGCAGGTAATATAAACGTCTTTTCTCTACAAAGAACACAAGTGCTAAAATTATCAGGAACTTTTGTTGTAGGTTAGTTTTAAATACAAAGTTTCTGTGACAATGTTTTTTTTTTACAAGCTGTTTTAACACCAAATATGCGCTATAATATGACTGAATTACAAACCAAAGAAAGACTTTAAGATTATATAAGCACTAAGGTAAAAATTCAAAGCATTTACTTAATTATCAATAAGTATACTTTTCATTTTTCAGCGATAAACATAGTCAAAAAGAAAGTGCTACCAGCTAAACGCAGTCTCGACTTCTCTAGTCCTATAGCCAAGACGCCAGTCCCCCCCACAGTCACAAACCACATACCACCACCAACCACTACCATAACCAACTCTATAACCACTGAGAGTACGGATATCTCGCTCACACCAAATCTACAACCTTTAGAAGACCTAACTCCTGTATCAAGCAAAAGAACAGCAGATGAGCTATTTGGAGATATAGCAGACATAGACTTCAATGAAGTAGAGTTACCGAGTAAGAGGCAGAAAACTGATGAGGAGAATGACATGGATCTGATTGATAAGATCCTGGAGGGGAGACGGTTGAAGCAGATTTTGTTGGAGCCAAGTGGTAGGATGCTTGGTGATAGATCTGGGTTTAAAGCTAAGGATAATTTGTCGCTTAATATACCAAGGTAAGGTGCAGATTTCTATTCAGCAATAAGAGATATATAAGAAGTATTGTAAAATTGGGTGAAAAAATTGCATTTCGCGATTTTAATTGATTATTAATAAATGCTCAACTATCTCCAATTTCATATAGTAAATAACTTTATACAATTTTTTTAGAATATCAACTTCAAATGTCAGATAAAAAATATGTGCCAGTTTTTGAATATTTTTTCGATCCTTACTATCAATTGACTATTCTAGATACCGAATCTAGTGATAACTCAATACCCCACTACTAGACCCTTTTTGCTTGGACGCCCACATATCTATAGGTAAAACTGGTTTGTGAGTTTGTCAACATCAGGAAGTGTCTCATCTGCCTAACCTTTTCCCAACAATGTTGGGGTCGGCTTCCAGTCTAACTGGATGCAGCTGAATACCAGTAGTTTACATGAAGCAACTGCCTATCTGACCTCCACAACCCAGTTCAGGGGTAATTATGATACCCATTGGTAAGACTGGTTGTCAGGCTTTCGACTTTCTAACAACTCATATTGACTGTCATCCCATCCATCAATGAAATCCAAGCATGACAGCCAGGACCAATGGTTGTGCTTGCCGAGGCACGGGGGTCTTGGGTATGTAAAGATAGTCACTCATCCACCCACCGCGGCAAGCGTCATTTAACCTGATCAATCAACCCATGCTGCTGTTATTACTTAGCCCCTCAACATCAGGAAGTGTATTGGAATAAAATCTGTTCAAAAGCTTTTCATACTTGTTATAGACAGGGAAAGTTTAGAAATGAGAAAGTCACTTGAATGGATTATTTACAATTTAGCAAATATTAAAACCGTTTCTTGTGGTGAACGTATGATGATTTTATTAACTAAACAATCCTATTTCAAGTTAAAATTTATATGCTTCATGATTCTATTAATATATTCCAGATGGGCATTCCTTCCCCTCACAAATTCAGATGGTGACCGAGTGTATGTGAGACTAGAATCTGAGGAGTCATGGGAGAGCTCCCTGGACACGGGAACTGAGCAGATGTCCTTACACGCTACTTACACTAGCACCTGGGTGGAGGCTAGGAAGATTGTAAGTTGAGTTTGAATTATCTTAAATATTCTTACAAGTTTCTTCTATAAGAGTATAATTTAGGGTTCATTGGTAGATACAGTGTAAAAACCATAGCATAAACAATGACACATTCAGTGTTGTCAGACTCATTGTTTCATTAGTACCTTCCTATGTCACTGATGTGATGTGTACTTGCTATTGACACCAAGGATATTTTTAAGCCAAGGGCATTCATTGATGAAGTCAGTTTCAATTTTCAATTTTTATAATATCTAGGTTGTCATAGCATAATCAACCTATAATGTCCCCACTGCTCGGCCACATGCCTCCTCTGTGAGAGGAAGAGGGCTGTAATCCACCACGCGGGCCCAGTGTGGGTTGGTCGCATGTTTTCGAATTTTTGGTTCTAGGACATACCGGTTTCCTCACGATGCTTCACCGTTTTGAGAGCACCAGTAATAAAATAATTTACAAAAAGTAAAGCGCCTGTCATGGTTCGAATACCCACGACCTACTCGTAAGTCGCGGCCGTTACCACTGGGCCACCTTTGCTCTTACTGCCATCTAGGTTGTCATGCCTGGTTGAATACCAATTCCTGCTAAAGACCAACAAAAAAGCTTATATACAATCTAACACTATTATACATATATTATGTACAAGTAATATAAAGGGAAAAAGGGGAGAGCTTATTGGCCATCAAAAAATTCGTCCACATCGCTGTCAGTGGGAAAAGTGCCCAAAAACAAAATTAATGTATATAACATTATTATTATTATTATTTTGTTGTTGGGCACTTTTCCCACTTTATATTTTTTATTTAAATTAGTAGTGGTCTGGCTGTCTGACTGTTCATTACAACAACCTGTACTCTATTCTAGGTCACAAGTGAGATGTATTAATAAATTAAATAATTTATTGGCATTTTTTTTTTTGTTGCAATTAAATAATATTTTGTTTTAATTCTTCCAGCTGGAAGCCAAACAACAGCAGCTGATATCAGAAGAGGCTGGATCTCAACCACTTCCAGACATAGATGCAGATATCAACAACAACATGCTCTGGGTGGACAAGTACAGGCCCCAGTCATACCTAGACCTGCTCTCTGAAGAGCCAGTGAACAGAGCGCTGCTGCATTGGCTGCATTTGTGGGACATGGTAAAATGTTGATAGATTTACCTATGCCATTATTTATTATTTATGGTCCTAGCGTGATGTTTAATAGCTTATAGCCTTCCTAAAGAACTGGGCTATCAAATGCAAAAAGATTTTTCAAATCAGACTTGTAGTTCCAGAGATAGCGCGTTGAAACATACAAAGAAACTGTTCAGCTTTGTTATTAAAATAGATTTGATTACCATTCAAATAGTTATAGTGAGCCCGTCATAAATGATTGACATTATGCTATCGCGGACTTTCTTTTACAACTTTTTTAGAGGAACAATTCCTAAACACACTATGCCGAAGTTACGCGACCGAAGTTCGAAATGAATACGCCTGCAATGCTATTTAAATTACTGACGACACACTATGCCGAAATTACGTTGCGTTCTAGCGTACAACCGAACTTCGGTCGGGCGTAAGTTCAGCGGCAATTCGGTGGCAACGTATTCTGTAGAGCACACATCATACGCGACCGAAGTTCGGTTCGATTGCCGAAAAAGATCCAGGGCGGGGCACGGGAGGGGGGGGGGGGGGGGGGGTCGTTCACGACACTGACGTTCCGCAACTGAATTTCCGCCGCGTAAGTTCGGCACTTGTCATATCAGCTGAACACGTCGGAACGTAACATCAGCCGCGGAACTTCGGTCGCGTAACTTCGGCATAGTGTGTTTAGACACTTACATGATTGTTGCGTAACTTACGCTACGGAAGCTCACAAAAGGAATAAAATGTTCTTCGTTTTTGCAATATTTTTCATTATTAAGTATATTATTTACTAGTTAATTGATTACATTTTTTCATGTAACATTCTTATAAATATGGCCCCGTGTGAGCGAGAGAGGTGACAAAATGCGACAGCCCTCTTCAAAATTCAAGTTTTCTTACGTTTTTTGCAATTTTAAAGTCAGTATTAGATTGTAGGTTGATCAAAATATGATTCGCGACCCTAACAAGTACGTATTTAAACAATTATAATCATTAAAGTCATCATCATGTAATTGCTGTATGGCGTTCCAGTGGGAGGATAAATAAATAAATAAATCAAAACAACTTGTTTAAGACCTGAGGGGCAATTCCCGTATTTTTAACAACGTTCGCAGTATCATCTCAAGACTCAATCTGTCAAAAATTGTATAGCGTTTAATACAATTTTTGACAGATTCAGTCTTAAGATGATATTGCGAACGTTGTTAAAAATACGGGAATTGCCCCTCAGGTAATCCTATTGAATGACTATTTCATGAAATCTTGACATTTGAGGGCTGGAGTTGTTTTGCTGATTCTAATGATTATAATTCTGTAAATACATATTTGCTATAGTCGTGAATCATCATAAAAATACAAACATTAAACAGGAGACGCCAACTATTCTAAGGCGCGTTCACAAATGCACAATACGTGACGTCACAGTTTAACTAAAGTACATTCAATAAAAATCCCCAGATAGTCTTCAAAAAAGAAGTAAAAACCAAGGAACCGCAGCAGCGCACTACCTTCAGCAAGAAAGCTGGCCAATTCCAGTTAACTAACAAATGGAAAGGCAAGAAGGACAATGAACCAGAGGTAGATGAAGATGGGCGGCCTCACCACAAGGTGGCGCTACTGTGCGGGCCGCCGGGGGTCGGGAAGACTACCCTAGCCCATCTGTTGGCAAGGATAGCTGGTAAGCTTTATCATTGACTATCTTTTGCCCCGACTTCTCCGCATACATTTATTTATGCAATACTTCAAGCACAAAATTTGTACAGTCACAAGCACTAATATGTATAAACTAAGCAACATTTAAAAGTGATTTTCTCCTACTGTGTTGATTGTAATGGCAGGTAATCTGAAAAGCTCAAAGCAGATGGCACTGGCTGTTTTGGAGGTCATGTGAACTGTCAAACATTGGTTATTTCTATGGAATGACGAAGTTTTCAACAAAATTAGATAATTTTAGAATCCTCCTTAACCAACTTCTGAGTTTTATTTTGGGCTTACATTATTATTTCTTCTTTAAACGTTTGGCTAAGCTTAAAGGCAGGTGTGAAAATACATTTATTATCTGTTTTCTAACTTAATATTTCAGGTTACAGACCGGTAGAACTGAATGCATCGGACGAGCGCAGTACGGAAGCATTCCGCAATGCGCTACAGAATGCCACACTCATGAGATCTGTGCTCGACGCCGAAAGACGACCCAACTGCTTGATATTAGGTGAACATTTGCACTGCTTTATTAACATAATAATAGGTACCATAATCAATTGAGTTTATAGTAAAATCAATCTGCCTAGCCTTTACCCAATAGTAGTATATAAGTCTCAAGAAATAGTTTTATTTTTATTATTTTAATAATTTTTTGTAGACTCACTTTTCAGTGGCACTACTTTCTAAACCGCATTTGACTAATATTATTTAATTAAAACAATTACAGACTTTATGCTATGGAATCAGGCGTTATTTTACGGAAATCCATGACAGTAGAATGCTGTATACCTTCCGCTAGATAACCATGCAATAAAAGTCGTTGCCGCTCTCTACCAATGTGTTCCAATATTTCAAAAACGATACGAAAAAATGTTAAGGCCGTGCCGCTAACACGATCAAAACAAACGTAGCGCGGTAAGAGCGCAGGCGGCCTCATACCGTGGCATATTTTTTTTTTTGTTTGCATTTAATTTTCGAGACTTTTTAGTAAACATTGCTACACATCAAGCTATACACTGACCTCTCATTGTAAGTAAATCCTATACAATGCGAGATCAGCTTATACTGGAGATGTATAGCTTGATCTGTAGCCGTCCGTACAAGTGGGGTTAATGACTTTTATTGCACGGTTATCTGGCGGAAGGTATAGTATGCAGCACGTATACTTGGATGCAGCCTGGATTTAGTTTTTGCGGAATAAAAGTTTTGCGGAATAAAAGTAATTTAAGTAATGATATTGTATGTGAGTCAAATGCATCATCTAAATATGTCTTTGTAAACAGAATTTATAAATTTTTAGGGCCATTTCTGTACAATAAATTAAATAGGAAATTAAGTATCTATAAATTAAATAATTACGACTGTAAAAAGATTATTCTGCAATTTTTACTTAGCATAGCATACAGTGAGACAGAGGATTTACTCGTTGTCTGTAAATAAAACATGTTAGTCTTTTAAGTTAATATTTAAGTTTTAAGTAGTCTTGTACAGACGCCAGCAGGTCAACCCACCCGAAACTGTCAAATTTTCCCAATCAACCTTGTACCTAATGCTTTGACAATAAAGATGAAAATCGATTAAAGAAGTTTGACAGATTGTAGTAGCTTGATGTGCTGGCGTCTGTACGTTGTTAATTTTATATTTTACTAGCTGCGCCCCGCGGTGATCCCGCGGTTTATGAGATACACTAAAACGTGTATTATTTAATCGGTGAAAAAAGTATTCACAAAAAAATTGCTCATCTCACGGGAATACTACACTTTTTCGGTATATAAAGTAGCCTATGTGTTAATCCAGGATGTCAGCTACTTCCACATCAAATTTCATCAAAGTCGGTCGAGCCGTTTGTGTTTGAAAGAGAAGCAAATATATTTGAATTCCTTGCTCTTCCCACGGGAGCACTACATTTTTCGGGATAAAAAGTAGCCTATGTGTTAATCCAGGGTATAAGCTGTCTACATACCAAATTTCATCCAAATCGGTAAAGCCGTTTGAGCGTGAAGAAGTAACAAACATACACACACACACACACACTCACAAACTTTCGCCTTTATAATATTAGTGTGATAATTCTAAGCACCTCTATAGCCTGAAACACAGGTTCTACCTAGTTCAGGCAAATGAGCAACTGTGTCCTCTTTAATGTTTAAGATAAGTTATTGTAAATCTGCACCATTTCATAAATAAACGATTTTATTATTTTATTTATTATTTAATTATTTTTGCATAACATTTTAATTCCAGACGAGATCGACGGCGCCCCGCTCCCAACAGTAGAGTTACTAGTACGATGGTGCACGGCCACTGCGACCGAAGGCAAGAAGAAATCGAAGCAGCAACCGTTGAAGAGGCCCGTCATCGCCATATGTAACGACCTGTATGCTACGTCATTGAGGCCTTTGAGGTGAGGAATGAAGAAAGAATTACCTGTGTAGAATCTATTTGGATACGAACGAATATTTACATACAAACAATACAGGGTGGTAGGGATATTGGCACACAACTGTTACTATGAATTCAGCTCATGATTTCAGACCCACCAGCGTTGAAATATTTCGTCGGTTATTAATAAAAGATCTGCTGTTCCATACATTTTGACCGCGTGAGTATTGCACTTTTATATGAAACAGCTGACTTTAACGTCTTTTGCTTACGGAACGTTAATCTTATTAGGTACCAGAATATTCCTACCAAAATAAATACCTCGCCCAGTCATCTATTTTGGAAAGCATACAAACAACCTGATATTTTAGATCTTATAATTTAACTACATTCTACTGTTAGTCGTAGACTACAGCTGTTAGTTGTAGACTACAGTTTGATCGTAGTGGGTGGCGTTCTTGTTAGTTTCTGCCTATTGTAGGAAAAAGGCGTGAAATGTCGCAGCTATAATCAACGCAATCTAAGAAGTCCGTTTGGACAGCTGTCAAAATACTTTGTGTAGTGCTGGTATAGAACTTTTGTTGGGACGTGATATAGGTTCTATTATAGTGAGATGAAATGAAATGTCCATTCTATGTTAAACTATGAATTTAATAATGTATAAATTTTGTTACAACTAAACACGGTAAAATGTTACAATAAATGATTGATGCGAGTAACGGATATTAACCGACTATATGTGTTGTCACGGAGACGCGTGACTTCGAACTTAACTTGACGGTGCAACGTCATAGGCACTTATAAGCTCGCAAGTGGTGTACATGTGTGGGTAAACATACCACTACATGTCCTCCCCCCTTAGATGAAGACAATTTAATAAAAGGGTGAAAAAAAAATATCATCAAAAGCAATGACCAAAGTGTAAAAACATTGCAAATACCTAATAAAATGGTTTGGTGTAAAAGTGTATAACTATACCTAACTACTAAATTAATAAACAATAAGACTCTATGCTAACATGAGGTATTTCTAATATAAAAACAACACTACACAAATGGATACTTAAACTTTAGACATTTTGTAAAAAAATATTAAAATAATTTGGTCATAAATTTGGTAACAACTTGACACAAAAAAGGTTTTATACAAAAACGTTTTAAACTTAAGAATATAACTAATTGGTAACGATAACATACAAATAAATACGTTACAAGTTGACATAATTAGTGTGAGAACGCCACAAAATTGTTTGTTTTGTTGGTCTATTTTAAAACACAGAACACTTCACCGCACTTCAAATTTCACTTGATATTTTTATGACTTTGGGACTGGCGACAAAAAATGTTTTAAATGGCAAATCTCACGGTCTTTTTCACGACGCGACCCGATCTTGTAGTGACAGATGGCTCAGTTTTGTCAAGTGAGGTCGATTTGGTTCCAACCGGTGTTATCACAGTTGTTTTAGGCGAAACAAAAACTTCATGTGGCGACTGAAGTGCAGGGCTATTAATTATAACATAAGCAGGTTTGAGACGATCGAGAGAAATAGTGACTTCTCGAGAACCTACTTGAACGACGTAATGTTTATTGCTTCGTTTGAGTATTTTATAAGGACCTTCGTATGGCGGTGTTAACGAACGTTTAACTTCGTTTTTAATGAAAACGTAGTCCGATTTAGTCAAATCTTTGTGCACGAAAATGTTTCTGTTATCAGCTTGTTTTCTTGTGGTTGGTTGAAGGTTCGCTAATGTTTCCATGAGTTTGCAAGTGTAATCGGTGTTGTTGATGTCTGTTTCGGTGGGAACAAAAAAATCTCCCGGTAGACGCATAGATTTACCGTAGGTCATCTGAGCAGGGCTGTACCCTGAGTCCTCTTTAACTGTATTGCGCATTCCTAATAACACGATAGGTAATTGTTGTGACCATTGACTGCTATTATCGCAACGTGTCATGATGGAAGCTTTTAGCGTTCGATGCATCCTTTCGACGTGTCCATTTGCCTTTGGATTGTATGCTGTTGTTCTAATCTTTTCTATTCCAAGTAGTTTGGTCAGCTGTTTGAAAAGATTGGATTCGAATTGACGACCTTGATCCGAAGTTATTCTTGCAGGGCAACCAAAACGTGCTATCCAATGCTCGAGTAGAGCTTTCGCGACGGTTTCAGCGCTTATGTCTTTTACAGGAACGACTTCAGGCCATTTTGTATGACGATCAATCATTGTGACACAGTAGGTGTATCCTTCGGAAGGTGGTAATGGTCCAATTATATCTATATGCACATGCTCGAAACGGTCTGACCTTTCGAACTCTCCTAGAGGTGTAATTGTATGCCTTTGTACTTTACATTTCTGGCATTTAATGCAACTTCTTACAAAGTTTGCAACGTCAGTGTTCATGTTAGGCCAAAAATAGCGCTGCGCGATAAGGCGACGCGTAGCGGCTACCCCAGGGTGATTAAGTGCGTGGACACTTGAAATCGCTTTTTCTCGAAACTCCAACGGTAAATAAAGTCGCGCTGATGACGTTGATGTTTCGAACGTAAGCTCATGATTTGCATATGGCATGCGGAACAATTTAAATTCCAAGTTAGGTTTTTGTTTTAGTAATGATAATTGCGTATCTTCGACTTGGCTTTTGTATAATTCTTCATAGTCGAAAATATCATGTAGAAAAACCTCTTCTATTCTCGAAAGAGCGTCGGCGGCATTATTGAGCTCGCCCTTAACGTAGTCAATTTTGTTGCAAAACTGAGAAATAAAATCTAATTGACGAAGACGTCTTGGTGGATCGGATTTCGATTCTTTCTTCGATAAAGCGAATATTAACGGCTTGTGATCGGTTAACACTGTGAGATCACGCCCTTCAATCATATACCGAAAGTGTTTTACTGCCATGTAAATAGCTAATAATTCCCTGTCGTAGGTACTGTATTTTGTCTGGGCGCTACTTAGTTTTTTCGAATAAAATCCTAGTGGCTCTAACCGTTTGTTGACTAATTGATGAAGTGCTGCGCCAACGCAGGTATTCGCTGCGTCGGTCATTAAAATAAGTTTGGATGATGAGTCTGGATGCGTGAGAGTGACAGCTTCACTTATGTGATGTTTGCATTGATTAAATGCGGTGATTGCTTCTTCGGTCCAAGCGATTTTTGTTTTGTCTTTTTTCTTAGCATTGTGTAAGTATTTGTCTAAGATAGTTTGAGTGTCGGCGGCTTTAGGAATGCTCATTCGGTAAAAATTTATAAGACCGAGGAAGCGCCTCAGTTCTTCGATGGTTTCAGGTTGTGGATAGTTATTGATAGCTTTGACCTTTTCTTCGTCCGGCCTTATGCCATCACAGCTAACGCGATAACCGAGAAATGTAATTTCGGATTTTCCAAATTCGCATTTAGACGTGTTGATTGTGACGCCAAATTCACTAAGTCGCTTGAACACTTCTTTGAGATCATGAATGTGACATTCTTCTGATTCTGAAGCAATAAGTATATCGTCCAGGTAACAAAACGTATTTTGAGTATTTTTCAAAACTTCATTGATAAATCTTTGAAACGTCTGCGCAGCGTTTCTCAGACCGAAGCTCATTTTTGTAAACTCAAACAGACCAAATGGAGTTATTATTGCGGTTTTCGGTATGTCCGCAGGTGCGACGCTTATGTTATGGTAAGCACGTCTAATATCAATTTTAGATAAAACTTTTTTATTTTTGAGGATGTATGTGAAATCCGTTAAACGAGGAATCGGGTAGCGGTCGGGCTCGGTGATAGCGTTTAAACGACGATAATCACCACACGGTCGTAATTCATCGTTTTTCTTTTGAACGACGTGTAAAGCATTTGCCCATGGGCTGGATGACGGTCTGCATATTCCTAAATCTACCATTCGTTGGAATTCATCCTTTGCCGCTTTGTATTTTGCAGCGTTAAGTGGACGTGCTTTTTCATAAACAGGTGGGCCATGGGTACATATATGATGCGTTACATTGTGCTTGGGTGTGTCCTTGAAACATTCGCTCTTAGTGATGTCTGGGAACTCTGTTAAAATGCGATGATACTTATTATCCGAGTCGATGACCTTAATTGTAGGAATATTTGAGGCATCTTCTACGTTAGTGTACCTAGAGAGTAGTGTGACTTTGTCAATTAACTTTTTTGCGTGAAGATCAACAAGCAATTGATGTTTGGATAGGAAATCTGCCCCAATAATGCACCGCTGTACATCAGCCAGGACAAATTCCCAGGTAAAAGCTCGACGTAAGCCAAGGTCCAAAGTCATCTTCTGAGTCCCATATGTTTTGATTGTGGTCCCATTAGCAGCAAATAAAGTAAAATCAGCGGGTTGACGATTAACGTTTTTGTAGGCAATAACTGAAATATCAGCGCCAGTGTCAATAAGAAAATGCGTACCACTTTTCCAGTCGGTGACGCTCAAGCGAGATGTTCCTTCGACACCTACTCTCGCCAAGGCAGGTGTCGGGTTTAGTTTAACGCCTTTCTGATGCATTGCTCGTCGCCGCATTTCTTGGCGTTATCTCCATAAATATAATGATAAAAGCACTTAAAATCTTTGTCTCCCGGTTGCGCTGTTTGACGCCTGTATCTGTCTTGATTGTCAAGATACCGAGAGCGTGATCGTGACCGTGATCGCGACTGATAATTGCCACGACTCCTACTTGTGCTCTGGCGCGTGTTTTGTAGATCATTAACTTTTGTGTTTAACGCGGCAATTTCTTTAATTAAATTATTAAATTGTTGATCCGTTGAATGTCTAGGGATAGCGACCGGATTTAGCGAACAGACTTCAGATGACCGTGAAGTTTCCATTATCTTATCAGCAATTGCTGCGACGTTGTCCAACGTTACATCGCAGACAGTAACTACTGCACGGACTGTTTGAGGCAGGCGATCTAACCACAAAATTTTGATTGTATCCTCGGGAATTTTGTTACTTCCAAGCTCTCGCATTTTACGAAGAAGTTGAGTGGGTCGTTGATCCCCTAGCTCGACTTTCGTAAGCAACGTATGTAATTGCTTGGACTCGGACTCTTCATAGGACGAAATTAACCTGTCCTTCAGTGCTATATATTTACCGTTCACGGGCGGGTTCTCAAGAATGTCACTAATTTGACCCAATTCATCTCGACCTAACTTAGCTATAACTAATTGATATTTATGCAAGTCACCTGCTTTTTGTGCACCGATTATGGCCTCAAACTGATGGAACCATAGTCGCGGACGCGCTGTCCAGAAGTCGGCGATGCGGGAGTTGATGGTGATCGTCCCCGTCTCTGGCTGCTGGTGCTGGTCTATGGTGTAACACGGACCAGCTTGTTGAGGTGCGTTGACGCTATCAGGTGCGGCGGCAGCCGTGGTGGCTGTGTGCTCGGGATTTATGGTAACTTTATGTTCACTGGCAGCAACAGTGTTAGGGTTGACCATTTTGAAGGTTTGGTATAGTTCACAGTAACAACACTAAATAAAGTCTACGTCTGTATTGAACGTAATTGCACTCGCGGATCAAAGTATGGAACCGTATTATTTCAATCACGTCGGGGTCACCAATATAGAACTTTTGTTGGGACGTGATATAGGTTCTATTATAGTGAGATGAAATGAAATGTCCATTCTATGTTAAACTATGAATTTAATAATGTATAAATTTTGTTACAACTAAACACGGTAAAATGTTACAATAAATGATTGATGCGAGTAACGGATATTAACCGACTATATGTGTTGTCACGGAGACGCGTGACTTCGAACTTAACTTGACGGTGCAACGTCATAGGCACTTATAAGCTCGCAAGTGGTGTACATGTGTGGGTAAACATACCACTACACTGGGAAAAAAAAATCGGTTGCTTTAAAAACCGATTCTCGAGACATATGGGTTTATCATACTTAGAGTTTGTAATCGACAATTTATCTATATAGCTTAAAACTGATTCTCGAGGCATATCATTTTATGACACGTACACACGGCTACACATCAAGCTGTACATTTCCAGTTTACACTGAACTCTCATTGTTAGGAAATCCTATACAATGCGAGATCAGCTTATACTGAATTTGTATAGCTTGATCTGTAGCCGTGCGTACGAGTTTTTAATATTTAACAGTTATTACATACGAGGGGCGGCTGAAAAGTTCTGAGCCTAAGTACCTTTAAGTGCCACTAATGACTCGCGCAGCATATCACAAATTGCGGGTATCCTAAGAAATATAAATGTCAAGTGTTAATGGTGTGGATTGAGGTAAACAACGCGCATTGAGCAAACGGATTTATATTTCCGAACTGTAGGGTTGGAACAAAACTTTTTAGGTAAGGAAGCGCGCACTGTCCGTGGCGTTAGAAATGGCACTTCGTCATCGCAAATTAAAATGGTGGTTCGGGCCTCGCCCTTTCACGCGGTATTTTGATTATTGCGTCGCTAACATCAGTTTCATGTTATTAGCTTCATTACGCTTTAAGTAATTCAACCATAAACGTCACCATGTCCGAGTCATCCGCACTTTGTACGCAATTGAAGTATAGAGCTGTCATAAAATTCCTTACAAAGAAGAACAAAACACCGACGGAAATTTTTGAAGAAATGTCAGCAGTTTATAGGGAGTCTGCGCCTTCATTTGCGACCATAAAACGTTGGAGCCGAGAGTTCAAACATGGCAGGGAGTCGCTCGAAGATGATCCCAGGTCGGGACGACCAAACACCGCTGTCACCGAAGAAAATATTGAAAAAGTGAAAAAACTTGTTCTAAAAGATCGACGAATCAAGTTGTGGCAGATAGCTGAAGCTATTGGCATTAGCAAGGAACGAATCAGCGACATTTTGCATACTCATTTGCATATGAAAAAGGTGTGCGCGCGTTGGGTGCCGAAAATGCTCACGCCGCTGGACAAGCGTCCAGCGTCGAGTCACAACTTCGCAGGAGTTTTTGGACATCTGTGGCGATAATACTGACGATGTTTTTTCTCGTCTTGTCACTGTTGATGAAACATGGATTAGACAGTACGATCCGGAGTCAAAACAGGAGTCAATGCAGTGGATAGAAAAGGGAGAAAAGCCTCCACGGAAGTTCAAAGTGGAAAAATCAGCATCCAAGCCACTGTTTTTTGGGATTGTGAAGGAATTTTGTTCATCGACTACCTTCCCAAAAATACTACAGTGAACGGAGATTATTACGCCGCATGGTTGACCAAACTGCGTCAAGCGATTGTCGAGAAAAGGAGAGGCAAACTGGCAAAAGGAGTCCTGTTTTTGCAAGACAATGCGCCCGTCCACACTGCGCGAGTTGCAAGGCGTGCCCTCGCTGAGACTGGATTTGAAGGAATCAACCACCCACCTTACAGTCCAGACCTGGCACCTAGCGATTATTTCCTCTTTTCAAATTTGAAAAAAGACCTCCGAGGACGAAGATTTTCCAGTGATGAAGAAATGAAGACGGCCGTAAACGAACATTTTGAAGACAAAAACGGCGAATATTTTTTCACAGGGTTAAAAGCTCTTTTTAATAAATGTAAGAAGTGCATTGAAATAGAGGGAGATTATATTGAAAAATATTTTTTTTATACATTCCCCCCAGTTGGCAGCGACATATGTACCACTTTTAGACTGTTTCTAATGACACTAATGACTGTTTCAGGCCCGTAGCCCTAATCGTGCAAGTAGGCGGCGTCTCAATAAGTCGGCTGTCGGCACGCTTGTCCCTCGTGTGCCAGCGTGAGGGTCTGACGGTGGGCGCGCACGTCATGCACGCGCTGGCTGCTCGCGTGCAAGGCGACGTGCGCGCAGCTATACAAGTGCTCAGCTTTATTAAGGCGAGAGCTAAGGCACAGGTAACTATTGAATAATCAGGGGAAATAATCATTTTTTTTTCATGTTTGTTAAGTTTCGCCAACTAATTTACATGAGAGAGAGAGAGAAAAAAAAAATTTTTTTTTCAAATGAATTATTTCAAGCATCTCCATTTGCATTTTTTTATTTTGATTTAGCCGGTAAGAGCCTGTTGTTAGAAGATTTCTCTTTCTTTTTCATCTTTTGGTACAGTAGTACTCAACTAATAAGGCGCGTCGTGAATCTTCGTTCGCACAGAAAAGAAAGTATGGCCCCGAAGATTAACGAGAATACTTAAAACTTACAATCAACCTTAGATCACTACTATAAGGTTCATAATACACTGCAGCTGTTAGTTCCATCTCACTCGCAAGTATGGCGGCTGTCAAGCGGCGCGCGCTAACATGGCGGCAGCTACCGACCAATAGCGGTACAGGAAAAAGCGTGGAGCGTGCCGATAGGTCAATAGTATTTCCCGCGCTTTGAAAATTCATCTTCTGCGCAGGTACATCGATAAGCCATATTACTTGGGTATTCCTGTAGCTGTGTTGTGTTATTCACACTCTTTCTATCCAATCTGTTTTTAGAAGAGATGACTTTTAATTGGTTGTCAGTCTCACATACTATTTTTATTCTGTTTGTTTTAGCTGTAAGTCATCCATATTTAATAAATAAATGAATAAATTTACACAGATCGGAACTAAGCAAGAAATGAGTAAAATTGGGAGCTTATTTTAAATACATGCGCGCGCAGCATATCTACTACAGCGCATGTGCAGATAGCCACATCGTATCGCAAAAAGACACTAGTAAAATATGCGTCAGACATATTTAAAGATATTTTTAGAATTAATTTATTGGTCAAAACCTAAAATCTAGAGTAATGAATGAATAACGAACCCGCCGCCGTCCGCCCGCCGTTTTATTGCACCTTTTAAGAATGATGATCTGTACTCGACTAATTTGTAAAACTTTTCTCAAATAATAAAAACTCTTTGCGTGCGCGTCGGGCTGAAAACAGAGTAAAAAAAAAACTGAAAAGTAAAAAGCACTAGTGTGAAAAAGTGGCAATTTCCGCACAATTAGGCTGCTTGAAAAACGCTCTTTTCGAACACATGTATTGTAAAATAAGTTATTATTAAGTTATTATACAGAAAAACAAATGAATTAAAGTTTATTGAAATCAAAAACCCTATTTTCTAATAAATGCACCTTCTTTCCAGCTAAGCATCGAAGACGTAGAAAATGTAGCGATTGGCACTAAGGATTGCAACAAGAGCATAATGCAGGCGCTGCAAGCTATCTTTACTACTAACGACCGGGATCCTGAAGCTATTCGCAAGACTATTCAAGCTGCTGGGGAATATGACAGGTATTAAAAAATATTGCTGGCAACGCATTGGCACATTTGTTAAATAAAATAAAAAAAAAACATCTATTTCAGACCGTTGTTAGTCCATTTGGGTATACAAACTAATGTTAGTACTTAAATCTACCAGAAGATAATTACAAAAGTTTATTGATACACCCTACATGCATTCAGTGGCGCGTCGGCGTATCCAATGTCCCAGTCCGGGGCTGTCCCACGTGTCCGCTATAATCCTCAGAATGCTGTGGGGGCTGGCGTGAATCCAGTGCATGATGGATGTGAAATATGCCTATGCGTTGACTATTAACATAGATGCAGTTATAACATAGCATAATAAGCCTATAATGTTCCCACTGCTGAGATACAGGCCTCCTCTCGGTGTGAGCGTGAGCCGTACTCCACCACGCGGGTCCAGTGCGGGTTGGTAGATGTCACATGTCTTCGAATGTTTGGTTCTAGAACATGCCGGTTTCCTCACGATGTTTTCCTTCAACCCGTTTTGAGAGCCAGTGATGATGAAATAATTTACACAAAGTAAAGCGCCTGTCTGGGTTCGAACCTACGACCTACAACTCGTAAGTCTCGTCTGTTACCACTGAGCCACCACTGCTCTTTGTTTAGCGCCTTTTTTTGTTCCGCATGATGACTTTGACACTTCCTTATAAGGTTCATAAATACCACCTAAAATCCATAGCCCAATATGTTTTGTTTCCATGTTCTGCAATAGTCCTGCACCAACCGGGGGTTGTCCTTGGGTGTACTTGCATAGAGCAAAATCTGCCTAGCCTTTTCCCAACTATGTTGGCGTCGGCTTCCAGTCTAACCGGATCCAGCTGAATATCAGTATTTTACATGGAGCGACTGCCTATCTGACGTCCACAACCCAGTAACTGGGTAACAGCCGGGACCAACGGCTTAACGTGGTTTCCGAGGCACGGAGGAGTATGTAAAGATGGTCCCCCATCCATGGACCAACACCGGCAAGCGTAGCTTAACCTGATGGATCGACCCTTGCTGTTATTACTTAGCCACGAGCTCCTCTTGTATAGAGCAAACAGGGATAATACTTGTCGGTTGGTGTCTCAACACTTAAAATTGTCTAAGGGGCCATATTATGTATCATATATCATAATCATAATAATCATAATAATCTTTATTGCATTAATATATTATATCAATTATCCACAGACTAGTAGACGGTATCTTCGAGAACTACCTCACAGCCCGAGTGGACGGACGTCTCCTGATCGCCGTGGAGACTCTATCCTGGCTGATGTTGTATGACGTCATCAACTCCTGGACGCTACGTCATCAGAACTACTCGCTGTACGGTGCTTTGCCGCTGTGTGTGGCGCGCTGTCATGCTGCGCTAGCTTCTAGAACACCTAAGAGGATTAGGTTTCCTTGGCAGGCGCAGGAGGTTAGTTTGTATTTGAAGGACTGTTTACTATAGTGAGCAAGTGCTAGTCACCGCCTGAGGTATGTGAGCGGTGAGACGGGGGAGGGGAGGAACTAGCTTCATCTTTCTGACTGATCGACCCCTTTGACAATTCAAAAGTGCCTGTAATTGGTTTATTTGAAATAAATGACTTGAATTAAGGTAGTTAAAGGCCAAGCTAACTCAGTCTGCCAATCTAGTCAGTCACGCCCTCTTCCGTCTCACCGAATACAAATAAAGTAAATTGCAAGCTGTATACATAAAATCCTATTCGTAAAATTTTTGTTGCATGTTGAAATGTGGCTCTGAGAATTCAATCAAAATGTTGAAGCAAGTTTTCTTGTAGCACCGTTACGGTGTAAATGCAAATAAAAATGGCGGTTGAAATGGCGGTCGTTTTGCGTGGATGCAACGCATATTTTCTCCAAACTTGTTTTTTTTTTGTGTTTGTATTCTTTTTTTGCCGCAAATAAACATATTTTATTTATTTTCTTTTGTTTCAAATCGACTATGATAATGAACAAGAGTAAGCCGACGTTCGCACGGGTGTAAAAAAAATCACGGCGATTTTGTTTCGCGCACTGCATTTTCAACGCTCTGCTTAGCGCTGGGAGTTGAAAATCCAACAGTGTGTTTTTCGTCGCGCTGGGATGCACTCGGTTTTTGTTAGGTTGGATTCTCGAAGCTCGGCTCAACACCGAGAGTTGAAAATCCAGTGCGCGATAAAATCTCGCCGCGATTTTTTTACGGCCGTGCGAACGTCGGCTAATAGGAAATGAACCCTACAATGAGACTTAAAAAATTCAAATTCTAGATCCTCACAGAACTTTATTTCTCCTACAGATGTACCGCAAGAAGATAGAACTGGAAAGTATAGTATCATCAGTATTACGCGGCAGTTCTCCAGCAGTGTCCAGCAGTCGCGCGGCGCTGCAACTAGATGTCCTGCCACTGCTGCCTTATTTATTAGCACCGCAGCTAAGAACGGCTAATGTGCAGGTAACGTATAGGATAGTATAGTATCATAATTTCATTTCAAATATAAACATTTAATTTCATTTTAATTTTAATGTAATTGCCTTCACCACAGCTATGCAGCGAGAGTGAACGCAAGGCGTTACGTACGTGCGCGGGCGCAATGTGCGACTACGGGCTGCAGTACATACAACAACGCACGCCGGACGGACTGTACGCCTTCGTGATTGAACCGCCTATCTATAGGATCGCGTTCTACGGTATGTATACAGGGTAGTCATTTGAGATAGGGCTTGAAGGGCACCTAACTTAAGGCGAATGAGCTATTACAGCCCGCGAGATTCAAATATTCTTACTTTTTTTGCAATTTGCAGCTGTGTGGTATTCAAAAAATTATACGTGCCTGTAACAAATGTATATTTATCGAAGTATAATCATAAAAATGAGTCGGATCAACTATGTTGGGGTCGGCTTCCAGTCTAACCGGTTGCAGCTGAATACCTGTATTTTACGTGGAGCGACTGCCCATCACAACCCAGTTAATAAATAATATGATACCCCATGGTAAGACTGGACGTGCTTTCCGAGGCACGAAGGGGTCTCGTTATATAAAGATGGTCACCCATCCACGGGCCAACAGCAGCAAGCGTAGCTTAACCTGATAGATCGACCCGTACGGCTGTTAGTACTTAGCTACGAGCCCCTCATCCCTGATCAATCATTATTTCCCAATCACCACCATCAATACACGTCTCTAAGTTCAAATTGCTCGATTTTTTTTTTTTTTGAATGACTATTTCATGAAAACCTGACATTTGAGGCCAGCTCTAACTAACCATGTCACAAGAAAACCTTATTTTGAAATAAGACCCTATTGAACCAACTGAGGTTAGAATATAGATAGGTATCTACTAGAAAAGTCATAAATCCCAAAAAAAACTTTTCCAACCTTTTATTTTTTTAACTCGAATTCAAGCCTGAATCGTTGCCTCCGTTTTAAAACGATTTAATAAATGTAATGAAAAGATTCTCTGTGATAAATAAAATCACAGAGACAAACAAAAGCACAGAAACATAAGAGAGCAGTGAGGCCCAGTGGTAACGGCCGTGACTTACAAGTTGTAGGTCGTAGGTTCGAACCCTGACAGGAGCTATACCTTTTTGTAAGTTATTTCATCACCCCTGCTCTCAAAACGGTGAAAGAAAACATCGTTAGGAAACACTGGGCCCGAGTGGTGGATTATGACCTACTCCCTCTCACAGAGAGGAGTTTTGTGTCCCAGCAGTGGGAACATTATATGCTGATTAAGTTCAGTAAAATGACTGTTTAAATTAATCAGGTTCTGAAGAGAAAGTGCGTCCAACGCCGCCAATCAGACAAGCGATAGCACGCGAACAACAGCTTGAAGTTATCAGACGGAGCGAGGAAATGGTGAGATATCTATTTCACTAAATACATACACAAAAAAAAAAAAAAAAAACAAAACAAAAAAAAAAAAAAAATTAAAAAATAAATAATGTAACTAAATAGCATGCACATTAGCCACGCCATCAACGAGTTCGACCCGCCGCCGACTAGGAGCTCCTTAAGGCGGGTCCACACCTGTGCACGCGCACGAACCGTGCACACTATGCGTTTCGAACGGCTATGGACGCGTCCGTAACGCGTGCTTTATTAACTGATTTATTATGGACGCGTTCGCGAACAAATATGTGCGCGTCGGCGTCGTGAATATTACAACCTGCACGCAAACCACTCGCGAACATGTCCAAAGGTGTCCATACTGTATACAGTGGTACTCAACTGATAAGGCGCGTCGTGAATCTTCGTTTGCACAGAAAAAAAAGCATGGCCTCGAAGATTAACTAAAGAATGTTTAAAACTTAGGTACTATCAACCTTAGATCACTACTATAAGGTTCATAATACACTGCAGCTGTTAGTTCCGTCTCAGTCGCAAGTATGGCGGCATGTTATGACTAACATGCCACGCGGCACGCTCTAACATGGCGGCAATAGCGCCGACCAATAGCGGTACAGGAAAAAGAAGCGCGGTGAGTGGAGCGTGCCGATTGGTCAATAGCATTTCCCGCGCTTTGATAATTCAGCTTCTGCGCAGGTACATCGGTAAGCCATATCAGTTGGTTACTACTGTAGTATGTTCCTAAAAAGCACGCGAACCGCACTGATCGTGCGCGTACGCAGGTGAGGACCCGCATTTACAAGTATTCCAACAAACAATTTCTTTCTTTAGGCAAACAGAGTGCCTGCTAGAAGCAACACCACCAGCACAAAGTCGAACGCTGGCAAAGACAAGGCATCAACCAGCAAAGACAAAGAGGCTCGATTACCGAACCACTTGCAAAGGTTGGAGCCTAAAGCAGTCAAGAGAAATACTCCACAAGTAAGTTATTTACATGTTTGTTATAACAATAAATAATGTTAGGCAGGATCCGCAGGATGACACTTCAAAATTTTCCGTTTTTTTTTTTCAATTTTAATGTAGATAGGTATTTATTTAAAAAAAATATAAACTAACAGATTTAAAATAATAATATGTACATGGTATATAAAAAAGGAGGGCAAAGGATCATAGGGCATCAAAAAATTCGTCCGCATCGCTGTCAATAGGAAAAGTGCCCAAAAGGCTGGCAGCATTGCCACGTTGTATGGCAATGCTGATTCTTTGGCCAAAAAATAAGCCAGCCCTCTGGTCACGTGAAGAGTCGACCAATCGCTTAGCGATGTCTTGGAAAACTAAGTGAGCACTCGGACCCCATGGCCCTAGTGTTTCAACCCCAAACGGATCGAAAATATAACTCCCAAAAATATTTGAATATTTTCGCCGTTTGAGGTTTTCCGCACCTGCAGCAGCCGCACCAGCACAGCCCACTGTACTAGGAAGGTGGGATGGCGCAAGGGTGTCGACACGCGTTGCATCCCATACCAAAGGCCAACCTTATTTAAAAAATTCATTGAGTCTCAAAAAATCACGAAGAATGTGTGCAATTTGGGTGGAGTTATGGAACTATGCAGAAGTGTCTTGACGCTGCTTGAGAGTGTGTGATCCATCGCCGCCCTTTCGATGTTCACCGCGCACACAGGATGGATGTAAAGTAGCGCAGGAAGTAATTTTTTGCTCCGTTGGTGTAATTGCTGTACGGCCACAGATGGGACACTGCGCGCGTGAGTGAGTGTCGAACTAACGTGCGAGCCGGCCGGTGCGCGGCAGCCCACACTGAATTGACCCAGTGAGATGAGCCCGCCGTGTACTTGTAGCTTCATACCTAAACTGCGGAGTGTCCCATCTGTATTAGTCTGTGGTAGTTCCAGCGGGAGGATAAAGTGGTACCCAGCTAATAAGACGCGTCGTGAATCTTTGTTCGCACAGAAAAGAAAGTATGGCCCCGAAGATTAACGAGAATGCTTAAAATTTACAATAAACTCTAAATCACTATTACAAGGTTCACAATACACTGCAGCTGTTAGTTCACGTCTCACTCGCAAGCTGACTAACATCATGGCGGCAGCTGCTGACCAATAGCGGTACAGAAAAAAGAAGCGCGGTGCGTGGAGCGTGCCGATTGGTCAATAGCATTTCCCGCGCTTTGAAAATTCATCTTCTGCGCAGGTACATCGGTAAGCCATATCAGTTGGGTGCTACTGTACCGGTCTATTATTATGCTTCTGCAGAGCAACGGCATCAATGCTCATTGCTTCTCATACACAGAAGGAATAAGCATTGATCACCACGCTTCCTCAAGATGGCGATTGGCGATTTCTGACTTACATTATTTACTAGCTTCTGCGCGCGACTTCGTCCATGTGAAATTTATTGTGAACATACCGCGTTGCATCGCATCGCCCGCCCGCCCGCGCTTTTACTTCGTTTTCGCTTAGCGTTCTTTCTGAGTTTTTTTTCTTTTTGCTCGTCTCCTAAGGGTCGTAGCGTGATGATAAAGTCAACTAATTTATTGCAAACTAGCTTCTGCCCGCGACTTCGTACGCGGATCCTGTTGCTATATCCAAGATAAATTATAGCCTATATGTTGCTCAGGCTTACAACAAAAAAAAAAATCATTCAAATCCGTCCAGTAGTTCCGAAGATTAGCGTGTACAAACAAACAGACACAGACAAATAGACAGATTTTTTTTTGGATTCGTGCTCTATTACTGTTTCTAAACCCCCTCAATTATTTTTTTTTTACTAAATTCAATGTACAGACACTGTTTTATTATATGTAATATAAGCACACTTTTGAACGTCAGCAATAATAGAATTTCCCCCTTTCCAAAAGGTAGTTTCGTATGGAGAGGAATGGGCAAGAAACTCGACCGTTTTTTAAAATGTTTTACAATATTTTGTATACATTAATTATACAATATGAATCTAGAATAAAATTACTGATCATTATCGTCAAAAATCAAAATCAAAAGTCATTTATTCAAATTAGGCTGAGAATCAGCACTTTTTGAACGTCGAAATTACATAAGACAGTCCCTACAAAACGCTCGCTCTACACCACTTCCTAGTGCTTTAGCTGGGAAGAAGAAGTAGCAGAACAAACTCCCCAGCAGCACAGCTGTCTGATCAGTTAGAAGAACTTGATTCTATACAATAGTACCTATTCAAAATAATTTACGCAACACAATACATTAAATTATATTTTTTTCAAATAAAATAAACAATTTCAGTAACTCATATCATCGTCGCCATCATTCTCCTACCCTTATCCACAATCCAATTACTGGGTAATACGATACCTGGTTGCCAGACTTTCAGGCTTCTGACGACCCGTATCGACTCTCAAAGATCCAAGAACGACAGCTGGGACCAACGGCAAGCGTACCTTAACCTGAACCCGTGCGGCTGTTATTACTTAGCCACAATCGAATTTACTTATTCAGTGAAATTTAAAAAGTGCTCGAGTATCCGCGAGGATTATTCCGTGTGGTGGAAACTGATAATAAGAAGAAGACTAAAGTATAAAATGTGATTTTAACAATAATTTACCAGTATCATTACAACCAACTACATCCACTTATCAACGTATCAATAAATTCTAACTAACCCACTATAACTTTTATGTTTTCTTGCCTTTATGCCCAAGTAAAAAGCAATAAAAATCTCCACACAAATTCATATCACACAAATCAAAATATCATCTTCTCTCACAATACACGACTAGCTAACAGGGTTCCGCAGAGAAAGAACTCGTTAACGCCTGAATAGCCCGCGAACAGATGAAGTTTACTCGACTGATGGAATATATTAGCGGCGTGTGTACGGAACACTCACGCCCGGATTTGATACTGCTTTTTAATTGCAAGAATTTTGTGGTGCCTCGTGGAAGGTTACTGGTTTTTTTTTAGCTAGGGGATGGTAAAAGAGTAGGTGAGGTAGTCTGTGGACTGAGGTGAGGTAAAAATTGCTGTTAAGTACTTAACACCCTTATTTGTTCCGAGTCTGGGTGTTTTTCTATCTATAATATGTATGTATTTACAAAAAAAAAATGTATATAAGTAGTTTATCAGCCATCTCGTTACCATAACACAAGCATTAGGTTGCTTAGCTTGGGACTAGATGGCGTTGTGTGAAATGTCCAAAGAAAAATTTATATTTATGTCCTAGGCCAGGAGTTACCAAATAATGACGGATTGCGGTCCGAATCCGGGTCGCCGACCTATTTTGTGCCGACCTTAAGTAAATTATTTTTACTAAAACTTAATCTAAAAATTCAAAAATTTAGTAATCTAGTTTAGCTCGCGCTTTGTAAACTTCAAACACAAATACACAGACAGACAGTTCAAAGTAAAAATATTAATTATTTACTTTGATAGTTTTGTTCATTATATTTTCATCATATTTGTTTCTATTACATACTTTATAAAAAAATATTAATTATTTTAATCTTAGTCGGACAGCGACAGTCCAATTATTTTTTAAAACGGACCCCCAAACTCCTATGAAATTAATTGGTGATCCCTGGCCTTAGACTTAGGCGTTAAATTATAAAAATCTCTAAATTCGAGCTGAACTGACGTTACTCTATGCCTAAACAGACTTGGCAGTTTATTCCCTCTTGAAAGAAATCTTTGATTTATGTTTGTAATAATGTATCCGTTTATCAAAAAAACTTTTTAACAAAAAAAAACCGACTTCCAAAAATCACTACAAAGTGAAAAATAACTTTGATTTCGGAAGTCGGTGTCTTTCGTTTTTTATTTACTTTCTTTTTTTTTGCCACCGACTTCCGAAATCAAAGTTATTTTTCACTTTGTAGTGATTTTTGGAAGTCGGTTTTTTTTTGTTAAAAAGTTTTTATTTCTCGCTTTTTAGTGGGTCTGTTTATAATTTGTATAAGTTACAATAGTCTAATGTCAATTGCTCATCACATGTTACAAAATATTGCTTTTCCCGATGCTGGGACGTTAATTGTTGAGGAGTTCTGCCGGTAAGAACCAGGAGAACTCCTCAACAAACACTCACCACACGCATTGTGTGACGAGCGGAAATTGCTTAGCAACCATATTAAAGTAATCGAATCGCAACCCGTGAAATATTTATCATTGAGTAGTTCCGGTAGCCATCTGTGGTCTTCATCATCAGTTCTACTTCCCCAAGTGGTGCTTTCCGAGAGCAAATGCACGAGCTACTATAAAAAATACCCAAATCGCTATAGGTATAATATTTGAAGAGTTCCTTCGATTTCTCCAGGATCCCATCATCAGAACTGGATTTTGACAAAAATGAGACCATTTGGGAAGTATACCCTTAACAACAAAAAAATAATTTTTCAAATCGGTTGGCAAGCGACGGAGTTATGCGCGAACAAACATAAAAAAAAAAAAATACAAACATCCGAATTGAGAACCTCCTCCTTTTTTAGAAGTCGGTTAAAAATCATACATAACTGTTGTGGCTAGAATAAAAGTTTGGGACCTAAATTGTCCACAACTTGTGGAGACATTGTTGGCTAAAATGGAGGATAATTATACTTAGCAATGACGGCTAGAATAGAGAATATTTTCTTTTTTTTTCGCGACAAACTGTACTCTTATCTGGATCAGAAGTCTGGTAAAGAGTAATAGAAATAGGAGAAACATTTCTCCGGTGCCCTCCCCGTCAAAAAGCTCTAAAAGCAAATGGTCCTAATAGCAAAACCGCAGCCGCAGTGCCGCAGCATCATGCTGAGATAGGGACCTTTTGGCCTCGTACAGGACTTTTTTGTTTTTTATTTACTTATTTTTATTTTTTTTATGTATTTTGTTTCTCTTTTGTTTTCAACTTTTATTTTGTGTTTTAGTTTTAGTTCTGTGCGAGTCACAATAAATACTTTTTCTTTTCTTTCTTTCTTTCAAAACGACCTATAATCAAAACGACACTGTAGCAAAATGTCCTATTGGCAAATCGTCCTACGAGCAGTTTGTCCTATTAGCAGAACGCCCTAATTGTAAAGTTCAGTACGTAATGCTGAAAAATGATTATCGGTTTTTATCGTCATGGCTCATTATTATAGCATTTATTTGAAAGGTGCCATTGCTACCATAGGTAGTTTTAATGATGCTCCTAATTCTCAGATTTTAAACTTATTTTTCCACGATAACTACCGAGTTGTTAATAAAATATCCGTCTATTCCCAAGCACAGAACATTGTTTATCACAAGTAATAGGCACGACTACGTGGCGGAAGCACTCTGCGAATCTCTCCTAATTAAAACTGTGTTTGCTTAATCCGCATCGCGTATTGTGAGAGCGTGAAAGCGCTTCAGAGCAAGTTGCCATAGATTATACGGAGACGGAGAACGGACGTACAGTACGATAATGTTCAAATGATCCATCGTTTATTTTCGGAAAAACCGAACTTTTACCGAATTAAATGTAACTGGTCCAATAAGGGAGTGACGGAATTAGTGCGTCATTCTATAAGTATAACTAAGAGGACATTGAGTCGGATTTCGACCGTGTGGATGCTTGTAGGTGGTTGGGAACGCGTCAGGTCTTGGCCTTCGACTGCTTGACACGTCGCATGCAAGATGGAACGCCGGGAGCATGACATTTTGACGGATTTATAGAATTGTATAGCAATTTTTCATGTTTATGGGATGCAGGTCCGAATTATATAAAGATAGAAATCAAAAGACCGCAAGCTTGGCAGTTATTGGCCGAAAAACTTAAAAAAACTAGACTCGGGAGCAAATACACCATTTCTAATAATTCATAAGAGTTCTGGTCTGGTCCAAAGTCATCGTAGTCGAGTATTTTTAAAACGTTTTTGTGACTTACTTACTTTTCTTTCTTTGTTTTTCTTTGTCACTTGCGCCTGAAAGAGATAATGCTACTCCGATTTTTTGATGTTTTGAAAGTTAAGGTGCTATATTTCAAGACGTATTCATCTGTTGCGTTCGCAGTATGCACTGACAAGTTGAGTTAACCACATGATCGTGTAGATGTAGATCAAAATAACATTTTGTTGACCCAACCAAGGTGACCTCTGTTGGTGGATTGTTCCAACAGTGTAAAAGGCCTGTTAGGTGGGAATATAAATCAATTTCTATTGGTCGATAGTTACACTTTATTCGCTATGTTTCGGTTTTCCCGAAGATAAACGATGGATCCTTTGAACGTTGTAGTACTACGTACTACGTGCTACTTAAGTCTAAGACAAGACAATCCTGTTTGGAAATGCAGCTCCGCAGTTAAATTATATTTTTTTCTGAGGCTTGTAAAATGATGAGATGAATAACAAACTATGTATGTATATTCTATATCCTCGCCGAAGTTCCTACAGTTCTTAACACAAACACTGTCACGTCTGACTCACCTCATCACGTCTAAACACGTTCGTAGCGCGAAGTCACGTAATCACAGCAATCTCGGAGCGAGGGCTCGCACAAAAAGAAATAATTAACCCATCCGCGTCGCTGCACTTGTCACGTCAAGTCGCAGCTTTTAATGTTGCCACTGTCACGCTGCGCTTGGTAACACGTTTGGTGTTGTTGGTATGTTACTTTAGTTGGAAAAAAAATTAAGTTATACGAGTGACGCTATAAATGTCACGTAATGTCAAGTCCCAACTTTTAATGTGTTCGATTGTCACGCTGCGCTTAGTAATACGTTTCATGTCACTGTGTGTAATTTGGTATGTTTCTTTAGTTGTAAAAGATAATTATAATTAAAGCATTGTCTCGTGAAGTGACAGCTTTTGATGTTTCCCGCTGTCACGCTGCGCTTGGAAACACGTTTGGTGGTACTGTGTGTGTGTTGGTATGTTTCTTTTGTTGTAAAAGAACTAATTAACTTTTACGATGCTACTTATGTGATGCTTTGAATGTCACGTCAAGTCGCAGGTTTTAACGTTCCAATGTCACGGTGCGTTTGGTGTAACTTTAGTTGCAAAATATATATTTAAACTATTGTAGATTCACTTGTCATGTCAAATAGCAGCTTTTAATATTTCCATCCTTCACGTCTACACGTTCATGACTACACGTGTATCGTGTGAGAAAAAAACGGTAATATGTGTAATTGTGTAAATTACTACTTACCTGTAACAAAAAAATACTTATGGCTTATACGTTTTCTGGTAGGTATATAAGTTTACTGCTAAGCAGTCGCAGTAACAGTGTTTTTTTGCAACTCAGAAATCTTAATATTATAAATGCGAAAGTGAGTTTGTTTGTTTCGCTTTCACGCTAAAACGGCAGAACGGATTTGGATGAAATTAAGCACATGAGTAGACCATGACCTGGATTAGGACTTAGGATACTTTTTATCCCGGTTGTACGTTCCCGTGGGATAATTTCCGATCTCTACGCGGGCGAAACCGCGGGAAAAAGCTAGTAAATAATAAAAGAAAGTATTTTGATTTGAACCAAAAGTTATGACGTGAAATTAAAAATATGAGGTAAAGTTAACGTCGAAACTTTTACAATATTTCTAAATAAAATATCCCTTTTCTAAAGATAGTCAAGTTGTTTTTCCTAATTATAAATCCTCCATTATTTAAAAAGCCCCTCAGAAAAGAAGCGTAAATCAAAAATTTTCTTAAAGGCTTCAGTGTCAAAACTGAAAAGTTATCATTTTTAAATGTATGGCTGCGGATCCAGCGATTTAGGTAGAGGAGCGGGTTTTGTTTTAATATTACGCCTAATACAGTCCGCGAGGTCTGGTCTAAGCTGAGTTTTGCATTTGTGTGAGTGCACATAGATAGTGTACATGTGACGTCCGGCATAGAGCGAGACGCGTTCTTTGCTTGGTTTAAACCGGTTTATACTGCTTTTTGGCAATCGGCTTTTGTTCTATTAGTACGAGAGGCGATGACCAAAACCATGTCGTATCGTTGTAAAACCTAAAAGGATAAGACGATTGAAGATTTTGTCTTACGTAAAATGATAAGACAAAAATTTTGGTCATGGGCTCTCGTACCATTTCGGCGATCACTCATACAAATGCAAAGCTCAGCTTAGGCCTCGCGGACTGTACGAAACGGTAAAGAGCTACAGGCCGGCCGTTGAGAGAATGCGTTCCTGACAACTGTCACTTGGACGGGCCAAGGGCCTTAATAATTGGCCAAGAAGTTAAACCAACCAAACCAACATTGGCCTATCGCTCAAGAAGTCGCTTCCTTACTGCCCGTACAGTAATGCCCATTAAAGTCTGCAGTCAGTTCCGTCAATACCCCCGGACGGACAGCCTCCCCTCACCCCCCTGTTCTCGTAAATACAATAACTAATCACAATAAAAGGGTTGCGGCGTTCTCTATTAAAAACTCGCTAAGAATATCATCAGGGGTGGTTAGGAGCAGCGCACACTCGTTGATGTCTTTGTTTCCACGAAAATCGGTGGGGTTAGTTGAGTGATTTGTTTGTTTTTTTATTTTTCTGTTTTGAGAAAGACAGTTGTATGGATATTGAATTTTATAAACCCTTGAGATGATTATTTCAAAGGTTACTTATAAATATTAATTAATGTTAAAAAAAATTAAGGAGTGAAGACTGGAAAGACAAATATTTTTATGTTTACCAAATTATTATTATTACTTATTGAATACATAATTTCAGAACGTTTTTTGACACCTGCAACAAACTAGCTATTTGCCGATGCTTTGCCGATGTTTAATATAAAATTAAAAATAGTATGATGTCTCTAATTTTATTGTATTTATAAAAAACTAGCTTCTGCCCGCGACTTCGTCCGCGTAAAATTTCTTGTCACCCCCCCCCCACCCCCCCACCCACTAACCCCCACGCATCGCATCGCAACGACTGCCCGCGCTATTACTTCGTTTCTGACATTTTTTATTTTTGCTCGACTCCTAAGGGCCCTAGCGTTATGTTAAATTGCCTATATCCTTCCGCATCGCCTGCCCCCGCTATTACTCTGCGCTCGGCTTCTAGGGGCCCTAGCGTGATGTTGAATAGCCTATATCCTTCCGCATCGCCTGCCCGCGCTATTACTTCGCGCTCGGCTGCTAGCGGCCGTATATCCTATATCCTTCCGCATCGCTTGCCCGCGCTATTACTTCGCGTTCGGCTTCTAAGAGCCCTAGCGTGATGTTAAATAGCCTATATCCTTCCGCATCGCCAGCCCGCGCTATTACTTCGCGCTCGGCTTCTAAGGGCCCTAGCGTGATGTTAAATAGCCTATATCCTTCTGCATCGCCTGCCCGCGCTATTACTTCGCGCTCGGCTCCTAAGGGCCCTAGCGTGATGTTAAATAGCCTATAGCCCTCCTCAAGAACTTGGTTATAAAATGCAAAAAGATTTTTTTCAAATCCGACTGGGGTAGTTCCAGAGATAGCGCGTTCAAACAAACTAACAAAAAAACAAACTCTTCCGTTGTATTCCACCGACATTATTGAAATAATAAATCTCGCAATTCAGAAAAATTACTTATTTGCACAACGCCATCTATAGTACAAATTGATAAAACGTCCGCACTAAACATGTTTGCTCACTTGAGGAACGGTATGAATTAAAGTTATTTAGCGTTTTAGTAATTTTATAATATTTCCGAAACTGTACGACCAATTGCCATACTGTAAAGGCCAAATCTTATCTCCATGATGTCCTTGTGATCATAAGATAACTTATTTTGATAAGGATTAATGTGTTGTTGTTTAAATAATCATCCAAACGTAAGTATGTCTAAAAAATACTTTTTTAAAACAATAAAAGATGTATAAAAGGTAAAATATAAAAGATAGAAATATGGTGTCGCGGACTTTTTTGTAGAATTATTTAAGAAAAACCAGACTGCCATACATTGTTTTCAATTTTAAACAACCGTTTAAGCAGCGCATGCAAAAAAGTCTGTTTAAAGACGTATTTCTTTCCGACTTGTTAGACAAAAATTGTGATAGCTCGGCTAATATGCATGATATAAATATAATTTATAGCCTATAGCACTCAGGAATAATGTAGCTTTCTACCAGTGAAAAAATTTTTAGAATTGGATCATTAGTTTCGGAGATTACCCCCTACATACAAACTTACAAACATACAAACTTACAAACTTACAAACTTACAAACAAATTTTACCTCTTTATAATATTAGTATAGACAAAACTAGGAGCGCCCCGCGGTTTCATCCGCGTAGACCGGGATAAAAAGTAGCCTATGTGTTAATCCAGGGTATAAGCTATCTACGTTCCAAATTTCATCCAAATCGGTACAGCCGTTTGAGCGTGAAGAAGTAAAAAACATACAAACACACACACACTCACACTCACAAACTTTCGCCTTTATAATATTAGTGTGATAATCACGTGTATAGATAACTACACGCACTGAAATTATTAATATTTTTATTATTACTAATCATTTTCCCAGATTATGTTCTCAAATCAACCCAGTGTACGTTAAGCATTATTATTATGATTTTTCTCGGGTTTCCCTCCCGCTAATGGCGTTGCGATGCCGATGGCGGCGGCCGCGTCGATTCATTGCGTCACTTGCCTTCCCTTCTGCTTTCATTATTTATTTATCATGTTGTAATGTCGTGTCATCATATCATCCCTTACGTTTGAAGATTCGGTTTGTTATAAGCTGTTAGCAGTAGTTTTTACAGTTTCTTTTTTTTTTTTTACTACCCTACTTGTCCCACTTCTGGGCAAAGCCCAGCATCTTTCGCGAGCCCGTGCGTCCTCTTCCCAGTTTTGACGGAACCTATCCAGCTCATCCCGTCATCTCCTACGTGCCTTACTGCCTCAGGGCACCAGTTCTGTGCTATTTTGACCCACAGTTTGTTTTGTGTGATGCGGCAGACATGTCCTGCCCAGTCCCATTGAAGTTGGACAGCCACGTCAGCTATCTATTTTATTTAAATTTAATATTTAAATCATTGCCCTTGCATTAGTAGTAGGTGATGCCTGGGTAACAAAAATAGGAATTCTATTTAGTCCGTCAGTCAGCTAATAAAAAATATTAGATACGTATTTTTTGCTTTATCATATTAATAAAAAATTACTTAGATAAAACGAATTAAAGTTCCGTGGAGGCTCTTTACGTCACAACTATAACAAACTACGTATAAAATCTAACAAGGAGTGCCACATTTTAACTCCGATGCATTGAGTAGACAGACCATAATCTGTTGATTACGTAAACAAAGAACAAATACGTGTCGAATATTTTTCTAAATCTACACAACGACGCGGCGGACAAAAAAAACCGGGCAAGAGCGAGTCGGACTCGCGCACCGAGGGTTCCGTTCCGATTTCTGAAAAAGTATGCTATTTAGAGACATCGTTTTATTTTTCCTGTAATCTTTACATAAACTTCTATCACATAGAATATTTTCATATTTTTCTCTTTGCAAACTTCGGAGATAAGGGGGGGGGGGGGGAACGGTATTTTTTTTACATTTTTCATCAAAAGTCGAACACTGTGCGGCCTAAAAAAAAAAATATGTTTGAGAATGTGCAAACAGCGCTCTTTCATATGATACCCCACATGACCTAGTAGCTCCACTTTGAATTTTTAAGACCCCCTTTCACCCCATGTTGCAAAAAAAATACATATATTTTTATTTCTTTCTTATTTGCAAAATAGTTGGGTAAACGTCATCTACAACTGTTCCAAATTTCAAGTTGATAGCACTAGTAGTTCTTGAGATATCCAGCTGTGACAGACAGACAGACAGACAGACTGAGTCACACACATTTTGGTACGGAACCCTAAAAAATTGTCATCATCTATTGTCAAAAATCTCAAAAGGGCAAAAAACGTGCCAAATTCAACAAGGATTCTTTTTTTATTATATAAGTATTTTATCTAATTCAGTTGTTATTATATAGCATAGATTAGCCTATAGCCTAGCCTATATTTAATTGGTAAACTTTTTGTAAAACAATCTAGAATGTAATAAATACTTTATTAATGTTTTTAAAATGTTACGATGGGTTCGTACAAGCTAATTTAGACAATTTCCTCTTGGTTGTTGGATCTAATCAACATTGAATAACAAATAGGTTAGGTCTCGGCGGACGACATTGTTACCATCGCGGGTAAAACCTGGATGAGGCTGACACAGGAGCGACCACAAGAAAAGAGAGGCCTATCCCCAGCCAGGGTGAAGTCGGGCTGTGAATGAGGACGATGATGAAGGTCTCGTGTGACTAAATTACACTTGGAATGCTCATTAACAAGTATTTGCGTTCGTTTGGAATGTAAAGCTCAAAACTCTGACAACCAGTAACTGGGTTGTGGACGTCAGATAGGCAGTCGCTCCATATAAAAACTGGTATTCAGCTCCATCTGGTTAGACTGGAAGCTGACCCCAACAGATAGGATAAGTCATATAGTCGTATGTCGTATGTGTACAATGCTAAGGATTGCAATATAGATTAATTGAATTGAATTAAAGTCTAGGCGGATTACGACGAGCCAGATTTAAAATTCTCTAAAAGAAACAATACCCCAGTATTAGTTAGAAAATAACAGAAGAGTTTTCAGTTGTGCCACAAAAGTGGTTAAAAGCGATAGTTAGCAATTAGTACGGGCAGACGCGCGGCACTTAGCCGCCGCGGCGCCTAATGTTACTCGTACGTATCGCAGTATTTATTGCGATGTTACCATGAATGTGTGAATATGTGTGGTTCAACTGTGCAAGAGTAGGTATTTCTTTCTAGTAATAAGTGCTAGATACCCATAGGAGCAATTTTTGTAGTTATAAGAACGTTTGCAGTCTAATCTCAGTCTCAATCAGTCAAAAATACCTCTAATTTCCCTACATTTTAGACAACTTTTTAACATTGATTGTCGCTGTGATGAGATTGCGACTAGATTTGGAACGTTTTTAACTACGGGAATTCATCTTCAGAGGTGTGTATGTAGAAAACTGGTTTTAGAATAAGAATCTTTATACATATACAACGTGTAATGCTAAATGCGCAAAACCTCTTAAGGGATCATTGTACTCATCATTATGAACAACTTTTACTATGGGACCAAACCTGAAATCGCAAAAAAAAAATCAGCTGTTCAGTACATTTATGTTCGCATAATTCGTCAAAATGTATTGAACAGCTGATTTTTTTTAGCGATTTCAGGTTTGGTCCCATAGTAAAAGTTGTTCATAATGATGAGTACAATGACCCCTTAAGAGGTTTTGCGCATTTAGCATTACACGTTGTATATGTTACGGCTAAAACCCGAAGTGCGGCTAAAACTAGGTGTAGTCTGAAAGGTAGGTTAGGTTAGAACAGTGACCACGAAACGACGGTCGCCGTCAGGGGCACCCGGGGTTCTGTTTGGTTAGGTTCCTTTATACCCTGCAGACAGAAATAGAAGCCCCGTTTTTTACTTGACCACAATTTTTCTAAAAGTGCGAAAAGCCTAAAGAAAACTGACTTAAGTATTTTTGTTGGTTTCGAGATTCCCACTACGTCAAACTCTACCCCTTAATCGAAAAGGCACGCCGATAAAACAAACCCTACAAAAAAAAATATACAAAAACCCCATTCGGCCAGTTTATTAGCATCTATTAGAGCGAGCCCCGACCTTCCCATTACACTGGCGAGCACAAAAATGTGTAACGCCCACCTAATAAATTTACCGGCAGTTACGTCGCGCACGCGACCCAAAGTGGATGGTTAGCTGGATCCGCTGAGTGCTTTGTACGGATTTTATGTTCCGCGATTAGAGCATTTGATGCGATACACTGTAGTAATGGCTGGGTCAATTAAATGGACTTATGTGTAGATTTGGTCTGTATGGGGTTTGAATGGAATTGTTTATTGGAGGCACAATTTTGTCATGTGCTATGCTTACTTCTTATTGGTCATTATAGTTACTTAATTCTGTGACTGAGGTCAAGGATTCACAAACATTTACCTTACAAAAAAAAAACATTTTCCGATAGCTTGTCTTTGCTTTACCAAATCAATTACGAATACTAAACAACCGATAACACAATTCCTTACCGACAAAAACAGAAAAAAAACTGGCCAAGTGCGAGTCGGACTCGCACACGAAGGGTTCCGTACCATATAGTATGTTTAGCAATCGCAAAGATAACTTTGTATTTCATAATGATACTGTGAATTACAAAGTAATTTTTTGCAGTTGCAGAAAATCACAAAATACCTTATGAATCGGCGTTTTTAGTATTTCTTGATTAAATACAGTATATCGTACATGATATACAGAAGTTTCAAATTCCTAACTTGTTTAATTGTCGCGATAGAGCTCGTACAAAGATGGTCTAAAATTGACATCTTTTACAGCCCCCTATTTCTTCATTTTTGAAGATAAAATATATTTGTGCTCTACTCGATGAGTTCTAGTCTAGACAATGACACATGCTAGGTTAAGATTTTTTTTTCAAAATGAAAAGAATATTGCATGGGGTGGGGGACCTCCTTTCATTTTTAACTTTTTTTTTTTTTTTTTAGCCGTAATAGAAAATACACAATCTGTGAAAATTTCAACTGTCTATTACGGTTCATGAGATACAGCCCCATGATAGACGGACGGACGGACAGCGGAGGCTTAGTAATAAGGTTCCGTTTGGTACCCTACCGGTACGGAACCCTAAAAAATCGCGTTACATTAAGTCTGATAACTAATGTCGGACATTAAGCACTCGACTCGCTCGTAATAAAAGCAATAACACTCCGAATAGGAAAGAGTGCCTCTATAACGCGCGGGGTAAACGAATATGTGGGGAAATTGCTCGGGAGCGAGCGTAGATGCGATTGAGAGAGCCCGGATACGGGCAATCATCAATCTACCCCCTACGTCGTAAATCACGCGCACAATGGACGAGGGAAGTTCTTAAGAAGAAAAACTATAGGTTTATATCCTTCCGGGGCTCGACCAATCGGAAGCGAGCGCGCAGTGCCCCCCTGCGCGGGAAGGGTTAACCCGGATTGTGTTAAGGGGAGATACGGTGTAATTGGTCAGTGATGAGCGTTTGTGATGGTGATTTTTGGTTTGAAAATAATGGATTTTCTTAGTTATTTTCAAGATGTATTTTTACAAAAGTCGTAGACGGTAATCAGCGTCATATCTTTCAGCGCTTTAGTTTCTAAAAGCTGTTTTTATTTAATCAGGTTTTCTATTAACTTTCACTGTTTGGTTTTAGTTAAGCAAACTCAAACTCAAAGTATTTATTTCAATGAAACCAATTACAGGCACTTTTGAATTGTCAAAGAGTCGGTCAGTTAGTCAGAAAGTTGAAGGTAGTTGCCCAGTTTCAAAAAGTAGATCTCTATGGAGAAGCCAATCACAGTAACTCATATTATGCAATTCCACGAAGGATTTACTCGTCAAAAGCCTATAGCTTTTAAGAATTACAGTAGGATCTAAGTAAAGCTGCTGGGTCAGTACTAGTACTTAATTTTAGAGAGACTTAGCTAGATTTTAGATCTGATTTCAGTAGTGATTTTATACGGACCTAAGATTCCAAAAAGAACCTAGTTTATTCAGATTTCAGTTAGCATTCTAACAACACCAGCCAACAAAAATACTCGCAACTTTTTACATATAAAACAGTTCCACCCAAGTGCCTTATTCCGCCGTCGATTATATAGCCCACTCCTTCCCCCTTTCTCGATCCCAAGTTATTCGGTTAGGGGTGAGATTTTTCCACGTCGAGCGACCGCTGGCAAACCGTCCGTCATCCGCAAGGATTACTGGTAATCCTCCAAAGGCGATAGCGTAATGACTCCTGATGTGACGGCTTCATTCCAATTATTTATATTGATAAGGTCGTGGTGTGGGACGCAATTGGTTTTTCGCGATTTGTGAGTGAGATTGACGGTTATAAGATTGAGTTGGTTTTATTTTTGTGATTTATGTTGTTTTCAACTTCTTAAGGATTTGAACAAAGCTTGCCATTTAAGGCGAAAGCGCCAGGGTAGCCCTTGAAATTCAAAATTTCTTACGTTTTTTGCAATTTGCAAGTCAGTATTAGGTTGTATGTTGATCTAAATATGATTCGCGGCCGTATCAAATATTTATTTATAGAATTGTAATGATAAAAATCATCAAAAGTTCATATTACCCTATTGAATGACTATTTTATTAAATCATGAGATTTGAGGCCAATTCTAACTTATGGAGTTGTATTGCTGATTGTAATGATTATAATTCTGTAAAGCCATGTTAGTTACGGCTGCGAATCATATTATAATCAACATACGAGTACAACCTGACACTGACCTGCAAATTGTAAAAAACGTAAGAAAATTTGAATTTCGCGGGCTACCTTAGCGCATCCCCCTTAAGGAATATCTATATAAATAAAAAAGAAGTCCTGACTGACTAACTAACTAAAAAATAATAAATAATAATAAAAATCTTTATTTTTTACAAAAAAAAAACCTTCAACATTGCTTAAAAAACTAGGTCGTATGAATTTCAATGAGTAAAGGTCATACAAATAGAGTAAACCCTGACTCCCAAACTAGGAGATCCTGTGACTTAGGAGTCAGTGTTCTGCTGTCACTATGATACCAAAAACCATACTACAAAATGTGTTATATAGTATACATGGCAAAAAACAGCTTAGAAGGTACAAACAAAATTATTTCAAAAGATTAGACTAGGAGTAAAGGAATTTATTAAATGGAGTAGTAATGTGTTGTGTTGTGTGTGTGTCATGTGTTATTGTGTGAGCGTGTGTATGAGGGGGTGTAAGTGTGTGTGTTTGTGTGTATGATTGAGTTTGTATGTATTCTTTTGTATAGGTATGTGTTGTAATGTTAGTATTTTTATGTGTCTTGCTGAAATTGTTGAGATTGCGATTGATAAAAATGGGTAGAAGAAGTTTACGGCTACTGCCGGAGGTGGAGAAGTTCTTCTGTTCGAACGTAGTCCTGATCCTAAAGCCAACTTTGTACCTTAGCCCTGACTTCATGGTGATTTAGCCTAGTTAATTGAATAATTTCAGCAATGTTTCTGTAAATGAAAGAGCTCACAACGTAGAACTGCCGCCTGACGAATGCAGTCTTGTGGCTTATTGTTGGGAATATCATTTTAGCATTGCGTTTAACTGACTGATTGACTGACTCATCAACGCCCAGCCCAAACCCTTGGACCTAGAAAGCTCAAATTTTGCACGAGGTTCCCTTTATAATGTAGACAAGGAATAAGGAAGGAATTCCCGGTAGTACGTTCCCGTGGGATATGTTTCGACATCCACGCGGGCGAAGCCGCTGGCAAAAGCTAGTTACTATTATACATGCAGTGAAGCAATCGTAGACAGTGAGCAAAGCTTTATGATCAAACATATTATTTTGATCCAATTTGTTTGATTAGAAGCATGTAAAAACTACACTTAAAATAATACAAAAACCGAATCACCTTTAATTACGTTACAGAATTAGATTTCCCCAAAGCATATAACATTTGAACACAATTTACTTTTTCGAACGAATTCATTTGCGGCTGGCAACACGTTGGAAAATTTGAATTTAGAACGCGTTCGGGGAGCGCGGGCCGCCGCGGCAAATTGTGAATTAGACCGCCGCGGGCGCACCGCACCACCGCTTGTTAGCTAGTTTTTACGCTGGCAACCCCTTTGTCAGGGAAATTGCATCAATGCCGTATTGCACTGTGTAGTCGGTTATTTAGACCGCGCGGAAAGATTGCTATGATATTCCTTTTATTGCGGTTTTCAAATTCGTAATTTTGTGGTCGTGTATTTTGAATATTTTATTTTATTCTCTTTCTAACTCTTGTATTGTAAAACGTTGTTTTAAACTACTGAAGCCTTAGTGCGCCTCCACACTTACTCGATCACGTTAACGTAAACGTCAATTTGTACTGAAACTGAATAAGCGGCGTTTGGTGACTATAATGCGAAACACAATTATTCCACACAATTTGACGTACGTCAACGTGAACGTAAACGCGATCGAGCAAATATAAAAAACTCGCACTAAGGCCACTGTAAATGAAACACGCTTATTTAAAAAAAAAAAGCATACAACAGATTTATCATCAGAATGTTTTTTGGAACTCATTAACATCTAACTCCTGTCGATTGTAACAATGTTACTAATCGCCCTTAGGGGTAGTGGGCCGTTCGTTTTGAACATTCAAATGATATAATATAACACGCCCTGAGAGGGCGTCGGTATCCTGCCGCGATGCAATCATACCGATAATGATCCCTTAGCATTATTATACTGATTCATTATCAGTTGCTTTTGAAAACATGTTCATTCTAGCATTATCAAGGGTTCCAAAAATATTTTCGTAGTGTTAAATATCAAGAATTTTCCAATATTATTTTGTCGGATTATCTTATATCTTGATTGGTTTTCTTCCATTTGACTTCAGTTACAAAAAACGTTCCAACTTTGTTTTGATCACAAATAGATGAACATAGTTAGGTCCTTGTAGGAAAATCTTCTAGAGAGTTGTAGAAATTCTACTTATCGTCAAAATCACACAAGACAATCCCCCAAAACACCCGCCCTTCACCACTTCCTAGTGCTTTAGCTGGGAAGAAGACACTTTTACATACTTAATTAAAAAATATCGTCTAATAACTCCTTTTTCCACAGTCAAATCGTCGCAAAGCGGAATTTGTAGATTAATTACGAGAAACACACTCATTCATTATCCTCCTAAATTATTTATGAACATCATAAATAACACTGTAATTTTCATTTCACTCCGCATTACTAGGATTACGTTCCATTTTCCTTATTCCCCTTTCTATTATTGTAACTAATCTTGTCACTAAACCCTAGTCCGATTATCCGACGCAGCAAATAGGCTCAAATAATGCGGTTCGAAATTTAAACACGCGTATAATTTTCAAAAGTGGATGCCATATGTGTTGCCAGAGGCGAAAAGTTTTTTTTTTGGCGTCACAAAGTCGCACTCGTTCGGATACACACTACTGACACCCGTTAAACGAGCATTAAGAACACAAATGTATTCACGAGTGGGGTGAGCGGATAATAAACGGTTTTATTGGCTTTATCCCGTTGTGTCTGAGCCTGAGCCAACATTGTTACTCGGTTTCTTTTTGGGTAAAGTAATTAGAATATTTTATTAGAGAATTTTTGGCTGATAAAGCGGGTTTGTCGGATATTTTTACTATTTTGGGTGTAGGCTAGTCATGCGAATGTCATCGTTATAATGGCATATGAAGTAGTTTCATTTCACAATTAGATTTTCTTTTAACTACTCTACTGATTCCAACTGGTTTGGAAAACCAGTTGGAATCATCTTTGCCCAGTTTTAATATTTTATCTTGAATTTATCTTGCCCTGATCAAAACATGTATCAGTTATTTTCATCCTTTCAATTCAAATTTTCCACATATTAAACCCAATGTTAACCCTTTAACCATCCACACAACTGCCCTTACAAGAGCAAACACCATACTACCCACCTCAGGCTAAAAAAACACATTAAAACGGCGCATTTGTCTATAAAGCTGTGCGGTAATCATCTTTTGTGCGTAGAGCAAACATGTGGCATATTGCGGAGCCCTATCTGATTAGCCAAACAATTTGCGGAGTACCCTTCTCCCGACGCGGCTTTGAGTCAGGCTACCCGCGAGTCAAATGACTCCACGCAGGATATAGGGGTTAATGGCTATGTTTCAGAATGGACCTCTTTATGTAGTTTTTTTTTTCTCTTTTATATGCCAAGATTGAGGTTTGACGTAGGCGTTTGATTCAACGAATTTTAAACTGTAGAGGTTTGATGTTAAAGTAAATAATATAGGTGTCGGGTAATTCAGATTTCGCCTAGAGTCTGCGCCCTCAAGTGGTTCCTGTGCCAACAGTTTTAACGCAGGAAGCAATGAATCTTTTCCTTTTTAATGTGCCTGAATTATAAAAGCAATCATACTGTACAACGAAGCAGCTTTGCTCGGAAATCGTGAAGAGTATCAAGAGCCTCGTGGAACGGTTTTCTTGGAAGAGGCAACCTTGTTTACAAAGCTGTGAAATCATTTAAGTAAATGATAACTAGTTATCTCTAGTGTGGGTGTGTGATCAGTGTTGGGGTGTGTGTGGGTGTGTGTGTGGGTGTGTGTGTGTGTGTGTGTGTGTGTGTCTGTGTGTAATGATGACTAGTGTGCGCAAAAAACCCGGTTGTTGTTAGTTGGTCCCGGCTGACATTCGTGGATCTTTGACAGTCGTTACGGGTCGTCAGAACCCCGATAGTCTGACAACCAATCTTACCAAGGGGTATCGTATTAGCCAGTAACTGAGTTGTGGAGGTCAGAAAGGCAGTCGCTCCATGTAAAATACTGGTATTCAGCTGCATACGGTTAGACTGAAAGCCGACCCCAACATAGTTGGGAAAAGGCTAGGCAGATGATAAGAAGAAGAAGATCTGGTCTGTATTGGTAAAGATCTCCCTCTCCCTTTTCCACATACTTCTGTCCTCTGCTATTACAATAGCAGACCTATGACCTACAGGCCAATCCTATCGTTTGGAGTCAAGTTCGTCCCTCCATCTTCCCTTTGGTCTACAGGTCAGCCCCATCGTTTGGAGTCAAGTTCGTCCCTCCATCTTCCCCTTGGTCTACAGGCCAGCTCCATCGTTTGGAGTCAAGTTCGTCCCTCCATCTTCCCCTTGGTCTACAGGCCAGCCCATCGTTTGGAGTCAAGTTCGTCCCTCCATCTTCCCCTTGGTCTACAGGCCAGCCCCATCGTTTGGAGTCAAGTTCGTCCCTCCATCTTCCCCTTGGTCTACAGGCCAGCCCCATCGTTTGGAGTCAAGTTCGTCCCTCCATCTTCCTCTTGGTCTACAGGCCAGCCCCATCGTTTGGAGTCAAGTTCGTCCCTCCATCTTCCTCTTGGTCTACAGGCCAGCCCCATCGTTTGGAGTCAAGTTCGTCCCTCCATCTTCCTCTTGGTCTACAGGCCAGTCCCATCGTTTGGAGTCAAGTTCGTCCCTCCATCTTCCCCTTGGTCTACAGGCCAGCCCCATCGTTTGGAGTCAAGTTCGTCCCTCCATCTTCCTCTTGGTCTACAGGCCAGCCCCATCGTTTGGAGTCAAGTTCGTCCCTCCATCTTCCTCTTGGTCTACAGGCCAGTCCCATCGTTTGGAGTCAAGTTTGTCCCTCCATCTTCCCCTTGGTCTACAGGCCAGCCCCATCGTTTGGAGTCAAGTTCGTCCCTCCATCTTCGCCGTAGTCTTAATATCCCACATTATTTTCGCTTTTAATATGCTACAATATTCCTCCTCCCATATTTTCTTAAAATTACGTCTTAATCCAAATTATTGACAGTGATAGGCGATCGATCACGCTCCCCGGAGAGTATCAATACAATTTTAAGTTTAACAAATCGTTCGGCGCTGAATGTAATTTGCGTGAGAGCTTTGGCTTGCCTTCGTTTATTATGTATTTACGAAGTTGGGAAGGTGCTGGTATATTAAAGCAGGTTTTTTATGGTTTTGGATCGAGTTCCTGGTGCGAGAAAATTTGAATATAAGCTACTTAGGTGTGATGGCTTAAGTGACTATTCCAAAAGCCATAGATTTTACTTTATTAGTACATGGCTGTTTTGTATAGACTTGGAAGATCGATTTGGTAATTTAGTCTATGGTCTACTTATTTTTATATTTGGGTCACGGACTAGAAAAATAAAACCGGTCAAGAGCGAGTCGGACTCGCGCACCGAGGGTTCCGTTCCGATTTCTGAAAAAGTGTGCTATTTAGAGACATCGTTTTATTTTTCCTGTAATCTTTACATAAACTTCTATCACATAGAATAATTTCAGATTTTTCTCTTTGCAAACTTCGGAGATAAGGGGGGGGAACGGTATTTTTTTTACATTTTTCATCAGAAGTCGAAAACTATGCGGTCTAAAGAAAAGAAAAAAAATGTTTGAAAATGTGCAAACAGCGTTCTTTCATGATACCCCACATGCCCTAGTAGCCCCACTTTGATTTTTTAAGACCCCCTTTCAGTCCCTATTGCAAAAAAAAAAAAAAAATAATTTCTTTCTTATTTGCAAAATAGTTGGGTCAACGTCATCTAAAACTATTCTAAATTTCAAGTTGATAGCATTAGTAGTTCTTGAGATATCCAGCTGTGACAGACAGACAGACAGACAGACACACAGACGGACTGAGTGACACCATAAGGGTTCCTTTTTTACCATTTTGGTACGGAACCCTAAAAAGGAGGACTCCGCGCCACGCGTATCGAAAGTGAAGCACCGTACCGATCTATGTGTAATGGCAACACTAGTTGTAGTCTGCCAACACTAATAAGAGGCTGGCCTCACTGGCACTTCCCTTTCCGGTGAAGCTCGTATTAGACATAAGCAGAGACTATTGTATCCTGATTAAAATATATGAAAGTGTTTATTAAACCAAACCCCGAATATCTCAAAGTATCTTTTATTTATACACTAGCTGACCCTACAGACTTTGTCCTGTCTTAGCTATGAATATTCCAATGTAAACGCGCGAAGTTCCCGAAGGCGCATGCTGAGAACATTTTGAATTGTGTAAGAAAACTTAATTTATATTTTAAGAATTTAACTACGATTTTTTGCTGAAAGTAAAATACCGGAATAAAGTTAAAATAAAAAAGTCTAAAATATGAAAAAGATTAATAGGAGCTAACAAATTTGAAAAAAGAAAATTGTTTTGAGTATGAATGTCGAGGCTTTAGGAGTAGGGGAAGACCAAAGAAACGATGGATGGACTGTGTGAAAGATGACGGCTAGAAAGGGAGTGACTACCGAGATGACGACTAATAGAGAAGTATGGACGAAACAGACATGTTGCGCCGACCCCAAATAAATTGGGATAGTGCGTTTGTATTTGTATCAAATGTCCACATTTAGTACAGTAGTGTTAGTAAATTAACTCTGTAACAATAAACTGTTTAGAAGTTTCTTTCATACTAACCTTGTCCTGCATCCGTTCTGAAGTGGCAATTGATTTTTATTTTACAATACTACATAGCTGACCCGCCAGTCGGTGTCCTGTCAAATTTGAATAAATCGAACGGCGGGAAAACAACTGATTATAAAATTTATTTGAATTTGGAATTCTAATAGAATGAAGGATCGGGAATCTTTCATTCTATTACAGCCCTGTTCAAATGTTTTGTGAAAATGAATTTTCTTCATATTTTTTTTTACTTTTCCTATATTTTTAATAGTTATTCTGCTATTCGGGACGAAGAAAAATACAACAAATCAAAAACCATGAAAATCCGTTAAGCCGTTCTCGAGTTATAAGTGTTCGAACAAACCCGACTTTGTTTTATATATTAAGATTACACTATGTGTTCGTGATTTAACAAAGACGCGGCTCGTGTCACGTAATGGCGGCCGGTCGGCATACTATGGTGTAAATGTGTGCGTGAGGCATGTTTGTACAAACGGTCCCGGCATACTTACTGTGCTTCACTTTCGATATGCGTGGCGCGGATTCCTTTTTTTTAGTGCGTGATTTGGGTAAGTAGTTTTCCACCAGAGTAATAAATGAAGTTGTTAAGTAATTAATACTTTATAACACCTGTTTTGTAGTGAAAATGTGCTATTACTTCTCGAACTTTCCAACTACACACAAGCTTTAAAACTAACACCCCTAACAATATCATTTAAAAGCCAAACAAAAACAGATTGTTTAACAAACAACAAAGTATAACACAAAGTAGAACATTACTCCCCCTAACGACAGGAACCTCTTCTGAATACTTTATGGACTTAAAGGCTATTTAGCTGCCCTGTCAACTGTTACTTTTATTGTCCTTTCGCTCCCACTATGAAATAAAACCTCTATTGTAACTGTATCAATAAGGCTTTTAAGAACAAAGGACACAATGATGTAAGAGTGTAGTGGACTTATGTAGTCTTAGTTGTTATGTAATGTTTTGTGATTGGCCGTTCATTTATGGTAAATCGTTTTGAAACCTAAAAGTATTTTATTCTAAATCTTTGTAACATAAAAGTGTAACTTAAGGTACGGCCAATAATTAATCGCGGCGATCGCAGGACCCGCCCGGTGTGAACCTGTACCTACAATTTTATATTAAACAACTGAGCGTCACTTTCGACGACGGACAATGGCGTTCTGACGGATTGGCCGTACTATGCGAGCCTTAGATAATATACATCTAGATCGAGCCACCGCGTGGCCGGTGATGAGACAGCAATATAATACTTTTTCTAGGTTATATGGTATTAAAAATGTGGTTTAAGGTAAGAAATCTTCCATATTTTGGACTGAAACCCATGTCAATACATTCGCACAATGCAAAAACTGTCCAAAAAAGTTAAATTAATCGACGCAAGATAAATTTTGTAACAGTGAAAGCACTTTGTTTGGCTAACATTTGAAAGTTCGCCAAGCAAAAATACGGCACGCCGTAAGAGACGAAAGATACTATGCTTTGTCTCAATTTTCCTACTAATTTCGTATAAGATGTGTCTCACTTCCAAACTTCACACTGTAATCATGGCAACGTCTAGATGTTTAATGTCATTGATGCGAACCAAATAAGAATAGTACTGTCAAGACGCCATTTTGTGCCGCAATATTCGCAAACTTCATTACCACAGCGTACTAATTTGATAGCTATCGTGTATTTGACAGCTATCGGCAGTACTAATTGGACAGCAATCGTGTGATGTTGGCAGCAAGCGCGATCCTATTCTTAGTTGGCTCGCATAGTACTTTTATTAAAGAAACAAAATCCTACTAATTTTGTTTATCTTTCAAGCGATCCCCATTGGGGTTTAATGGTACTTTTTACACTATATTGAATAGATGATTGGCTCAAAATACTACTTTGCCTACTTTAGTCGTACCATCAATATAAATAGCCAAATTATTTCAAAAGTATGTTACAGGCAATCATAGATTCAAACCATTCCGAAGCCGCTACACCGCACACCACCGTCTAACGTCTATGTCTATATGTGGACCATTAAATAAATATCGAATAGGTTAGCGTAAGGAGGCACACGATGTATGGTCGGCATTACGAAATAAATGGCCAATTTGTATATAAATATATATCTGCCAAGCAACGTGAAATATAGTATTGGGATATAGTGGGCGTATTATAGGTATATTATGTAACAGGCTTATTATACAAAAACAAAAAAGTCGACCGACGCGACGGGACTGAGGTTTTGGTTACGGAAAAGTAGTTTAAAAAAAATACGGTTTTATAAAGAAAGAAAGAAGAGGTGCTGTTAAATGATAGTGATGATGAGTTAATAAATAAATCTTCCCTTCAAAATGGTTCAGCTAAATGTTGCTGATCCCCGCGTCATGTTCGTGAACGGTCGCCGTCAGTTGGGACTGGTCATCTTTTGGCTGCTTTGGCTTATTTTAATATTTTTTTATTTATTGCTTTTTTTTTGTTTCTGTTCGCTAGTCTGGACGTTTTTAACGTGTATCTACATCTTTTTTTTACACCGTTTTCATATTTAATTATAAATTCAACATAATGATGTAACAATATAATTTAAAAGAGTGTCCATGGAGTTTCTTGCCCATTCTTCTCCATAAGTACCTGCTACGCTTTGGAATGGACAACTAGATTACTAGATTCATATTTTTGTCTGACTGACTCCTTGTTACGTCAGAAGTGCCTGTAAATAGATTAATTGAAATATATACTTTGAGTTTGAGTTTGAATCGCTGAAAGATAACAGCCGTAGTAGCAGTAATAATAGCCTTAGGTTAGGTGATCTGCAATCACCTAACCTAAGGCTATTTATTTATTTATTTATTTATTAAATCTTTATGCACAAGTAAAAAAAATACCGTACAAAGGCGGACTTAATGCCTGAGGCATTTTCTACCAGTCAACCTTAGGGTGATGCAGAGAGAAAACATGGCAGGTGCAACATAAAGGATAGATAACACGAAAATAACTATAAAATACAAGAATAAATACATACATATTATATACCTACATACATACATATATATAAATGGAATAAACTTTGTAAGGAGAAATAACGATCGAGGCTATTATTACTTCTTCTGCAATGCATGCATACAAGATAATACATACGTGTGATTGGCACTACTGGGATGCATAGCACAAGCAGACCAGTGCACCACAACATCAATCAATCTGCCTAGCCTTTTCCCAACTATGTTGGAGTCGTCTTCCAGTCTATCCAGATTCGGCTGAATACAGTATTTCACATGGAGCGACTGCCTATCTGACCTCCACAACCCAGTAACGGGGTAATACGATACCCCTTGGTAGGACTGGTTGTCAGACTTTCGGGCTTCTGACGACCCGTTACGACTGTCCAAGATCCACGAATGACAGTCCGGAGCAACGGATTATCGTGCTTTCCGAGGCACGGAGGAGTCTCGGTATGTAAAGATGGATGGACGGACCAACCCCGGCGAGCGTATAGCTTAACCTGATGGATCGACCCGTGCGGCTGTTATTACTTAGCTACGAGCTCCTCCAGTGCACTCTAGTACCTAATTATGATGAGGAGGCGAGTATAGTGTACATAAGTAGTTTCCTACTAAATCCGAGTTACTTCCGAAATTATTACCACCAATCCCATAACGCCAAACAAAAACTCTAACAAGCAATCATACCATAAAGCCTTTCAACCTCTTTTCTATCTCATATCGGCGCGAGTCGTAAACACAAACTCTTCTTTATCCGCGCTCTATTTACGATACAGAACAAATAAGTATCGGAGGAGGGGCGAGAGGGGCAAGAGGACAGGAAAACAATGAGAAATGACCGGCGGAAAATTGCGCGGATTCTGAACGCAATCCGAGTGGGGACGACGCGATCGCTGCTTAAGGAAACGTGCAGGGACGGAGCTGATGGAACTGTTTTTTAAGATTTAGGTTTATGAGGTTTTGCAGTGCTTTATGATATTTTTTTTGTGTCGGATTTTCTGTTTGTACTTGATGTTTCGTGGCTCAGAAATAACAGCCGCACGGGTCGATCCGCCAGTTTAAGCTACGCTTGCTGGGGTTGGTCAGTGGATGGGTGACCATGTTTACATACCGAGACTCCTCTGTGCCTCGGAAAGCACCTTAGCCGTTGGTCCCGGCTGTCATTCGTGGATCTTTGACAGTCGTTACGGGTGGTCAGAAGCCCGAAAGTCTGACAACCAGTCTTACCAAGAGGTATCGTATTATTACCCAGTAACTGGGTTGTGGAGATCAGATAGGCAGTCGCTCCATGTAAAATACAGGTATTTAGCTGCATCCGGTTAGATTGGAAGCCGATAAAACAGAATAGCCGAAAAGGCTAGGCAGATTGATTGATTAACTTGATGTTTGGTGGAGTGCCGAAAAATCTTTGTAAAGTAGTAGTTGTGGATGGTCTTGTGAAAGTGGCACCTAAACGGAGAAGCACTACTTGGAAACCTATGTGTGCCATAAGCAATATTGCTGTCTTCCAGTTTGAAGGGTTAAAGGCATGGTAGCCAGAGCTGCCGTGGTAAAACCAGGCACATGAGGTATTTGAACATTTTCTGCAGATTTGGCAACGCATCAGAATATCCTTTGGAGTTGAAGGTCTATATGCGGTGATATCCGCATTCCAGCTGGTGGGCCATCCGCCTGAACTGAACCTATATAGGGTGACTGGTAATTAGAGACCGATACCTAAACAAATGATTGTGTTCATGATAACAAACAACTTTTATTATGGCACCAAACCTGCAATCGCGAAAAAAAATCTGCTGCTCCCTGCATTTTGACGAGTTATGCGAATATATTATATGTGGAAGCTGATTTTTTTTCGCGATTTTTGGTTTGGTCCCATAGTTAAAGTTGCTTGTTATCATGAGTATAATCATGTGTTTAAGTATCGGTCACTAATTACCAGTCACCCTATAAAAAAAAGTTAAGTCAGTGGCGTTGACTTTCATATCTTGGCATCCTTGAGTAGTGTCGCTTTTGAGAATGACTGTAAGTGGCAGATTCATCACAAAATCTCAAGATTTCACTGCGTCTTTTCGTCCCCTAATTTTCGTAAGTCCTCGATTAATAAACAGCATAATCACCCCATCAATTACGTAATCCACGTTCCACGACCGGACTCAATCGTCCCATGCTCACCAGCGGCATCCCAGTGCACGTCTGTACTCAAGCCCGAGGCGTCCCTGTGTTGGCGCGCAGTCTATTTTCCTATTTGCGCGGCAGATTGGCTCTGATTGTATTGTTTGCGGCGGGGCGGGGCATTGATACCCGGGGCCCGAGCCCCCGCACCCCGCACTACCCCCGCCGCCCAACAGGGTGCAGCCGAGCGGAAAAATGTTATCTACAACGTGAAATATCGCATGTTTGCGATAAATATTTGATAGGAGAATGGATTTTTAAATTTGTTTCGTGCGGACATTAGTTTTGCGGTCGGCTCTCCGGAGGTTGGTGCGGTTTAGGTTTTTGTTTTTGTGTGTATTTATGTACTTAGATGGGACACGTGAATCCTAGCAGTAGATGAAATTAGCTCAACAAAAAAAACCAGATAGATATATCGTCGCTAATTTAACTTAGTGACGTAACTGATTCGAAGCATATTTTACAGGGCAAGCTATTTTTCTTTTTTTTTTTGTAAACTAGATACATCGGTCTCGATTTTTGCATTATCATGGGAACGGTAAGGCTACAGAATTCAATTCAAAATTCAAAGACAGATCGATTCAACTTGGAAAATTTATCAAATTACTATAGTTAGGTTGGCTTAGTCTAAAATGTCAGATACGTCAGTTAGTTAAATTAGCGACCATATGATATACTGATAGAAAAAAGAAACCTACTCAATTTTCATATTTAACAAGCTTCTATAGCGCGTCACCACAAAAATACTATCCAACATTTCCTTGAACATATTTTTCCTAAAAAGAACCTTCACAAACCCCTATCATAAAAAAATCCTTTTCCCATCAAAACGATATAAAGTAATCAAAACAATACGCCTCCCTCTAGAGAGGTAATTGACAATATCGGCACATGTGTATAACACCTCCTGTATAAGGTGACACCGCCGGTAACTTTTATGAGTGCGAAATTGTGTTTATGCGACGTCGGAGCGCGATTTACCGCCGCCCGCGCCGCTAGTACACCGCGTAATCGGAAATATTGCACGAGAACGAAGTTAGGGTGTGCTGTGTGGTATAGCAGATAGCGGGCAAGAAGTCGGAAACATGAGACATTTCTCGTGTCTAAACACGTGTTATTTTCGAGGTGTGTGTCGTACCCACGAAACAGGATGAATCTTGCAAGAACATTTTGATTAAGGGGACTACAGGACCTAAAGCGCGGCCATTGTTCGATTGCATAGAAAACAAAGAGAAGCGCGATGCCACAACGATGGTAATTTATTGCAAAATCTTTTTGCAAAAAATCGATTGGTTCGACAAAAACATTTAAACACTATTGCGTTAATATGTTGCTTTATTTTACAAGCACAAATCTGACAAAAAATCAGAATGACTGGATGGATGCTAGTATGGTTTTTAATTGTTAAAATAAATTTTTAAGTGGTATATTCGTGGCTTTTTTCTATCGTATTAAATTAGTTGTATTATGTTATCAACACACTAAGTAGCTAATAGCACTTATCCTGAAGAATATCATATATTTTTCTGATTTTGTTTAATGCACTAGATCATACCTATACTTTTAGGCATTAAAAAACTTGCGTTTAGGCGAAAAATTAAAAATCAACTATAGTCATAAAGTTTCGATGCGTTGAGCCAAACAGGACGAATGACTGACACTGGCTGACTGGAGCTGGACTATAGTGACGTCCGTGGTAAACCCGTTTACCGGTGCGCCCTTTATCGGTTAACTCGTGAAACTGTAGGGCACAGCTGATTTTTTTTCGCGATTTCATGTTTGGTCCCATAAGTTGTTCATAATGATGAGTACAATGAGAGAAAAAAAGAGATTTAAATGGATTAAATTTATGATTGTTTTTTATTTTGGTTTTTTTTTTAAAGAAATTTCGTGTATGAATAGATAGACCTTATATACGTGTCTATGTAACTATTAGCAACACGCTCTCGCTTATGACTTGAACCGCACAGGGCGACAGGGGCCCCATCTGGTGGTATTGTCGATAGTTTTACTATGACTCCGTAACAAACTAGTAATTGGTTTGCTATTGCCAGTTGATAGTTGATACCTTTTGTAATATCATAGTTTATGACTGTAAATGTGTTTGTTATTTTTATTGGAGCACTCTTCGTCATTGAATGCATGTTGACCATGTTACTTATTATCTCTCTATCTATATCTATTTATCCCGTTTTTTCCTACGACTGGGTCCAGGCTTCACTCTCGCTTTTCCACACACGTCTGTCCTGTATCATTGCGGACCAGTAATTTTGGTAGGAGTCAAGTTCGTCCCACCATCTTTGTCTTGAACGAACTCCAAATCAACTTACTGAAAAATAATAATCTAACAAAAATGTAATTAATAAACCTGTAACCATAAGATCAATCTACCTAGCCTTTTCCCAACTGAGCGACTGCCTATCTGACCTCCACAACCCAGTAACTGGGTAATACTATAACCCTTGGTAAGACTGGTTGCCAGACTTTCGGGCTTCTGACGACCCGTAACAACTGTCAAAGATCCACGAATGACAGCCGGGACCAACGGCTTAACGTTTTCGAGGCACGGAGGTACTGTACTTACTATGATCTGAAACATTATACTCAGTGGTCAAGTGCTTGTTACTTCATTGTATGAGTAGATGCCATTGCCAAGGCAAATGCCCAGTGGTAACGGCCCCGACTTACGAGTTGTGGGTGGTGGGTTCGAACCCTGGCAGGCGCTTTACTTTGTGTAGTTATATTACCACTTCTCTCAAAAACGGTGAAGGAAAACATCCAAAAATTCGAAGAATTGTGACATCCACCCGCACTGGGCCCGCGTAGTGGATTATGGCTCACTCCCTCTCACAGAGAAAAGTCCTGTGTCCCAGCTGTGGGAATATTATAGGCTGATATGCTAAGTAAGGCAGGGAAGGACAATACAGTAAGGGCCTATTTCACGATGTCCCAATAGCCACTACTCACCGAATAAATTCGAAAATAGAACAGAATTTGTATAAAATTATCTGCCAAGTAAGTTAATAGGAACTTAATCGTAGGTGGTGAAAGAAGCCCTTATTCTGATATCACAGTTTAGAAGTAGGTATAAGGGCCTATTTCACGATGTACGAATCACCTTACCGAATAAATTCGAAGATGGAACAGAATTTGTATGAAACTATCTGCCAAGTAAGTGGAGAGGAGCTCGTGTCTGGGTAATAACAGCCGCACGGATCAATCCATCAGGTTAAGCTACGCTTGCCGGTGTCGGTCAGTGGATGGGTGACCATCTTTACATACCGAGACTCCTCCGTGCCTCGGAAAGCACGTTAAGCCGTTGGTCCCGGCTGTCATTTCCCGGATCTTTGACAGTCGTTACGGGTCGTCAGAAGCCCAAAAGTCTGACAACCAGTCTTACCATGGTATCGTATTATACCCATTTACTGGGTTGTGTAGGTCAGATAGGCAGTCGCCCCATGTAAAAAACTGGTATTCAGCTGCATCCAGTTAGACTGGAACTGGAAGCCGACCCGAACATAGTTGGGAAAAGGCTAGGCAGATTGATTTATCTGCTAAGCAAGGAACTTAATCGTAGGTGGTGAATATGGTGGTAAGTAGTGGCTAATTGGACATCGTGAAATAGGCTCTAACTAAACGTTATTGACTGTCTTGTCTTACGTACACTTCGAACGCTACGAAACAGTGCTAAGGTTTTTGTAGCACTATGAATTCTGCTACGCTGCATGGTGTAACGCTCATTTGTTTCTATTTTCCAACGCAAGAAACCATTCTGCCTTATTTCTTTTAAGCCAAAACTCGTTGCCTCATCTCGTCAGTTTCCACGTTAGAGACACAAGTGCACCGAGTGTTGTTTACGGGGACGACATCGTTAACGAGGATGCGGCGAGACGGCGACGATACGTCATTATCTCAATGTGCACGGGGACCAAAACTTTGACAGTGGTTATGATGTTTTTTTTTTTAAACTGACTATTTTTTTTGTCACACTGCGGGACAAAACCGTCTTGTAATAATAATAATACAAAAGGTAGGTATAAAAAGGTAGGTAGGTAGGTGGTATCATAAAAACCAGATTGAGTTATGACGTGGAAATTGGGAAAAGGACAAAAATAATTATTTGAAATGCTGATCACTCCAATGCATTTAAGAGTCTCATCATCTACCCAGCCTTTTCCCAACTATTTTTTTTTTGATCGGCTTCCAGTCTAACCGGATGTAGTCTGAATAACAGTAAGTATTTAACACGAAGCGACTGCTTATCTGACCTCCACAAACCAGTAACGGGTAATACGATACCCCTTGGTAAGACTAGGTATACAGGGTGTAAGGGACAGGTTGGCAAAAACTGAAACAGTAGCTTCAGACCATGATTTATGACTGAAAAACGTTGGATTTTTCTTCAGGAAAATTGTCGAATTTTCCGACCGTTTTTCAACTAGATTTGTGTTCTATTCATTTGTTACAACAAAAAATCCAGCCCTAAAAACATAATTTTAGTGAAAAAAAGCAAAAAACTTAAACTCGGCAACGGCTCGGCTCGGTTCGGCTCGGCGAGCGAGCGGTATGCTTTCTCTGTCTGTCGTAGGTACTGTCGGAGGCCAGTAAACTTTTAGAGCTAACAGCTGATTCCGCGCGGTATGTATGAATTTTCTTTTTAAATCATTATTATTTACATTGCCGAGTTTAAGTTTTTTGCTTTTTTTCACTAAAATTATGTTTTTAGGGCTGGATTTTGTTGTAACAAATGAATAGAACACAAATCTAGTTGAAAAACGGTCGGAAAATTCGACGATTTTCCTGAAGAAAAATCCAACGTTTTTCAATCAATGTTATATTATAATTTAATGTAAAGTAATGGACTTTCTCTAAAAATAAATTTATCCTTCAGAACTATACAAAAAAAAACATCTTGCTAATTGGTGTTTCTGAGTGTGTGCAACAAAATGCGGTTTTATTTTTTTAATTGTCCCTTAAGAGTAACACCCGCGTAATGACGACTGTTAACAGCAAGACAAAGGTGTAGGAAGGTAAAGAAAGATGTGTGTGTGTCTGTGTGTGCGGGGGTGTGTGTGTGTGTGAGGTAAGTGTCGTTAGTGTCTTTGTGGCAACAGTTGTTTTTTACTTGTTAGTAACTGGAGAATCTTATGATGACTGATGAGATGTGACGCGTCTTACTTGAAAAGTGAGCTATAAAATGTTCTGAATCGTGGCCGTGGCCATCCGTATGTTTATAGTGTCATAATCATCATACGCGTATAAAAATAATTATTTCACAAGAAATGATCTCGTGACTCCAGCGCAGAAGTCAATAGCTTTAAGAGTCTATGCCAAATGGCTTAGCATGATCCTACGTTATGTCGAAAATACTCTAGCATTAATTTTGAAATAAATATATGGTAAAGTTGAGGATTAAATGTTAAGTACTATGTTTGACGAAAACACGAGTCCATAAAAATTTCTCCATGGAAAAAAAATCCAGTTACCTCCAAATTGAACAATAAACCGCTGATATTCAAAAAATACTTCAAATTAGATCATGCAACTTTGCATACTAACTGAAGTAACTATAAAGCAGGTCTTATGTTTTTTATTTTTTTCAAATTATCTTTATTTTCACCCTAAAAAGCCTAACCTAAACTATCGGCGCCCACAGTTCCGCACTCAGTTCGCGAGCAGTATCGTGCGAGTGAGATAAAAAGCTGAGGTAGTATGGGCTTTTAATTGCCACTGCTACATCCGTGCTACAGAGGTTGCACCTTACTAAATAAACTTTTTTGTTACAGGTACACAAAGACTTTTTCGGTCGAATAGTTCCACTATCACAAGTACAACGAAATGGTGAGTAAGCTTCATTTAATTAAGAAAAATGTTCATACAACTTTCTTCTACGTTATCAATATAACGTAGAAGAAAGTTGTATGAACATTTTCACATCAGCCATCAATTGGGTGATCATTGCAACACCTTTCGTGCTCACTAAAACCCTTTGCATACAGACGTCTTTCTTGCCGTGAAAAACGACGGTCTTTCGCCGTGTGTAGGCATTTTTAGTGCAATAATATATGAAAAAATCGATACCTTTCCGATTTAGTCAATTACTAGCGTATATCACACTAATATTATAAAGGCGAAAGTTTGTGGGGGTGTGTGTGTGTGTGTGAGGGTATGTTCGTGTGTTTGGTTACTTCTTCACGCCCAAACGAATGGACCGATTTATATGAAATTTGGTATGTAGATAGCTTATACCCTGGATTAACACATATGCTACTTTTTATCGCTACGCGGGTGAAACCGCACGGCGCATCTAGTGTAAAATAAATTGCTTTTGCACATCTCAACGATAGCGACGGATGTGTTCGTGTAAGTGGCATAAATGTATGATGTGTTTGATGGGATAAGGTTTATAATTGATTGTATAGTACGTTCTGATTTATCAATAGCGAGTGTGTGCACGACTTCGTATCTATTGCGTTTTACTAAACTGCATGTGTAGTTGTGGCGAGTGGTGGGGACAAAGTGGAGACATTGGGTTCTGATACATTTTCAACTATTGGCCATATCTCCTTTTTTATATCTATGTTGTTGACAGACACCTTTTTTCTACGGCGCGGTTTATACGACGTACCGTAAAGAAACCGTGCCGTGTACAAAGGGCCTATGCCGTCAAAAACCCAAACTTTTTTTTATTTATTTATTTTACAGAAAGCTTACAGACTAATAGCAAAAATTTACAATAGTTCGTAGGTCGGAAAATTTAAATTCTAATAATAAGCTTCCACATTTTATGTAACTATAAGGTTTGGGAGGTGTCATTGTCAATCTTCGATCAAGAATATTTTGTCAATCGACCCTAATATAGTCCGTAAAGGACTAAAATGGACTGAAATCAAGCGCCGACGGCAATATTTAAATTAAAACTAACGGCGTTATTTAAATTAAAACTAAACTAGAGACATAATTTACATTCCATCATTTTACTCGCAATAAATAGGCTAAAGCGCTCATCCCAAAATAGTACATCTCTAATATTAAAACAATTAAAATTAAACTCAAACCTACGCACACACACACACACACCCATTTAATAGCACTTCCCCAGCGCTTATCACATAAAGTTAATCACACGTTCCTCTATTATTTTCAATTACTACCCTCGTTTCTGTTCAAAGGGTTGTTAATATTCGTTTGGCCGACAGCCGAACATAGGCGCACCTGAACCGCGAGATGTAATAACGGCCGCCTAGCCGATTGTCTGACATTGTGCTATTAGTACCGTAATTACGTCACGGATGGCGAAATTTTAATAGATTGAGAATTGTATTTTAGTTGAGTAAGGCTGGCGTACAATTGGGACTTTTTCGGCCTTAGTAACAAAACGAGGTTTTTCTTCTGTCATGGTTTAAACCATCGAGCCAGTTTTTGTAATAAGAACCTAGCTGTGATAAAAATACAGTTCCTTATACAAAACTGACAATTTAGTCCGGTACTAAGTTGTCAGTTTTATAAAACTGACAATTGAATGTGTCGGAATAAAGTTCAAAATTAAAAAAATTGTCCATTGTTTAAACCTGGGATTGAAGATGAACCTTGTTTTGTAATAACACGGCTTTTGTTTATTGAGATTTCTTTTTTTAGCATTATTAATATGGCTTTCGTTTATGACTGAATCACTAGGGTGTCTAGTGGTTCGTCTGCCATAAAAAAAAAAAAAAAATGTTTATTGAAGAAAAGCCAAAGTAGGTACTCACTAAAACAATGCCATATATTACCCTATATATTTTTACTTATGTAATTAAGGCTTTTGTTTAGCAATGGAGGTTTTTGGGATTACTTGTAGGGTTCAGGAAAAAACGGGACCGTTATAGGATCACTTCTTTGTCTGTCTGTCAAGAACCTTTTTCTTATGAACACTTAGAGGTATCAAGTAGAAATGTCTATGGTCCCTTGGAGCTCTAAAAAAAATCAAGCTTCTATGTAAACGCAATAAAAAAATACGGACATTTATGCGACATAATTTTGATACTCGCAAATAAATCAATATTAACGTACTACCCGTTGAGTAAGAATCATGAAATTTGGCAAGAAGCAAGGTCTCACAGCACAAATAAAAAAAAGTCCGAAAATCATTAATTTGTAGTTTTATGACATATTTTTTTGTTTGTTTTTGGGATAAATTCATCCCAACTACGGAACCCTTCTTTGTGCGTGGTCTGACACGCATTTGGCCACATATACTTAAACGGTTATTTTCTCGGGAAAAAAGTAATGTGATGATTGGGCATGGGGTAAGGTTACCTTTGCATGAAAGCGCTGTTACTAATCTAAAGTTGGATATTTAGCAGAATTCGTTTAAAATAGACAAAAAAACTTAATCTATCATTCAAAGCCACTATTTAAACCCAAATCCCAATCAAAAGACAAGCACCTTCCATTGTGTATTCATCCTAAAGTGGATCGTCTCATCCCCACCTCCCACACCTCCTTTCCCCCCTCGCCGTCACAATTCTCGTTAAGGTGACTGTTTAATAATCTCAACGCGATTTGTAATGGGATTGAGCTGAAATTCGCAGGAGAACTCCCTTAAGCTATATTATTGTTTCTACAACTGAGTACCGTTGGAGAATTTGATTTTATATTATTCAAATTTTGTGTTAATATTAATTTTTGGAGGAGTTGGGCTTTGGTGTAGATTTAGACTTTCTGTCTATAGACTTAAGATTGTTGAGTATTTAATATTAATATAGTTTGGAACTACTTTTATTGTAGTTTAGTAAACATTGGAACACTCACGCCTTCTTTCTATGGAGGTAGGCAAAAACTACAGGACATTGAAAATAAAAAGATACTGGAAAAAAGTGTTCAAAATTATTGTGCACATGTCGACAACTTCAAAATAAATAATTGTTAAAGTACGGTATTGCTAAACAGCCAAAGCCTAAATCTGATTAAAAAAATCATACAGGCTATAGTTGTCAAAAAATAAAAGGCCCGTTTTGACAGCCCATATCGTTTCATATGCCAAAGAGAGACAAACATAGCGGGACAAAGAGGGAGACCCTCATGTCAATTCGGAGTCCTTAGATTGTGATAACTTTAAGCTTAATCGTTTTTGGCGTAAAAAGTAAAAATATATAATAAGTACTCATAGTTTTATTGTTCTACAAATGGAAAACAAGAAAAATAACTTAAAGCTAACTTCGTATTTAATTCATTGTAAGCGCTACGAAGTCTACGTGCATCCGTAGCCGGTGCTACGGAATCTGCTACGCCGCTACGGCTACAACTCGCTACGATTTATTGTTCAGACGTAAACGTATCTTAGTGCTGTTTAATCTTAACGTTTGTCTGGCTGTATTTTAAGCTGATTTAGTAATATTACTGTAATATTTATTGTATTTTTGAGATTAAAAAGGCATGTACTTAAGCGAATCTCGTATAATTCCCATTTTGCTTTCCTAAAAATATTATTGAACACTCTAATATAATGATTACGCTTCTTTTTGTGAACCTCAAATAATTCCGATTTTGAATATACTGCCATGGCGACTGCCGACAGAAGTGAAAGAAATAATAAGAATAGCAGTACCTTTATATAAAGGTACTGCTATTCTTATTATTTCTTTTCTAAATTATAATTATGTTGAATTTATTTGTATTTTAATGTGTTCACATAAATAATAAAATAAATAAATAAACATTAGGAACTGGAGAAGTGTTGGCTTTTGGCGGCGGTTTTGAAACATGTAATTCCCACACAAATGTAATTGGTTCTGAAATATATCAGTTATCACTTTTCAAACGATTGTAGTAAGCTTTCAGTAAACTCCATTATTCCAGAATATTTGATATTCACACAATTCTAAGACTACTCTTACTGTCTGTACAATACAATACAATACAAAGTTATAATGAGTCCCTGTATAAACTAATTGTTCGCCGTGTGCGCACTGACGCTTGAAATCGACTTGCTGTTTGATTTGCACCCACTTTATATTATATTGTTATAACGTTGTAGATTAAACGTTAAATGTTAAATAGTTATGTTGTAAGGTAATTAGTTTGCGGTTTAAGTTCTGTTTAAAGCTTTTTTTGAATAGATTAGTACGGGCTTTTTATTAGAAAAAGTGTAAAGATAAGATAAATATATATTTATTTGCTTAAACGTACAGAAAAAAATTGCATGCAGGATAACAAAAAATAAAATACAGGTTCAGACATGTTTGTACTATGGCGTGTAGAAACACTTTTTCAGTAAATAGTACACAGTAAGTCGACGTTCGCACGGACGTAAAAATATCGCGGCGGGATTTTATTGCGCACTGGATTTTCAACTCTCGGTGTTAAGCCGAGCATTGAGAATCCAACCTAACAACAACAGAGTGCAGCCAATGTTGGATTTTCAACCGGCGCTAAGCAGAGCGTTTAAAAAAAATCGCCGCGGTATATTTACCCCCGTGCGAACGTCGCGTAGGCTTAGAGTTAGAAAACTACTTAATATACACATGAGTATACGATTACTAACAAATGCATGCACAGACTGGACAGGTCCACTGGGCCACTGGTGGATCTGTCCTCAAAAGACCCTGTGAGACACCTATACAGGGTGTAAGGGACAGCCCTCCGCAAACTGATAGAGTGAATTCAGTATGTCATACTAAGATGACCGGTACATGAGATTTTTTCAGGAACTTTAAGGGACTCCAATAAACTTGATTTGTTTGTGTTTTTTTGCACAAATCGGAGCGTCTATTACTGGTTGGGAGGGGTAGGTAATAGGTATGCGGTGAGTTCGATGAACTCTGTAGCTAGACAGAAAGTGAACAGCTGATTTCACGCGTCGTTGGTTAGAGTATTTCAACATCCATTGCTGGTTTTTTTTTGCTGTTTTTTTACATAAATGGAGTGCTGCGAACACACAATGCAATTTTACATTGAAATGATAAAAATGTAACTGAAAAAAAAATTGAAAACATGAAAAATTTCCTGAGAAAATTTCTGGTGGAATATGATTCAGAATGAGGAGCTGAATGCACCCTGTTAGTTTGCGGAGGGCTGTCCCTTACACCCTGTATACATGGTCTTCACATGATCTGACCAAGATTATGTATGGACATTGAAAGAGACTGTGACGTCTGAGTTTGTTTCAAAATCAAAAAAATAATCAAAATATCATTTATTTGCTAAAAACATGGTATAAAAGATGGTAATGTTAATAATGTGAACAAACATGTTTTGCTTAATAGACATCGAACTTTCTCATTCATTCTTTCTTTTCATTCGAACTTTCTTCTCAGAGTAGTCAGATAGGAAACGCTGACCTCATCTAGTTTTTAAAATATGATAAGCGTGTAAAAGTGTTTGTACAAACCTACTAAAATAAAATCATTTATCTTTTAGTATAAGAATATTGTCTTTATCATCACTATTCATCACGCTTGGGAGACGAATTTGTATTGTTGACAATGATTAATGTTGTACAGAGTTTAAGGTGTACTGGATTTTTTTTTTCATATTTATTCAATGTTCTATATATTGACATCAGAGAATGGTAGTTCGTATGAGTTTTAAAATTCATAGGAAAATGTACACACGGTATATTCAGGTTTGATGTACTTATAGCACAGATTAATACAGATGGGACACTCCGCAGTTTAAGTACACAGCGGCGGGCCCCGACCACGGGGCTAATTCAGTAGAAATGCCGCGCGCCGAAAGTATAAGAGTTACGCGATAGAGAGGCAATGTCTAGGTGAATAAATAAATAATTTAACTACTTAATTGTTCATATTGATAATTGTTTTTGTTCTAATGTTTAAAATTATTTTAATTTTATTTCCCAATTTTATTACCGAATGAAAATGTTATGATTTTAATTTTTAATTTTATTTTATTTTTTTGTAATTTCTCTATGACTGTTAATTTATTTTATTTTTTTTTAATCCTATTTTTCCAATTTTGTGGCTGTGTTTTGAATTTTATTTAAATATTTTAAATGCTACGACAACTTCGTTAGCTTAGTTTTATATTATTTTATGCATGCTGTGGTCTCCTGTAAGTGAAGGAGTACACCTACGTGATACTTTTGTCGTTATTAGTTTTTTCTTGTGTTTGTGTACATCCTTTGTTGGAGATCCTAATTAAATAAATAAATAAATAAATAAAATAAATATAACTGTAGGTAATTAGCGTTCTGCGAACTGAATTGCACTTTATTGTGTCGTAGCAAGAGTCGCTTTTTATTTAAATGATTTTGCGAGTGTCGCATCTGTGCTGTGTGTGTGTGTGTGTATGTGTGACATCTGTGCTTATAGGTACATCTTATAAGCGTAGAGGTACCGACGTCTAGACACACTAATCAATAATATCAATTAAAACAATTGTCATAAAGATACTCTTTGAAGTACAATCAATAATATCAATTAAAACAATTGTCATAAAGATACTCTTTGAAGGCCTGAAGTACAAACTACACAATTCCCACTCGACAATCGCCATAACTAGGCTTCGTATCAAGTCATTGCTTACATACATAATAGGCACTAACATTAAATGAATCTCTTTGTAACTTAGCACATAATGTGTAGGTACGGGGGAGGCGTCTCGCCGCAGTAATTAACAGCGGCAAATACCGCCATTGTGTCTGAATACCGCCCGCCATGTAGTACCTACTGTCACTGAATAAATGTCTCTGTATCACCTATATACTGAGCTATACTTGGTTATGTTACTTTTCGTATAAAGGGTGTTTCAAAAAGGTGTGGTCATATTTAAGGGTGAGATACAGACCATCAAACTGAACAACTTTCTCCATGGGACCAACATCGTAATCCAGAAAAAAATATCAGCCGTGCCGTACAAAACTTCAATACCTACTCGACCCATTAGGGGACTGCTGATAATTTTTTCACGTCTGTACTCTGAGACTCCTCCATGCCTCGGAAAGCACGTTAAGCCGTTGGTCCCGGCTGTCATCCGTGGATCTTTGACAGTCGTTACGGGTCGTCAGAATCCGGAAAGACTGGCAACCAGTCTTACCAAGGGGTATCGTATTACCCAGTTACTGGGTTGTGGAGATCAGATAGGCAGTCGCTCCATGTAAAATACTGGTATTCAGCTGCATCTGTTTAGACTGGAAGCCGACCCCAACACAGTTGGGAAAAGGCTAGGCAGATGATGTTGCAATGCCCACACACGGGGTCGTCTGGCGCCCATGTGCTGGTTTGGTTCCTGGGGTGGTCACGGCGTGCAAGGTGTTCTGGTGCGCCGGTGATGGGGAGTACTTCCCTGAGGAGGGTCCGGTGACGGACTGCCACGGCGGGTTCACGGATGAGTGCTAACGCGTGCCCGAGTTCCCGCCGTATGCGGCAGAGGAGAACAGCGTGGAGTTTTAGTGGGTTTGAGTCCCACATAACTGCACTATCTCCCCGTGGTAGTGCAGTATGCATGAGAATTTCTCCACGATAAAAAAAAGCCTTGCAATGCCATCAAGCGTTCGTAAGCAAATATTTATTACACACACAAGATTCATGATACACAAGAGCAGATGTACAAAATAACATAACACGGATATCTACATAAATCTACACAGTTCATGTAACCCTGTCTCCTAAACTAGGTAGTCCAGTATCTTAGGAGACAGTGTTAGGCCATACAGGGCGGTCTGTCATGTAGGTATAGCTGCAGCCAGGGTGTTTAGCGCGAGGGAGGTTTCACATATATATTTGTGTGCCGGTGTGTAATGTGTTTGAGTGTGAGTGAGTACAAGTTAGTATGAGTAAGTGTAAGATTGATGAGGAGTGTGTGTAATACTAAAATGTTGATTTAATCTTACTAATATGTTGTGTATTTATGTTCTGTTTAGATCCAGTTGCCGACGTGATATCCTCAAGCAGCGTTTTCTACCACTATCAAGAAGGCTTCAACAACGCGGTGCGAAGAAATGTGCGCGTACGCGATATACTGTAAGTGTATTTAAGTATCTAAGATTGCGATCGAAGAAGAAATGGTAAGAAAATAGTGTAAAAAAATACGATCAAATTGAGTAATGTCTTGTAGATTTATCAGACAATTGTAACCAGAAGACTCTGTAAATGATTTAGTCTGGCAATGTTTTGTGAGACATTTATTTTACTTGCTATAACAATAATTTAAAAAAAAATGACACATTTAGGTATTCATGTTCATATTCTTTATTGTGGATCATAAGTAGGTCTGTTCACAATACATACAATGTTCTTATAAGTTAAAATAGGATCAGCTATGTCCCGCCCTCTTATGCATACAATAACAATCATAATAATAATAAGCATACTCAAATGGACTCAGACTGAACTTGATGCCCTGGATAGGAGGGTCCGTACACTGCTGACCGCAAACCGGATGCATCACCCACGATCATCGGTGATGAGACTGTACATCCCGCGGAAGTGCGGGGGTCGAGGCTTTTTAAATGCGAAGACCCTCCACAACCGCGAGGTGTGCAGCCTCAGAGAATATTTTTTAAAAGCCGATGTGGGTATGCACCGTGATGTGGTCGCAGTGGACAAGGGACTCACCCCGCTCTCCATGGCTAAAGAGAACTGGCGCAAACCTGTACTACTTACTACCGATGACCGCAGGAAGGTATGGCAAAGCAAGGAGCTTCACGGACGCTTCTATCGGGCTCTTCATGAGCCCGGTGTAGATTTCTTAGCGTCCGTATCCTGGCTACGTTTCAGTGACCTTTTCGGGGAAACTGAAGGTTTCGTTTGTGCAATTATGGACGAAGTTATCTTGACGAATAACTACCGGAGATATATTATGAAGGACGGGACGGTTGACGTATGTCGGGCATGCCACCGTCCGGGTGAGTCCATCAGACATATTATATCGGGTTGTTCTCGTCTGGCTAACGGCGAGTACTTGCACAGACATAACCAAGTGGCCAGGATTATTCACCAGCAACTTGCTTTGAAATATAAGCTTGTGGACTCTGAGGTACCGTATTACAAGTATGTGCCCGACCCAGTTCTCGAAAATGACCATGTCACGTTGTACTGGGATCGATCTATCATTACTGACAGGACTATTGTAGCCAATAAGCCTGATATAGTGGTGATAGATCGATTAGCGCGCCGCGCAATGATTGTTGATGTTACCATTCCACATGACGGGAACCTCGTGAAAGCTGAGAAAGAGAAACAAATAAAATATCTCGACTTAGCTCACGAGGTTGTTGACATGTGGAATGTGGACTCGGCTGTCATTGTGCCGATAGTAGTAACGGCCAACGGCCTGATAGCCGATAGCCTCGACCAACATCTTTCGAGGCTCTCGTTAGGCGGTTGGATCAAGGGCCAGATTCAGAAGGCAGTACTCCTCGATACGGCTCGTATTGTGAGGAGGTTCCTATCTCTGCAGCCCTAACCACCGGTAGCTTGGACCCTGCTCCCGACACCGGCGGACCACTATTTTTTATATTTTTAAATGTTTTTTATTTATTTTTTAAGAAATATTTAAAAATGTATTTTATATGGAAAAAATATAAATAAACGAAATAATAATAATAATAAAACAATCATAATACAGGCAGTATTTAGTATGAAAATCATTTTTTCTAACCACTAACAGCATAATTTGCGTAGCTGTCTAAAATAACATTTAAATCCGATATCTGTATAAAATTAACACTAAAAACGATCCTGAAATAAATAAATAATGACAATAATACAACAGTAGGCACTTGAATAAGCAGTAAATTGTAAACTTGTGTCGTTTGTCTGCTCGCCACCTGAGATAATAACTTTGAGCATAAATCTTTAATGTTACTAGTTATTGTTTGTGCTTTAGGTACAATCGCGGACATTTGCGGTGAACTACTTTTGAACCTAATGGCTGGTTTACACAGTGCGAACTGCTGACTAGATAGTAGATACTGTGTACTCGCATGTCAGTAGCTCGGCTTGCCTTGGCTGTTTACACTGCAGCTACTCGGCAGGCCGACTCGCTGCTAGCTAGAAAGAAAACAAATAATGTTGAAGTTACTCGGCTGCGAGATCTGTCTAACTCGCAAGTGCGAGTAATTTGCATGATACGTCCATACAGTGCGAGTTGCTGCCCTGCAGCTATTAGATAGGCCGGCTCGCACCGTGTTACCCATTATTACCATAGTAATAAGGTCGAAAATTGGTTCACCGCAAATGTCCGCGAAGGTACATAATACACGGTGGAAGGGACATAGACGCGCAAACGGTTACCACGTATTCAGTACATCATTCTGAGCCCCCTATATAGAAATTTTTCATCGGTTATTGAAAAAAAAATCTGCTCTTCCATACATTTTGACCGTGTAGGTATTGAACTATTGGTAGGGAACTGCAGATTTTTTTTTCAATAACCGATGAAAAATTTCTATATAGGCGGGCTTCAGAATGATGTACTGAATACGTGGTAACCGTTTCCGCGTCGATGTACCTTCCACCCTGTATTATTTAGGCTTATTTACACTAGTAGTTCATTTGCAGCACTAAGCAGACCGGCAAGGCAAGGCTAGCTTTCAATTAAATACAGTCAGAACATTTTTGTATTCAAAATTGTAAAGGAAAACGCTCATATACAATAAGTGTCTAAACACACTATACCGAAGTTACGCGACCGAAGTTCGGCCAATGCTATTTGAATTACTGACGACATACTATGCCGAAATTACGTTGCGTTCTAGCGTACAGCTGAACTTCGGTCGGACGTAAGTTCAGCGACAATTCGGCGGCAACGTATTCTGTAGAGCACACATTATACGCGACCGAAGTTCGGTTCGATTGCCGAAGAAGATCCGGGGCGGGGAGCAGCGGGAGGCAGGCATTCCCGCGCCCCGCGTGTCCGCCCCACGGTGCTATAGCTTAAGCTGGGCACTCACGGTCAGTTCATTTGGATTAAATAAATGGATGAACCACCAAAATACTAAAATACTTGCATAGGAAATTGATTCGTGTTGCCTTGTAAATAAAGAGCATAATCGTATCAGCGAAAAAATCCTTGGAAGTTCAAGTATTTTTATTTGCAAATACGAAAGTGCTTCTTATTTATGTAACGACATGGCTCTATTTTCTATGCAAGTATTTAAAAAAAGTAATAACGGAATCCTAACAGCATCACTTTCTTTTGCGTCTGTCTGTCCGCCTGTTTAGATAACAGGACACGACGCCATGACAGCGTTCAAGACACTGAAGTTCCGCAACTGAATTTCCGCCGCGTAAGTTCGGCGCTTATGGTGTGTCATATCAGCCGAACACGTCGTAACGTAACATCAGCCGCGGAACTTCGGTCGCGTAACTTCGGCATAGTATGTTTAGACACTAATTGTTATAAGTAAATAAATATCCTTGGACATTTCACACAACGCCATCTAGTCCCAAGCTAAGCAACCTAATGCTTGTGTTATGGTAACGAGATGGCTGATAAACTACTTATATACATTTTTTTTTGTAAATACATACATATTATAGATAGAAAAACACCCAGACTCGGAACAACTACTTGTAGGTCATACAAATATTTGTTCCGTGCGGGAATCGAACCCGCGACATGCTACGCAGCAGTCAATCGCTCAACCACTGCGCCAACCGTGTCGTCAAAACAAAAACAAAAACGCCAACCGTGTATACAAAATAGAAAATTAAATAAATGAATTTTCAAAATTGGCCCTTCCCGAAGGCCTTCACTGAAGCGCTCATAGCCTGAAGATTATTATTCTTTTAGCTAAAAACATTCAAATTCAAAACGCAATCTCATGCCTGAAATTTGTAAAACGACACGTTGTATATACTTAATCAAAGACCTAATTAATAATTCCAAGTACGTAACATCTAAACGTAGAACATTTAAAGTACCTACCCATATATTTCTGTTAACAAACTTTTCGTTTCCAACATAACATAAATTCCCTCCCATTTCTATGTATCATCGTACTTAGCGGATATTAATAAAGTCTTTAAAACAGCCGCCATAGAAGACATTTTATTAAAAACTTCCTTCATAAATACATCAGGACCATAATTTACGATTCTTGTTACCTTTCCGTTGTCAGATACAAGTGATTAAGTATAGAAGTTTGAGTGCAACATGAAATTGTTGTCAACTCAGAAAATATGGAGTAATCCTGGAAGTAAGGTTTTCTAAAATTATTAATATGAGAGGATTCTGAACGCCGAATGACTAAGTCATCTCATACGATTGGTTGTTTTTGTTTTGGTCTTCTACAGTCCGTTCAGAGTTATTTGACAATCCAACATCAACCTTATCGTAACGAACCTAAAGATCACTTTGATTTTGACAGACTTGTCAGTGGCAGCAATCCAACAGCAACCATAATTTAATGAAAATAAAGATCACTGTCATTTTGATAGTGATGCAAGATCAGAAGTGAAATAACTGTAAAGGGACTGTAATAGTATGACAATTGACAGCAGATTATGGCCTTTTTGAACTGCTTGACGACGAAGATACAAAACTGAACAGAGGGGCAATTCCCATATTTTTAACAACTTTCGCAATCTGAACTGTCAAAAATTGTATAGCGTTTACCTACATTTTTGACATTTGATTGTCGCTGGCATGAGATTGCGACTTGAATTTGAACGTTTTTAAGTAGGTAGGTACGAGAATTGACTAGTGTAACTTTGGTCGAATAATAATAATTTACCGATGGTCAATATTGTGCCATCAATCCATCATACATAATTAAACTATTGTTCCTTCACAGTTCACTAAAATAAATCGTAAATGCTATTGTAACATAATGTTAACAAATCGAGCAAATTATGACCAAGACCTAGTAACTAAGTATCATAATATCATAAAATCTTATGCGTGCCTAAAATTATGATTATAACTAAGCTAATATTATGATGTGTGATGAATGATCAATGTTAAGCTTGGTGTACCACAATGATCTTGTGATATTTGATGTAAATAATGTAAGTAATTTGTTACTGCAACCTAATTTAAGTAACATTTACACTATACTTATATAATTATGTAAAATAGTTGTAAGAAATTAAAGTGAGTGAGTGAAAATCTATATTTTTGTTTTTGATAACCTTATTTACATCTTCGACTTGAAAATTTTGCCTATCCTAGCGTTCCAGTGCTCGTAAGTTTATACTCGAGGTTTGCCAAAGAGTAATTGAAACCAGTGAGATTCAATAACAAGCACCTTCCGAAGACGGTTTTATGAGCTACGGTGCTTGGCTCAGCTCCTAGGCTCTGTGCCCGGGCTAAAATGAATCGGCTGTCTATAGTAGGTTCCTCTGAAAGATCTCTGAAGACTTCTGGTCTAGAGGGTTCAATTATTAGTTAGGTCTTCCCCTTATTTATAAACGTTGGGGTGAACACACAACAACCAGGCTCCCAAAACGTCAACCTAACCTGCACTCGGTGTACCCTGCTGGCTTCCAACGAGGCTCTGACGACCGACAAATGGCGGGATATCCATTTAATGTAACTGCTAGAGAGCTCAAGAACGTTGACGTTCATGCAAGGTTTTTAGTAGGTTATTTTTTGACATCAGCGCAGGATGTTTACTCAGGATGGCGGCGGATGAGTACTTCATGTACCAACGGCGGCACCTACAAGCCAAGTTTGTAGGCTTACTGCACGCTCACCAACCCGCATTACACAAGCGTGGTGGGTAGGATTCCTTGTCTAAACCAACACAAAAACGATCCCCAAGTCCCAGAAAACCGTCTGTCGACATCGAGGCAGACCCAGGAGGAGATAGCGAGACGAACTTGATGCCTACAGACAGGATTGGTCCACACTAGCTCAAGCTAGGTGGTAGTTGTATTTGTACCAGAATCCATGACAACCATGAATTTCTCATAGAAATTGTTCTACTAGAGCCACATCGCGCTGTCGAGTCGCGCCTGTCTGCGGGTACCTTTATGGTATGGTTCGTATGATCAAAGAATTACAAATCACAGTCCTGACATCAGTGACAACCTACCTGCTTCGTAGCTCCAAGACCGCTCAGGGCTCTGCACTCCATTTTACAATTTAAAATGACTATTGTCCCACCCAGAAATAAAGCGCCCATTACATTATCCAATTTCCAGAGCGCTAGATGTGCTAGCTTGCTTCATTTGTATTGTGTAAACTGCCTTTACACAATACAAACTTAGTACGCTTTCTCATCTAGGGCTCTGGATATTGGATAATGTAAAGGGCGCTTTACGATAGTTTCATAACAGACAACCGTCATTTTTAAGTGTGGCCAAAGCAAAATAATAGGTATACTTACAGATACACCATTCTAAAAATGAAGGCCCCTCCACAAAACGTGATTTTTCAATGTGCGAGAGGAAATACTTATTGCAACACTTTACTTGTGTGCGTACGGCGAAAACAAAACAAACAAAACATGGACTCGTCAACGTACTTAGAAGTCAACTAATCGTACGATCAGTGCAGGTAGTAGCATTGTACGGCGGGGAGCACGCGCTTTGTATGGAATGACACGTTCGCTCTGTCGCGTGTTCGTGTCATTTATACACTAGTTGGCCGACAAATCCGGTTGTTCGGCGTTTGGGCAAGTCCGGGTAGGTACCGTTTGCATAAAACAAATCAGTGTTATTGTGTATATTTTTATGTATGTTAGTCTGTAAGGTATTTATTTAGTTTAGTTGTTGACCGTACTCGCTGGTAACTGAGCAACCAATGACAAAGACCAAATAAGTGTATTGCGTATATACACCTTTGCATGTGAGCGTAACCGCTGTGGAGGGGCGTTCATTTTTAGAATGGTTTATCTCTACCTAAATGTGGCTTAGTTATATATAAATGTATTTTCTTTCTTTCTTCTTTCTTTCTTTCTAGTTCATGACTTTCAGGGTAAAAAAAGGAGAGAAAATAAAATCAACAAAGTATCATTACGTAATATTATATTTCGCAATAATTAAAACAACTAATGGTACATCTCTAGTGGTATATATTATGTATAACGCATGTACACGCCCGCGCCGACAATTCCACGGATTGTGCATAGTGCAGTGTAGACCGTCTTCTCTCTATGTACAGACTTGGCGCGGGCTATCTTATGTATAGGTATTTATATCACTAGTATGTGTATGGAAAGGATAGGAAAATGGAATGTGGCAAGATATTTGAGGAATGCTTTATATGGAATCGATAAAACTAAATATTTTGTTAAAACATTTTAAATGTAGAAAATGTTCTTAACGTTTGCTAAAAACGTAAGAATATTTGAATTTTTGGTAGGTACCCTGGCGCTTTCGCCTTATAATAAATAGAATATACACAAAGTGAAGAAGTAAATAGAAAATACACAAAAACCTGCGGTAAACATCAAGAATTTCAAGAAAAAGACTATTATATTACTTAAATGATGCTTAAAGCGTAATTAATTTAGCGATTAAAATCCAAACTGTATTTAGCATTTATTAACAACTGGGCCTATTAAAATGATAAAGCTTTTTATTCTTTAAAGTAATAGCAGACCTATTACTTTAAAGAATAAAAAGCTTTATCATTAATCAAACAATCTTTATCAAACAATTATTTAACAAATAAATTGATACAAGGACATGTGTTATAATAATCTTAATTATAGCTTAATTATATAACAAATGTTTTCCATATTTTTGTGTTTCGTATCATTACTTAGGTACTTAACTATACTATGTAAACTGTGTTAGCTATATACAATTTTGTGATCTACGCACGAACATCGAACTTTTTTACTTATCTAAATAATTATTATATTTATTTACAATTTTCTTAAGATTAAAATAAAGTAGGTAGCTAAAAATAAATATTCACAACAGTTGGTCGAATACTGCAGCGGCGATGTAAATTATTTACAAATTAAAAATATTAAAAAAATCTTCATAGATTTCATGAACAAAAACAAAGTTTTAAAATACTAAAAAGAACATGGCACAAATCAATCAACAATATACGAATATATATAATTTATACAGAATGAATAAAATATTATTATGATATAAAAATCTGGACAAGTTTGGTATGGCACAAATCGTTGGCACACATCTTGTTAATTAAAATACATATTGGCTTTTTAATAATACTGTAGATTACTAGGTATTATGGCACATGAATTCACAAGGTAGCTTACCTATTTTTTTTTCTCTTAAAATTGATGACGCTAAACTTAAAAAGCTGGTGTGTTACAAAACATGGTCTGAACTGATATCATAGACTCGAAAAGTCCAAACACTATCTTATGTTTGACAAATAGATTACAGTCGATCTATTCTGCAAAAATATCACCGTTAAGTAAAGCTTAGATGAAGTAAGATGCCAATAGTGTCAATACCTAGCATAACGTGGATTGACAGCTCACTTGAAGCTCACTTCACTTATGATTTAACGGTGACATTTTTGCAGAATAGACTGGCTGGTGATTTTATATTGCAGAGGGCCTAGACAAATGCCATTCGCTTCGGAGCGATTCTATTTCTACAATCGCTATAGTTTCAAAGTGACATTGACATTTCGATAGCTTACGTCAACCCCATACATTTTTGGCTTTTCTACTAGCGTCATCGCTAATCGAATGTTACGTTGTCTAGGCTAGGCCCTCGGTTTATGTAGCACTAAAGCTATAGTTTCCTAAGAAAACGGTTCCGTCATATTTATAACGTCCGTCATGAAAATCTGTCATTTTCAAACCCCGCCCCCCAAAGATTTAAATCGCTAGATTTGCCCTCACCATACTTAGTCACGCAAAAAAGTGTCCATACTGAGAAGAGTGAGCTCACACATTTATTAAGTAGGTTTCCATGACAATCTCAAGTCACTGCATCATTGTGTGTCGGAGGTGTCAAACCAAAACAGTAACGCGACTATCTTTTGACGCGGTAGGGTGAATCTAACGATTTAAATCTTTACCGCTGTCATCATGTTCATGACAGCCGTCACTGCGGCCTTTAAGTGCGGTCACCGCTCTTCTGAGAAACCGTAGTTTTAGCAGTATTTGAAACAGTAACACATACAAAGCATTGACTGACATCAAATAACAGAGCTGATGAAAATGACTCTACTTTCTATCATCACGCTTGTAACATAAGCATAACCATCACACCTGAACGGATGAGCACAGTAAGACACACGGCTGCATATCAAGCTATAAATTTCCAGTATATGCTGACCTCTCATTGTACGGAAATCCTATACTATGCGAGATCAGCTTAAACTGGAAATGTATAGCTTGATATACAAGGTGTAAAATAAATAACCCACAACCTCTTAAGGGGTCATTGTACTCATCATTATGAACAACTTTTACTATGGGACCAAACCTGAAATCGCAAAAAAAATCAGCTGGCCAGTACATTTATCTACATCAATCTCGTCAAAATGTAGGGAACAGCTGATTTTTTTTTCGCGATTGCATGTTTGGTCCCATAGTAAAAGTTGTTCATAATGATGAGTACAATGACCCCTTAAGAGGTTGTGGGTTATTTATTTTACACCTTGTATAGCCGTCTGTACCTACCACCCACATATTTTCGCTAGTCCTTATCAGGAAGCAGCAGTTCCCTTCATCTTTTGGTCTACTCAAGATGTTTAGGCGGCTCATGCGCCTGCGATGTCGGCGGGGTGTCGTGTGATGGCAACATTGGCAGGGGGGGAAGGGGAAGTGGCAGCGGTAGAGGAAGCAGTGCCCGAGACTGGAAACTCGCGAGCTGATGCAGTAATGCTGCTGAATGCTCGTGCGCCTTGCGACGGAGTTCTGCCACGCTGGAGGAGCGAGCCTCTTCTTTGGGGCAGCATGGGCAAGGGGCGCCCCAACCTGAGGGAAAAGAGGGCTGGTTAGAGTAATGTTTTCTGTGATCTGAAGGCCTACTAAGTACGTTCAAATTCAAGTCGCAATCTCATGCCAGCGACAATCAAATGTCAGAAATGTACGTAAACGCTATACAATTGTTGACAGATTTAGGGCGCTGCCTCATTAGCGCGTTGCGTCATCGCACGCGGCGTTTCAACGGATCGACGGACGAGAGACGAAGCGGGGAAGACTGAAGCCTCATTAGTCCGTTGCGTCGTCGCATTTAATGACGCTTGCTCGTTCTAAAAGACATGAGGATTTAATGTACTTTAGAACCGAGCAAGCGTCATTAAAATGCGACGACGCAACGCAACGCACTAATGAGGCATCAGCCGAAGGGTGCGCGCTGCGCTGTCGGAGCTCCGGTGTGACGACGGACAGTTTCACTGTTCTGTTCTCTGTGTTTCTCTGTTTCCGTTGTATTTCTCTGTTGTTATCTGTTTCTCTGTGTCGTCCTCTTGCGCTGCGACGTCGTGCGTTGCGACAACGCAACGCAAAGCACTAATGAGGCATCGCTCTTAGACTGAGATGAGATTGCGAACGTTGTTAAAAATACGTTAATTGTCCCCGTATTTCTAGGTATCTACTATGAAACTCGCAGATTTAAAAAATGCAGTCAATCGACCATAGGTAGGTAGGTACAGGTTATTGGACAACAACACAGAAATTAGGATTGTTAGAGTCTGTCAAGCGAGTCCACGACCATTTAGCTGATTTCTTATAATGGGAATACTATAGTATTAATGGAAATGTAAAGAAGAATGGAAAAGAAATATATTTAATGGAAAAATGCACAGATCACAGTATTAATGTAGAAAACAAATATAAAGTAAGGGACAGGATAACCGAAACGGAGTTGGAACCCTTCATCATTTTTGTGCGTGATGATACTGACAGTGATTTCTCTTATGAAGTCATTGAATTTTCTAGATTCAGATTTTAGTTCTAATTGTGACTAATAAATACCTGTATTGAAATGCACTTTTTTAATTTATCCCAAAAAGATTTTTTATCTACCAAAATTCAAGTATCAAACGTGTTTTCAGCGTACTATATTATCAGTGTTGATACCTGTAATATTTTTTAATTTGCCGCCTTTTTCATGGGACACGACCCGCTTGACAGACTCTACTGCTGGCATGCACAGGTGCTATGGCGGTATTACAGAAGACTCAAGCAAATGGCTATAAACTCAAGCATTACTTAAGTATAATGAGTATTTGTTGAACGGTGGTTGTCTTAGACCAGTCTAGTCAGTCAGTCTAGGTCGGCCCGTTCACGCCCTCGAGCAATTCATCAACTGTTTCCATCCGCCGCCGCCGCGCGCCGCTCTGCAAGTCGTGCGGTGACTTGTGCTCTATACAACTTCTTTCATTTGTTTTCTCCGCAATCGCTGTCGCAAGACGCTTCAGCGTGTAAGCTCGTGGCCATGGGGTAAGACAGCCACCATTCAACAAATTGTCGAATATTTGGATATAGAAAGAATATTCTTCGGTACTTTACCTTTTAACGGGAAGAACGGTTGCGACAAGTGGTTGAGGTGTTGCGAGAGATGTGACAGGTGCGGTGGCAGGAACAGAGGCGGTGGAGGGGCCGGGGGCGGCTCGCCAGCGCCTCCCGGAGACGTGCGGAACGCGCCCGTACTACAACAATAGTTGACACTGTTAGTTATAGACGATATTCTTCTTCCAACATAGGTGTAGAAGTAGATACAGCCTTGGCAGATAAACTGTCAACCGATCAGGGGTCCTAGATAAAATCCCTTTTCTGTAAGCGTTAACGCCAACGGAAAGATCAAATAGTATGGAGTTGACATTAGCTTCAGAGATGTCACGTGGCTGCTGCTGTCAACTACATACAATTTGATCTTTCCGTTGTCGTTAACGCTTAACTACAGAAAAGGTGTTTTGTCTAGGCCCCTGGAGCTTTGGCTTTTTAGCGGCTATATGACTGCCATGTACCTAGTTGGTGCCGAAACGATGGACAGTGCAAGAAAGTGTTGCAGCAATTTCATGTCAGTGACATCTCTATTCTATTCTATTATTCTATTTCTTGTTGTGGCAAGCAAACTTACTGAGAAAATTCTATCTAGGGAATGGTTTTTTTTTCCAAAGATTGTTAGTTTTTACGAAAAAAGCAGCTATCTATGGATGATGGCTTATGAGTATTTTCTTGTTATGGAGATGATTAGATTCAATACCTACCAAAGCTAGGTATAATTCAATATTTCCATTACAAATTAGATAGGTACAACCAAAAAACAAAAATTGAAAACAAATTAGGTACCTACATCTGCCACTCTAAAAAAAACACAGTTCACATGTGCAATTTGATCAAAAGCTTTCAATTAAGTTTAAAAATCAACCTTTTTGAATTTCCATACGTATCTAGATAAACAAAATGTTTTATTTAAATAAGTTTTACGTTGAAAGTGTGTGCGATATCGATGTGAGAGGACGGGCTTTGATCTCGCAAACGAAATTTGTGGGCAGTCGAGCGACGCCATCTAAGACGAGACCGGGGTGACTCGACGCCTCCGAATACTTACAAGAAACAAGTAAAAAGATACTTAAATTAGTCTGATTGAACGGTATTCTAATTTTGTTTATTCTTTAAATATAATTTTAAAAAGTTTCTAAGTCAATGCCATGCCATTTTCGCTATTTAGGAACTCATGTAGGTAGGTACTTGCCTATCTCCGCTATTTTTGGCAAACACGTGTAGGTATAGTTTATATTTGTACCTACTATTGGTAGTTATTGAGAAATCATGAAATCAGCCGAATAGTCCCAGTCGCCCCCACATGGATTGCAATGGTGGCAATCGGGAATAAAATTCCCAGATGCCACCGGGTGGCGACTGGTAAGTTATTGCCCCCACTTCAAATCGCTATAAACTGTGGCGTGGATCGCCAACCGTCAACCCTGTCTGTCTTACGGCCGCGATGAGGGGCGGTCAGACTTCTCCAATGTGGTTTGGGATTGGCGATCCACGTCGCAGTGTACAGCGATTTGAAGTGGGGGCAATAACTTCTCAGTCACCACCCGTTGGCAACTGGAAAGTAAGTCGGCGTTCCCACGAGCGTAATAAAATCGCGGCGGGATTTTATCGCGCACTGGATTTTCAACTCTCGCTGTTGAGCCGAGCGTTGAGAATCCAACCTAACAAACACAGAGTGCATCCCAGCGCTACAAAAAACACACTGTTGGATTTTCAACTCCCGGCGCTAAGCAGAGAGTTGAAAATCCAGTGCGCGATAAAATCCCGCCGCGATTTTATTACGCTCGTGGGAACGCCGACTTATTGTATTGTCTTTCCCTGCCTTACTTAACATAATCCGCCTATCATGTTCCCACTGTTGGGACACAGCCCTCCTCTCTATGAGAGGGAATGGGTCGTAATCCACCAGGCGGTCCCAGTTCGGGTTGGTGGATATCACATGTCTTCGAATTTTTGGTTCTAGGACATGCCGGTTTCCTCACGATGTTTTCCTTCACGGTTTTGAGAGCAGTGGTGATGAAATAATTTACACAAAGTAAAGCGTCTGTCTGGATTCGAACCTACGATACGACCTACAACCTCGTAAGTCGTAGTCGTCGTATTAAGTAGATCAATTAAATTAAATTAAATTCAAAACTAAAACACATCGCATGATGTCGTTTACAGAAACTATTGCAAAATTCAGCGCTAGGCGGCGCGGGCGTCGGGGGGAGGTGGGGCAGACAGAGACAATGAAATGAACGCTGGGCCGAGGTGTCGCGTCGCTCCCGCATTCCCTCAGTGCATACTTGATGTACCGCGACGGAGGACGGGACGAGCCACAAGCGGGAGCGGGAGCGAGAAATAGTGGATAGTGCAAACGCATGGCTAACAAAGGCCGCATAAGCATAACATAATCAGACTATGATGTTCCCACTGCTGGGACACAGGCCTCCTCTCTGTGAGAGGGAGTGGGCCATAATCCAACATGGTTGGCGGATCTCACATGGTTTTGACTTTTTTATTCTAGGACTTGCTGGATTCCTCACGATGTTTAGCAAAAGCCGAATCAACAAAAACAAACAAATCAATTGACTTAATATTTACTACCAGATTTATTAGCTGAAGCATTATTTCTATTCTTTATGATACAGAAATTGGGGATTTATATTTTTTTTTTTGATAAATATCGTACCTTTCTAGGTGAATCCACAATATTCGTAAGCGTAAGTTAATTTAAACTAGAGTAAAAACCATTAACAAAGTCGGATACACGGATATCTATGGTCGGATACAATCACAGATTAGTTTAGAATGGGTGCATGGATTTGTATTGCAAGTGGTAATTATTTTCTAATAAGGCATATTATCCTAACTTCCTAACTATATTATAAATGCGAAAGCGAGTTTGTTTGTTACGATTTCACGCTAAAACGGCTAAACGAATTTGGACGAAAATGACCCATGACCATGACCTGAATTAGGACATAGGATACTTTTTATACATTCCCGTGGGATAAACTCCGACCTCCACACGGATGAATCCGCGGGCAAAATCTACTAAAATATAAGTGTACATAGCCGACAAAATCGCTCCCGCTTCCGCTCATCGCTTGCGCATCATCACACAAATTCCCTCTGGCACTCGTTCAATGGAATCAAAGGATTTGCGTTCATTACAGGCGCTAATAATTGATGTTCGCCTGCGACACTAACGCTTTTAGTGTCGAACTACTTGTTTGTGCCAACATCGGTATTGGCACTTCATTAAATAGGATGCTGCTTTTTTGGTGCACAATTTTGGGTTAACACTCAATATGAATTGCTATGATTCGGTATTTATTTGACTTTACAACTTGGTATTTGATGTTTTTTTTTTTAAATATTATTTTGCACTTTTAAGCGGTTGGTCCCGGCTGTCATTCGTAGATCTTTGATAGTCGTTACGGGTTGTCAGAAGCACGAAAGTCTGACAATGGTAAATCTTCGAGCGTTTCAACCGCCGTCATTACCCTCCCCCAAAAGTTCATGAAAAAGAATATATTTCATTAAATATTTCAGGAATTCTCAGATTCTGGTTCTTGAGCAGATTCTGGGAATTGCTGAAATATTTCATTAAATATATTATCTTTCATCAACTTTTGGGGGAGGGTAATGACGGCGGTTGAAACGCTCGAAGATTTACCCACAACCAGTCTTACCAAGGGCATCGTATTACTCAGTTATTGGGTTGGGGAGGTCAGATAGACAGTCACTCCATGTAAAATACTGGTACACAGCTGCATCTGGTTGGACAGGCAGCCGACCCTATGTAGATTTATGTAGATCGAACATTAGCTTACCTACCTATTCAGACAGGGTGCAACAGTAAGGTACATTTGGTTTGACAATGAACTCAAAGGTTCGGCAGGTTTTGCTCAACTTGAGGTGGCTTAAGCTACCTGTCGTTATGAGTTGACTCAACATTTACAGCATCATCTAATTTCGAGTTATTAACAGTGATATTACGTTATATTTGATGCTTTTAAGTGAAGCTTGGATAAAATGAAACCATTTGTATTACCGTGCCGTTATTAGTTTACTTACTAATAATAAACTAATATAGGTAAGTAGGTAGGTACATAAGTAGGAGGAGCTCGTGGCTAAGTAATAACTGCCGCACGGGTCGATCCATCAGGTTAAGCTACGCTTGCCGGGGTTGGTCAGTGGATGGGTGACCATCTTTACACACCGAGACTCCTCCGTGCCTCGGAAAGCACGTTAAGCCGTTGGTCCCGGCTGTCATTCGTGGATCTTTGACAGTCGTTACGGGTCGTCAGAAGCCCGAAAGTCTGACAACCAGTCTTACCAAGGGGTATCGTATTACCCAGTTACTGGGTTGTGGAGGTCAGACAGGCAGTCGCTCCATGTAAAATACTGGTATTCAGCTGCATCCGGTTAGACTGGAAGCCGACCCCAACATAGTTGGGAAAAGGCTAGGCAGATTGAGGTAGGTACATAAGTAGGTTACGCTTATTTAATACAAATGGTTTAATTTCATCCAAGCTTCACTTAAAAGCATCAAATATAACGAAATATCACTGTTACGCACTGTAGATTACTTCAGTAGGTAACTCCTAATCAAGTTTACTTAAGGCCACTACAGGACCTAAAGCGCGGTAACTGTCGGACTGCATAGAAAAGAAAGAGAAGCGCGATGACACAACGCTGGTAATTTATTTCAAAATATGAAGTACAAACACTACTACAGTACTATTTACAAAAAACTAATGATGGGTCTAAAAAATTAAAACACTTACGTTAAATATGTATCTTGTAGAATAATCTGACAAAAAATCAGAATGTTTATTTTTTTTCTAAATAACCTATGGATTGTATTACTGATTCTAAAGATAAAAAATCTGTAAATACATATTTGTTACGGGCGCTAATCATGCCTATCATCATCTATCAGGTATGAGTGTCTGGTTGTATCTATACACACCCAGACACTGAGCTGTAAATTGCAAAAATCTTAAGAAAATTTGAATGTCGCGGGCTACCTTATCGCTTCCCCCATAATTCAACAGACACAAACCAATAAAAACCACAATTTTATTTAAAAAAACAACCCTTACACTTAAAATCACCCTAAGAAAATCTTTCTCGTCCACAAAGTATTCAGTATCAATGATTCCTTGCAGCCCAATTCCATTATATACAACACGGGTCAAGTTAGGATTGTGTAACGAAGCGCGACTCTATTAATTGATTTTAGAGGGCCGGGGGAGGCAGGGGACATTTGGAAAATGTCCTCCTTGAGTCCCCACTAATATGAATATTCAACTAGAGTAGAAGCGGCCTGGTTATAACAAAGAGAATTAATATTACAGCTAATAGCATTAATGTTTTGATTAAGAAGCGCCGGCTGAAATTGAGTGGCATGTAATATTCATAAACGATGTTAAGTAGTTACTTGTAGATAGAGGTTTACTCTGACACCGCTTGTGTTTTGAGTCTGGGTGTGAATATAGTTAGGATTACATAAGTAGTAACTAGCTTCCAGTTGTTTTTATTGTGCAAATAGCTGTTGCCCGCGGCTGCGCCCGCGTGGTTGTCAATATTTCCCTATTTGAAACGGACTTTGTTCACAATTTCATGAGTTTTTTGATTTTTTTTGCATGGAACCCCCCTAATTCTTTTTCTAAAATAAAATTAGCATTAGTTACTCCTTATAATTGCCAGGAGCTGTTCCTCTAAATGAAAAGTACTTCCTTAACTTTTTCACAAGATCCTACCTTATTATTGAAGACCTTATTATTTGCTATGCCGAAACTTTTCACTTTAAAAACGCGTTAGTCACACCTAAACGATATTCAACGTATGATACAAAAAATCTGCCTAGCCTTTTCCCTTTTTAGGGTTCCGTACCGAAATGGTAAAAAAGGAACCCTTATGGTGTGGCTCAGTCTGTCTGTCTGTCTGTGACTGTCTGTCTGTCTGTCTGTCTGTCTGTCTGTCTGTCTGTCTGTCACAGCTGGATATCTCAAGAACTACTAATGCTATCAACTTGAAATTTGGAACAGTTTTAGATGACATTTACCCAACTATTTTGCAAAAAAGAAAGAATAGAAAATATTTATGTTTTTTTTTTTTGTTACAGGGACTGAAAGGAGGTCTTAAAAATTCAAAGTGAGGCTACTAGGGCATGTAGGGTATCATATAAAAGAGCGATTTTTGCACATTCTCAAACATTTTTTTAGTTTTTTTAGGCCACATAGTTTTCGACTTTTGTTGAAAAATGTAAAAAAAAATACCGTCCCCCCCCCCCTTATCTCAGAAGTTTGCAAAGATAAAAATCTGAAATTATTATATGTGATAGAAGTTTATGTAAAGATTACAGGAAAAATAAAACGATGTCTCTAAATAGAACACTTTTTCAGAAATCGGAGCGGAACCCTCGGTGCGCGAGTCCGACTCGCTCTTGTCCGGTTTTTTTTTACATATTGGTGTCGGCTTCCAGTCTAACCGGATGCAGCTGAATACCAGTATGTTACATGGAGCGACTGCCTATCTGACCGCTACAAGCTACAACCCCAGTAACTGGGTACTACTTGGCAAGACTGGTTGTCAGACTTTCGGGCTTCTGACGCCCCGTAACGACTGTCAAAGATCCACGAATGACAGCCGGGACCAACGGCTTAACGTGCTTTCCGAGGCATGGAGGAGTCTCGGAAATTAATCGGTTTTGATTTATTTCCGACTATTTTGCACTTAATTGGTCGTAATTTTTTATTGCGTTGACTTAGAAGCTTGATTTTTTTATAGCTTTAAGGGACCGTAGATATTTTATATTAATTTCAACTTAATAACACCACGCGTTCCTGAGAGAAAGGGTTTTGACAGACTGACAGATGGACAATGAGTGATCCTACTTATAAGAACTCCGTTTTTAGGGTTCCGTACCTCAAAAGGAAAAACGGAACCCTTATAGAATCACTTCCGTCCGTCTGTCTGTCTGTCTGTCTGTCAGTCTGTCAAGACCCTTTTTCTCAGGATCGCGTGGAGGTATCAAGTTGAAATTAATATCAAATACGTAGGTCTATGGTCCGTTGGAGCTCTAAAAAAATCAAGCTTCTAAATCATCGCAATAAAAAAATACGGCCATTTATGCGCCATATTTTGATACTCGCAAGTAAATCAAAACCTATAGGGTACTTCCCGTTGTCCTAGAATCATGAAATTTGGCAAGAAAAAAGGTATTACAGCACAAATAAAGGAAAAAGTCCGAAAATTGTTAATTTCTAATTTTTTCACACAAAAAAATATTTTCAAGTCTGTCGGCCTGTAAGACCCTTTTTCTCAGAAAGGGATGGAGGTATCATGTTGACATACATATCAAATACGTAAGTCTATAGTCCATTGCAGCTATAAAAAACTCAAGCTTCTAAGTCATCGCGATAAAAAAATACGGCCATGTTATACGACGCATTTTGATACCCGCAAATAAATCAAAACCTACAGGGTACCTCCCGTTGACCTAGAATTATGAAATTTGGCAAGAAGCAAGGTCTCAGAGCACAAGTAACGCCAGTGGCGTAACTATACTGTTCGAGGCCCGTGGCAAATTCATCGGTTTTTTTACTACATGTGTAATAATAAATGTTGGGAGTTGAGATTCTCTTCTGACCGGGGGCCCCTTCCGGCTAGGGGCCCGTTGCATTTTGCCGACTTGCCACCCTGTAGTTACGCCACTGAGTAACGCAAAAAGTCCGAAAATTATTAATTTGTAGTTTTATCACAAATTTTTTTTTTGTCGGTAACATTGATAAATTTTTGTTTTTGGGATAAATTTTTTTCAAGTACGGAACCCTTCATTGTGTGTGGTCCGACACGCACTTGACCGGTTTTTTTTTCCTTTTAAGGTACGGAGCCCTAAAAATACCAAAGATGTGTAAGATTAATAAATATCTCCTAAATATTTCCACATCTTACATCATCCACAACCAATACCACCTACATACCTAGCTAATATTCAGGAATAGGTCCTGTAACCTATATTTAGTTGTGTGTGACGGCGCGCGGTCGCCACGGTAATGACTCCGTTCAATTATTCATGCAATTAACTGATTATAGCAACACTCCAACCGTCCCCCTCTCCCCCTCTGCTATCCCCGCGTAAGTAGGCAACTAGTAGATACTACTATTATGTACGTGTGTGACATTCTTCGTTGTGAAGGCGGTTTTGTCAGGATAGATCAGTTGCTGACAAGAATTTATAAATGCTCATCTATAACTATCGATCGTTGCTATCGATATAAAACAAAGTCGGGTTATTCACACCATTTATAACTCAAGAACGGCTGGACCGATTTTTACGATGTTTATTTGTGGGATTTGTCTTTTTTGTTTTACTCATTAGTGGTTTAAAAAAAATTGGAAAAATACATAAATTGAAATTTTGCCAGGGCAACGTCTGGCCGGTCAGCTTATAGTGAAATGATAACTTTATTTTGGCTAAAATCGCTTTTTTGAGAATTAAAAGCCGCATTTTATACATCTAAGTACCAGATGTTGATTTGTTTTACAATCTAATTCTTTTAAAAGCTTCTGTCTTTACCTTGAGCTTAACGAGCGAACCACGGCAACTGACCACAAGGTCAAATAATATAATTAGTCATTTACTCAATCAGTAGTGGAAGTTGGTAGCGGGTTGGTGCCTAGGGTAAGATTAACCAGGTATATTAACCAGCTATATCATATTTAATATCACCATCATATAAAATGAAATTATGCTTAAATTAAATAAATGAAAATCTACCATCTTATTAAATCATACTAATATTATAAATGTGAAAGTTTGTATGTCTGGATGTTTGTTACTCAATCACGCCAGAACGGCTGAACAGATCTGGATGAAATTTGGCACAGAGATAGATTATAGTCTGGAATAGCACATAGGCCACTTTTTATTCCGGAAAAATGTGCGGTTCCCGTAGAATAATTTCCGACGTCCACGCGCCCCACGCGGGTGAAGTCACTGGCACCGTAACAAAAGTATTTTATCAGCTCGTTCAAGTATAATGACAACATCCAAACACTACATAATCACCAGACAAATGAACACCCAAACCCAATAAGTCCTAAAACAGACTAGCTCCACAAAACACCTACTAGAAAATGCACACATGAAACTGGATACACGACTGGTAAGGCCGTCGCCACCCCGTATCACGTAATTAGTGTCAATTTATCACTCTGCATTATTAATTTTCATTTGTGCAACAGTAAGCGAGGTAAGTGTGTATTCAGTTAGTAGGCCGACTATATATATCTATCATTTATTCATAGCGACGTGTCAGGCATTTCATGAGGCTGAATACAAAGGCATAGACAATCAAATGATAGAGAACTAGCTGTTGCCCGCGGCTTCGCCCGCATAGATGTCGGAAAATATCCCATGGGAACGTTCATGTGGAAAACATAGGGCATATCCCTAACTTAAGGAATGCTGGGTTTCCCATAAAAACTTTCATCCCTTTTATCACCCCCTGTAGGATTATGTTTTAAGACAAAAAGTAGCCCATGTCCTTTCCCAGGATGCTATCTATAGCCTTGCCAAATTTTATCGAAATCCGTGCAGTTTTGTAAATTTTAAAATCAACCCCTATTTTACCACCTTAGGGTATGATTTTTCAAAAACGCTGAACCGCATATTTCTTAATTTCCTACCAATAGCATAAATTTGTTATCCCTAACTTAAGAAATACTGGGTTTCCCTTACAAACTTTCATCCCCTATATCACCCCCTGTAGTATTGTTTTTGAAAGTATCCTATGTCCTTTCCCAGGATGCTATATAAAGCCTTGCCAAATTTTGTCGAAATCCGTGCAGTTTTGTAAATTTTAAAATCAACCCCGATTTTACCCCCTTAGGGGATGATTTTTCAAAAACGCTGAACCGCATATTTCTTTATTTCAGATCAAAAGCATACATTTTAATTTTCACATCCCTAACTTAAGAAATACTGAGTTTCCCATACAAACTTTCATCCCCTATATCACCCTCTGTAGGATTATTTATGAAAAAAAAAGTAGTCTATGTCCGTCCCCAGGACACCATCTATAGCCTTGCCAAATTTTATCGAAATCCGTGCAGTTTTGTAAATTTTAAAATCAACCCCTATTTTACTCCTTTAGGGGATGATTTATCAAAAACGCTGAACCGCATATTTCTTAATTTCCTACCAATAGCATAAATTTGTTATCCCTAACTTAAGAAATACTGGGTTTCCCTTACAAACTTTTATCCCCTATATCACCCCCTGTAGTATTGTTTTTGAAAGTATCCTATGTCCTTTCCCAGGATGCTATATAAAGCCTTGCCAAATTTTGTCGAAATCCGTACAGTTTTGTAAATTTTAAAAACAACCCCGATTGTACCCCCTTAGGGGATGGTTTTTCAAAAACGCTGAACCGCATATTTCTTTATTTCCTATCAAAAGCATACATTTTAATTTTCACATCCCTAACTTAAGAAATACTGAGTTTCCCATACAAACTTTCATCCCCTATATCACCCCCTGTAGGATTATTTTTGAAAAAAAAAGTAGACTATGTCCGTCCCCAGGACACCATCTATAGCCTTGCCAAATTTTATCGAAATCCGTGCAGTTTTGTAAATTTTAAAATCAACCCCTATTTTACCCCTTTAGGGGATGATTTTTCAAAAACGCTGAACCGCATATTTCTTAATTTCCTACCAATAGCATAAATTTGTTATCCCTAACTTAAGAAATACTGGGTTTCCCTTACAAACTTTCATCCCCTATTCACCCTGTAGTATTGTTTTTGAAAGTATCCTATGTCCTTTCCCAGGATGCTATATAAAGCCTTGCCAAATTTTGTCGAAATCCATGCAGTTTTGTAAATTTTAAAATCAACCCCTATTTTACCCCCTTAGGGGATGATTTTTCAAAAACGCTGAACCGCATATTTCTTTATTTCCTATCAAAAGCATACATTTTAATTTTCACGTCCCTAACTTAAGAAATACTGAGTTTCCCATACAAACTTTCATCCCCTATATCACCACCTGTAGGATTATTTTTGAAAAAAAAAGTAGCCTATGTCCGTCCCCAGGATACCATCTATAGCTTTGCCAAATTTTATCGAAATCCGTTCAGTGGTTTAGGCGTGAAAAGGTAACAGACAGACAGACAGACAGACAGACAGACAGACAGACAGAGTTACTTTCGAATTTATAATATTAGTATGGATAGAGACCCACCCGCTTCTGTGCAGATGAGTTTTTTGTATCAGTCTGTGGCATCATAGCTCCCAAACGGCTGAGCCAATTTCGATTTTTTTTGTTTTGTTTGAAAGGTGACTTGATCGAAAGTGTTCTTAACTATGATTCGAGAAAATCTATTCAGCCGTTTGAAGATTATCAGCTCTTTTCTAGATGATGAATGTACCTATGTGAGCATCTTCCACAGGTCTGATCGAGTCGAAATTTAGTATTGCATTACCTGAATTTGCAGGATACCCAACTTCCTCAGCAACTTACAGCAGAGGTAGTGTTTGGGCTCATTGGAATGGTTTTAATTAATAGGTTGTTGTACAGTTTTGAGCCGATTGGGGTCGAAACGCTCGGGTCATGGGGCCCGAGTGCGCGTCTACTTTTTAAAGAAATTTCTCGCTGACTGGTCGAGACTTACGTGACCAGAGGGCTGACTCGTTCTTTGGTCAAAGAATTAGCATTGCCATTCAAGGTGGCAATGCTGCCAGTCTTCTGGGCACGTTTCCGGATGACATCGATGCGGACGAGTACTTCGACGACTAAGTGTCCTTTTGTTTTTGTATTTATTTGTATAGTTAGTTAGTCATTTACTTTAGTAGTTGTAAATAGTGTTAATTTGTATATAGTATACTAGCTTTGCCCGCGTGGATGTCGGAAAATATCCCAAGGGAACCTGCTACCGGGAATTCCTTCCTTACTCCTTGTCTACATTATAAAGGGAACATCTGTGCAAAATTTCAGCTTTCTAGGTCCAAGGGTTTGGGCTGGGCGTTGATGAGTCAGTCAATCAGTCAGTCAGTCAGGACTTCTCTTTTTATTTATATAGATAAATAAAAAAATTGTTTATAGGTCTGATGATCGAGTAGCAAAACAAAATGGGGGTAAATTTGTGTGTTTAGTTTTTGGTACTTAGGGCCCTCGCTCACGGCGACTTTTTGTAGCGATGCTGTCGCGCGTTTACGAATCGCGCGACAGCATCGCTACAAAAAGTCGAATCGAATCGTGGTGTAGGCGAGGGCAAACAGATATCACCGCATCTTGACTGTATCGATGCAAACGCGCGACAGCATCGCTACTGCATCGCTACAAAAAGTCGCCGTGAGCGAGGGCCCTTATACTTAACTATTTTCATAATTATATCACTTAGATTTCGTATGTATTTATGTTCTTCAGAAAACCTTGAATTATTAATCAAAATGAGATTTAGGGCCTATTTCACGATCTCCGATTATCCACTACTCACTGAATAAATTCAAAAATGGAAAAGAATTGAAATGAAATTATCTGCCAAGTAAGTTAATAAGTAACTTAATCGTAGGTTAATAAATATATATGTAGGTTAATTAATAAATACTAAACTAGGCGCTAATTTTTATTTATGGAATAAATATGGCAGTTTGAAAGCTTTTGAAAATATGTCAAACTGTCATATTTATTCTTCAGATAAAAGTTATTTGACTATTGAAAAATTAGCCCTTCCATACATACATTACACAACACTCAAGCACTTTCTAGAACGCGTTATTTAAAACCGGCTAAACAAATATTGAAAGGTTTGACATTACCTACGTGCTACGCGCTACGAAAGCCTTACTTCTCGTAGCAGCCCGCGTAGCAAGTGGGTGCTACGCGGGTTGCTACGCGTGAAACTACCAAATCTCGAAAGTTGCTAAAGAAATAAATAAAACAAAATAAAAAATACACAGTTACAAAACAGAGTAACCACACAAGTCGTATACATTTAAATTAGCTAATTTACAGCGTTACTCGCAAAGGGAAAATATTAAAGCATCCTAACACTCAATTTATGTATATCTTTAAGAAGCAAATTTAATTCTTGTGCGAAGGTGGGAGGCGGCTCGCGGAGAGGGGTCTAATTGCCAATTTTCTCTTTACGCCATTTTTTCAGCTTTTAAGGAGAAAAATTCGTTAATGCATATTTAATAGCAGTAATCGTCGCTCCCTCCCAAGATATTACAACAAGCCACCGACTCCCTCTTTTAAATACAGTGGTATGTTTTTAAATTATGTATATACAATTTGTTTATTTAGTCATTTGTCATCTGTTTCGTGGATGATGGTCAGTTTATTTTGTTTTTGAGAGGTTTGGTCCTAAGTTTTTTTAGATAATGGCTAAGATAGAGATCTCGTAGCTAAGTAATAACAGCTGCACGGGACGATCTATTGCTGGGGTTGGTCCATGGATTGGCGATCATCTTTACATACCGAGACTCCTCCGTGCCTCGGAAAGCACGTTAAGCCGTTGATCCCGGCAGTCATTCGTGGATCTTTGACAGTTGTTACAGGTCGTCAGAAGCCCGAAAAACTGACAACCAGTCTTACCAAGGTGTGACTGACAAAGGCATGGCCACCATCAGGGATTTTAATTTTGATAACACAAAAAAACTGCGGGCAAGCAATACGGTATCAGTGGCCTTCATTTAGGAAGACAATGACGCATTTCTGTCATCACACACTTGAAATAGGTTAAAATCAATATGGGTACAATATGGGTATGAGTATTTTATGGGTATGAGTACCTACTTGATATCCGTATCATCTCGCCACTATAATAATTATTATTATGCCCTATTAATACGCCTCTCATTATAATTGCATAGGTACTTATTGGATTCACCCAGTGAATAACATTTAAGAGTTCACAGCAGTGTTTTAAGTGGTATCAATATCCCGTATCAGTCACCCTATTCGGTTCGAATACTTTGGAGTATTTCACTACATTGATTGAGCTCAAATAAACACATTCAATATTAAATGTGATTGCCTTTATTGATTTTAACAATAATCATTAGCAGATGGCAAGTTTTTGTTTACAATTATTTGAAGATTTGTTTATAAAACAGAATGGATAAAAACAGCATATTTTTCTGTTGAATGATCCTCTAAACTTTAATATTAAGTATCTCATCATCATCTGCCTAGCCTTTTCCTAATTATTTTTGGGGTCGGCTTCCAGTCTAATCGGATAATCGGATGCAGCTGAATACCAGTATTTTACATGTTGATGTTAATGTAATATTAGGTATCTACTCAAGTGTATTAATAAATCTCACTTATAAAGTACATAGTAGGTTTTTAAATAGACTCACCTTGACCATTAGACTAATCCTAAAGGGTCTTTCAACAAGGACGGGTCGATGTTGAATTTAAATAAAACAAGCTGTATGGGAGATATTAAAGAAATTATTTTTTTATTTGAAAGGCTCATTTATGCCATTATTTATGAAATATGACAGGCGGCGTCATTGGTCCGCACTTTTTCAAAAACGATGACGGCGAGGCCATTACTGTCAACGGCGAGCGCTAAAGATCAATGAATAACAATTTATTGGTGACGTGAATTGGTCACAAAGATCGTGCGATTTGACCCCGCTATACATTTTCTTGTGGGGTTTTCTCAAGTGGCAGGTCTAAGGCAATAATCCGCAAACAACCGATGCCCTGAAAGTCAACATTACGCAGGCCATCGCTCAGATTCAGCCGGATCTATGCCGTAGAGTAATTGAAAGTTGGACCTCTCGGATCCGTGCCAAAGTTCGAAGCCGCGGTGGACATTTAAACAATGTCATATTTCATAAATAATGGCTTAAATGGGCCCTTAAAATAAAAAAATATTTTCTTTAATATCTTACATACAGCTTGTTTTATTTAATTTCAACATCGACCCGTCCTTGTTGAAAGACAAAGACAAAGACAAAGACAAAGACATTTATTCGTCGGATATGGTACAACAAAGTTGGTATTTATAATTTTAGTTCAGGACACATCCGCCGCTAAAAGCGCCTTTAGTTGATAAGACAATATCTATCATGACCTTTGTGAACTACTTAAACATATTATTATAAATTAAAGTCCGTTTTCGTATCTGACTGTGTGACTGCGAAACGGATTTTGATACGATTTTCACATCATTTAGAAAATTTATACCGGCAGGTACCTATATACATATACCCCCTTATTCATAAAAAAATAAAACGCTCTACAAACCAAGTTTAGTTAAAATATTGTTTTGTCAATTTCATTTGAATTATGATTTGAGTTTGAAAGAAAAAGACAAAACACTATTTTAACTTAAATAGGTTTGTAGAGCGTTTTAGTTTTTTATGAATAAAGGGAGATAATGTATAAAACATTGATATCAAACTTACATCTAATAAAGTACCTACTTACCTATATAATCGCAATGTTTTTTCAAGTACTAAAAAAAACTTGCGAATCAGGGACGGGTCGCGTATTATATATAGAAATGCTACTTCAGTACGTCCCCTCAGGTGGAGACGATAGAGTCATTTCCAGGTGTTAAACACACGTAAATGCTAGTAAATGCTAATTCCGCGTAAATGCTACTGAATACTAGCATTTACGTGTGTTTAACGCCTGGAAATGCGCTAACTCTAGGTATTCGTCTCCGCCTGAGGGGACGTACTGAATTAGCATTTCTATATACGCGGACGGGTCGCTAGTTTCCTCATAATTTTCTGCTCAAAAGTCAGTAGTTTTTCGACAGAACCTTGCTGAAGGTACAAGGATCAGTTCTCTCCCAATAACCTAGAAATATAACCCTGTGGCTGTCATCCCTCCAGCAACTATCTCTCGAGGGGTCCGCGGGTCCACGATCATTTTCTTTGAGTCCTCCATAATCCCGCTTCATGTATAATGTGTGTGCATATAAATTTCAATTTTAAACCGGCCGGGCTCAAGTTTCACCCATTTGCGGAATTACGCGTAGGGTAGACCAGGGTAATCTGGTAATGCGTTTGCGACGCGACCTTATAAATAAACCAGTTTTCTTTTGCACTCGTCTTGAGTTCTGCGCACTTTTTTATTATTATTTTCGGCGGTACATATACTGTATTATGTAAAAGTCTGAAGCTGCAGTGAGCTGAAAGAGCACTCACATAAATTAGACTGAACTACTGAAATAAACAGTTTTGTTTCGAATTATGACTGTTGTTGTTTTCGCTTGGCGCTTATGCAATTTTGATATTTTAATACAATTCAATACCAAAGAAACCCGTCTTAATAGGTATTTTATTGTTTACGAGCTGACCCGACGGACTTTGTATTTACAAACAATAGTAGTTATACGAGTATAGGTACACAAAAATCCCATAGAAAAATGGACTTTGTGTTTTTCCCCTTTTTACAATTTTCCGGGTAACTTTTGAACCATTACGAACATTAAAAAAAAAATAGCCAAGTTGGTCGAGCCGTTCTCAAGTGTTGTGTTTACAAACGAATAGCAGTTAATTTCTATTTACATAGGTAAGTATATAGAATATTGTAAATAAGGCTTGTAGACATACACAACAACTCACTAAATTTAATTTATCGCTGAGCATAAATATTTAAAACAGCTTTTGTAACTAGAACGTAAGTAGTTCAAATTATTGACAAAAAAACAATGACCTCTAGCGTTAATTTGTACAAAATAAACCACAGCATATTTAAAAAAAAACCGGCCAAGTGCGAGTCGGACTAGCGCACGAAGGGTTCCGTACCATTATCTATAAAAACGACAAAAAAATCGCCCTTAAATATTTACTTTATTTTAACTTATGTAGTTATTTATTTTTAAATTGAATATATAACTAAGTATTCTGTGAATATTTCAAGCGTCTACCTGTTGCCGTTATCAATATCGAGCAAAAACGAGCAAAAAAACCACGTTTGTTGTATGGGAGCCCCTTAAAAATTTATTTTATACCGTTTTTTAGTATTTGTTGTTATAGCGGCAACAGAAATACATATTCTGTGAAAATTTCAACTGTCTAACTATCACGGTTCATGGTGACGTACGGACAGACAGACAGACGGACAGACGGACGGACAGAGGAGTCTTAGTAACAGGGTCCCATTTTACCCTTGAGTACAGAACCCTAAAAACCACAAGGATAATTATATAAACACCTTCATCGCCATACTTCATTTTTAAATTAAGCAAGTACCTACAAAATTAAACAAATACTTGTACAAGTGTATCTAATGCTAACTGACGGAGCATCAGCCCCATCAGCCCCACTTGATTGCAACAGTTGTACCCACCGCAGTCAACCCTAAACCGCTCGAGGTTATATCAAAAGTCGATAACAACGCTAATATGAGGGGGATGAGAGAAAAAAAAATATAGCTGCTTTGTACTGTGATTGTAGAAATGTTGGTTACTGTATTTTTTTAAATCTTTGATCGGTCGGTATTGGTAGTCTGTTTTAAAATAAATTAGGTTTTTCTAACTTATTAGAAACGCTGAGGAAAATTCAGTCTCTGTGACCCTATCAATTTTCTAGTCGGATTAAAGTCAAATACCTATATATTTATAATATGAGTTCAGAAATCCGATGTCGCTCGAACGTTTCTTGCCTTGTGATAAGATGCATCTTCTTGATGCATTTATAGTTTACTATTAGTTCCATAGAAGTGGAAAATCAATTTTTAGCTCGAAACATGTTTATAAATAGTATCATTCCATTTGATGTTGGCTGAACCTAGTAAGATATCAAATGCTTTTTTCAATACACTTGACACACGTCGAAAACTGGTTCAATCGCACTACGATTACGTTCACAATGAAATGTATTTCACACTATTTTTACTATTTTTTCGTAGACCAAAATAAAAATAAAATTATATCTATTATGAGTTTATGACTCTCAAAAAATCCTCTGTTCCCTGGCAACAGCCGTCAATCTTCGGTAATCCGTCAGAAACAAATAATAACATTTGCCCAAATCCACCGCTGCTAATGTAGCCGCGTCTCCCCGCGGACTTTAAACTGCTTACATTTGGTTAAAAAATCCCCGACCTCCCCAATAGAGCTTATAAGCCCTTCGGTAAGAGCTCCTTCATAATAATAAGGATACGTGATTTTCAAAAATGTATTTTTCTATTATTTATTTATTGAATTTTTGATGAGAAAATATGATTTAAAGTGGATTGATTGTAGGTATGTAACTTACCATGAACATCGTCATAAAATTACTACAATGTCTTTCAAAAGCCAACGCCCGATCAAATTAACCGTAACGAATACCAATAAAACACCAAACATATTAATCTAATAGAGGGTTATTCTCAACTTCTCAACCAGTGTGTGTGGCTATTCTCATAAACGGAATCGAAACTCATTCGTTCACATTACGCATATGAATTGAGACAGCATTGTCGTCCTGACTCATAAATTTCAATGAGAACATCGCGAGTTATCAAATTAGAAAAATTAAAAGTGATAAATAAAGTCCAATTAAGCGTTATTGCGTAAAAAAGGCATAAATTAATGCGTTAGTCGTGCGTTCCGGCGGGAAAACATGTGACGTATGACAAGTGACGTAGTGATGGGCAACGTTTCGTGATTTTTTTTTGCGAAATGCGTGTTTACGTATATCGATAGTTTTTTTTTTTGTAGGTCTGTATTTGTGTGATTTTATTGATGAAGTGTCGCGTTAAATTAAAATATAACAAGCTTTTATAAAATTGCAGTTAACATAGAACGTTGTTTCTGAACATAGATTTAATAAAAACGTCAATAATTAACGATATTATATTGGAAGAAAGTGATGTTTGCAATTTTGCATAAAATCAATTGAATAAACATGTAGGTACGTACGTTAGTTCAGTTAGGGTCAGTTGAGACCACGCGGAAAAATCCTCGCGGAATTTACTGGCTCCACTGAAAATAGGACCATAATACCATAGCCTAAAGTAAAAAATTGTCAGTCGGTTCGTGCCGAGCCAGTAAATTTCGCAGAGGATTTTTCCACTTGATCTGAACTGTCCCTTATATTACACTAAGCGCCTAACTGAGATGACAAAATAACTCAATAGTAAGAAACTACTCTAGGTATACTATAAGTACCTTAAAGCTTTAGCTTGCATTATTGGCACAATGAAAACTGTCACTGCACTAGTCACTCACATAATTATTGGCATGTAGTATGCACGTAATAAAGTGGACATTACTCAGGGCGTCATAAAATTAGGTTTAATAAAATGCACATCTAGCCACTTAGAACTAACGCCATTATGTTTCGCGAGCTAATGTCAGCAGTGTGTCGTGCGATTGTTATTAGATGTGATATTCAATCAAATGACTTTCATAGGTGTGAGTTTGCTCATTCATTTAATTTAATAACTAGATAATTTGTGTACCTAGTTCTAAATTTGACAGGTCTACATCTACAACAGCGCCCCCAAGCGGCATAAATTGTGAGAATCGTAATCCGATCAAAAATGAATGAAAGGAAATGGTATATCCATCTCTTTTACTCTACTTTGTATTGTACTAAATCTCCATGGAAACTACGTATGTGGTTTCCATGGAAATTTAGTTTATTGATTGACGATACGTAGTTCTAAATTTGACAGGTCTACATCTACAACAGCGCCCTCAAGCGGGATGAATTGCGAGAATCGTTCCCATTATTTTGACAAATATTGCTACAAGCATGCTACAAGCAATAGAAATGCGAGATATAACTGAAAGTAAGGCTACGTAAGGTTAATGAAGACGAATGAAAAGTCTACACAAATGTAAAATAATGGAATTCTCTCTGTAAAAGCATGAACTTAAATGCTGAATGGATGTCATGTTTTTTCATTTATCAGAATATTAAAGGGTTGTTGTTGTTGGATTTTTCGAGTTTTTTCATTTGTTAGAATATTAAAGGATTGTTGCTTTTTGATTTTTCGAGTTTTTCATTTGTCAGAATATTAAAAGGTTGTTGTTTGATTTTTCGAGTTTATTAATTTGTCAGAATATTAAAGGGACATCCCTTTTTTTTTGCTTGATTTTTTTGATAAATCTACAAAAAAATTCCTAGACTCAGTTGTATAAGTCCAAAAACATCGACAACAGGAATGTTCTTTCCCATCACTGTAGCTCATCACACGTGTTCTCTAATTACGCGCTTAAATTGTATTAATTAGTGCGCGACTGAAAGGGTTCCATCACAATTAAATGGCATTTTAGCTGCTACGGAACCCACCGCCATTGTTCTCAGTATGGGGGTCATTAGCATAATTTTAATTTTATTTGTTAATTATACTTGATATGATATCGTATTAATGTGAATATGATATTAATATGGTGAGGCGTTTGTATAGTTTATGTTTATGTGACTAATGTAATCTATATTTGTTTCATATTTAACCAGGAATGCCTTATCATTGAGGCCACCCTCTGTTTTTGGTACGATTAGCAGTAAGGTCTTGGGTACCGAGTAGGAAAAAAAAAGTAAAAAATAGGTACTTTTTAGTATAAGGACTTTAGCCAAACCGTCTATGTATCACAGTAATATTATAAAGGCGAAAGCTTGTGAGTGAGGGTGTGTGTGTGTTTGTATGTTTGTTACATCTTCACGCTCAAACGGTTGGACCGATTTGTATGAAATTTGGTATTTAGATAGCTTATTCCTTGGATTAACACATAGGCTACTTTTTATCCCGGTCTACGCGGATGAAAATGCGGGGCGCAGGTAGTTGTAGAATCTTCTGTGAACCAGAAAATATAGGTACATTAAATACAAACTAACTATCTACCAACAAATTCACAAACTACAATATAACCCAAACCGATTTATTCAAGAAGTGGAATATAAAACTAAATTGCATAACATAAAACTTGAATTATACGGGAGGAGGAGGAAACTCCGGAGCGATACTAACGTCAAAAGGGGGCTATTATGAAAAATCGTAACACGTTTACTGGGCGGACTGTGCTACATTATTCATGAGTGAAATTGCTCCTTCCCCGGTACCTGTGAACGGAACTGTTATTTATACTCGTTCCGGATAATAACAGTTATTGGGGTGTAAGCTCCGCCCTACTCGATGTGCTAAACTTGCGTTAAAATGTGGTTGTTATTTATTGTTTCTAGGTTTGGAAACGTTTCTATAATGTTTTTAAGTTTGGGATTTAGGGAGTGAAACGTACCTAAATGTTAGATTTTTTCTTAATTCCAACTGTCCTTATCACAGGAACTAATCTCAAATGATTAGGTTAACAAGATTTTAGGACTAAATCCTTACTGCATTTTTGTGAAAGCACTAGCTCTTGCTAGCGGCTTCGCCCGCGTGGATGTCGGAAATTATTCCACGGGAAAGTACTACCAGGATAATAAAAAGAAACCTAGATGTGCTATTCCAGACTATCTATCTCTGTGCTAAATTTCATCCAGATCCGTTCAGCCGCTCTGGCGTGATTGAGTATTTGAGTAACAAACATCCATCGGTACATTTTTTTTATTAAAATAAAATAATTAAAAAAGTAATATAATATGAAAATAATAAATAAGTAATATAATTTTTATATTATAAGTTACTATAGCCGTTACCAGCGGCTTCGCTCGATTGGATGTCGGAAATTATCTCACAGGAACCTACTACCGGGATAAAAAGTAGGTATCCTATGTATTAATCCAGGTTATAAACTATCTGTGTGCCAAATTTCATCCAAATCCGTTCAGCCGTTTTTGCGTGATTGAGTAACAAACAACCAGACATCTTCACAAACTTTCATATTTATAATATTAGTATTAGGAAGAAGGATAGTAGGATGAAGTGCTTATAAAGCGACGTTTTTTAAACTTAAAATGGCATTTAAGCAACATTGCCAGTAGCTGGAAATCTCACTGAGTACTTCCTGATACTTAAGAACCTTTCTTTTCACTAAATCCCATAATCAAAGATCTTCCAAAAGAAAAACTACAATATCTCTCAAATCCACGTGCTCTGCGGGACTCGTCTTCCCATCTTCCCGTCTTCCCGTCATAAGGAATCGAGTCACGCCCCGCTGCGACTGTCGCCAGCTAACCTGCTTACGACACAAACACTCGTGATTGCTAACGATACCGACACGGCGACGCGACGACACAGGAAATTGAATCTAACGTTTTTCTCTAAGGGAGGATTAGTTGGCTTTGTTTAGAGGTTTTTATATTTCGGGTATTTTTAGAAGTGAGCAGTGGTGGCCCAGTGGTAACGGCCGCGACTTACCTACGAGTTGTAGGTCGTAAGTTCGAACCCAGGCAGGCGCTTTACTTTGTGTAAATTATTTCATCACCACCGCTTAAAAACGGTGAGGGAAACCGGCATGTCCTACAACCAAATTCGAAGACATGTGACATCTACCAACACGCACTGGGCCTGCGTGGTGGATTACGGCCCACGCTCTCACTGAGAGGAGGCCTGTGTCCCAGCAGTGGGAACGTTATAAGCTGGTCATGCTAGGTTGACTTGTAGGACACGTAGCGTATGGTTAGATTGTTCTTAGACTTATCATAGATTAGCCCCTATTACGTGGGACCTAAACGTAGAGATAAACTACGATAACATGGCGCGCCCCTCCAAATTACTTTTTCAGTGTGTGTAGTGACGTGACTAGTCGAGCAACAAGTCCGTGGATTTGTTTTTGTTTGACGGCCGCCTCATTACGCACACATGCGTTGTGAATCTTGGTGGTGCATTGTAAATACTTTCACAAATACTTTCAAACGTTTTGAATTATGGAGAGGCGCGCCATGTTATCGTAGTTTATCTCTACCTAACTGGTGAAATGTGGGTTTATTATAGGTTACACCTCTGCCTAACCCTTCGGGGAAACCAGGCGTGATGTTATGATAAGTGTTATGTTATTAGATTAGCCAATCTCTTTACTTATGTGCTGTAAATATCCTTCTACTTAATACATCAATCTTCATTAGCCTTTTCCCAACTATGTTGGGGTCGGCTTCCAGTCTAATCGGATGCAGCTGATTACCAGTATTTTACATGGAGCGACTGCCTATCTGACCTCCACAACCCAGTAACTAAGTGGGTAATACGATACCCCTTTGTAAGACTGATTGTCAGAGACTTTCGACTTCTGACGACCCGTAACGACTGTCAAAGATCCACGAATGACAGCCGGGACAACGGCTGAACGTGCTTTCCGTGGCAAGGAGTCTTGGTATGTAAAGATGGTCACCCATCCACGGAGCAACCGCGGCAAGCGTACCTGTTATTACTTAGCCACAAGCCCCTGAAATTCTTTTTCTATAGACAAACTCAAATTTTGGGAGCCTGTTAAAGTTGGTCGTATAAGGCTTTGGTGATTGCTACAATCTTGAAAGTACTAATTTCAGTTGTTATATAGTTAGGTACTTTCATGATAATTATGAGCTTTTGAAATAACTTGATGATTTTTTCATGAAGTCAGTCATAGCAAAGCGTTCATACGAGACAGCGTATGTTATATGATGATGATGCTAAACGAGGGTTAGATCAGTTGACATTTACAAGCTAAAATTAATTTATTAAACGGCTCTAGTTGAACAATGAGTAAATTGATCGTTACATAAGAGCGAACGGCGAGAACTCTACAGTAAAACATTAAGATACTAGCGGACCCGACAGACGTTCGCCTGTCTGAACGATCCTAGAACCCGACTGCAGCGCCACCTACCGGGTCCAATTGTGTTTTCAAACCATCCAGGAACCCATTCAAATATACACACAAAATTTCATCTAAATCGGTCCAGCCGTTGTTATACCACGTTTTATCCGTTTTTAGGGTTCCGTACCAAAATGGTAAAAAAGGAACCCTTATGGTGTGACTCAATCTGTCTGTCTATCCGTCTATCTGTCTGTCTGTCTGTCTGTCTGTCTGCCTGTCACAGCTGGATATCTCAAGAACTACTGATGCTATCAACTTGAAATTTGGAACAGTTTTAGATGACGTTTACCCAACTACTTTGCAAATAAGAAAGAAATAAAAATATTTATATTTTTTTTGCAACAGGGACAAAAAGGGGGTCTTAAAAATTAAAAGTGGGGCTACTACAGCATGTGGGGTATCATGTGAAAGAGCGCTGTTTGCACATTCTCAAACTTTTTTTCTTTTTTTAGGACGCATAGTTTTCGTCTTTTGATGAAAAATGTAGAAAAAAAATACCGTTCCCCCCTCTTATCTCCGAAGTTTGAAAAGAGAAAAATCAGAAATTATTTTATGTAATTAGTTTATGTAAAGATTACAGGAAAAATAAAACGATGTCTCTAAATAGCACACTTTTTCTTAAATCGGAACGGAACCCTCGGCGCGCGAGTCCGACTCGCTCTTGAAAGGTTTTTTTTTTTTTAAAGTACCCTATGTCCGTCTCCTGGTTCTAAGCTACCTCCTCACCAATTTTCTGCCAAATTAGTTCAGCCGTTCTAAATAGTGTAACTAACTAACTAATAAGTTATAAATAGTGTAACTAACACGACTTTCTTATATATATTTAAAGATATCTGCACACAATCACGGGAAAAATCTTCGACTTTAAATATCTCGACAATCGATATCCTTGATCCGATTATCTAGTTGATAAAACGCGAGCGACGCAAACAGCGTTGATTATAAAACTGGGGCAGAGCAAACGAGATGATCCGACTGTACGCAATAACAGCCAGCGACGCGCAGACGCCGCTCACCGTAAGCAAAAACTCAATTATCATATTTTATACCTCATAATACTTACGAAAAGATATTCAATTATATAATTTTTCCTCTGAAAAGGGAATCCCTTTTCATTTCTCATTTGGATTTTTCTCTTAAGCAATTACGAGGCAGCCCGAGGGAGCGCGAGATTGGCTCCGCGAATACATTTGCACGCCGGACGCGCCCGCTCTAATTTATCTTTTAACAAGGAATGGAATGTTATGTTAACTTATGCGGAGACCGCGTTAGCTCTGTTTTCGTTTAATAAAAGTGTGTTTCGCGGATGATTTTATGAGTTTCGGTAAGTTATGAATGTGTTTGTGCGCAGAATAGAAATGAGCTCATTTCGTACATCCGCCCATGTGCTGTGTGGAGATTATATCTACTATACAGGGTGTAAGTGTAGACAGTGGCAATATTTTAAGGGGTCATTGTACTCATCATTATGAACTACTTTTACTATATGACCAAACCTAAAAACACGAAAAAAAATTCGCTGTTCCCTACATTTTGACGAACTATGCGAACATAAATGTTGTACTGAACAGCTGATTTTTTTTTCGCGATTTCAGGTTTGGTTCCATAGTAAAAGTTGTTCATAATGATGAGTACAATGACCCCTTAAAATATTGCCACTGTTTACACTTAGATACATCACAAAGCCGTCAACTATGCATACTGTACATCTAACTAAGTAGCTTTGCGCAAAAATTATTGCTGGGAAATTACTTTTATTTTTAGTCATAAAAAAAGCAATTTTTTACTACGCGCAATGCAACGCGAACCCAGGCAAACGGAGTTAAGCCCGCCCCTTTGCTCTACGGGGTACGTATCATAATACCGAATTTTAAAATACCGATGGACGAAATCCTGAAAATTGAAACGCCGAATGCTTGTTTGGTCGAAAGTTTAAAAACCCGAAAGTTCATTTGCCCGAAAGGTTAAAATCCCGGAGATCCATATCCAGATATATATATGTCTAGGGTTAGGGTTTTCGTCAGCAGGTCGACGGAGCCCCGCTGTGCGGGGCTCCTATTTCTGTCTTCGGGGTTTAAAGGAACCTAACTAACCGAACCCCGGGGTGCCCCAGATGTCGACCGTCTAAGGTTAGGGTTTTCGTCATCAGGTCAGGGAAAAAATGTAGTACCTCAGGAACTTTACATAAGTACTTAGATCGGTATTTTTCATTTTGGACAATTAACGATGAGTATTGGTATTTCGTCCTTTCGGGATTTCGTCCTTTTGGGCATTTGAACACAGGTATTTTGTGTTTTGATATAACGACTATCGGCATTTAAAACTTTCGGTATTTTAAATTTCGGTGTTTTGAACGTCGGTATTTTAATCATAGGTATTATGAACTTTCGGGATTTTGATACGTACCCGCGTAGACACTTGGAATACGTTTTAGTAAAAAAAAAATGCGACTTTGACCTTCAATATCTCCAGAACCAGTGGATTCCAAGGTATGGTCTAGTGGAAAAAAACCGGACAAGTGCGTGTCGGACCACGCACAATGAAGGGTTCCGTAGTTGGGATTAAATTAATTATCCCAAGAACAAACTTACCATTATAGTTGAAATACATGTTCTCCCATACATTCCAACAGTAAATGTAAGTCTGTACTCACAATATTGAGAGATTTACCTTGTTATTTTAAGACCACAAACTTCTTATAGGTTTTCCTGTAATCTACAGTTATAGACCTATTTTCTGTATTTTTTCAAAATTTTAGGCTTAGTAGTTTCGGAGATAAGGCTTTATAACTCAAAAACTAACTAATCTTTAATAACTCAAAAACTATTTATTTTCAAATTATAAATAAAATATATTTGAGACCTTCATAGTAAACCCTTTCATTTGATATGTCACACGGTACAGTTTGCAAAACTTTTTTTTTTAATTTTCTAGTTTGCCCCCTAAAAGTGACCCTCATATTCAAAACTCATTTATTTACTTTAGCTGTACGTGTTTGGGTCATAGAAATCCATATGTGTACTAAATTTCAACTTAATCGGTCCATTAGATTCGGAGCAAATTGGCTGTGACAGACGGACAGACAGACAGATAGACAGACAGACAGACAGACACACGAGTGAACCTACAAGGGTTCCGTTTTTTCCTTTTGAGGTACGGAACCCTAAAACGATCCAAATAATGGGTAGAATATGTGGTTTTTGGCTTCGGCAAGCGTCTTTTTACACCCGATACAGCAGCTTTATGTATTTAAAATGATAAACATAATACAGTTTCATGTTATTCCCATTAGATTAGCATAGCTCCGTCAAACTCGTCCAAACATAATTTGCGATGGAAGGACATTATGTTTGTGACAAACTAAGTTCTCGCTCGGCAAGTCGCTCAAGCGGCTCGGCTCAATTCGATTCCGACAAGCGGCGGATCGGATTCGGGCGAAACTCGTAATCGTATCGCGCGGCCGGGAACACAAATTATTCGTGCGCCGAAACTGGCTAACTTCGTCAACCCTATAAAAGAGGTAAAGAACAAAGCGAAACCACAATTGGCCGTGGATCCTCTACCTGAGTCGATGGAAGTTTTAAAAATGGCGGCTCTTTGAGAGCAAACTCGATAAGGGCACGCCCGCGGGACGCGTAAATACAATTTGCAAGGAATCGCTCGTGCCTTTGACGTTAGTCGCGACTTGCCGTTACAAGGCGCTTGTTTGGCCCACTCGCCCCACTCACCCCGCTCGCACCGCTCTGTGATACGTGTACGATCTGTCTACGTCTATAAGTGAAAAATCTAATACAGCCCCGATGAATATTTAGCGAGCTCTACAAACTAAGCTAATGCGATATCAAATCAATTTGTTTATTTAGTTTGAGAAGTCTGGCGCGGAGTCGACTCGAGAATACTTATTATTTTTGACGACACGGTTGGCGCAGTGGTTGAGCGATTGACTGCTGCGCAGCATGTCGCGGGTTCGATAACGGAACAAATATTTGTACGACCTACAAGTATTTGTTCCGAGTCTGGGTGTTTTTCTATCTATAATATGAATGTATTTACAAAAAAAAAAAAAAAATATATATATATAAGTAGTTTATCAGCCATCTCGTTACCATAATACAAGCATTAGGTTGCTAAGCTTGGGACTAGATGGCGTTGTGTGAAATGTCCAAGGATATTTATTATTATGTTTTCGAGATGTTATTTTTAGTTTTGTTTTTAGGGTTCCGTACCATAAAAAAAAAAACGGAACCGTTATAGGATCACTTCGTTGCCCGTCTGTCTGTCAAGACCCTTTTTTTCAGGAACACGTGAAGGTATCAAGTTGAAATTAATATCAAATACGTAAGTCTAAGGTCCCTTGGAGTTCTAACCAAGCTTCTAAGTGAACGCAACAAAAAAATACAGCCATTTATGCGACACATTTTGATATAGATAGTGCAATCCACGAAGACGCGCCCCACTTACTCCTCCTCACCGTTTAAAGTATATAGTTACTGTGTGCAACGGTTAGGAGGAGTAGTGGGGCGCGTCTTCGTGGATTGCACTATCTTATAGTCGCAAGTAAATCAAAACCTATAAGTATAAGTAAAGGAATATTCTCGTTGACTTAGAATCATGAAATTTGGCATCAAGCAAGGTCTCACTGCACAAGTAACTTGCACTTGTTGCTTGCACTTTGTGTACATCTCTTTTTATCCTCTGTCCTATCGCAGGTATGCTGGAAGAGATTTCTTTTGAAATAAGCATCACCTTTGTATGTATTTTTCTGTTCCTTTTTGTTTGTCTGTTTATTTGTGTGTACCTACATAAATTCTTAAATAAAATAAATAATAAGTAAAGGAAAAAATCCGAAAATAATTAATTTGTAATTTTATCACATTTTTAGGGTTCCGTACCTCAAAAGGAAAAAACGGAACCCTTATAGGATCACTTTGTTGTCCGTCTGTCTGTCTGTCAGTCTGTCAAAACCCCTTTTCTCAGGAACGCGTGGAGTTATCAAGTTGAAATTAATATCAAATACGTAAGTCTACGGTCCCTTGGAGTTCTAAAAAAATCAAGCTTCTAAGTCAACGCAATTTATGCGACATATTTTGATGCTCGCAAGTAAATCCAAGGGGATGGCGAAGTAGACCGAGACGTAACACACCGGATCAACTCAGGATGGATGAAATGGCGACAGGTTACAGGAACAACTTGCGACCCACGGATGCCCCTCAAGTTAAAGGGGAAAATTTACAAGTCCGTGATAAGGCCTGTCGTACTGTATGGATCGGAATGCTGGGCAGTGAAGAAGACGGATGAAAAAAGATTGCATGCAGCGGAGATGAGAATGTTGAGATGGATGTGTGGAGTGACGAGAATGGATAAAGTAAGAAATGAGTATATAAGAGGAAGTTTGAAAGTGGCGCCAGTGACAGAAAAGTTGAAAGGAAATCGTTTGAGTTGGTATGGGCATGTGATGAGGAGAGACGAAACGCATGTGACTAAAAGAGTGATGAATATACAAGTTGATGGATGGAGAGGCAGAGGAAGGCCAAAGAAAAGATGGATGGACTGTGTGAGGAATGATATGAAAGAGAAGGGAGTGAATGAGAGCGTGACGGTTGACAGAGGAGAATGGAAGAAGAAAACGTGTTGCGCCGACCCCAAGTAACATGGGATAAGGGCAGGAAGATGATGCAAGTAAATCAAAACCTATGGGGTACTTCCCATTGACCTAGAATCATGAAATTTGGCGAGAAGCAAGGTCTCACAGCACAAATAATGGAAAAAGTCCGAAAATTGTTAATTTATAATTTTATCACAAAAAAATATATTTTTAAGTACGTCATTTGTCAAGGCCTTTTTTCTCAGGAACGTGTGGAGATATCAAGTTGAAATTAATATCAAATACGTAAATCTATGGTCCCTAAGTGTTCTAAAAAAATCAAGCTTATAGATCAACACAATAAAAAAATACGGCCATTTATGCGACATCTTTTGATACTCGCAAGTAAATCAAAAACTATAGGGTACTTGCCGTTGACCTAGAATCATGAAATTTGGTAAAAAAGCAAAGTCTTACAGTACAATTAATGGAAAAAGACCGAAAATTGGTAATTTATAATTTTATCACATAAAAAAATATTTTTAAGTATGTCATCTGTCAAGGCCCTTTATCTCAGGAACGCGTGGAGGTATCAAGTTGAAATTGATATCAAATACGTAAGTCTATGGTCCCTAAGTGTTCTAAAAAAATCCAGCTTATAGATCAACACAATAAAAAAATACGGACATTTATGCGACATGTTTTGATACTCGCAAGTAAATCAAAACCTATAGGGTACTTCCCGTTGATCTAGAATCAAAAAATTTGGCAAAAAGCAAGGTTTCACAGCACAAGCAAAGGAAAAAGTCTGAAAATTGATTATAATTGTAGTTTTGTCACATAAAAAAATTGATTTTAGTTTTCTTTTTCTTGCAAAATGTGGGTGTACTACAGGTACACTTCTGCCCAACCCTTCGGGAAAACAAGGCGTGATGTTATGTTTATGAACAGTTTTTAGCGAATACAAACTTAAATATGCAGTTGGAGAATTGCCCGTGACGTATATCAATGTATGGGAGAACATTTTTCAAAACAATGTTATAAGGTTTGTCTTTGGGATAAATTCTTTTCAACTACGGAACCCTCATTGTGCGTGGTCCGACACGCACTTGGCCGGTTTTTTTAATATACTTAATTATAAAATTAAATTTGCAGTTGGAGAATTGACCGTGACGTACTCATCTTTTTCAACTACAATGTTAAGATTTTGCGATAAGTTCTTTTCAACTAAGTAAGTACGGAACCCTTCATTGTGCGTGGTCCGACACGCATTTGGCCGGATTTTTTTATTCTGGGACTTTTATTCTAGGATTCTAGGCAGGCTCTTGGTATTTCCTAGCATAAAAAAAATGTTTCTCCATCTTCTTCGAACAATATGAAAATGTGATGGAGGACTGGATACAGTAAACCCAAGCTCATCATCATTGTCAGTTCGTTACCCAGTACCAAATATCTTTAAACTATAGACTAATAGTAAGTATAGGTTTCGGCCAGCGGCTTCGCGCTTGTGGATGTCGGAAATTATCCCATGGGAACGTAGGTACTTCCGGGATAAAAAGGATTCTATGTCCTAATCCAGGTCATGGTCTACTCATGTGTCAAATTTCATACAAATCCGTTCAGCCGTCTTAGCGTGAAAGCGTAATAAACAAACAAAAAAACTCACTTTCGCATATAATATTAGTTAGGATATTTCAGACCCTAAACTAAAAACATCTGAGCTCCAACCACATCGCATTGAATACAGCAAGCAAATGAAAGCGCAACTTCATATTTCGAGGGTAGTTTTAATTTATTACTCGGCACCACAATTAATTAGAAAGAACTTTGACTTCAAACGGATGTGACGTAGCGAATTCATTTGATTGATGCGAGATTAATATTGTTATTTGATTGAGAAACGAAACGAGATAATTAATGGCTTCTTTAGAACTTTTGGGTAACATAATGATTCAATATGTAAATTTGATTTTCTCTTAATGAGAAATCAATGTTCTTCCCTAACTAGCAAACGCCTTTATAGTAAACTAAGGTAACTAAGTATTAGGTATTTAGGGCATTAATTAGGCATGCTTTTAATTATGTACCTAATACGACAATCTATTTACTATGTGTTACATAGACAAAGAAGAAATAAGTGCGTTTACTGAATATTATGTACCAAATTCTATAAGTAGGTAAGTCAACTCTTTACCTAAGTTATGACATAAATTCAACCTATCACCAAGTATATTAATAGTAGGTATATATTAAAGTACTTCGTAATTGGCGTAATGTTTGGTATAATAATTTGTGTTTGCTTACTGTCAGATGTGAAGTTACCTTAGAATAAATAAATTAATTAATTAATGTTACAGTAGTCCATCTTCATAGGAAACGGAAATCTCAGTGTATACCAGTACGCAACAGTTCTAGTGCGCGGGTTACGCACGGATCGACGCGTATTGTATACAAGATTCGTTTTTGTTTACACTAAACCCGAAAAGGGGTCATTGTACTCATCATTTTGAAATTTTTTTTCTATGGGACCAACCTTGAAATCGCGAAAAAAAACCAGCTGTTCCATGCATTTTGTCGATTTAAGTGAACACAAATGTATGGAACAGCTGATTTTTTTCGCGATTTCAAGGTTGGTCCCATAGAAAAAATTGTTCGAAATGATAAAATAAATAAATAAATATCCTTGGTCATTTCACAGAACGCCATCTAGTCCCAAGCTAAGCAACCTAATGCTTGTGTTATGGTAACGAGATGGCTGATAAACTACTTATATACATTTTTTTTTTTTTTTGTAAATACATACATATTAAAGATAGAAAAACACCCAGACTCGGAACAAATACTTGTAGGTCGTACAAATATTTGTTCCGTGCGGGAATCGAACCCACGACATGTTGCGCAGCAGTCAATCGCTCAACCACTGCACCAACCGTGTCGTCAATGAGTACAATGACCCCTTTTCGGGTTTAGTGTAAACAAAAAGTAATGTTGTACTTATAAGGTGCTATAAAATATCTGCCACGGCTGCAATGGTAGACAGTATTGTGGTTATTACAATAGTGAAGATAAATTGTTAATCTTATTCCATAATTTTTTTCATACAAAAAATGTGCGTATTTTGAATTGATTGATTTGTATGAAAGCGTCCCGTAATAATTAGTGTTCATTCACAGAACAATTATAACAAAAAGGTAGCAATTGTTTTCATTGACGAAGCGACACATCGCGCGAGTTTGTGAACCACTTTATGCAGAATAAAGTAAATTAAATGTTTATTTATTTACATTATTTTCTCAAATTGATTCAACTATTCTGGGGTACGAAATTACTTCACTATTGTAATCTATATACTCAATTCTATCTCCCATTGAAGCCGTGGCAGATATTTTTATAGCACCTTATATATCTACGGAGCGGCTGTAGGTAAATAATTCAAAGTAGCCCAGATAAACTACTGTATTATTCTGTGGTACCACCATGAATGTCCTCACCAAAATACCTAGACAACCCCATAACCCCTTAATACCTACTGTTACAGCTAACCCGTAGGTATTCGCGTTACCATGACAACCGTTTATACTCCCCTCTGCCCAATTTCTCCTGCAAAATTCCACCCTATCCTTTGCCGTATAAAGTATAAATTCGTATAAAAGGGTAAGGGTAAAAAGAGTTGCACAACAAACGTAGGTAAAGTCGTTAGGTCCCCGTGTCGGTGTCGCCCCGTCTAGTTTCGTTACTGTAACCAGCCGGACTGTGAACTCAGTTTAGTTTAGCGTTCTGCCAATATTTAGTTAGGAGTTAACTGTAGATTGGTGCCTTTTAACTGTTTGTAGTTGCTGTTGTGATATCTTATTGCGAAGATGTTTACGACGAATTATAGAAAGTGCTTTAGGTTACATATATCAATCTGCCTAGCCTTTTCCCAACTATGTTGGGGTCGGCTTCCAGTCTAACCGGATGCAGTTGAATACCAGTATTTTACATGGAGCGACTGGCTGGCTGACCTCCACAACCCAGTAACTGGGTAATACGATACACCTTGTTAAGACTGGTTGTCAGATTTTCGGGCTTCTGACAACCCGTAACGAGACTGTCAAAGATCCACGAATGACAGCCGGGACCAACGGCTTAACGTGCTTTCCAAGGCACGGAGGAGTGTAACGATGGTCACCCATCCACTGACCAACCCCAGCAAGCGTAGCTTAACCTGATGGATCGACCCGTGCGGCTGTTATTAACTAGCCACGATTATCCCATGGGAACAAACTATCGGTATAAAATGTATCCTATGTGCTAATCCAAGTCATGGTCTACCTGTGTGCCATTAAATTTCATCCAAATCCGTTTAGCTGTTTTAGCCTGAAAGCGTAACAAATAAACAAAAAAACTCACCTTCGCATTTATAATATTGGTTAGGTATAAGATTTTAAAGTTAAAAGAGTGGTCACTGACCACTATTGTCACCATTTAATCGATCTAAAAATTACAAAGCAGTTTGCAAAGAGTTTTCAGGTACATACATAAGTAGGCCTGAACTCAACCAAAAAATAATAGGATATAATTATGTTTTAGGATTAAAGTCTAAGTAAGTAAGTAGTAAGTATAAGAATTATGATGAGGAAAAAAACATACCTACTTTACGTGTTTAAAATTTTTTTTTTTTAAGGGTTTTATTTTACCACTTTGTTGGCGTGATTAATATGTATACCCATGCTAAATTACAGCTTTCTAGTACTAAGATTTTCTGAGCTAAGCCGCGGACGGACAGACAGACGGACATGGCGAAACTATAAGGGTTTCTTGTCGACTACGGAACTCTAAAAAGGAGGGTAAAACTAATAAAAAGAGTGTTTAATTACCCTTGTACCATTTTACCCGCATATGGTCAGTGAAGGGTTAGGCCACCGTTCAATCTCAACCCGTCGCCGATCAGAGGGCTATTTGATTTATTTTTTATAGCCACTTGAGTCTATGGCTCTATGAGTCTGTTTTCTATGCAGGCGTGGCTAATGTGCGTAAAGGGGTAATAAGTTTCATTGAATTGTACAATTGACTATTTTGGGGAAAGTTAAATATTTTTGTGTTTAAGTGTTTTGATTCTTTTCACTGGTAAATTTTAATGTTGTGGACAACAGGCCAAATATTTAAAGTACGCTGGAGTAAGTTTTTTGTAGGTAGGTACTGTAGGTGTAGATCCGAGGCTTGAACCTTATGCGCTTTAGCATGCAACACAAACTTTGATTTAAAAATTTAAAAAAATCAAATCTTAAAAAAACAAATCAAATCTTTTTTTTTTTAATAAGTGAAACTAAACAAGTTCGTTATTTAATAATATCCCTGGTTTACCTCTCTACTTGTTTAATTTTTAGCGTGGCTAATAGCTATCCCCCAGTGAAGTTCGAGTCCTCACAGAACCTACCTACTTACTACCTACATTTTGTATAGTTAGGTATGGGAATGTTGATGACAGTACTATGAATGAATTAGGATACTTTGGTGGTAAAAGCCTATCAAGAACTCAATGGCTTACCGATTCACGACCCTAACAATTTTTTTAGTGCTAAAAACAAACTATTAAATTCCTAAGGTATCATTTACAAAAATCAAAACCAAAAAACATGTACAAAACAGTTTTTTTCTGCCTATTCATTAGCATTATAAAGGCGACTTCACGCTGTCGCGCAGATCGCTGCGGGCACGCGCGTGTTATCGCACAATATTGTCGATTGCCCGCAGCGCTCAGCGGGTGGGACGCTCATTGCTTGTTGTTCGGTAGCATTGGTAAGTGTGAAAATTTTAAAGCTTAAAATAAATGTTATAAAATAATATCATAGAAAAAAGTGTCGTCAGGTGATTATAGTTTGCAAATAATACCGAATTTCTCTAACTGAAGTGATACCAGTTAGACAAAGTTTATAAGTAAATAAATTGACTTTATTTGTGACATCTTCAGCAATGAAATCATCTAATTCTAAGTAGCGGTGATTGTGATCTTACCTACACCATTAAGTAAAATGTCCGAGGATTTCTGCGATACACATTGAGATAACTCTATTAAGACAGCATCAATACAACATTAAATGAGTCATTAAACGTAATTTAGTCTTCGCAACAAAATCAAGATCCAATTACGGTACATTTAGCATCAATAGTCCACTTGAGCACACGCTCGAGTCACGTGTCGTCTGTGCGTTTTGTTTATCCACCAGATTCGACTCAATTTAGCGTTAAGTGATCGCCTATTGCGACTGTAGGGACCCACCCTCGGCTTTCCGCTTTTTTAATCGCGTCGCGACGGGTCGCCGCGATTTATTACGGACAGTGTGAATGCGCTCTATTGTCCGAGCGATTTTTGTTGGTTGATTGAGATCGGTTCCGCTATTAAAGCGATGTTTGTGTGACATTTTTATTTTTATAGTTTCGTTTGGGCGGCGGGCGTATGGAAGTTTTCATTTATAAACGATGGCATGATGTATGGGCTATTAGTGTTAATAGGTTTTTAAAACACTTCCAATAAGAAAGATGCTTTACTGTTTCATGATGTTTGTGTACTAATCTTTTTATTATTTAACCCTTCGTGCCGGAACGTAGATCTACGCGAGACACAATGGCTTTTCAATTATTTCTGTAATGTTTTTTCTCGGAAACTTCGCCGTAAGAGAGCGCTATGTGTTTGTCACCTGTCAAAGTCATCCTGAAGACAAAGCAACCAATCGTCGACTAGAAAATTAAACACTTAGCGCCATCTCGCGGCAAAGTTTCTAACAAGGTACCTTGAATGAAATCCATTTGCAACTGAATGCAAGTAACAAACACGTTAGCGCCATCTACTAACTAATCCGACAGTTTTCTTCCCCATTACGAATAAATAAACGAAAGGACAATGGGTAGATAAGTCATCAAAAGGAAGCGTAAGCATAACTAAATACTTTCTATTTATACTTGTAAATTCTACTGAATTGAATCTTTGATTAAGAACTTAGTAAATAACAAATTAAATATGGGTTACAAACCGGAGATCGAACAGAGTAGCGAAGCATTGGAGAGGAGTCTGACCATTGGCAAGGTTGGGCGAATGTCCGCTGATAAAGAAACAAAGGAAATTATAGAGTTTCTATTTAAATACCTACAGATAGGGAAGATCACACAAGTCAAACATAGGCAAGTTCAATTGATATGAAAAATGTTGAGAATAAGCTGTTTTTATGTATGGTTCTTAAATTGCACCATTCACATATTGAGGCCAATATTGTCCATAGTTTTTTTTGGCGAACTTTTACTTCTTAGGAGGGCTGTCGTATATTGTCATCTCACACTACGGGACGAATTTTTTAAGAATGTTATATGAAAAGATGCTTTTTTGAAAAATGTCGACCAGCGCGGCTGTTATTACTTAGCCACAAGCCCCTCGTTAAAAGCCATAAGTTGAATGTATGCTGTTAGTGTTCTTTAATAAATAAATAATTTTCGTTGTGACTTTGTATAACAAAACCCTTCAAACATCCATGACTATCACACCAAAAATAGCCAACAAACTCGAACACAAGCGGGTTGAGTCAACGCAGAACAATAGAGCAGCTCAGTGTTCATACTGTTCATTAATGGTATTAATTAATGTTTAATTGAGCCAAATAGAGTATCAATTTAGCGGACGGCAATTGGATCATGCATCCCGGCACACGATGTAAGTACATAATAGGTCGGAGAAAAAGTTTTGTCGTATTATAGTATTTATGAAAATCTCTTTGGCTGTACTATTTGTATCTGGCTGGTTTTGGTATCATTGAAAGTTTAAATTTTAAAGAACGTAATTCCAAATTCAAACTAGGAAAATGTATGATTTTCATTTGTTTTTCGTACTGTCAAGATGAGTGAATCTAATGAAGAAATTGGAAAAGCGCGGGAAACATCAAACTTGGCGGACGCGTCTTTTTTTATATAAAATTTGTAAATTTAAAAAACCCTAATTATAAGATCAGTAGTCATAGTTTTAGTGTTCTATTTTCTTTTACTTGTAGTTTAATCCTAGTGTTGTATATTTTCATCGGTAGTGGTAAGTTGTTTTTAGCTAGTTTTGTGAAAAATGAAAGACCCGCCTGATCCGGGGGACTTCGTTCCCCCGGCAGGCAATTTTGTAACTATTTCCATGTCCAATGAATCGGGCATGGATACCGATGGGTCGTCTTCGACTCGTCATTTGAAAAGAAGCCGTGTACATGTGTGCAAGACCTGCAATAAACGTCGCCGTACCCGGAAAAACCCCGGTTCCGCGTCTTCTGGTTGTGATTGCATGGACTCTACTCTAAAACCTATTACATCAGAGCCTAAATCTGAAATAATCGTCACTAATGAAATACCTAGTTCTAATAACAAAATGCCCGATATCCCTGCTCTGCCCTCAGTTGTTCAACCACAGATAGGTCGTAAAACATACGGTAAAACGGACAGCGCGCCTTTTGTCATTCATGTTCAAAAAATCATAATTTCACCAGATGATGGAATGACACTGCACCCAATCACATTTGGCAAGTTCTTAAAGCACAACGCCTTCCAAAATATTATCAACGGTAGCGTAAAGAAAATTGGACGCAACAAAATTTCTCTTTCTTTTTCGAACTTTCTGGACGCTAATTCTTTTATTACTCATAATAGTCTTGAAACATATAATTACAAAGCTTTTATACCTACTTTTAATGTTACCAGAATGGGTTTAGTGCGTGGTGTTCCTGCGGAATGGTCTCCCGAGGAGGTCATTGATAACATAACGGTACCTATAGGTTGTGGGCCAATCTTAAAAGTCAGACGTCTCAATTTTAAAACCACTGTTGATGGTACAACCGTTTGGAAACCATCCCAATCCATAGTTGTTACATTTGATGGGCAGGTTCTACCAAAAAGAATTTTTATGTGCTATAATGCATTGTCTGTAGATTTATATATATTCCCTACCGTACAGTGTTTTAACTGCTGTCGTTTTGGACACACTAAAATTCAGTGCAGGTCCAAGCCTCGCTGTTATAAATGTGGCCAAGGCCACACTGGGGACAGTTGTGAAAGAGAACAAGAAAGTGCATCTTGTTGCCTTTGCTCTGGTTTTCACTATGCTACGAATAAGTCTTGCCCAGAATTTTCTAGGCAAAAATTAATTAAAACATATATGGCACAAAGTTCAGTATCTTATGCTGAAGCGGAAAAATGTTACCCACCAGTAACTAAGTCATATGCTGATACACTTTTATCTTCTCCTTCCAAAAACTTTGCACACACCCCATCAATCTCTTCACCTAACAGAATGCCTGCTTCAAGTAGCTATAAGAAGACTGTCTTCCTTAAACCACGGTCCCCTCCCAAATCGGTACAAGGATATAATAAAGAGGCTCACAATGCCATTATAAAAGATTATGACATTCCACAACCATCAAATGGTTGTGCTTTTTCTATTAATCATAATAATGAAAAAAACGACACAAATTTTTCCATAAACGATTTTCTTTCTGCTTTACACAATCTTCTTTCTCAGTTCAACATTTCACCGTCCAACGTTGCCCCCTCTTTCAATGTATCTCAATCCATTCATAATGGACAACACATCCAAAATAATCCAGTGGAACTGCCGCAGTCTAGTAAACAAAAAGAGTGATGTTATATATCTTTTAAACAAATATGAGCCATTTGCCTTTGCCTTAGCAGAGACTTGGCTCAAATCGAATCATATTTTTAAAATTAATGGTTATTTAACCATTAGAGAGGATAGATCTGATGGGTATGGTGGAGTAGCTATACTTATCAAGAATTCTATCCCTTTTTCTATTATTACATTACCTCCTCATAGTGAGGAAATTTCAATTGTAGCTATTAAAGTTCATCAAACTTGTCTTGTTTCTATTTACATTCCTCACCCTTCCTCTTCTGTTCTCCAAGAGATGAATAATCTCTTTTCATTTCTTCCAAAGCCTTTCTTAATATTGGGGGACTTTAACTGCCATCACCAATCATGGGGTTGTTCAGCTACTAATTGTTATGGTGATGAATTACTAGATATAATAGACTTACATAATTTATGCATCTTGAATTCAGGAGCTGCCACACGTCGCTCAGATCCCACTCAGAACCAAAGCGCAATCGACCTTTCTATTTGTTCTCCAAACTTAGCCTCTTCATTAACTTGGCATACTCTAGCCTCTACTTATGGTAGTGATCATTTTCCAATAGTTATTTCTTATCCTCTTTCCAAAACAAATGCTCCATTAAGGAGATCTAACTTAAAACATAAACTACCTAATAGAAATAATAATGACTGGGACAAATTTAGGAACATTGTTGACAGTAAGCTTTGCTCCTTGCCTGTTATTTCTGATGGCAATGAAAATAGTTGTGCTGAAGCTTTAGCACTCATATTAATCGCAGCGGCAGATGAAGTTTTCCCTGTAAAAAATAACAATATTAGTACAATTCCCTCGCCTCCATGGTGGGATTCCGAGTGCACTGAATTGGTCAAGAAACGTAAAGAGGCTGAATACAATTATAACCTTGATATGTCCGATATTAATTTTGAAATCGTCACTAACCTAATTAATGAAACTTGTAAACTTTTTAAGAAGAAAAAATTTGAATCTTGGCGTAATTTTTGCTCATCAATTTCTCCAAATACTCACCCTACCACTGTCTGGCGCAATATCCGTAAATTTAGGTCCATTTACAACAACCCTTCTCCTATCCCTGATTCTTTAGCCAGTGAATTTTTAGATAAATTAGCACCGCCTTGGGTCCCGGAAGAGGTTAACCTGTCTCTCGTATCCAAAACTAATATCCAAGACACGACACTAGATCTTCCATTCACTCTCACTGAATTAAAGGGTGTTATTCATAAAACTAAGGATTCTGCACCAGGCATTGACGGCATCCCGTATTCCTTTTTCGCTAATTTAAATGATGACGTCCTTATTTATTATTTAGAGCTTATTAATTCTATCATGAATACAGGAAACATCCCTGTTGAATGGAAACGTCAAATGGTGTTGCCATTCCTTAAACCAAATAAAACCCCATCTGATGCTTCTTCATACCGTCCCATAGTTTTATCATCAATTCTGATGAAATTAGCGGAACACTTAGTTAAAAATCGTCTAGAATGGTATGTGGAAAGTAACCGTCTTTTGGCAGATTCACAATATGGCTTTAGAAAAGGTAAAAGTACAACTGACTGTTTAAGTATTTTAACATCGGATATTCAATTATCCTTCTCTAATAACCAATCCACCATTGCAGTTTTCCTTGATATTAATGCAGCTTATGATAATGTTGTATTATCAGTTTTACAAAATAAATTAAAAGCCTTACAGGTTCCATTGATTTTATCGAATTTCATTATTAATATTCTGACTGAACGCTCTGTTAACATGCTAATAGGAGATCATGAGGTATCTCATCTTGTATGGAGAGGTCTCCCACAGGGTTCTGTGCTCAGTCCCCTTCTATACAATATTTACACTTTTGATCTAGACTCGTCTTTAATTACTAATCATGTTAAGGTTCTCCAATATGCCGATGACTTATTATTATATTCTTCAAGCCAATCTGTTGAACAAGCTAGCTGTGCCATCAATTCTGCTTTGTCTACTTTGAAGTCATGGTTACACCTAAACGGTTTGGATTTATCCACGTCTAAAAGCGCGGCTGTTTTATTCACCCGGAAGAGAAATATTCCCTTGGTAAACCTCTTTTACAAGGATATACCTATACCAGTTATAGATAAATTCAGATATCTAGGTGTAATACTTGATTGTAAATTAAGTAGTGTCCCTCATTGTGATTATATTGTCAACAAATGTGAAAATCACCTAAACATGCTTAGATGCCTCTCTGGTGTATGGTGGGGTGCACATCCGTTTTCTTTGAAACTTATTTACAACGCAATTATCAGAAGCACTCTGGATTATGGTTTGTTCGTTTTAGAACCTGGTAGTGTTATGGCTTTTAAAAAATTGGATCGCATTCAGTCTAAAGCATTACGCATTATTTCGGGTGCTATGAAGTCTAGTCCCATTAATGCACTCCAAGTTGAATGCGGAGAAGCTCCTTTGCATCTTAGAAGACAATTCTTATCTGACAAATATTTGTTCCGGATTCTTCAGTTCTCAACTCATCCTCTCATTCCTAAACTAGATTCTTTAGTGTTACAGATTGAATCTTCAGATTACTGGTCCCATAAACGTGCTCCTTGTTTAGTTGTAAGCTATAAAAAATTCCTATCACTTTCTTCTCCTATTCACCGTTCCAATAAACTTCCCATATTTAATTGTAGTTATGAGAGTTTACAATTCAGCCCCATCATTAGATATAACTGTGTCAGTAGTAAATCAGATCCCAATTGTCGTATAAGCTTTAATAATTTCCTTGCTGAACACTTAGAGTACCATCATATATTCACGGATGCTGCCAAGCGTTCTCCGTCGGGTTGTGTTGGGATAGGTACTTACCATTCTCAATACAACATTGTACAAAAAATAAAACTGCCTCCGGAAACTTCTGTTTTTACGGGGGAATGCTTTGGTATTTTAAAAGCCATCGAATATACTCGTGTTTTTAAGCTCAAAAAAACCATAATTTTTACAGACTCTCAAAGTGCTCTTCTAGCCATTAATAAATCCCCCTTCGAACACAAATCACAGTTTTCAATCATTTATTTGATAAGAGAATTTGCGTTTAGAACCATCTCTGAAGGTAACACTTTGCAATTTGCATGGATTCCGGCCCATGCTGGAATCCATGGCAATGAAGTGGCTGATAAACTCGCCGGTGATGCGGTGCAGTGTGGGGACTTAGCTCCTTACATAAATTTTAGCAATGACATTATGACGTTACCAAAGACTTTTCTTCGGGACACCTGGAAGGTAGCTTGGGATATCGGTAGCAAATCCAAGGGCCGTTATTTTTCTGTAATTCAACCCGATATTCCGGAAAAACCGTGGTTTGGCACTGCAAAGTTTGGCAAGATGGAGACCTCAGTTCTAATACGGATGAGACTAGGTCATGTTTGTTCTCCAGCCCATCTTGCTAAATTTCATATCATCGATGACCCCATGTGCTCGTGTGGCACAGACGTTGGCGACCTAAATCACATTTTCTTCTCCTGTCCCTTATATGACCGTTCTTCTTTTTTCAGTAACCTCTTGTCCCTCAGAACTCCTTTTCCTACCTCAATACTTTCTTTACTTTGTACAAATAGCTTTCCTATTTATAAATGTATAGTCTCATTCATTACTGTAAATAATATTAAGTTGTAAATTTTCATCAATGTAATTTGCTCATTAATTATAACATCACATACTGATCCTATATACCGTCCTACTATCCTAAATCCCGTTTTAATGAATTATTCAAAATAATAAATCTTCGTTTCCCTACCTTTGTACCTACGAAACTAAACGTGACATTGGCTAAATGCACAAACCGTGCGAAGCCAAAAGAAAAAAAAAAAAAAAAAAAAAAAAAATGAAGAAATTCGATACATTTTAAAATTTTACTACAAAAAAAGTAAACATGTAACGCAAGCCGCGAAAAAAATTTGCGATGTTTATGGACCTAGTGCAGTGTCTGTGAGAGTAGCACAAATTTGGTTTAAACGTTTTCAATCCGGAAATTTTGATGTCAAAGATGCACGTCGCTCTGGTCGCCCTATTACGGATAAAATGGATGCCATTTTTGAAAAAGTGGAGCAAAATCGGCATATCAGTAGTTACAACGTAGCTGAAGAACAGGGAATTGACCACAAAACAGTTTTGACCCATTTGGCAAATGACACATAACTAAATAATAAACTATGAAAAAAAAATGTCTTGAATTTGTATATAAAATACGAAGGAACTTTTTCCCCGACCTAATATATGTAGGTACTTATACTTAGTGTAGCGTGGTTAAACGTAGCTTACGGCAGTTTGAGTTGTGGGATTTATTTGATAACTAGCAACTCGGCCCTGAGGGTCTACTCCCTAAGCACGAAGCTCGTCGTTTCGGCCTTCGTTACGGGCGTTTCCTACTCCCTATCACCTACGGATGGATGATTGGTTCGGGCCCCGAACAAAGTATGAATGTCAACACGATTTGCCAGTTGTCCCTACTCCCGATGTGTTTTTGCCCGTCCGAAAAATTTAACTTTTACACTTGTTTTGATGGATCGTTATGTCAGACGGATGGACTGACGGACGGACGGACGGTCAGACTTAGGGAGTAGACACCCTGTTTCGCTCGGTTTTTACGACTTGATAAAACATGAAGGTTTCTATATCCTCTACCCTATCTTGCTGTGCCCGACAGGGTCCACAATAATCTAAAATTATGTACATACCTATATTATAATGTACCTACCACCTACGTTAACATTGTGGAATGCAAATAAATATATTGAGTATTGAGTATACGGGGTGTTTCTTTTAAGGTGTCAAGCCAGTGCGAGCTGATAGCAGAGTACCATACCTATCGATTTAACGCCCATGTATGTTCTACGATTTTTTGTAGTTTTCGAGTCATCATCCATACACTCACCCTTATTATTATTATATAAATAATAATAATAAGGGTGAGTGTATGGATGATTGTAAGTGTAGGAGTGTGAGTGTAAATGCGTGGGTGTTAAGACACTGGTTTTAATAAGATTTCAGTGGCAGAGTAGTGAAACTAAAAGCGACTTTATTTTATAATATGTAGGTATGTACAGGAGAGTGAAGAATTTTTCAGTTGATTTAAGGCTCAGGTTTTAGAAGTTGATCGTGTGCTGTCTGGTTGAGGGGCGAATCTCCGAGCGTTTCAACCGCCGTCATTATTCTCAACCAAAAGTTGGTGAAAAAGAATATATTTAATGAAATATTTCAGCAATTCTCTGATTCTGCTTCTTTAGCAGATTCTGGGAATTGCTGAAATATTTCATTAAATATATTATATACTACTATATTACTTTTATTCAGTTCAATTCAGCTTTTGTCCGTAGAAAAAAAACCGGCCAAATGCGTGTCCGACCGCACACAATAAAGGGTTCCGTAGTTGAAAACAAACTATACCAAAACCAAACTTAAAATTGTAATACCAAAAAAAAAAAATAAGTGATAAAATGAACACAAATTATCAATTCTCTACCTGTTTACTCCTACCACAAGCTACGTTAAAGAACTTCGTTCCAATAATTTTTCTATTATAATTTCATCAATAAATTATCTGATGGTGTCAGGTAAAGTCGTATCTAACAACTATTAACCGGCTTTGCCCGCAGTTCCTCCACATAACGTCACTTTAGCATGTAGTACTGCAGTCCGCGAGGTTTAAGCTGAGCTTTGCATTTGTGTGAGTGCATATAGATAGTGTAGGTGTGACGTCCGGCCTAGAGCTCGATTCGCCCTTTGCTTGGTTTAAAACCGGTTCTTTTTGACAATCGGCTTTTGTTCTTTTAGTACAAGAGGCCAGGACCAAAACCATGTCGCATCGTTGTATAACGTAAAACGATAAGACGATTGAAGATTTTGTCTTACGTAAAACGATAAGACAATAATTTTGGTGACCACTCACACAAATGCAAAGCTCAGCTTACGCCTCGCGGACTGTACCAACTTACTTAACAATTCTTTAAACGAATTTGCCGCAATTTGCAAAAATCACACTAATATTATAATGGCAAAAGTTTGTGAGTGTGTGTGTTTGTATATTTGTTACTTCTTTACGCTCAAACGGCTATACTGATTTGGATGAAATTTGGTATGTAGATAGCTTATACCCTGGATTAACACATAGGTTACTTTTTATCCTGATCTACTCGGGTGAAGTATTATAAAGGCGAAAGTTTGTGTGTGTGTGTTTGTATGTTACTTCTTCACGCTCAAACGGATAAACTGATTTTGGTATGTAGATAGCTTATGTACCCTGGATTAACACTTAGGGCCCCCACACATTTACAGTCCGCATAAACATTCCTATTCTCTTTATTCGTAACTCCACATGCTACAAGGAAGCTGTGAGTACAACATGGGGAGCGGAGTGCGTCTCATCGTTTAATTACGACGTTAATTACTCGAATTGACTTAAACAGACATGCGATTAGCTGCGCGACAATCAACGACACTGTGGGCGAACCTTTGTAATTGAACCTTGTATGTTATGTAGGTAGGTACCTACTGCAAGGATATCGCGCGTCTTAGAAAATACAGGGAGTAAGGGACAGCCCTCCGCAAACTGATAGGGTGAATTCAGTATGTCATAATAAGATGAGCGGTACATGAAATTTTTTCAGGAACGTTAAGGGAATCCAATAAACCTGAGTCGTTCGTGTTTTTGTGCACAAATCGGAGCGTCTATTACTGGTTGGGAGGGGTAGGTAATAGGTGTATGCGGTGAGTTCGATAAACTCTGTAGCTAGACAGAAAGTGAACAGCTGATTTCACGCGTCGTTGGTTAGAGTATTTCAACACCCATTGCTGGTTTTTTTTTTTTTGCTGTTTTTTTTTGCAGTTTTTTTTACATAGATGCGAACACACAATGCAATTTTACATTGAAATAATGAAAATGTAACTGAATTTTTTTTTTTTTAAATTAAAATTTTCCTGAGAAAATTTCCGGTGGAATATGATTCAAAATGAGGAGCTGAATGCACCCTGTTAGTTTGCGGAGGGCTGTCCCTTACACCCTGTATAGTCAATATCAATCTGCCTAGCCTTTTCCCAACTATGTTGGGGTCTGCTTCCAGTCTAACTGGATGCAGCTGAATACCAGTATTTTACATGGAGCGACTGCCTACCACTTCTCCTGTTTTTTATATTTCTATGGGCTAGAATGACCATTGCGTGCGTCAAATATTATTTACTTGCTTTTGCCCGTGGCTTCACCCGCTTGGAGGTCGGAAATTATCCCACCACATTGTACTACCGGGATAAAAAATATCCTAATCCAGGTCATGATTTATCTTTGTACCAAATTTCATCCAAATCTGTTCAGCCGTTTTAGTGTGAAAGCGTAACAAAGAAACACAAACTCACTTTCGTATATACAATACCTATTAGCTATGATTTCTGTCTTTATTTTCTTGCTCTAGGTCGACTTTCCTGTTGAAAGTGTAATGGAATAGTCAACAAGTGGATTACTGGTTTATTAATTTACTTAATTTACACAGCTAGGTAAATGTGATGAATATCACACAACCTAAACTTGAGACCTACCCCATGGTTTAATTTGGCAAGCCATGGTTACATTGGTCTTGACGCAGAACGTCACATTCGCAAAATATCATCGTGAATTTGGTCACTTTCGCAAAACGTCATTTTCACAAAAAGTCATTCGACCCATTATTTTCTCAGGAGAGCCCTAATTAGTATTAGGGCTCTCCTGAGAAAATAATGGCTTTGTTGAAGTAGAATTAGAATAGAATTATTGTACACCAACTAAAAGCCCGTGGCATTATTCTATATTTTAATGCAGCCCGCAGCATTACAAGAGAGGTGAATTTTTCGTACTAACCACTCGTTAACAAGCGTTGGACTTCTAAACCAGCTAGTAGAATCACTTGCAGCCAAAAGCCGGACTAGATCATTTTAAAATTCTACTCAAATGCTTTTAGTATATTTTTTCGCCATTATAAAGTCATTAGTCAGCTATGCTGTTTAATAGTGTATAATATTTCCATAATACAGTCTAAAGACTCGCCATATCCTTTAGTACAGCTGCATAAAAGCTGTAGACTGTAATGTAGCTTGATTATGACCTAATTCATCGCTAATGTGCTACTTGGGTGCCCTTATCCCAGTCTATTTGGGGTCGGCGCAACATGTCCCTTTTTTCCATACTTCTCTATCACTCGTCATCTCGGCAGTCACCCCTTTTCTAGCCATGTCATCTTTCACACAGTCCATCCATTGTTTCTTTGGTCTTCCCCTACTCTTATAGGACATTCATACTCACAACTTTCCTCACGACATTTTCCTCATTCCACCATGGCAACCGATTTCCGCACAACTTTTCAGCTACCGGTGCCACTTGAAAGTGGTGAAACTTCCTCTTAAGTACTCATTTCTTATTCTATCCATTCGTTTAACACCACACATCACACATTAACTACACAAAAATAACAATTTCACTAATCAGTTTAGACTAGTTATTATTATAACAGTAAACTCTTTCCGAAAATTAAAAGTATCAAACATATTTATGTATACTATTCAGGGATATCCCTGTATAGGTATAGCGCCCTCGTTAATTTTCGATTATTTTTTAACAGATGCAATCTTTGTCTCCAATATTCCTCCTACAAATAAAGCGACAAATACAGCATCCAACCTCTCAACATCAAAAACACCCAATAATGGCAACAATAGGCGTGAAACATACAACCAGACAAAGCGATTTGTCGCTCGACATAGGATTAAACAAGGCGGGAATTAGCGAGCGCGTCGACAATGAACGCCTAACGTATTTATGTCGATTGTCGGCGACAATCGTATTGTGCGCTGTCATGGCGAAGGATTTGATGCCAGAATAATACTGTTAATGAATTTAAGGCAATTTGGAGTCTTTGATAACTCTCTATGCTGATTTTTAGGGTTCTGTACCTCAAAAGGAAAAAAACGGAACCCTTATAGGATCACTTCGTTGTCCGTCTGTCTGTCTTTCTGTCCGTCGTCAAGACCCTTTTTCTCAGGAACGCGTGGAGGTATCAAGTTGAAATTAATATCAAATACGTAAGTCTATGGTCCCTTTGAGTCCTAAAAAAATCAAGCTTCTAAGTCAACGCAATAAAAAAATACGGCCATTTATGTGATATATTTTGATGCTCGCAAGTAAATCAAAACCTATAGGGTACTTCCCGTTGACCTAGTCATGAAATTTGGCAAGAAGCAAGATCTTGCAGCGCAAGTTATGGAAAAAGTCCGAAAATTGGTAAATTTATAATTTTATCACATAAAAAAATATTTTTAAGTATGTCATCTGTCAAGGCCTTTTTTTTCAGGAACGTGTGGAGGTTCAAGTTGAAAGTAATATCAAATACGTAAATCTATAGTACCTAAAAGTTCTAAAATAATCAAGCTTTTAAATCAACACAATAAAAAAATATGGCTATTTATGCGACATATTTTGATACTCTCAAGTAAATCAAAACCTATAGGGTACTTGCCGTTGACCTAGAATCATGAAATTTGGTAAGAAGCAAGGTCTTATAACACAAGTAATGGAAAAAGTCCTAAAATTGGTAATTTATAATTTTATCACATAAAAAAATATTTGTAAGTATGTTATCTGTCAAGGCCCTTTTTCTCAGGAACGCGAAGGTATCAAGTTGAAATTAATGTCAAATACGTAAGTCTATGGTCCCTTAGATTTCTAAAAAAATCAAGCTTCTAAGTCAACGCAATAAAAAAATACGGCCATTTATGCACATATTTTGATACTCGCAAGTAAATCAAAACCTCTAGGGTACTTCCCGTTGACCTAGAATCATGAAATTTGGCAAGAAGCAAGATCTCACACTAGAAGTAAAGGAAAAAGTCCTAAAATTGATTATTTGTAGTTTTATCACATACAAAAAATAGTTTTTAATTTTCTTTTTCTGACAAAATGTGTGTGCATTATAGGTACACCTCTGCCCAACCCTTCGAGGAAACAAGGCGTGATCTTATGCTTAAGAATAGCTTTTTGCGAATACAAACTTAAATATGCAGTTGGACAATTGTCCGTGACGTATATCAATGTATGGCAGAACATGTTTTTCAACTCAATGTTAAGTTTCTCATTGGGATAAATTATTTTCAACTACGGAACCCTTCATTGTGCGTGGTCCGACACGCACTTGGCCGGTTTTTTTTTATAGATCTTGCCGAAGTTCGGAAAAGAGCATAGAAGAGATTATTAGAAGGAGAAAAGTTTTACATCAGCAATGAAAAAACGATAAAATCTCGTATTTCTTAGTACCTATAAGAATAATTAGCAATAGCGAAAAGCAGTCTGTAGATAAAATATATCCTAGGAGAAGCCTGAAGTAATGAGAACTTTTTTTGTGTTAATATAGAGTATTTTCACAGTATAGTCGCCTCTAACAGTAAATATGGTTTTTCCTCATCTATACATATTATAAATTAAAGTCGCTTTTCGTGTCTGTTTGTGTGACCGCGTTGTTCACCGAAACTGCGCAACGGATTTTGATGCGGTTTTCACCATAATTTAGATAATTAATTCCGGAAGGTTTATGTATTTATGTAATAAATTAATATTAAACCAGGATATTATGAATGAAACTCCTTTTGCATCTGGGAGCCAAATGAGATGACAAGACGTAGGATTAAAACCACCGTTAAACAAAACTTTTCAAAATTCTTTCCAATCAGTATCAAAACCGCGGCACTGACAGCGAACCCCCTACCGCCGGTGTCGGGTACAATCGACCGATGTAAATCTATTTGTCATATTAATGTGGACAATTACGACGAATGCGGGCGGCAACCCTTGCGCGCGAAACCGCCGCGGGGTTCATTACACCGCCCAATTGTACCACACTGCAATGTGATCATGGGTTACAGGGAGATCAGAAGGACCATTTCTTTTTGAGGTTTTTGCAGTTGCAACAATTATGGTGTCTTTAAAAAAATGTAGTGGTTCAGTTTTCTTGTTCTAAGTGTTACATTATTGTAATTATTGCATTATTTACTAAATACATTATTCAGGCAACTATTTGAGAATGAAAAGCAACAAAGTTTCCATAGGTACTCCTGTGTGTTAAATAAAGACGCTGCAGTTGTTTTAGCATTCAAAAATCAAAGAATAATTGTGACTCGGATAGGTTTGTTTCCTGTGTTTGAGAGTTAAGAAGTGTGAGTACAATATGCGCCACGAAAGATGAGATTTGACACACTAAGTGGTTTGACTTGCGCAGTTGACGATTTTAGGTCTCATAAGTGGTACAGTAGTACTCAACTAATAAGGCGCGTCGTGAATCTTCGTTCGCGCAGAAAAGAAAGTATGGCCCCGAAGATTAACGAGATTTCTTAAAACTTACAATCAACCTTAGATCACTACTATAAGGTTCATAATACACTGCAGCTGTTAGTTCCATCTCACTCGCAAGTATGGCGGCTGCCAAGGGCGCGCGCTAAAATGGCGGCAGCTGCGACCAATAGCGGTACAGGAAAAAGCGTAGAGCGTGCCGATTGGTCAATAGCATTTCCCGCGCTTTGAAAATTCATCTTCTGCGCAGGTACATCGATAAGCCATATTAGTTGAGTACTACTGTACAAGGTGTGTGGTACTGGTGGTGGCGCGGGAAGAGACATTGCGTCATCAGGGCGGCGCGCGGCGGAAAGAGCGCGGGAGGTGCGGTCAAGTCTCATCTTTCGTGGCGCTTATTGTAACTGGCATTTAACCCTAAACCGCTATAGAGCTTATTATAAAAACAAGAATGAGAATGATGATGATGCTTTTCTTTGTTAAGTATTGCATATTTGCAGGAAAGCGAGAAGATAGATGTTACACATCAAAAATATCGAAAGTAAACCTTCTGCTAATATTTTTTTCTTGTCTGAACACACTGATGGCGTTTTAATCGCGTCTAATTAGATTTGACGACGATAGTGTTTAAAAAAAAAAATATAATAAAAACGAGTTTAATTACTTTTGTCATTGCTCGGCTGGATTAATTTGGTTTCGTGTATTAGGTCGCCAAATTATTTTTGCTCAAACTAAAATGTTTCAAATAATAAGGAGATAGGTATTGCTTATTTTTAGATCGTTCATAATCATAACAGATTTTCTCTTTCTAAACATTTTAAAAGAAACTATTAAGGGTGGGTTGCACCAAGGGCTACTTAGAAAAAAAAAGGAATTTAATTTTTCAGTACCTACAAAACTTAGAGCATTTAACCTAAAGCTACAAAATGACAGTTTTATATTTAAACCTACACTTCTATTGAGTTCTGCCGGCAGATGTGTAGTAGAAGGGAGAGAAGGAGGCCCGACACAAAGAGGGGGCGCATTCCCTATACCTGTAACGCATAGTAAACTATTTTTCATAAATATAGGTATGAAAAATACTTTTTATTGTAGATGACACAGTTTGTCACAGTTCGCGGCGCTCGCCAAAACTATTTATTTTATGTAAAAATTGTAATCACATAAATTGAAGGAACTCAACTCAACTCAACTCAAAGCATTTATTTCAAATAAACCAATTACAGGCACTTTCGAATTGTCAAAGGGTCGGTCTTGGGTCGGTCAGTCAGAAAAATGAAGCTAGTTGCCCATTCCAAAGCGTAGATCCTGGAGAAGAACGGGCGAGAAACTCCACGGACACTCTTTTAAATCAAATATTTTACATAATATTGGTTACATCGTTCATATTGAAAATATAGATGTGCGAACAATGTAGAAAGACGTGCACGTTAAAAGCGTCCGTAATGAAAAAGATAAAAACTAAAAACAACCAAATTAAAAATAAGCCGTGGCAGCTAAGAGACGACCAGTCCCAACTGACGGCGCCCGTTCACGAACAACGCATGGATCAGCACCAATTAGCTCAACCATTTTGAAGGGAACTTAATGATCCAACACACACGCCACCACCAGCGAGACATTTGAGTGAGCATGACATATTCTAACCGCCAGGGCACATTCAAGTCAGTGAAAGACGAACCCAGTAAAGGTAGCTTTATATTAGCTACATAGTGCTCACACATGTGCTATGCAATTATACAATACTAAAGAGATTGAATTTACACAATGCAAAGAAAATTCTTAATCTTCAGCAGCTCCAACAATATTTCCGAATGCTAATCAATTAGTTTAAGCGTCCCTGTGGAGCAGGACCAGCATTTAGCCAAGCATTTTTGTCAGCAATGTAATCTCCCAACTTATAATATGCCTGCACGCTTAGCATGACGACGTTTTGTCGACGGAAGAATAGACAAAACTACACATTGCCATGCTTAGACGCTTAGAATGCGTACAAATATTTCTACTGTCTTCCATTTTGTCTATTCTTCCGTAGACAAAACCCGTTTCTATGGCGTTCATGCTAAGCGTGCTGGCTGCATAGTGTGCGTTTTATACATGATTTAAATTTCGTTTCATTTAACTGTAGTATGTGTGGAGGTATTTTATTATAACATTTTAAACAGTACCCCATGAAGGATGAGTCTACTTTAGCTAGTCTGAAACCTGGTTGAACTAAATGGTCCCTATTTCTAGTCCTATAATTGTGTCTTTCACCTCTTTTACCGAAAAGATTTAGATTTTTCCTTACGTACATGATGTTTTCGTAGATATATTGACAAGGTACCGTCATGATGTTAATATCTTTAAACAGTTCCCTTAGAGAATCGCGCCTGCGGAGGCCATATATTGCTCTGATGGTTCTTTTCTGCAGAATAAAAATAGACTTTCGGACGGAAATTTTCTCTAGTTTAATTTTGTATAATGTTTTATCGTAAAATGAGTCGGAAAGGAGATATTGTGAAAAAACTGCTATTAGGCGCCATTTTTCCAGTAGGCGCGAGCGGCAAAGATACGAGGTGGCAAAGTGAAAATTCGAAGAAAGCACGTAAGTAGGTACCTAGAACTTAATAAAATCACCAATTATCAAACCTGCCGGAAAACTTTCCAGGTAAAACTACCAAATGACTGGACTAATAAATTAATCACTTTTTTTTAAGAGAATACGTGATAAGTTTTACTGATACCAGATAAAAGTGGTTTTGACTGGTTTTAACAGTTTTGTCAGTAACTTAACATATCTCTCTTTTAGCGCTAATTGCTAGTTCATATTTTGTATATCTTTGCTTGCCTCAACTTTCCGAAGGTAATATAAAGCTGAGCGTCCATTGGTCCGCGCCGGCCGCAACGCACGCACGGCACGGATTTTGGTTTGTTTGTATGAAGAAATGAAAATGCGGCCGGTACCGGTAGTGGACGTAGTGCTATAGGAATTCACACAAAGCAAACCAAAATCCGTTGCGTGCCGTGCGTGCGGTGCGGCCGGTGCGGACCAGTGGACGCTCACCTTTATAGATATAAGTACTTAACTTTGAATTCGCGAAAAATAAATCAGCTGTTCCATACATTTATATTCGCTTATCTCGTCAAAATGTAGGTAACAGCTGATTTTCGTGATTTCAAAGTTGTCCCCATAATAAAAGTTATTCAGTTCGATGGTCTCTAAAGCACTCCTTAAAGTTTTTAGAGTTATTTTTTTAACACCATGTAATTCATTATTCACCAACGCGCACTTGGCCTGCGTGGTGGATTACGGCCCGCTCCCTCTCACAGAGAGGAGGCCTGTATCCCAGCAGTGGGAACGTTTTAAGCTGATTATGGTTATTATTATTATGCTATATAATTGTACTCGTCACTGACAAACTGACTTTATGAAACTCATAACTGAACATTGAAAAAGAGAATACATTTTGGAAATAAAATACACTGTAGGTAAAAAACTTTTTCTTATTCAAAATTTTACAGACAATCATAATCATAAATATATACAGGGTGGAATTTTGTAATGCCACCTGAAGGGAAAGTACTGTTAATACTGTCTCAAAAATTCGATTAAAAAAATTAAAATGTAAGATTTCATGGTTTTCCTATCATTTGATTTATCAAGTTTGTTAGAGAGATTTCATCCTTAGAATTGATCCTAACGATCAATGCAATAAAAGTACAGGGTGTATTTTTTACAGATTTTAGTCGGTTCGATTCCCGGGTGTGGCAAGCGAATTTTCGAAAATCTTTGAATGCAGTTTTCTTTCTATTCAAAAATTAAGGAATGTTTTCTATGAGTAAAATTTTCTATCTACAGTATTATGAGTACTTTCCCTTCAGGTGGCATTACAAAATTCCACCCTGTATATTAATTTATGTATCTCAACAACTTATGACATTCAATTGGTTTATAAAATGAACAATCTGAAATAGACTAGATACCTAGCTATGGTGTCTGAGATGATGATGTTGATTTGTTTATAAGTATAAAAGTTGTTTTTGTTCAGTAAATGAAAATGAAGTAGGTACGCCTACTAGATTCTTATAAAGAAAACACAAAAACTTTTAAATATTTTTTTACTAAGAATCTGTGTTTACCAACGAATGATACAAAATAACTATTGCATAAACAGGTATCAAATACTCACAGGTATTTTAGATTTTTGATAGGATCAAGTTTATCTTGTTAGGTATTTAAAGGTCACGCGCAGTTTGAAACTGGTTAACAGATATTATTAATTTGAATTTTTTACTTGATTCACAAGCATCCCACGTTTAGTTTGCACAATATTCTCAAAGATATTTAAGAAATAAATAACATCACTTCATTTCAAGAGTCAGTTGCTTCGATTTCCTCCTATTTAAAAACTGACGCCATATATCCCTATTACTCTTTACTATAACTATATACACATTCAATGCTATTGCATTCAAGTATTCTGCCAATTCTGCCATTACCGCAATAAACAAGGTCGATATTCCCAATATCTCGAATAAACTGGTTATTACTAAAACATTGCTAAATATAAATATCAAAGTACATATGTAGAAGCGACGCCATTTGTTAGTAGTTATAATCACGCCAGATTTATTACTGCGGAACAAAGCATGTACTACTATGATGTAAATAACCAGATTAAATACTAGAGGTAATAGTAAAATTGAAACAATGTTAGGAATTGTAATAATTTCTCTTGAGTCATGCAGATAAAGTAAAATTGCGACAAGAAAATATAAGGACACTGTTATGAAAGGTAAAACCCAGCCAACTATGGTACTCTTAAGGTACCTCCTACGAATATTAAAACTGAACACTTTTACAAAATCAACGTAAAAAATATAGCACAACACTAGTAACCAACAATGGTACGACATATAAAAAAACATAATTAGAAATGTATAAAAAACACTCAATACAGCATAAAGTACCACCGTCAATGCTTCCTTGGGGAGAATCGTGTATAAATTGTACACTAAAAGTCGCAGCATATTCACAATGATAACACTGAGGAGCACATAGTTCCTAAAATGGCGAAACTTCTTGATAACGCACCACGACGTCAGTCCGTATACGACGGCCATCAGACTCAGTACGAACAAAACCCAACAAATGATGTTTATTGCAGTGTCACCAACAAGCCCTGCAAATAAATATGGGCTGGTAATACTGGTGTCGTTGTCGGCCATGGTGAGCGTCGCCTGTGAGGTCAGCGCGCAGATAAGCAGTGTCACGCGTCCACACAGACTGGTGCAACAAAGCACTATGAATAATTTAGTGGTTTTCAATTAATTTGAGACATGTGATAGTGATTTGATACTATAAAAAAATGGCGGATCATGAGGCATCTGTCCCACTCCGACGAGAAAAAAAAGTACTATCGACAACTTCTCGCTCAAGAGTAGAATAGAATACTTTTTATTATGTATAGTCACGAGCTTAAATATATTACTACTAGCAATCAGGGTTTTTTTTTAGTATCTTGTTTAATGCAATAATCTGTTGTAACGCAAGGCTGCTCCTTTGGTCGAATTATTCTGCAATTAGTCTGAAGCAATGAGGAATTGTCCATTGACCACCCTCGCCTATGCGGTTGCGAATCGGTTTATTAGAGTTGGAACACTGTTCCTACTCAGTCTTGTGTATATACAATACTTCCAGATCCCAGGCAATCAGCAGCCAGGGAACAGACAGGTTTGGTTAATTTTTTCTGGTAGTTTTGAAGGGCAGCAATTTCTTGTTGCACTTTTTTGAGTTTCAGATCTTGCAGGATGTATTTATTATGTATGCATTCAGGGATGTTAAACATGGATCTCATGGCTTTGGTCTGAAACCTTCCCAGGATGTCAATGTTGCTGTTACCCAGAGTTCAATACCATATGTCCAAACCGGGTTCAATATGGTTTTGTATATTGCCATTTTTCCTTCGTTGGTTAACAGAGACCTTTTACCAATCAGCCAGTACATGCTTCTCAGCTTTGAGTCGTTTCTTCCAGATATGCTTTTGCCAAGTCAGTCTTCTATATAGGTGCATGCCGAGGTATTTCGCAGGGTCATCGTGTGGAATTTGATCTCCGTTTAATGTGATTGGGGTACAGTTACCTTTTCTCAGAGTGAAGGTGACGTGTACAGATTATTCTCAATATCTTTAGCCACTTTTCCATATCACCAAATGTGTTTCTGCAGGTTTGCTGATGCAACATCAGGGTTGGTGTGTACTGACATTATTGCAGTATCGTCTGCATACTTAACGTGCTTTCCGAGGCACGGAGGAGTCTCGGTATGTAAAGATGTCACCCATCCACGCACCAACCGCGGCAAGCGTAGCTTCGACGATCCATCAGATACAGCTCCTCAGGCTGTTACTATCATTAAACTTATTTATAACCAAATAAGATATTCAGGTACATTATTATACGTATATCAGTTTCAGTACTGCTCGTTGACATAATTGAATACAAGTAAGAGCTCAATTGATTCGGCGTCGCTCGGCGTCGTTCGGCGTCGGTCGGCGTTGATACAATTATTATGATAATTCATCGCGCGTGTGAAACTGTTGTGTAATTGAACGTGCTTGGTTACACAGAGAGTGAAATGTGTGAATGTGAGAGTGAAATGCCGTATTGACGATGAAAACATTTGCATGACCTTTTGTAGTGTCTAACTCAGGGTTTTTTTTTGTAGATAGGTAACCATAATTAATTCACATTTAAATGAAGTACAATGCTTTTCAAATAAGAATATGGATCGACTTAGCACCATGTCGTAACGTCATAGCTGTCAAATCGAATAAATTGTCTAGGGTGAGCAAAACTAGATATTTTTTAAATAGCATTTATTTACCAATCATGAACGATGAATTTGAAAAAAATTAAAATAATTGTTGCCGATAATGAAAATATGAAAGAATGTATGTAGTATAATTTTTAAAAAACCGGCCAAGTGCGTGTCGGACCACGCACAATCAAGGGTTCCGTAGTTGAAAAGAATTTATCTCAAAAACAAACTTAACATTGTAATCCCAAAAAAAAAAATTCACTAGATAAAATTACAAGTTAACAATTTTCGGACTTTTTCCTTTAAGGTACTGACACACGTGCTCATAAAAAGCATGCCTATAAGCACGCTTACTCGAAAACATACTAGAAATAAGCATGCTCATTACTAGTCACACATGCTACTAATGAGCCCTTGCTCAATAAAAGCATGCTTTCGTGCTAGTAATGAGCACGTCTGTCAGTAGCTTTACTTCTAGTGTGAGATCTTGCTTCTTGCCAAATTTCATTATTCTAGGTCAACGGGAAGTACCCTATAGGTTTTGATTTACTTGCGAGTATGAAAATCTGTCGCATAAATGGCTGTATTTTTTATTGCGTTGACTTAGAAGCTTGATTTTTTTAGGACTCTAAGAAACGACAAACCTACGTATTTGATATTAATTTCAACTTGATACCTCCACGCGTTCCTGAGAAAAAGGGTCTTGACAGACTGACATACTCGAAAATATTTTTTTATGTGATAAAATGACAAATTAACAATTTTCGGACTTTTCTCTTTACTTCTGCTATGAGCCCTTGCTTCTTGCCAAATTTCATGTTTCTAGAACAACGGGAAGTACCCTATAGGTTTTGATTTACTTGCGATTATCAAAATATGTCACATAAATGACCGTATTTTTATGACCGATACCTCCACGCGTTCCTGAGAAAAAGGGTCTTGACAGACTGACAGACAGACAGACGGACAACGAAGTGATCCTATAAGGGTTCCGTTTTTTCCTTTTGAGGTACGGAACCCTAAAAACTAATAATGACTAATTTTTTTATGTTTTTTTAGGGTTCCGTACCTCAAAAGGAAAAAACGGAACCCTTATAGCATCACTTCGTTGTCCGTCTGTCTGTCTGTCTGTCTGTCTGTCCGTCTGTCCGTCTGTCTGTCTGTCTGTCAAGACCCTTTTTCTACGGAACGTGTGGAGGTATCAAGTTGAAATTAATATCAAATAAGTAAGTCTATGGTCCCTTGAAGTTGAGGTAAAAAAACAAGCTTCTAAGTCAACGTAATAAAAAAATATGCTCATTTATGCGACATATTTTGATGCTCGCAAGTAAATCAAAACCTGTAGGGTCCCGTTGACCTAGAATCATGAAATTTGGCAAGAAGCAAGGTCTTACAGCACAAATAATGGAAAAAGTCGGAAAATTGTTAATTTACATTTTTATCACATAAAAAAATATTTTTTCACACCACCTGCTCGAAAATGTCAAATTATATGTCAAGCAACCTTAACCTAAAGTGAGTCATTAGTGGCCGGGGGCACAGCCGGTCAATAATGTTGTACTGGATTTCATTATGACCCGCTGGTCAATAATGTGATTTGAATTTGGAATCTCACATGCTCAGCTAAATTGGCAGTATAGTACTAACAAACACCTTTTGGTGCCAGAAAGAGGAAAGCTATTCTCGAAACCCTTACTACGCGTGGATGATATTCTCGATTTCCTACAAAATCATAACGACTGCTTCTTCATATCGTTGCCATGTTTTCGAAGACATAATATTGTAAGAATAATTAGATAACTACGAACCATTTTTCATTTTTTTTAATTTTTTTTTTTTTATTTTGGTACGAAGTTCCTTATCGCGCGTTGTGAAAGGGGGCTAGACGGAAAAAAGTCTCACGAAAAGTTGTCACGACACTTTTTGCTATAGGTAGCTATTGTAAGCCGTGCGGCGTGCGCATGTTTCTCTGTCTGTCTCTCTCTCTCTCTCTCTTATAGAAAGCAAGCCAGATATTTTCATTTCTATTTCGCATTGAACAGTGTGGTGTCGCGATGATGATGATGATGATGATGATGATGATGGTGATGATGATGATGATGGTGATGATGATGATGGTGATGATGATGATAATGATGATGGTGGTGATGATGATGATGATGATGATGATGATGATGATGATGGTGATGATGATGATGATGATGATGATGATGATGATGATGATGATGAAAGATTTTGTTACAATTCCTTCACTAATTAATCGAAAGGAACATGGTGATGATGATGATGATGATGATGATGATGATGATGATGATGATGATGATGATGATGATAAGTATAAAAATAAAATTTTGTTACAATTCCTTCACTAATTAATCGAAAGGAACTTCGTTCCATCCGGGTGTCCCTTGACACCTCTCAAGTTTTTTTTTTTTAAATTACACATCAACATCTATAAACGTACCAAATAAAAACTTAACTTTGTCTTTGCACAACTGGACTTATGTCTCAAATGTTACCATTAACTTCAATTAATATGTAAGTGCATATAACTAACTAGTTCTAAATATGTTATTCTTACTGTTTGTTTATTTAATAAATACCTACTTTGTTTTTCGTACTATGGCTATTATTTTCTCACAGTAGGTGTAAAAAGTAGAGTATCCTCCTCTGGGCTAAAGGTGTCTTTGCCTTGGGCTAGCTTGAATCCCTCGCTGCATTCAGGATTCTTGTATTAACTCCCTCGCTTCGCTCGTGAGTTAAACTCTCAACTCCCTCGCTCCGCTCGGGAGTTAAATCCCGAATCCTTAATTGCGCTCGAGATTCAATATGACGCCCGTGACATAAGACACAACTTTAGCCCCTCGGTGCATAATCTACTATTAAGTATGTCATCTGTCAAGGCCCTTTTTCTCAGGAACGTGTGGAGGTATCAAATTGAAATAAATATCAAATACGTAAATCTATGGTCCCTAAGTTACCTAAAAAAATCAAGCTTTTAGATCAACACAATAAAAAATACGGCCATTTATGCGACATGTTTTGATACTCGCAAGTAAATCAAAACCTATAGGATACTTGCCGTTGACCTAGAATCATGAAATTTGGTAAGAGGCAAGGTCTTACAGCACAAGTAATGGAAAAAGTCCGAAAATTGGTAATTTATAATTTTATCACATAAAAAATATTTGTATGTCATCTGTCAAGGTCTTTTTTCAGGAACGCGTGGAGGTATCAAGTTGAAATTAATATCAAATACGTAAATCTATAGTACCTTAGATTTCTAAAAAAATCAAGCTTCTAAGTCAACGCAATAAAAAAATACTGCGATTTGTGCAACATATTTGATACTCGCAAGTAAATCAAAACCTATAGGGTACTTCCCGTTGACCCAGAATCATGAAATTTGGCAAGAAGCAAGGTCTCACAGCACAAGCAAATGAAAAAGTCTGAAAATTGATTATTTGTAGTTTTGCCACTTAAAAAAAATAGTTTTTAGTTTTCTTTTTCTGGCAAAATGTGGGTGTACTACAGGTACACCTCTGCCCAACCCTTCGGGGAAACTGTAATGATGTAGGGTATTCCTAAGAAAAATATAACTCAGTCGTTTATATGTACTGTAGGCCGACCGCGTCAGACAGTCAATAAACTATTGTGGTGCACACTACATCGTTGTTTAATTTTACAATGGCGACGAGGATGGCGAAGTTTGACGAATTCGACATGAAGAACGGGAATTGGCAGTCGTACTGTGATAGGCTGGATATGTACTTTGTGGTGAATTCAGTGAATGACGAACTAAAATTACCAACGCTGATTGCATTCATGGGTGAAACGGCGTATGAATTGCTAGTGAATTTGTGCAGTCCTCGGAAACCGGCGGACATGTCCTTCACCGAGGTTGTGAAGGTCATGCGAGAACATTTGCAACCAAAGCCGTCCATTTTGGCAGAACGTTATAAATTCAGACAAAGAAGACAACAACCTGGGGAAAGCAGTTCGGATTATGTTGCGGAATTGAAAAAAATAACGCGGTATTGTGAATTCGCTGCAAGTTTGGACGATAATTTAAGAGACCAATTCGTGTGCGGTATTTCGAGTGATCTCATTAGACAACGATTGTTCGCGGAAGGAAATGTAAATTTCGTTAAAGCAATGTCGGTGGCAAGCGCACTGGAGGCGGCGGAGCGGGATGCAGCCGCTGTAGGTGGGCGCGGTGACGTCACCGGGCCGAGCGGGGCCGGTGCGAACGCTTATTCGAAGGGGCTCGAAACTTCGAGAAATAGTACAGCGTCGCGGCAAAGTTCAGCAGCGTTTGAACAAACGAGTGATGAACATCGCATGCGTGCTGGAGGATGTTCAGCATGCGGGGACTACAGACACACAAAACTGGAGTGCAAATTTTCAAAGTATCAGTGTAGTAAATGTAGGGAGGTTGGCCACTTGCGGCGCATATGCCCGGATAGCAGTGGTGGAACGAGTGACGATCAGGGCCGTCCTCAACAGTCACGCAGCGGCAGCAGAGGGTTGCCGCGGAATGGGGCAGCCGGCCGGGGCTATGGTCGGCGCGGGAAGGTGGGGCCTGGCGCTACGGCCGGCGCCGCGGCACCAACAATGCACGCATTTGAGACACACTGGGAAGAAAATGAAGAAGAGAGAGAAACCCTGGAGGAACCTATGTATCAAATGGTGTAGGCGTGATGTTATGTTTATGATTAGTTTTTTGCGAATACAAACTTAAATATGTATGGGAGAACATGTTTTTCAACTCAGTGATAAGTTTGTCTTTAGGATAAATTCTTTTCAACTACGGAACCCTTCATTGTGCGTGGTCGGACACGCACTTGGCCGGTTTTCTCACTTTGATTTAACTAAGACTAAACAAAAAAAAAAGTTATTGATACGCAAATAAGTTTTCTTTGCAAACCGTACTTTTCAATCAACATTTCACAAATAGAGGTCATTATAGTTCCTATTCTTATTTGAATCACATTGTAAATAAGACGATTGTTTATTAATATGTACCTATAGCTAGCTCAAACGATCGATCGAACGATCAATTATCATAATAATAATAAAATCATTGATTTTGAGAACCATTTTACTTATGCAAGCAGGATTTCAGCGGAGACTGACATAGAATGTTTATAAATGAGAATATATAAATGCGAAAGTGAGTTTGTTTGTTTTTTTGTTCGCTTCCACGCTAAAACGGCTTAACGGATTTGGATGAAATTGACAGATAGGGCCTGGAGAAGGACATAGGCTATTTTTCATCCTGGAACGCAGACGAAGTCACCGGCAACAGCTAAGTTATTATGGTAGTAAGTATGGCTGGAAGCTATAGGTTTCTAGTAATTGAAAAATCGCTATTTAGAACTAAATAAAAATCCCCATCCTACCTCTTTGTCCCAATGCCTCCACTAAATCGATCGATCTTGATCGTATGCGCACGCGCCGGCCGCCATTCGTTCGAAATTCAAACAATAGCCGTTACAGTGATAGCTAAGAATGTATTGTTATTAGGGTTACGGTCTCAAAGGTCAGTGACACTAACTTTGAGTACGTTATTTAAGAAGCACCCAAATTAGGTGGTGTATTAGAAAGGACTCAATTGATGCTGTAATTGAAATATTAGCTGATCAGCTGGCTGATTGAAAGTGACTAGTGGATTTTACGGTTCCGTACCTCAAAAGGAAAAACGGAACCCCTATAGTATCATTTCGTTGTCCGTCTGCCTGTCTGTCAAGACCCTTTTTTCACAGGACTGAACGCGTGGAGGTGTCAAGTTGAAATTAATATTAAATACGTAGGTATAGGTACGGTCCCTTCTTGGAGCTCAAAAAAAATCAAGCTTCTAAGTCAACGCATTAAAAAAATACGGCCATTTCGAGATATTTTGATACTCGCAAGTAAATCATAACCATAGGGTACTTCTCGTTGACCTAGAATCATGAATTTCGGCAAGAAGCAAGGTCTCACAGCACAAGTAAAGGAAAAAGTCCGTAGATAGCTAATTTGTAGTTTTATCACATAAAACCTTGTTTTTTTTGCGAATACAAACTTAAATTTGCAGTTGGAGAATTGACCATGGCGTATAGACCGTGACAGTGTAAGTATGGCAGAACATGTTTTTAGTTTATTTTTGGGATAAATTCTTTTCAACTACGGAAACCTTCATTGTGCGTGGCCCGACACGCATCTGGCCGGTTTTCTACATACTTTTTTTTTCTATATTTTATATGCGATTTTTTGCTAAAAGAACTAGTAGGTAGAGTAAGAGTAAGAGTTAATGTTCAGGACCTGGTGAGAAACATTACCTAATGGTAGTCTATGTGTATAGTATACCTAACCTTAATTTCATTACTTATAAGGTACTACTTTACTCAAAGGTTTTTTTCAAAAGTATAAATGCGCAGTCACTTATGAATAGATACCAACATATAGAAAAAAAAAACCGGTCAAGAGCGAGTCGGACTCGCGCACCGAGGGTTCCGTTCCGATTTCTGAAAAAGCCTATTTAGAGACATCGTTTTATTTTTCCTGTAATCTTTACATAAACTTCTATTGCCTATGCGAAAGAAAAAAGAAAAAAAAAAGTAAAGTTTACAAAGAGAAAAATCTGAAATTATTCTATAATAATTTCAGATTTTTCTCTTTGTAAACTTTGGAGATAAGGGGGAACGGTATTTTTTTAAACATTTTTCATCAAAAATCGAAAAATATGCGGCCTAAAAAACAATTTTGAGAATGTGCAAACAGCGCTCTTTTTTATATGATACGCATAGTAGCCTCACTTTGAATTTTTAAGACCCCCTTTCGTCCCTGTTGCAAAAAAAAAATATATTTCTTTCTTATTTGAAAAATAGTTGGGTAAACGTCATCTAAAACTGTTCCAAATTTCAAGTTGATAGCATTAGTAGTTCTTGAGATATCCATACATTGTTTTATTACTGAGTTCCGATGCCTACCTTCCGGCTTCTTCATCAGATCGGTTCGATGGTACCATTTTCATAAGAACCATTTATTTAAAGCTTCGTCATAGTCGCTTAACTATTTTAATGTTATCGCTATCCGTGAAATACTTATCATCGTTGAAGAGTTTCCGTGGCCATCTGTGGTCTTCTTCATCAGTTCCACTTCACCAGATGATACTTTCTGAATGCAAACGCTTGATTTGTTGATGAAAATACCCTATTCGCTATATGTATGCCTATAATATTTGAGGAGTTCCCTCGATTCCTCATGGATCCCAACATCAGAACTGAGTTTTGATAAAAATGGGACCAATCTGGAAGTATACCCTTGCAAATAAAAAAAGAATTTTCCGAATCGGTTCATAAATGACGGAGTACTGAGGTAACAAACATACAAAAAAAAAAAAAAAAAAAACATACAACCGAATTGAGAACCTCCTCCTTTTTTGGAAGTCGGTTAAAAAAACTACTTATTCTTTAAATCTTAAATTAACCCCTCATTAACTCTACATTTTCTCTCCCTATCAAGTAGAAACAAACAAACTTCAATCAAGATTTCTAATCCAAACCTCTCACAGTTATTCTCTTGCCAAAAATCACCTCTATGTAGAGCAAGTGTGATAACTCTACATAGAGCGCTATAAGCCGGGCTCGACGCTACATATCGCATTAGACCGGATCCGGTCCGGCCGGATGTAGAGCTAAGTTCCGTAAGGCTCTGCTTGAGGATTTGTAAGTGATTTGAGTGCAGTGAACGAATTTGGTGTTTTCCGTATTATGTAGTAGTATTTACGTTTGTTATAAGTACCTTCATCCTAACTAATATCTGTGCTAATATTATAAATGCTAGTGAGTTTGTTTGATAAGCTCTCACGTTAAAACGGCTGAACGGATTTGGACGAAATTAGGCACATGGGTAGATCATGACCGGGTTAGGACATAGGATACTTTTTATCCCGGTAAGTACGTTTCCGTGGGATAATTTCCGGGCCTCACGCTGGCGAAGCCGCGGTCAAAAGCTTGAATATAATTTGAATTGTCATTATTTGCAAAGAAGCTATATTAAAAAACTAGCTTCTGCCCGCGACTCCGTCCGCGTGCAATTCCTTGTCCCCCAACGACGCATCGCATCGCAACGCCTGCCCGCGCTATTACTTCGTTTGCGCTTAAGCATCCTTTCTGACATTTTTTCTTTTTGCTCGGCTCCTAAGGTCCCTAGCGTGATGTTAAATAGCCTATATCCTTCCGCATCGCCTGCCCGTGCTATTACTTCGCGCTCGGCTCCTAAGGGCCCTAGCGTGATGTTTAATAGCCTATATCCTTCCGCATCGCCTGCCTGCGCTATTACTTCGCGCTCGGCTTCTAAGGCCCCTAGCGTGATGTTAAATAGACTATATCCTTCCGCGTCGCCTGCCCGCGCTATTACTTCGCGCTCGGCTTCTAAGGGCCCTAGCGTGATGTGAAATAGACTATATCCTTCCGCATAGCCTGCCCGCGCTATTACTTCGCGCTCGGCTTCTAAGGGCCCTAGCGTGATGTTAAATAGCCTATATCCTTCCGCATCGCCTGCCCGCGCTATTACTTCGCGCTCGGCTCCTAAGGGCCCTAGCGTGATGTTAAATAGCCTATATCCTTCCGCATCGCCTGCCCATGCTATTACTTCGCGCTCGGCTCCTAAGGGCCCTAGCGTGATGTTAAATAGCCTATATCCTTCCGCATCGCCTGCCCGCGCTATTACTTCGCCCTCGGCTTCTAAGGGCCCTAGCGTAATGTTAAATTGCCTATATCCTTCCGTATCTCCTGCCCATGCTATTACTTCGCGCTCGGCTCCTAAGGGCCCTAGCGTGATGTTAAATAGCCTATATCCTTCCGCATCGCCTGCCCGCGCTATTACTTCGCGCTCGGCTTCTAAGGGCCCTAGCGTGATGTTAAATTGCCTATATCCTTCCGTATCTCCTGCCCGCGCTATTACTTAGCGCTCGGCTCCTAAGGGCCCTAGCGTGATGTTATATACCCTATAGCCCTCCTCAAGAACTGCGTTATAAAATGCAAAAAGATTTTTTCAAATCCGACTGGGGTAGTTCCAGAGATAGCGCGTTCAAACAAATTAACAAAGAAACAAACTCTTCCGCTGTATTCCACCGACATTATTGAAATAATAAATCGAGAGGGTCGTCAATCCGCGGAAAATCTCACAATTCAGAAAAATTCATTGAAAATTACTTATTTGCACAACGCCAACTATGGGTAAATATTGATAAAACGTCCGCACTAAACATGTTCGCTCAAGCACGACCGGTATGAATTAAAGCTATTTTGAGTTTTAATAATTCTATATTATCTCCGAAACTGTATAACCAATTGACATACTGTAAAGGCCAAATCTTATCTCCATGATGTCCTTGTGATCATAAAACAACTTATTTTGATAAGGAATAATGTTTTGTTGTCTAAATAATCATCCAAACGTAAGTATGTCTAAAAAATACTTTTTTAAAGCAATAAAAGATGTATAAAAGATAAAATATAAAAGATAGAAATATGGTGTCGCGGACTTTTTTGTAGAATTATTTAAGATGGACCAGACTGCCATACATTGTTCTCAATTATAAACAACCGTTTAGGCAGCGCATGCAAAAAAGTCTATTTAAAGAGGCATTTCTTTCCGACTTGTTAGACAAAAATTGTGATAGCTCGGCTAATATGCATGATATAAATATAATTTATAGCCTATAGCACTCAGGAATAATGTAGCTTTCTACTTGTGAAAAAACTTTTAGAATTGGATCATTAGTTCCGGAGATTACCCCCTACATACAAACTTACAAACTTACAAACATACAAACTTACAAACTTACATACAAATTTTACCTCTTTATAATATTAGTATAGATAATTTACTTAGCTGTACATATAAAACTGCCTCGCATGGTGTATACGCGTTAACAGATAAATCTAGTATTTTTATAGGTTAAGTTTTTGCCCAAAATAGCCAAGAAACACGGGGTGCTATTAATTTTAACGGATATTCCTCATAAGCATAATCAGCCTATAATGTTCCCACTGCTGGGACACGGGCCTCCTCTCTGTGAGAGGGAGTGGGTCGTAAGCCACCACGCGGGCCCAGTGCGGGTTGGTAGATTTCATATTATGTTTTCGAATTTTTAGTTCCAGCTCAGAAGTAATATTCAGAACAATTACATAAAGTACTTACTCATAAATGTAAATAAAATCTGTACCTACCTAAATAAAAAGTAAAATTCAGTAACTCCCAATTTTAACTAATCACCACGACATTGATATCTAAAATTAAACAGTTTCCAAAAGTATAAGTAACTAACCAATAATGAAGTTAATCAATACTTAACCCATTATGCTTGAACTTCCAAGTTAATTTCTCAAGTGAAACAGAGTTAACCCGAGATCATTATTATTGACAATTAAACTTCGTCTGATTTGATTAAACTCAATCTTGCGAGTTTGACGGGACGGAGCACAAACTCGCGAAATGTGGTGCAAATTAATGGAGGGCGGAATTTTATTAATTTTAATTGATTTTAAACTAGCGACCCGTCCGGGCTCGCATGGTTTTTACGTCTTGACCAAATATAAATATTTCTGGTGGACAATCCTCATGGATGGACGACATCCATCCGGCCTGGGGTGGGCGGAGGGGTCTGTCAGACTCTTACTGACTAAAAACTACCCTGGTGTTCCCTTCCTATACCTGGACCTATTCCTACATCGGAACTTGCGCACTTTCCATGATATCGGCTGGTACCCGCGAGGGGAGTGAGGTCGATTGAATCCCTCCGCGACGTCAAATAGGTGCGCGCGCGGAACACACGCGCCACCGCATCGGACCCCTAACCTAACCTAACCCATTCGGTCAGTGTGCCTCGGCTTAGCTACTGCGACCAATTCGGCTCGCGCGTGGTAGGTCACAGATCCAAAAACCTAACCTACAGGGTGTAAGGGACAGCCCTCCGCAAACTAAGAGGGTGCATTCAGCTCCTCATTTTGAATCATATTCCACCGGAAAATTTCTCAGGAAAATTTTCATTTTTTCAAAAAAAAAATTCAGTTACATTTTCATTATTGTCAATGTAAAATTGCATTGTGTGTTCGCAGCACTCCATTTATGTAAAAAAAACTGCAAAAAAAAAACAGCAAAAAAAAAAACCAGCAATGGATGTTGAAATACTCTAACCAACGACGCGTGAAATCAGCTGTTCACTTTCTGTCTGGCTACAGAGTTCATCGAACTCACCGCATACCTGTTACCTACCCCTCCCAACCAGTAATAGACGCTCCGATTTGTGCACAAAAACACAAACAAATCAGGTTTATTGGATTCCCTTAACGTTCCTGAAAAAATTTCATGTACCGGTCATCTTAGTATGACATACTGAATTCACCCTATCAGTTTGCGGAGGGCTGTCCCTTACACCCTGTATGTTACTTACTAGCTTTTGCCCGGGTGTATGTCGAAAAAAAACCCACGGGAAAGTACTACCGGGATTAGAAATACCTTATGTGTCCTATCAGTTTGCGGAGGGCTGTCCCTTACACCCTGTATAATTGAATCGCTCATTCAGGCCACTACTTGAACGGCCACCATTTAGTTAAAAAGCTAGGCTGTTAACTGAAAAGCTAATAAGCTAATTGGCTGCGACAGACACACCATGTAGAATACATGTTTTATGTATGCCTCGATGTAAACGCGAGGTTGCTTTAAACGGTCGTAAAACAAATAGAGTAATCAATAACAAAATACGATCAATTCAATCGACCTTTGATTGACACGTCTGTGATACGCGTTAGTCTGTGGCCTACATACCGCTTGTTACAACAAATTAATTTAAATGGAGGCCGTTGAATCAATGTCAATCAGACACTGATGCTGTGCTCCTGATTTTGATATCAATGCACTTTATTTGGGAGTGTGTTTTGATATTTAATTTGGTTAGAATTTCATTTTGTTTCGTATCGAAACGGAATAACAAACGCCAGAGAAATGAATAGCTGAACTATGAACATAACTAAGGGCCAAGAAGGGAAGAAAATGCTGGGTTTAAGAATCGAAGTCTTCATGGATTTTGGTAATCATGCAAAAAATTAATGGCCTTTGTAACAAGGTTTATATTTAGACCGTAGTTTAAACCATCGAGCCGTTTCGGAATTTCGAACTGTATTCCGGCTTGAACCGTTTTGAACAAAGAAAAAAACTTTATGACATAAATAAAACCTTGTTTTGTGTATTAAGCTCTTGTTTTGTCTACCGCTCTTTTTGAGACATAATGTATGTCTCAAAAAGAGCGGTCTGTTACGTTGGCTGAAGAAAACATTTTCACCTCTAGATATGTGTACCTTGTGTGTTGTTGGGTTGCACAAGAAGCGACTAATCTCATGTCTTTATAATTTAGCTATTCATCAGATACAAATAATGTTTTAACCATAGATGTAAGAAAGAAGGAGATGTGCCCAGTATGTTGAAATGTATGTGTCTACCCTGTGTACCCTGTCTACCCTGTGTCTCCACTTTTTCCCTTTGTCACTTTCATGATTTTAAAGACAAATACGGTAAAATACTTACTTGTACTTACATAAGGAAAGTGATTACATGGCTTCGGTTTTTACAAGAAACCACTGAACAACACGGCATCCTTATAAATTGTCACGGTCACAGTCGAAAGCACACTAGTTCGCGGAGACGGAATTTGTACTATGAACGGCTCATACTGAGCATGTCGCGCGGACACATTTTCGACCGCTTGCCACTTCTACTTTTTTTTATATTTCTATGGTTTTAACCTATCAACTACGATACAAAACCGTACATCTACTCCATCCAACCAATAAAACGCCAACGATCCAGTTAACTAACTTCTTCATAGCTAGTAGGGTACCTACATGTTAATACTTGAGTATGGCAGCGCAAGCGCAATATAATTACGGTTGATTAGCGCGGGGCGGGCAGCGCGCTCTTAATTCAGTAATTGCCTTCATAAACTCAACTCGTCATAAGACCACCGAAGATGTATGGTAGAAGAGGCAGAAGATCTATTTGGAAAAACTCCATTAGCAAGAAAATACACTGGGGCAAACGTAAAAGAAGGATTCAGGGAATACAATCAGCTGCTGCAGTATTTTCTTCGTTATGTTTGTGTTTTGAAAAATCTTCTTCTAAAGCTACCGCACTAGTTTGGGAATAATTCATTATCTGTGGTCTGGGTATTTGAGCATTAAAATTATTTATTTATTTATTTCATCAGTAGTAAGTACACTTACATATTTAAGTTGCCAGTGCAAACATAAACTCATTAGAGTTTTACCGTGCACCAAAATCATCGACCACATAATTTAGATAATTAGAACAAACTTAGATTCATCGTTAGTTACTAAGCATACTCGGTTAATATGTTGTGATAAACATCATCAACGGAATTAATGCAAAAATCACAATTAATCGTTGTTGATTTTGCCATTAGGTAATAACATATTATTTATCTGGTTCATAAAGCATGCATTGGCTTAGTGACTGAGCCTTCTGCATATTTTTACGTTGCCATAGATGACACACGCTTTCGTACACTTGTTGTCATCTCTTGTAACTTTTGTGTATTTAAACAGAGCATTACGTAGATTAGTTAATTACAACTGTTAGCGGTTGAGCTAAGATAATAGTCGTATTAATTAAAAGGAAACTGTATTATGTACTGTGATGTTTAATGACAAAAAGTAGAGAGTAAGAGTTCAAAAATGCCAACAATTATGTCAACAATGTAGCGACACTTCTGAAGCATTTTTGTATCACTAGTTCGCAAAATACAGACCTAGGCCTATTTTGGGAGTTAGCATCAGGTTTTTACAGTACTATGTACGTTTAGGTACGTTAAAATAGGACTTGCGGATTGATTGTCTGATACCTAAATGTATTCGTATAATCAAATAAACGGTTTTATCTACACCCATGCTATAAATCCTCTATAAAAGTTTCTGAAACATTAAAACAACCAGTGTCATAGTAACCATGGTAACCATAATAGCATCCAAACGGGTGTTTTAATGTTGTACTGAATTTCATAATGCAACTCATTTTCAAAAAAAGAACATTGTAATGCACGCGCGTTTCACTACAACAGCGCCGTAATTTTTAAAAAGAACTTATTCGAATTCACGTCGTATACTATGACGCCGGCCGCCATGTTCGATACGAGTATTAGTATTTCAAAAAACTGTTTCAGAACCTTTTATAGAGGATTGATAACATGGATGTAGATAAAGTCTTGTATGCAACTGTACATAATTAGGTATTAAAACACTCATGTGATACTATTATCACACTCTGCTTCGCCTCGTGCGATAAACCCACATTCCTGTTTTAATACCCCTTATTATACGTCAGTTGCTTAAATAACTATTATTTTATTTTAACGCTTAGGCTAGGCCTCAGACCTTAAAGTGACATAATAATAGATGGGAAAGTCATAGAAATATTGGATTGACATAAGCTCCCGAAAAGCTTCAAAGCCGTAGTAGAAATACGAAACCTGTTGAAAGCCACTTGCTATTTTGTCTAAACCCTAAACAGGCTCGAAAATTATCATGAATACTTTTTTTTTTTTTAATATCTTTATTGATTTAATTGGGGTTTTTATCCCAATGGATACGCCAACCCCATCATGCCTTATACAGACTACTACGCTAAAATACTTTAATTTAATCATGAATCCTAATTGTTTACACTATTTCTTGCTCGAGAATTATCATGAATCTTAATTGGTTACACTATTTCTTGCTCGAGAATTATCATGAATCCTAATTGGTTACCTACACTATTTCTTAAGATAGTTACTTCGTAGAGTGAATATAGCATGCTTACCAAAGGTTTTTCATCAACTGTAACTATCAAATAATCAAAATCTATGTTTACCATAATCATCTTAGGAAACTAACAGCAAATGACGATCGATTTGGATGAAGTAAACATGCGCAAATTTAGGTACTTATATTCCCCATATTTTAACACAATATCTGTATACATCATTCTTGGTACTTACTGGTCGAAAGGTGAGAAGATATGGTGAGGTGGGCGCTGATCCATGGCGCCGTCTCTAGAGCTGGCGCTGCCAACTGATGGAGCAGGAGAAGGACAACTGGCTTCAGACCTGAGGGACAGAATATCACGACTTTTAGTGCAGACCATAAGGGGGAGGGGGGGCCTATGTAATCAGTCACACGGCAGAGAATTCGTGATTTTGGAACTTTTGCAAGCGAAGTACGCCCTATACACATTCTGAGTAGACATAAGTGGGCAGCCACCTATCTGACTGTCTTATCTCTTTACCACGGTCTGCATGAGCTCTTATATAAGAAGATAAGTATTCCATTTTTACCTTTTTACTGTCGTTACATGAGTAGCCAAACCACACAATATTAGGCCGCATAGGTACTATTTAAATCTTCTACTCTTTTTTACTTAAGTACCTGAAGAGTGATGTGCATTCTTTGCTTGTATATTGTATCTTTGATGGCAGCTGCAGAACAAAGCTAAAATCTCAAATGTCCATAGAATCCAAAAAGCTCAATTATACCTCTCATGTCTCGGCGATCTATTCGGCGACCTGTTCGGCGATCTGAGGGGTGAGCGTCGGGGCGAGCCGGGAGTGACGGGGGGTGAGGCGCGGGGCGAGCCCGCCGCCCCCGACACTGGCGACGCCTCCGCCGAGCCGCGGGACATACCACATTCTGATGAACCCTGGTGGAGGAGATTTGGATTAGCTGGATGTTTTGTGAATTGGATCAGGCTGTGGTCCACAGTCACACTTGTGGGTGAGAAATAAATAAAGCTAAGTTAACTTATATACTTGTAGTTGTAGGTGGTGAATCTACACTATGTAGCTTGTAATCCACCTCTTGGTGTAAGTCTGCCAACTAGTCCACTAGATGGTCGACTGATTTGATAGACTAACAGACAAATGTATATATTTCTATTATGTTGTACTTACCTAAACAAGAACAAACAAACAATTTTATTTAAGAAATATTAAAACCTGGTATACACATGCTTGTTTGCATGCTTACATAAAGCATGCTCTCTGTGTATGTAAAATGATCAGACTTATCTGCTCGAAATTCTTATGCTAGTACATAGCATAGCATGTGTTTGTTTTACGCAGTCTTTACCTGTCTTATATTTGACATGATGATAATGTTATGGACCAAGTGATTATTAGGACATTATAAAAAATGCCCGCGCATTTGAAATATGCCCAATATGAGATGCCAGTGTGATAACAACTATTGAAATAATCAAATCGACCGGGCATTTTTTATAACGCTAGTCACCTATGAGGCAGAACAATTAAAACCAGTTTTTACTACTGTTATTTTGGTTCAAACGTAGAATTAATATTTAAAAACAAATAAAATCATTCCATTAATAGATTGTGTTGCCTTCTTTGACCTGGACAATGAATTTCTCTGGCTCTACAATAGTTTGCCATTAACGGTACGCCATTACGTAGAGTGACTAGGTTTAAATATCTTGGGCATTTTCTTACCGACGACCTCAGTGACCATGGTGACATTGAGAGGGAGCGTAGGGCGCTGGCGGTCAGGGGAAATATGTTGGCACGAAGATTTGCTCGGTGTACTGACCAAGTTAAGATTACGCTTTTTAAAGCTTTTTTACACCGGTAATCTTTGGGTCAACTATTCGAAAAGGTCGCTGGATGTCCTACGCGTCCAATACAATAATGTTTTTAGGATGCTGTTGCGACTGCCTCGGAAATGTTCGCGGTAACCCATACAGATGGGTTTCATGCGATTATCCGCAAAAAGACGGCCTCACTCCTGAGCAGAATAAGGGGCAGTCGCAATAGTATTCTGAAGGCTGTCGCGGCAGATACTTCCTCTGCTATAGTAAGACAATTTGTGAGAAGGCTGATACCATCGTGTCCATTTCTCGTTGTGTAGGTTTCACTCTTGTCATTATTTGTCTCTTTTTCTGTCTTTAAATTGTCTTTAGCTTAAGTTCTAATTTTGTTACTAACAATTAATGGATATTTAGTTATCCGAATTAAAATGATTTTATTTATTTATAGTCATGACATCGAAACTCCGCAAACGCTGATAATCTTGGCTCTAATTGGTCAGCGCATGTCACGCGTTTGTTCTCCTCCCCGCACCCCGTGCAATGTACCTACCTGTGTATTATCAGATTGCCCAAAGAGGCAAAGACCACACGGCAATATTTATAATGTCGAGGCAATGTGATAAATAAGGAAGTTCAAAATATAGGTAATTATTTATGTCGTCTTAAGTAGCTTGTCATTATTCGTAACACAATAATAACAATCGAATTTAAAGTTACATTAGTAGTCCAGTCGAATCCGCAAAACAAATTCATTGTTTTCAGTTTGATCCCCCTTTTAGATCACCAACATATTCCCTATATAGCATGGTAAACAAATCGACAAGCTTATCACCGCCCGCGTCACAACAAACAGACGCCCCTCTTATCCTACCTTATCATCGGCGGGGTCCCTCTTCGTCAGCACATCGCCCTCTCGCTTTCTCTGTTCCTCCTTCAAACGCTCCGCTTTCCTCCACTTCGCTCGCCGGTTTTGGAACCACACCTGATGACAAGGAAAACAACATAGTTCAATAAAACGTTACTTTTTATGATTTACAAGTTTCGAAGACATCAGTGACTTCTGTTGAGTTTCGTCAATATGCCTAGTCTTTTACCAACTATGTTGGGGTCGGCTTCCAGTCTAACCCGATGCAGCTGAATACCAGTATTTTACATGGAGAGACTGCCTATCTGACCTCCACAACCCAGTAACTGGGTAACACGATATCCCTTGGTTAGACTATTTGTCAGACTTTTGGGCTATTTACTATCCATAACGTCGTGCTTTCCGAGGCATGCAGAAGTCCCGATATGTAATGGGTGGTCACCCATCCACGAGCCGACCGCGGCAAGCGTAGTCAACCGGCGATCATCTGTGCGGCTGTTATTTAGTACAAATTTGATAGTCAAAATTAAGATACCTACGGGTAAAATCCATTTTGCTAATATTTCAAAAGCACTTAACTTTCAACACTGAAAGAATCAGAAAAAAAATGAAGAAATACAGCGAAACTTTGTTTCTGTATTTCTTACTTTTTTTTTCTTTTTCCCGACGTATATTCTTCACAATAATATGGAAAGAGGAAAAAAAACCACTATTGCAAAGGAAAACTAAAAGAAAACAGGAAAACAAGGCGTAGGTATACTAAATGATACACTTGGCCCAGGGAATGCGAATCTTTCAATTCTACGTTCCCAGGCCAGTGTATCATAAATCATACAACTCAAAAAAAACCGACCAAGTGCGTGTCGGACTACGCACAATGAAGGGTTCCGTAGGTGGGATTAAATGAATTATTCCAAGAACAAACTTAACATTATAGTTGAAAAACATGTTCTCCCATACATTCCAACAGTAAATGTAAGTTTGTACTCAAACTATTCAGAGATTTACCATGTTATTTTAGGACCGCAAACTTCTTATAGGTTTTCCTGTAATCTACAGGTATAGACATATTTTCTGTATTTTTTTTAAATTTTAGTGTCAGTAGTTTCAGAGATAAGGGGGGAACGGTCAATTTTCGTCTATTTTCTTAAATAGCTTTAAAACTATTTATTTTAAAATTGTAAAAAAAATATATTTGAGACCCTCATAGTAAGTCCTTTCATTTAATATGTCACACGGTACAGTTTGCAAAACTTTTTTTTAAATTTTCTTATTTGCCCCCTAAAAGTGACCCCCTTATTCAAAATTCCGTACATCTTTGGGTTACAAAAATCCATATGTGTAGATACAAAATTTCAATTTAATCGGTCCATTAGATTCGGAGCAAATTGGCTGTGACAGACGGACAGACAGACAGACAGACACACGAGTGATCCTATAAGGGTTCCGTTTTTTCCTTTTGAGGTACGGAACCCTAAAAAAGGCGTTAACTAAAAGATTTTTTTTTTTTTTGTAGTAAGTACCCAAGTGATACCAGTAGAATTAGATTCTGCAATAAAAGAAAACGCAATTCCAGCACCCTTTTCCAAAAATCGCCATACCATGATATTATTACGCTCTTCTTTTATTTTTCATAAGAGTACTTAACTGTTATCATGACATGGTTTTACCAAAACCACCATTTATAAACCAAGTAAAATTTTATTCCCATCATAAATACATCTAAATAGAATTTATAGACCATCTCAATAATCCTCAATAGGCGAGCTGTCAACACGGAACCCAGTAACATCACATCATTACGACCCCATTCTGTACTCGTTATAACTCTAAGATAACAGATCATCCCGCCACTCTATCGCATAAGGGCACCCAAATACCAAATCAACAAGACTTTTACAGCAGAACAATTTCTTTGCTTCGAGAGGTCTTCTTAAACTGGTAATGTCTTAACACAGTCCAATTTAAAAAGGCCCCCGCTGTCAAACAAATTGTTTAGTACAGTAGATCCTGTTATGCTGGAGTTTGTAAGCCGGTTAGCAAAATACGTCAGGGCCACATTTGCGCTGCAATTTTCGCAATTTAGTTTTAATAAGCTTCGGTGGGTGAGTGCTACGAAATCTAGGGGTGAGTGGGGACATTTTAGATGTGGCAGTAGGCAGAAAAGTATATTATGATGGTGAAAATAAAATTATGAATCTGTAGGTACTTACAGGTACAGTTTCATAATTTTCAATCATTCGGAAGCTTCTTAGCGCTATAATCAGGGTTAATTTAAATATTGCTTAGAAATCAAAGTAGAGTTTGAGGAAGGTCGAAAAGTTGTTATTGAAATCAGCATTACCGCGCGTTTGCACTGGCAAAAATTCCCATAAAAACATATTGATATCCAGTGGCGTAACTATACCGTTCGAGGCCCGTGGCAAATTCATCGGTTTTTTACTAAATGGGTAATAAATGTTGGGAGATGGGATTCTCCTCTGACCGGGGGCCCCTTCCGGCTGGGGGCCCGTGGCATTTTGCCGACTTGCCACCCTGTAGTTACGGCACTGTTGCTATCTCTATTTCTGTCAATGTATCTGACAGAAATATCAACATATTTTTAACCGAATGTTTTGCCAGTGCAAACGCACGGTAAGAACTCATTGTAAACTTGTTGATGAAAGCACGATTATTCTACACAAAGCCACAGAATAAGTACCTACTAGTGCATGATTTCATAACATTTTCATTTTCTCATCCTCATTCAAAAACTTACTAAAATACTTTAAAATACAGTAGCGTCAAATGGGGTTACTTTGATACTACGGGTTTACTTTGATAACAACTTTCGACTTATGAAAACTAATATTATTCGGTGTGTGAATAACATGTGAATAAGGTTTTATTGGTGTACCGGTTCCTGGACATTTTTAAGGGAAGAAAAACTTTCGATGTCTCCAAAAATAAAAGAATAAAAGTATCTAGAGATGTTTTCATATGACGAAAGTTGTTATCAAAGTAAACCCATTTTACCGGTATATTTTAACGTAAAACTATGCATAGTATGTCGCGGTGACGCAGTGACGCGAACCCGTTAGATTACCCCCGAACAAAAATCCATCAACGCGCCTAAAAAAAATTTCTCTTCAAAAAAATAAACCAAACGCTTGTCTCTTCTACACAACTTAATCTTTGGACCTCTAAGAGCACCACAGTCCCTTAACACCAGTAAGCTAATTTCGTTAAAATAATAATCTGCCCATAATCCCGACCCGCCTAATAGTTTTTATCTCTTACGAGGGTAGAATTAATATTTGAACGTGTCGAACACCCCTGTTGTGCCACCCTTGTGAGTTTATTGTTATTAGCGAAAATGTACTTTCTGGTATTTTTTGGTTATTAATTTACTTGGAAAATTGTGATCCTCGTTTATTAAGCTAGTCGTGGTTTCACAACCATGTTTAGGTATGTTAATAGATAACCTTCATGACTTAATGATTAGGAAACCTGGGATTAATGACCTATAAATATAAAAATATAATATACATAGGTATAAGTAAGTATTAAAAAAAAATTGTAAATATTTATATTGGAAAAATTAAATAAATAAATTATAATACAAGCCATGGAAAAGAAAGAATTCATACAAGTAGGTACCTTTTTTTAATTGGGTTGGCCAACCAGCGGTCTATTTCATGAAACCGACGGAAACAGACGACGATTCTGACAATCTGAAAAGTTTTTCCATAGTTTTCTGGTACAAAACATGAAATTGTGACATCGTGAATTTTTGACAGTTGAATGAAATCGTGAAATTGTGACAATTATTATTATGTCATCTTTTGACAATTATATCGCATTGTCAATTACTTATACCTAACAAATAGGACCCTGGTCAACGTTCTTATTAGATTTAGGGTTACGATGTCCGAATAGAACCTACTTACCGAATAAATTCAAAAATGGAACAGAATTTGTATGAAATTATCTGCCAAGTAAGTTAATAGGAACTTAATCGTAGTGTGGTGAAACAGGCCCTAAGAATCAGAAAATAAAGTAAGAGTTAGTTGCGATGTAGACGAATTGATAATTCACCCCAATCCAAAATCAAAAGTCATTTATTCAAATTAGGCTGAGAATCAGCACTTTTTGAACATCGAAATTACATAAGACAGTCCCCACAAAACGCCCGCCCTTCACCACTTCCTAGTGCTTTAGCTGGGAAGAAGAAGAAGCGGAACAAACTCCTCAGCAGCACAGCTGTCTGTTCAGTTAGAAGAACTTGAATTCTATACAATAGTGTGCAAAATCATTTACGCAACACAATGCATTAAAGGGCGTTTCTCAATTTTGGTGCATATTACGCGTCCAGGTTAAAAATCTGTATTCCTTATTAAGGAAACCAAACATAATCAAGTTGTGCTTACATGCATGGAACAGTTACAGGTCAAAACAACTCAATTATTAAATTATAAATAAAAAACTTAAAAAACTTCCCGGTATTATTGAGTGAGTATTGATAATAATAATTATTCAACAGCTAATTATCATTTCTAATAAGTACCTTGGTGGTTTAGAATACCTATGCATGAAGTTCGTAATGTTGATATTATTTAAGAAAAAAATAATCAATGTCTCAAACCTCATTACCTTCTTCCTCATTGCCTTCGTTTACCGTCGTTTTTTTTCTATGTAATTTCTTTGTTATCCGTAGAAATGAGGTATAAATCACAAAATCATGAAAGATTATATCTATTATTAATGATATAAGAAAAAAAACAACGTTATTCGTCAATTAATCTGAAACTTAGAAATATCACGGAATATGCACACCAAAAAACACCCTTTTGAGAAACACCCTAAATTACCTATATTATTTGTCAAATAAAATAAACAATTTTAGTACCTAACTCATATAAATGCCTATAAACACAGCAACACTTCACTAAATACTTTTAAACACAAAATTACCGATGTCATGAATCACAAACCAATTCACCCCAACACCATTGTAGCCCAAAAACACATGTCGCTGATTCCAAACCAGTATACAAGGACCTTCTTCACCCGTCTTCGGCGACCTCCCTAACCTTTCTTCACCCATCTTTGCCGTCCAAACTTCACATAAAATGTTGCACTACATACATCGATATGGTTTTTTTCAACGTTCAAAGGTTCCAACATATCTTCAAAAAACTGAATTATAGCGAATAAAATGCGTCTGGTCCAGTATAAGGGAGTCAGGGAATTTGTGCGTCAATCATATACAGGGTGTAAGGGACAGCCCTCCGCAAACTCACAGGGTGCATTCAGCTCCTCATTTTGAATCATATTCCACTGGAAATTTTCTCAGGAAAATTTTCATTTTTTCAATTTTTTTTTCAGTTACATTTTCATTATTTCAATGTAAAATTGCATTGTGCGTTCGCAGCACTCCATTTATGTAAAAAAAACAGCAAAAAAAAAAACCAGCAATGGATGTTGAAATACTCTAACCAACAACGCGTGAAATCAGCTGTTCACTTTCTGTCTAGCTACAGAGTTCATCGAACTCACCGCATACCTATTACCTACCCCTCCCAACCCGTAATAGACGCTCCAATTTGTGCACAAAAACACAAATAAATCAGGTTTATTGGATTCCCTTAACGTTCCTGAAAAAATTTCATGTACCGGTCATCTTAGTATGACATACTGAATTCACCCTATCAGTTTGCGGAGGGCTGTCCCTTACACCCTGTATGTATTATACAGGGTTACTTGTAATTCGACGTATTCCTTGCAGGACGTCACAGTAGAATTAAAATGCAACAAATTAAGCCACCAAATGTTCTACCGAAATTCAATAGTTTTTGAGTTAGTTAGATTTTTAGTTTTTTTTATGAAAAATACAATTTAATAATAATTTAACGCGCGACTTTACTAGAATTTAAGTTATTATCATAGCTGATGCCGTAGCAGATCTATGTTAAAAATTAAAAGTTGAAAAATGCCTAAAACTTTGGCAAAGATCACTAATTAAACATTTTAATTTTCGTAATTTATGTTTTTCTACAAAAAAAAATACAGATTTTTTTTCTACATTTATGTTCGCATAACTCGTCAAAATCTGTTTTTTTTTTGCGATTTAAGGTTTGTTCCCTTAATAAAAGTTGTTCATAATATGAGTAGGTACCTACTTACAATGACCCCATGTAAGCCTCATGAGGTTGTCAGTTATTTAAATTACACCTTGTATGTAGCTACACCTAAATTGGTCATTTGTATAATTTGGTATTGGTATAAGGTATAATTTGGTAATTTTACCATCTTTGAACGAGAACAAAGTGCTCTCGTCATTATCATCATCGTTCAGCCGAAAGACGTCCACTGCTGGATATAGGCCTCCCCCAATCATCGCCACATCGACCGGTCCTGAGCTTCTCGTACCCAGCAAAGAGCTCAACTAGTAGTTAGTAAACAGGGGTCAATAAAGCTGGTTGGGTTCCTCTCATTAAGGGGTGTGCACACTAGGGGTGCGGTAATTACCTTCTGTTACCAAACGTGGATTGTTTGTCGTCCTTTACACGGCACATTGAGTGCGCTTGCGTTAAATAATAACAAATATTGTTTGTGTGAACGATGCTTAAGGGCGGCCAGTTTAATTACTTCTTTTGTTTGATACAATAGGGTATGAAGTTGTGAATAGGTGATATTGTGAATTGGGTTTGAAGTGTTGATGTCATTTATTAATGAGTTTGGAGTTGTAACGATCTAATTGCTTGTTATCTTAATTCAGCTGTGTTTATAAAGTAATGAATTGCAAGTTATGAGCATTTAGATACTAGCGCAGAGATACTACTATAGTACGTCTGGGCTACGGCCGCAAAAAAATATATTATTAGATAAATGTTACTATAGTATAACTGAATATTTTAACATAAATAGTCGGGGGCGAAGACCTAATTTTGTAAATCTAATAGAAGTATCTAAAAAATGTGCGCAGCCTAGTTGACTGTTGACATACGTCTCACTAAAAGTCAACGACAAGGCTGCGCGTCATTTATTTCGAAGCTTCTAGAACCTTCTAGAAGCTTCGACTCGACCTTATTGGACGAGCGGATTGTGGCGGGAGCGGTTAGAAAAGGGTTCGCGTTATAATGCATGCACGCATGCCGTGGCAGCCTTTAATTAAGGCTACACTATAAAATGTAAAAATAATATTGGTATTTTTAGCATGTATTTTTGGTGTATGCTTTGTTGGTTGTCCTTAAATAAATAAAATAAAATAAAAATAAAATAATATTTAATTGACAAATCCATAGAATTGACATAATAATATAAATGAATAATAAAAATTTTAGATTAAATAATAATTAATAAAATTTTACCTTAATTTTACTTAGATTATTTTAATTTGCATGTTTAAATAAGTCCTCTTCCTTCAAACTTTTATTTTACTGTGCCCGACAGGGTCCACGATTGATAATACAAATGTTTACTTACTACCTAAGCAAATGTGGAATGCAATAAATAATTGAGTATTGAGATAAATACGCGTCCGTGCGTGCCGCACACTCGAACTGTTGCCTTGCCTACTGGTATACACTGAGATTTTGAAGCGCGTCGCTTCGGCCGTTTTATAAGAAGATGTAGGTAACTGTAATTTTATTATTCTGTGATAATAGCCTTATGATAAAATCACCCATCAGTAAATGCCATATTTAAAAAAAAAGTTGAAAGTTTTTAAGTACTTAGTTAGTTTATTTTCATTCAGTTATTAGAGTGCTACATTTTCTAATCATTAACATATAGAGCGGTCTGCATCAATTGGGTACCCCAGTTGTATTAAAAGTTTTTATAGTTTAATTAAAAGCCCACTGTCTAATACTGTTTTTCCACTCATAAAGCTCGAACATCTCACACCTACTAAAATCTAAAAACACATGAATTGCATTATACGACATTCTCTTCTATTCAAAAAGAGACCACAAAGTATAAAACAAAATTATGTTTCAACCTTAATTTCCATAGTTAGAAAACACATTTCAAAGCGCAGACGTGAAGTCAAAACAAAATTTAATTTCAAACATAAAATTTTAATTCAAACTCGCCACTTAGAACATAACTCGCATGCATCACCTACTTAAAAGTTACTACCCCTTAATTGTGTCACCGCCAGTAATGTTTTAAAACACTTCATACGAGGAGTTAACGTGAAAGTTAACGTTAAAGACTCATGGAAATATGTTAAGAAACCGCGGCGAAACTGTTTAAGTAGCGGGGAATGTTTTCGCGACTCGTTTTAAGTGACAGCTCGTGTGTTAAGGGGAGGTTTACGTTAAGTGATTACACGGTACGGTGGTTTGTTTTTGGTTGATGTTAAATATGTCGATGTTTTTTAACGGTAATGGCGTAAAAATGCGCATAACAATTTCGAAATTGCGTAGCGGTGAATTTGCCCTCGAAGCATAAAAAGATTTCCATTACTTTGCAGGATGTATTTTCTTTGTTAGAAAAATTTTTTTGGTTTATTATTTTATTTTGGAAAGAAAAACAACATTTGAACATGCACTGATCACGAACGTGTCAAAGGAGATATTGTTCAACATGCACTGATCACGAACGTGTCAAAGGAGATATTGTTCAACATGCACTGATCACGAACGTGTCAAAGGAGATATTGTTCAACATGCACTGATCACGAACGTGTCAAAGGAGATATTGTTCAACATGCACTGGTCACGAACGTGTCAAAGGAGATATTGTTCAACATGCACTGATCACGAACGTGTCAAAGGAGATATTGTTCAACATGCACTGATCACGAACGTGTCAAAGGAGATATTGTTCAACATGCACTGATCACGAACGTGTCAAAGGAGATATTGTTCAACATGCACTGATCACGAACGTGTCAAAGGAGATATTGTTCAACCTCATTTCGTTATCTGTTTTTCTGTTTCTTTCAAAATGCTTTTCTTACTTACACTTTTTTTTTCAAAAACCTTACCAAAATGGTAAAAAGGAACCCTTAAGGTGTGACTCAGTCTGTCTGTTTGTCACAGCTGGATATCTCAAGAACTACTGCTTAATGCTTTCAACTTGAAATTTGAAACAGTGTTAGACGACGTTTGCCCAACTATTTTGCAAATAAAAAAGTTTTTTTTTTGCAACAGACTGAAAGGGCGTCTTAATTCGAAGTGGGGCTACTAGGGCATGTGGGGTATCATATAAAAGAGCGCATTCTCATTCTTAATCATTTTTTATTTTTTTTCGAGCCACATAGTTTTCGACTTTTGATGATAAATGTAAAAAAAATACCTTCCCGCCCCCTTATCTCCAAAATTTGCTTAGATAAAAATCTGAAATTATTCTATGTGATAGAAGTGTAAGTACAGAATACAGGAAAAATAAAACGATGTCTCTAAATAGCTAGCACACTTTTCCAGAAATCGAAACGGAACCCTCGCTCTTGACCGCCATCACCAAGAATTATTGGGCTATCAAATGCAAAAAGATTTTTTCCAAACCGACAGGTAGTTCCAGAGATTAGCGCGTTCAAACATACAAACAAACAAACTCTTCAGCTTTATACAACGTGTAACGTTAAATGAGCAAAACCTCTTAAGGGGTCATTGTACTCATCATTATGAACAACTTTTAGTATGGGACCAAACCTGAAATCGCGAAAAAAAAATCAGCTGTTCAGTACATTTTGACGAATTATGCGAACAGAAATGTACTGAACAGCTGATTTTTTTTTCGCGATTTCAGGTTTGGTCCCATAGTAAAAGTTGTTCATGATGAGTACAATGACCCCTTAAGAGGTTTTGCGCATTTAACGTTACACGTTGTATAATAGTACGTATAGATATATGTATAAGTAGGTAAATCTGAAATCGCCAACCCGTCCAATTGCCGTCGGAATTTGCCCAACAGTGGGACAATAGTAGGCTGACATTACTTATATTACCACACAAAAAACCTCTCCTAATATCATAATCCTAATTCATAAAAGAATTCATGTCAATTAAAGTTACACCACACCAGCAAAGAGCCTTAACTCCTAAGACCAGACACACACTGACGGCTGTGTCTCGGTGACTTTATTTAAGACCGTAATGGCAGCACCGTCGCACCGGTAGCTAATTTGAACAACTTGCCAATCTGCAGTGTACTCGATCACTTAGCGTAGCGGTTAAGTCATTACTTAACTTTGAATGTTTACATCACATGTTAGGCGAGTTACTTTAAAAATTACGTTAAAGTTATTTTTGCAGCCAGAAACATAAGGTTGATGCACGAAAACCGTAGGTACTCTAAAACAGATTTGCAGATCTTCTCTAGTTTTTTTTTTTGTGTCATCGAATGACTTCTCCCGCTCTGGGTGGAGCGGAAGGGCGTGTCAGACTTTTACTGACTAAAACCCACCCGTGTCCCTTCTGAAACATCTTTATGTTTATGTTAGACAGATATAATGATTTTTAAATCCTTCCGTGGTGCAAGTGGGCCTAAGGGCGGGAATACACATGCCTGTAGCTTGTACAAAACAGTAGCTTGCATGCCATTGTGATATTCATCAATTTACTAGAAGCTATTCTGTTTCATTGCTATGTATGCAAAGGAGAGGAGCTCGTGGCTAAGTACTAAAAGCCGCACGGGTCGATCCATCAGATTAAGCTACGCTTGCCGGGGTTGGTTAGTGGACCATCTTTACATACTGATACTCCTCCGTGCCTCGGAAAGCACGTTAAGCCGTTGGTCCGGCTGTCATTCGTGGATCTTTGACAGTCGTTACGGGACGTCCGAAGACCGAAAGTCTGACAACCAGTTTTACCAAGGGGTATCGTATTACACAGTTACCTGGTTGTCAGATAGGCAGTCGCTCCATGTAAAATACTGGTATTCAGCTGCATCCGGTTAGACTGGAAGCCGACCCCAACATAGTTGGGAAAAGGCTAGGCAGATTGATTGATTGGTATACAGTATGCAAACTACTTGCATAGTTTTGTACAAGCTACAGGCATGTGGGTTCCCGCCCTTAGAGTTATCCAATTATTGTATTCGTTAGTCTACGGTATCTTATAGTTCTAAAAATAATCAAGCTTCTAAATCAACGCAATAAAAAAATACGACCATATACGCGACATATTTTGATACACGCAAGTAAATCAAAACTTCTCGTTGACCTTTTTTTAAGTTTTTCTACACTTTATTAATTTAAAATGAGCCCTAATGCTCATATTTCTGGGTGGCAAATTAATTTAGCATTGCCATTGTATTTTCGTACAGCTTTAACTAGTGCCTACGTAGTGTAGGCACTATGAAACCGGTCGAAACGACGTGCTTCGAAATCTCAGTGTATACCAGTAGGCAGCAGTTTAAGTGCGCGGCAGGTACGCACGGACGGACGACCGTAGGTAATTAATTCAAAGTCACTGCCCAGATAAACTACTGTAATATTATTATTCTGTGCTATTATCTACTTTTGCTTGTTGTATCGGCGACATTTTGCAGAAACTTTACGAAAACAATTATAGACCTATGAAATCGTAATCACATTTATAATCCGGAGGCATCAAACAACAAATTAATAAACACATTCTAAACATAATACGAAGCATATAATCTCAAACAAATTAATCCCATATACATTAAAATTACCCGAAGTATTCCCAAAACTGATTATGTACAATCTACTTGATCCGACTGACGTTTCATGTGGCGTTAAGTTTTTCATCACATGATTAGGGCCAAATTGCCCCCCTTCCACCCCCTTGGGGATCCGGCAAATCTACCGTTATCCCCACTAAGACCCGAGGAGTTTTCTTAGCGGTTCGACGATGTGTTAAAATTTGAGGTGGCATTTAAACTTATTAAGAAGCACATTACTTATATCGAAAATAGATTTAAGTTATAGAAGAATTTCAAGTGAGGAAAATGACTGTGCGATGCATATATCTTTAAAAATCAAAAGACGTCCTGACTGACTGATTGACTGACTCATCAACGCCCAGCCCAAACCCTTGAACATAGAAAGCTGAAATTTTGCACAAAGGTGCCCTTTATAACGTAGACAAGAAATAAGGAAGGATTTCCCAGTACCACGTCCCCGTGGGATATTTTCCGACATCCACGCGGGCGACGCCGCGGGCAAAAGCTAGTCATAACATAACATAGATTTGGTTAGGGCATATGTCTTCACTCAGATCATAAAATATTATCTGTAGGTCTTCAAAACGTAAAGCCAAGATATATTTAATGCAGGTCTGTATGTAGTTGTCATCACAAGGTCCAAACCATTATAAGAAATCAGAATATGAAATTATCTAGCGTAAAATGAGCCAGTCGTTCTTTTTAGCTACTCAAACTTTTATTAACATTCTTTTAGTGTCATAATCAAAATTTTCTATAATTCAACGTGTCCCGGAATTAACGCACAACCTCTTAAGAGGTCTTTGTTCTCAAAATTATGAACAACTTGTACTAAGGGACCAATCCTGAAATCGCGAAAAAAAATCTGCTGTTACGTACATTTTAACGAGTTATGCGAACATAAATGTAGGGAACAGCTGTTTTTTTTCGCCATTTCAAGGTTGGTCCTATAGTAAAAGTTGTTCATAATGATGAGTACAATAACCTCATAAGAGGGTGTGCGTTAATTGCGGGACTTGTTGTATACCCAGGTATGGTCTACCTACACGTTGTCAAAACGACAAGTTCTATTTGTCTTTTTTTTTATTGCTGCCTAGGCCTGGTCTTGACCTCGATCACTTCTGATGGAAAGCGATGGATGAGGTCTAAGATGGAACGAGCACGCCCAGAAGATGCCTGTTCACAGACGGATTATATGTGGAAGCTAGGACTAAGGGCGAGCGCGCATTGCGGTGCGTTTTTCTACCGCATAATCTGTGAAGTATGGAATGTCTTTGAAGCGCGCGCACTGCGGTCATGCGTTTTGTTACTGTAGGCCCCGCCCAGTGCGGCAGAACTAACGGAAGCGCACCGGTGCGCGCTCGCTCTAAGACGCTGGCAGAGAGTTCCACACTTTGGCTGTGCATGTGTTCTTTAACCAATAATCATTGGTTTTAACCATAGATATAATACTATGGTTTCAACCTACGCTACGGTTTCATCCCACTTTTCAACCTTAGTAAAGTATCAATTTAGTGGAAATTGCTCCTAAAAATTATAAACCAATTACGAGCAGTCCCGCCATTTTAAATCCAAACAAATGACGAAACATTACCACATACAAAAAATCACTGCCAACCCACAAAAAACAAACAAAAGAGCTTCATACCTAATTCCATTTTCAAAATACCGCCTCCATGTTTAATCCGTTTCGCGGTCCAACCGCCTCGTAATTAGATTCCGTCGCAGAGTGGTGTAATTCGCGCAAAATGGAAGACGTATCGCAGATAACATGTTTACGTGAAATTATCTTCGGGATCATATCGACTGGATTAGGTTGCAGTCGTATCTAGTTGTGACTTTGTGACAGTTTCATTATACTTGAATGTTTAGTTTGTTAACTAATTTTGTAGTTGGTTTGGTAGATGAGAAATACAAGCGTTTTTAGCACATTATTTCTCAGTAGAATGCTTTTCATAATTAATTATTACTTTCTTATTTGTTTTTATCGAAAAACCGAAACGATTTTTACCCCTAAACAATCAATTGCAACTGATCAATAATTGCTACTGTAGTAATATTGTCAATAGCTTCAATTGCATTTGGTAGACAATCAATTTTCGCGTCAATGTGAGTCAATCACGTAAAAATTGACAATTGCAATTGATTGTTTCGGGGACTCTTTAGAGCATTCAAACTCACTATACGTGTAGTTAATTTTAGATATTTTAACGACAAAATGACAATTGTTTTTTTTTAATACCTATTTATTTATTAATGGAGGTTTGTTCATTTGAACATCTCACTCTCGAAATGAAATTAAACATATCACAATACTAAAATTACAACTTAAATGTATAAATCATACTTCTTAGTAGATACTTATTGGTGTAAAGCCTTTGACAAAGAAGTGTAAACTTTCTCTAATTTGTTGTTTTCAACCCATTTTCTAAGGATAAAACAAGTACCTATTTAATATTATGTTAACTTTAAACCGTCCTTTAATTGGAAAAAAATATGATGACTTCTCTGAATTAGAAACTGCTAATAAAATTATAAGTTACACTTTGTTCAACTTCAATTATTCTCACTGTCAAAACTGTACGAGTAGATATATCATACGACAAATATTTGTAAATGCTAATTTGTGCTGCACGACACGCACGGACACCGAAGGGGTTACAACAAGGGTTACAGCGAGGGTTTAAATGAGGGTTACACCCATCAGACCATCACCCACTTGTTACCAGCGTCGTCGCACGAGTATAGTGTTGCGACAAATTGTATTAATACCTCATTTCGTGTTATGACAGATGATAATAAAACTGTAAGTTGCAGGAAGGTTTTAGCGTATGAGGAAAGGGATGGTCGGAAGACTGGCTCGTCAGACGTTTGCGTAAATTCCTCAGTTGAGTATTTAGCACGAATACCGACTTAGACCGTAAAAGTACTTTTTATTAGAAATCGTTAAAAAAAATCCCTGAAAATTCTTATTTAAATGCACGTTGCATGGTAAGTGCAGAAAGATTAAAAAACGTTCTTATACGACGTGTAACGCTAAATGCGCAAAACCTCTTAAGGGGTCATTGTACTCATCATTATGAACAACTTTTACTATGGGACCAAACCTGAAATCGCGAAAAAAAAATCAGCTGTTCAGTACATTTATGTTCTCATAATTCGTCAAAATGTACTGAACAGCTGATTTTTTTTTCGCGATTTCAGGTTTGGTCCCATAGTAAAAGTTGTTCATAATGATGAGTACAATGACCCCTTAAGAGGATTTGCGCATTTAACGCTACACGTTGTATAAGTCTAACCAAAAAGAACATTAATTAACAAAGCTTTAGTACAGGTATACTACGGTCCTATACCTAATCGTGTATTAAGCAATCGCATTGAAAATATTAATATAACCTTTCTCTAGGTGGCTAGATTTAGGCTCACCTTGTTAGATTTAGGGATAGGCCACCGTGATCAATACTGCCAATAGAAATAGAGCCGCTGTCTCTGCTGATAGATTCTCAAAATAACTTTTTTATCGATTAGACCTATCAAATAGAACATTCCGACAGTATTTCTATGGTTTTCACCCGTTTATTTAGATGTGAGTAGGTAAGATTGTATGTCGTGTTAAAGGCGACGATAACCGACTGATTTTAAACTGAAGATTACGTCTAAAAGAATAGTGTTTGATAATGATTTGTCGTCTACAGGACCTTTACGACCAAAACGGATGAACACTTAAATCGTATAATGCTACTAATATTAAAATTTGAAAGTTTGTGAAGATGTTTGTTATTCAATCACGCAAAAACGGCTGAACGGATTTAAATGAAATTTGGCACACAGATAGTTTATAAGCTGAGTTAACACATAGGAAACTTTTTATCCCAGTAGTAGGTTCCCGTGGGATAATATTCGACATCCACGCGGGCGATATATTACATAGATAAAAGTTTCGATAACTCAACGGCTGAATGGATTTGGATAAAATTTGATAGGTAGATAGATTAGGACCTGGATTAACAATTATATACTACTTTTAATCCCGAAATAACGCAAACGAAGAACGGGCAACGGCTAGTGTTTAATAAAAGTAGTTGTTTTTTCGACAATTTTCACTTTTCCGAAACGTGTAGTTCGAACATGGGTAGGAATTAGAAAAAGTATGTAAGGGAAAAGTTGTAACAAATTTTATGAGCTTTCATTAAATACCATTTATTTTTTCTCTAGGACGCACCGTTTTAAAGATATTAGCGAAAAACTCAAAAGTGGGAACTTCTATCCCTCCCCCCCACTCTGGCGCACCCCCTAGACGCAGGGACTTTTAGTATGTTAACTCCCTAAGCACACTGAACAACTTTCTGAAGAAATCGCTTACGTCCCAGCTCGCGCACTCTACACCCCCTTTTTGGTCATTTTTGGTCATTTTTGGTCATCATGTTGAGTGGACTATATGGGAAGATGCCTTTGCCCTGCAGTGAGACAGTAATAGGCTGGTATTAAAGGTAAGATTGTATACAATTCAATCCTACGTTACAGCTCTTCATAATTTTTCCTTTCAAACATCACAAAAGTGATCCCACTCAAGCAACATTTAAGCCCAGCTTCTAATTGTTTTGTAAAATGTGACATATTTCATTTTCACCCCTGATTTGATTTGAGTAGGGAAATGATTGATAAAGTACTACAAGCCAAGTGCGAGCCGCGTGAAGTCGCGCTTCGAGTGACAAAAAAGAAAATCAAGATGAGTGGCAACATAGGGTGGAGTATTTTGAACGAAGCCGCGGCGGAAATCAGGACTTTAGGCGGGTATCACACCTCCGTCGTGAAACCATAGCAGTGAACCCGCAGTAGTTTAATTCAACACATGATGATCCGCATGCAATTTTGCGGCGTAGGTGTGCTTAAGCCCTTACATGTATGTATTGCTTGTTCTATGGTGTTAAAATAACGTGCTTTTAATTACGTTTTATTTTTTTGTATTTCGAGAGATCAGCAACCTAATTGCGTAACACACTATCAATAGTAATCTCAATTATTTTGAAGCAAATTGCTAATCCATTGCTTCATATGTTCGAAAAATTTGTTTGTTCGATAACGTAAATAACGCAATGAATGGCTTCGTTGCCACTAGTTCCATTGTTACTTCCATGATGGAACTAGTGATATTTTTTTATTGCCACTAGTTCCGTTTTGAATGAATCCGAAAATAATGGAACTAATGATGAATTTGTTGCTTCGTTGCCACTATTTCCATAGCAGCTGTAGTACTCACCTGCCTTAAGCCAAGTTGCTACTCAAATTATACTACTACTTAAGGTCGTATTGAAAAAGCCCCCATGAGTGATGATAAGTCCGCACCGTAAACATTCAGTCAGACATATACTAACATATACGAAAATTTATGACTGGCTAATCTTTTCACAATGGCGTGAGACATTCTTGTGTCAATCAACTCAGCCTATCGCAGTCCACTGCTGGACATACACCTCTCACAGACTGTGCCACAACACCCTGCCCCTTCGACAAACATGGCCAGCCCACTGCCACTTTAGTTTGCTTACTCTGCAAGCTATGTCGGTTACTCCGGTTCTTTTCCAGATAACTTCATTCCTGATTTTATCCTTCAAAGCATAGTCTGCTCCATAGCGAACATTCTTGTATACCTCGCGCTAACTAAAGAGAAATGTAAATAACGTGACGCTACAGTACGCAATATTATCTCGTATGTTTTATAATTTTTGTGTAGACAAGAGTTCGATATGACGCGTCGTTAGCTTTGGTCGCACGCCGGTAGGGTTGCGCCGTACGCCCCCGTACGCCCCCGGGATTGTGGCTAATTGGCTTCATTATTAACATAACACTATTTTTATTTTTTTACTGTTGTTCAATAAACATTGAGGGTAATTGTTGTAGAAGAAATTAAGTGAAATAGAGTATGGATAATAATTACATTAATATCAGAAACAATATTATCAGCTAGCTTGTTCGGTTATAAAATTAGGTTTTGAAGTTGTAATTAAAGAGATTAGAAAATTATGTATAAGAACGACTATAATTATCCATTTCTCCAACTTCAAAACGTTGAACCACGATTATAATAGATATCATATCAATCTGTAGTAATTGAACTTTTTTACAAAAATTGACTCGCTATTTTCACACACACATAAAACAAAAAGAAATTAAAAATACTTCACATTTTCTACATAATTAATCTCAACAATTTAGCTCACCACTCAACTAGAAACAAATAATAAATTAAGTACTCGTTACTACCAGCCCTATCCGCGAGTACTTCGAGTACCATTGTAATGTTGTGTTGTTTACGCGCTTGACAACCCTACTGTTTTACACGAGTGCCTCTCCACGTCACTGGGAGGAGTTGTAATTTTTTTTGAGTGATTCTTTTTTGTTTTTGATTTTCGAATTTGGATCTGTCATTTTTATTTTGAGTGGAGAATTTGTCACCTGCTTTGTTTAGATGATTCCTAAGTTGCCACTCGATTGATATATTAGGTGTAAAAAAATTAACTGCAAGAACTTCGTCCACATACTCGACATCGAAAAACAAACACATTACAAAAAAAAAATCAGCTGTTCAATACATTTATGTTCGCATAATTCGTCAAAATGTACTGAACAGCTGATTTTTTTTCGGGATTTCAGGTTTGGTCCCATAGTAAAAGTTGTTCATAATGATGAGTACAATGACCCCTTAAGAGTTTGTGGGTTATTTATTTTACACCTTGTATAGTCACACTAATTACACAGTAAAACGGAAAGCGGATTAGTTACGGAGTCCATGTGTGCAAACTGTTCATCCAGGCTATTTTATGTCACTCAAATTCTACAGATCCTAAGTCTTGACGATCTTGACCAAAATAATAATAATTAAATAACCATCATATTCACAGTGAATAGGCTTCCAGATAACAGAGGCTCATCCACTCAAGCCGGCCAGTATAGGCAAGAAAGAGGTGGGAGCTCTGTTCCTCGTCAGTTCACTTAGGTCGGTCAATAAAGGCAAGCCAGAAGTGAGGAACAAGACTCCTCCCGGGAGATGGGGTTCGTGGGGTCGTTACTGGCCAATAGCGGGTTCACGTATTCTCTTGGTGTGGCTCCTCAGCGAATGATCATTTCTAAAGCAACTCCTTCTTCCGAAATAGAACTTCTAAATTAAAAATAGTCTCATATTTTCCTAATTTCCGAAAAGCGACATTAAAAACAGCACAATATCCTAATCACTTATCGGGTACGACTGGTAGCTGGCAGGTACATTCCGCTTGGCGCCGCTCGTTCGCACCCACCTCGCTGTAATCCAATATGTCCGACAGCTGCTCCCAAAAGCTTCCTTTTTATATTTTTCGGGCGAATTATCACCGACACTCTGCAGGCGGACGAGGATGCGAATCAAATTGAAAGCCGACTCAATTATATTACCAAGCTCTTTTAGGGCTGTCGAAGATGCTGTTCTGGTGTTTGAAGGCTGATGTTTAATTGAAAAGATTATGTGTCAGGGTTTCTAGACTGTTCACTGATGATCAAATTTTGGTACTAGTTTACATGATTAGCATAGTTCATTGACAATGTCCATTCAAATAATAGTACCAAAAGCAGGCCAGGCGTACTCCACACTTTAGGTATGAAGTACGCGGTGGGTTCGACTTGTCGGGCCAATTCAGTGTGGGCTGCCACGCACCGGCCGGCTCGCACGTTTGTTCGATTCTCACTCACGCGCCGCGTCGTAAAAGAAGACAACCCTAACGAGTTAGAAGGTATAAGAGTTACGCGATAGAAAGAGAGCCAACTTGTAGGTGAATATAATTTTGCACTTTTCTGTGTTGTAGCAAGACTCACGATTTATTTAAATGATTTTGTGAGGATATCTTCTGTATTTGTACTATTATGTATTCGGTGCTAAGAGTGTTTCAAATGTTTTTGTAGTTTTCTTAAAAAAATCCATGAACCATGTCGTTGATTAATATACACCTCTATTCCGAGTTTCCGACTGTCAAATTGATGGCTTAATTTACTAAACTTTCCATAAAAAGAAGAAAGAAAAATTGTTTATTCTGCACAAACAAGATGCATATAAAGAAAATAATTGACAAAATACACACACATGGTAGCCATTAATCTTTGCAACCATTTCGATTCATGTACCTAATACCTGTTTCTAATCATGCAGTCCTCTTCGTACGCGACACCCCTTAATCCCAGTAGCACGTGCCGTGAGGTGCGAGCGGGGGTGCGGTACGCGGGCGCGGGGTAACAGCCTCATACCGTAATACCATTCCGAGATGAGCGACTTAAACGCGTTACAGACCACCACTTCAACCTGACCTCCCCTCCCCCCGCACCACACACATATCCGACGATATTCCAACAAACCAATGAACTATTGAAGACCAATCTAACATGGACGCTGCGTTCAATTCTCAACTGTTTTGGTGGTTTTGGCAACGAACTAGAATAGAGTGGGTTTTGACAATGGTAGTTAACTAATGGAAGTGGATGTTCGATGCGGACAAACGAAATTGGATATTGTCTTACGTGGCTGGTAGTTACGTCGATTGGCCGTGTTAGAGAGTAGACTGGTCAATGCTGACGTTTGACATGTGATTGTAATTGCGTTGGCAAGTTTAGAGTTGCCTTCAGTTGCAGCGACGGATGGGGAGCGCTTATTATAATTGAGTAGATTCCTTTATGGATTTGTATGCCAAATATCATCATTTGCAGTCAAATAGCTGCTTTGAAGGGTTAAATTATCCGAACATTTATGAGGTATTTGAACTTTTATTCGCCCGGGTGCGCCCGTCGCGTAGCACTCGTAGCACTCGTAGCAGTGGCGTAGCGATCGCGTAGCCGCAACACTTTTCGGAATGAAAAACTTTTTGAATGCGTTCAGTGTCACGTTGAATTGTTGTAAGTAGGATTCGTCGCTAATCTAACTTAGTGACGTAACTGATTCGAAGAAAATTTTACAGGGCAAGCTATTTTTCTTTTCTTTTTTTTGTAAACTGTAGATATATCGGTCTCGATTTTTGCATTATCATGGGGACTGTAAGGCATAGGTACAGATACGCCGATTAGACAGATCGATTCGACTTGGAAAATGTATCAAAATACTATAGTTAGGTCAGCTATCGGCTTAGTCCAAAATGTCAGATACGTCAGTTAGTTAAATTAGTGACGATTTATCCGAGAGAGGAAGGAACTTGCAGAGGTTTGAAATTTGGTATTAATTTTCTTTCAGTTGGACCAGTTCAGTGCGGCCAGTTCCAGCAGTTTGCTATTGAAATCAACGTATTGCCAGAGAAGCGCTTCCAATAATATTCCAATTTCGAGAGTTTTAAACTTTTACCGTGCCTCAGAAATCTTTGTCCAGAAAAAGATGTCAAAGCTATTGATATGATATTTTATTATTTTTTCTTTTTTCGTGTGGTTAGTGATTAACCTGGTCTCACCACCCATGGGCCTCTGACTTGCCTTCACATGCCGTCGAGAAATATCTCTCAGGCATACCGGTTTCCTCACGATATTTTCCTTCACCGGTTTTTAAGCAAGGGACAATTATACAATACGCACATGAATCCAAAAAGTCAGAGGTGCGTGGCTTGGGTTCGAACTCGAGACCTATGGCTTGGCAGTCCGACGGTCACACCACTAGGCTACCACTGCTACCTATATTTTATTATATGCTCATAAAATATCAATACACGATCTTTGACATCTCTTCATACCAACATAAAACGAGGTTTCCACCAAACACTTAACAGGCATTATGATTCAGCAGATATCTGCAATAAAAGTGTAGATCCCGAGCGACAGCCCGCCACTAAATTGTAGCTACTGTAGGACGATGGAATTGAGCAATTTTTATTTTGGGCATAAATAAAACAGGCCGGTAGCGTCGAGCAATTTGACTAAAACAGGCTCCGTGTTGCTCGGCTCACGGAGAGGTCGGTACCGGGGCGATTAGATACCGAACCGGGTAGGTATGACACGGTTATGTAAACTGTTGAAGTCATTTTGAAAATGGGTGGGAGAGAAGATAGGACTATCATGTCCTAAGGAAAATAAAGAAAGAAAAATATTTTATTTGGGACACGCACAGGAAATACAAACAGTAAAAAAGGAGCATAATAATAAAAAGTTAACATTAAAAAACAAAGGCTCCTATCTCAGCATAAAGCTGCGATATTTAAAAAATAAATACCACAGCGCTGGTATTCCGATATATTAATACAAAAAAAAACCGGCCAAGTGCGAGTCGGTCTCGCGCACGAAGGGTTCCGTACCATTATCTATAAAAACGCCAAAAAAATCACGTTTGTTGTATGGGAGCCCCCCTTCAACATTTGTTATATTTTAATTTAATTATTTGTTTTTAAAGTATAATAAATATTCTGTGAATATTTTAAGCGTCTACCTGTTGCCGTTATCAAAATCGACCAAAAACGAGCAAAAAAATCACGTTTGTTGTATGGGAGCCCCCTTAAATATTTATTTTATTATTTAGTTCATGTGCAACGTTATCTGCCTACTTACTACTTAGTACTCCAATCAACTATCAATTTAAATAGTTCCATAACCTTCATTCATTCGGATCAATTTCCAAAAAGGCTTTTTGACCCAATATTACCCTCGTTCACGTCCGGGTTACGGAGCACTCGCATTACAGTCGGTCTCCAGTTCAATATCATTCACTCTCCACATTGCACGCTGGCGAAAAAATAAATCGAAAATGAATTTCGGTTTGCAAACTCTATTGAATCTAAATGGATTTTTCTCTTGAAGTTTTGTGTAAATTGTGGTAAAGTTAAGTTAGCTATGAATGTTATTACAATCTACTTTTCAGTACTTATGGTTCACTTGATGCAATATTTCTGTCGTAATATTGATTAAGGCGCGGACTGACTACGATTTTAAACGGCAACCGCGTAATCTATTGTCATCATTGAAATAAGGTTGAATTAAGGCTTGAAATAAGGTTGAAAATTTAAAATAATATTTGTGTTGCTGAGATGTTACTAAGCTACGAATAAGCATTTATTTTCCCGGTTTTCTTTAGATTATTCAGAATATACACAATAAATTAAATAATTGTCCGTTTAAAGTTTATTAAATTCTTAAAAAAAAGAATTTCGTTATCGCTGAAAATACAGAGATGTTCGACGCCAAAGTTCATTATTTAAATTTTAATTTTTTTATTGGGAATATCAAACTATTTTTTACTATTCTATTCTTATATTTTTCTTTAAACCCTTCTCTGTCCACCGTATTTTTTGCGTCGGATAGTTTCGTTGCGTTACGTAATACTCGACAATCCAAGAAACCATTTTTTGTGAATATTGAGCTAATACCGCGCCTTAAGTAATATCGATACTATGGTACTGCGCCTGCCAGACAACCGTATCCCGGTATAATTCCAATCATAAACTTACTCTTGATCAAATAATGTATATAACAAAGATGCCTTTTCTTTCAACAGCGATTATCTAGAGATTATACCAGACAATTATCCAAAAACTTATTCCATGTTTGCAAGTCTTACATCAAACCCAAAACATATTACATTCAATCAAAATCTTAACCCCCTTTTGTATTCACAATAAAAGCATAATAATATGATATAAAAATTTAACCCCCACATTCGACGTTATATGCAATAAAGTGATGTTTTACGAGGCAGGCGACTTTGAATGTAGCCTCCCAAACGTTTTAGGGCAATTGACGTTCTTGAACATAATACTGGTCGACTGGTTATGGACATATTGAGGGAGAATGTTTAATATAAAAATCACGTTTTGTCGAAATGGGTAAATCTTTGACTTATTTATCTATTAATACTCAAATTTCATGATTGAAATCATGAGATTCGAGGTCAATTCTAACTTATGGAGTTGAATTGCTGATTCTAATGATTATAATTCTGTAAAGCCATATTAGTTACGGCCGCGAATCATATTTTAATCAACATACAACCTGACACTGACCTGCAAATTGCAAATAACGTAAGAAAATTTAAATTTCGTGGGCTGCCTTAGCGCATCCCTAGATGTCACATGTCTTCGAATGTTTGGTTCTAGGAAATGCCGGTTTCCTCACGATGTTTTCCTTCACCGTTTTGAGAGTAACGGTGATGAAATAAAATCTATGGTTCGAATCTACGACCTATAGGTACAACTCGTAAGTCGGGGCCGTTACCACTGGTCCAGCACTGCTCATCATAGGTGGTATATCTGCCTGAAATCAAAGGTGTAATCGCCCGCTCAAGTACCTAAGCCCACACTTTTAGAATCTAATTACGATAATTTCTTCAGTTTTCTTTTAGTTTGTTACATTAGCATAAGTTATAATATCCACGAGCACGTCCCCACACTGTATAAGGCAGACGACGACGTTCCTGAACCATATGAGGCAGGCGACGTTTGTGAACGTTATCGAGGCGGACAGGTTAGACGTGGCGCGGTGGCGACGCGCGTAAATTCCACATTTTATGTGGAACTTGAGGGTTGAAGTGGAGTATGATTTTGCAGGGTTAAGAGGAGTGGATGTTATGTTAGTTTAAGTGTGTTTGTCGGAATTGGTGGTAAGATACTTGAGCGGCCATCTTTTCAATGTCTGTAATAACTATCCTCCGTATTGTGATATAAAGTTGTAGTTTTATCGAGTTAAATATGTATTTTTTTACTGGGGGGCTAAAACGGCCACTTTGGCAGAATCATAATAGGATAATAATTATTATGAATCATATTTGAAATCGTAAAACGATCACAAACTGACAATTCATAATTTATCTTCGTACAATTCATGGCACGCAATTAAAAAAAAAATTATTTGTTTGACAGTTTTGTATGGAGATTCGTAAAATGGTCCATAAAATTAATTTATTGAAGTTTAATGTCAAATACGTCAAATAGCACAATCATAATAAATTGCTGAATTCAGGAAATGAATCGCTTCTAGAGGAATTGCTTAATGTGGCCGTTTTAGGCCCCCTGTAGTATATAGGTAGGTATATAGATAGAGTAATAAAAATATATTAACATAACTTATGTACGTCACATTTATGTATACACGATACATTTTAGTTTGTAAATTGTCTTTGGTTTCTTTAGTCTGTAAATTTTGCCCGCGGCTTCACCCGGCTGAATGTCGGTGTGTGCCAAATTTCATACAAATTCGTTAAGCCGGCTTTGCACCAACCTGGAAAATACATCCAGACAAACGGACAAACATTCTTCGATACTATTTTATTATTTGTATAGATTGTGCATGTGTACACTTTTAGACCCCTACAACAATTTTGCATAGCACTCAATCAATCATCTGTCGCATTTCTAGCTAATGTTGTAGATACTAAATGCTTACTAACCCAGCTTAATAACACGCGATGTGTTAGAAATCTATTATTCATCCCTGAATCTACATGAAACCTGGTTACGAATCAACACCATCATTAATTACTATTAGCTCACGATACAACTGATGCCAATGAATAATTAAATGGTTTTCTATCAGCCAGTTGCAGAAACGAACTTTAGTTTAACGGAGACTTTAAATTCATGCCATCCCTTATAATTATCACTACATGGTATAAAACAAAGTCGCTTTTCACTGTCTGTCTGTCCTTATGTATACTTAGATCTTTAAAACTACGCAACGGATTTTGATGCGGTTTTTAGGGTTCCGTACCGAAATGGTAAAAAAGTAACCCTTATGGTGTGACTCAGTCTGTCTGTCTGTCTGTCTGTCACAGCTGGATATCTCAAGAACTACTAATACTATCAACTTGAAATTTGGAACAGTTTTAGATGACGTTTACCCAACTATTTTACAAATAAGAAAAAAGTAAAAATATTTTTTTTTTTGTAACAGGGACTGAAAGGGGGTCTTAAAAATTCAAAGTGGGGCAACTAATCGCGAATTGGACCAATCGCGCCTAAAGGTACTAGGGCATGTGGGGTATCATTTGAAAGAGCGCTGTTTGCACATTCTCAAACATTTTTTTTAGGCCCCATAGTTTTCGTGTTTTGATGAAAAATGTAAAAAAAAATACCGTTCCCCCCTCCTTATCTCCGAAATTTGCAAAGATAAAAATCTGAAATTATTCTATGTGATAGAAGTTTATGTAAAGATTACAGGAAAAATAAAACGATGTCTCTAAATCGCACACTTTTCACACACACGCACACTTTCAGAAATTGGAACGGAACCCTCGGTGCGCGAGTCCGACTCGCTCTTGACCGGTTTTTTTTAATAGATAGAGTGATTCAAGAGGAAGGTTTGTATGTATAATAAACGCGGGTGAAGCCGCGGGCAAAAGCTAGTTGTGTATAAAAAAGAAAGTGACAGTCTCCATTAAACTAAAGTTCGTTTCTGCAACTCACCGTATGTCTCCTAACTATTAAGTATTCCCTAATGTCCCCAACAAACATTTGATGGGTCGCCACGACGTGCTGATTTTAACTTTTGGTTCTATACGCTGGTCGTAAATACATCGCTATCACGTTGATATGACCGAGAATAGGCCCATTTTATACGAATCAGTGTCGTAATAGAGTTATGTAGCAGTCGTATTAATCACTATCTGGTTGAGTAGTGGTCGTACAGACGTCGTAAGATCCTCTTTTCGTCGAGTTATGATGTCTATTAGCACTGCTTTGCGACATTTTTTCGAGTAACTAGTATTCATCACGACTTTTTTAAGGGATTTTGATGTAAAGTGATTAGATTAATGTAGTGAATTGAAACTTTACAACCGAACAACTTTTGTACTGTGTTACAATATAGTAATATTTTTTATCATTAAAAGGGGAGTACAGCCATTTTATTAATTAATTATTTTATCTTCCAAACTCATGTTTGAGTGCATTAATCTGTTGGGAAATTAATTTTATCGAGTAATGTTAGAGAGTTTTCTTAATATAATGGACGCGCTTTATAAATTCTTTAAATAAAGCAATATTTTTACCCTATATTTTGACGAAAGTGTTAACAGTTACTTTAATACGACTTGGGGTTAACGACACAACCGTAACATCACTATACAGGTGTGGTCAAATATAAGCGTGTGGTACAGACCATCAAACTGAAGAACCTTTTCCATGAGACTAACATCGTAATCGAGAAAAAATTATCAGCCGTCCCATAGAAGCTTTGTACGGGACAGCTGATAATTTTTTCTTGATTCTCTCTCTATTATCTCACTATTTATCACTAGTTACTAGTAAAGATGTTGGTGACTGACCTGTACTCTAGCCTCGGTGAGGTTGATCTTGAGAGCGAGGTCTTCTCTCGTGAACACGTCGGGGTAGTGAGTCTGCGCAAACGCAGTTTCCAGTTCCTCCAACTGCAAAGTAGGAAGTATTAAATATTGGTAATAAGTTTAGGTAGGTACTATTGATGTGTCTTGTTGATGACTTGACAATCACCAATGCAAAACAAACAGGTTAAAGAAGAGTTCAGGAGCTCCAAAGTTAACTGATTGATTTAATGAATTCTAATTCAGCCATTTATTGTTCAAATGATAATTATTTATGTATTTCTGTATCTGCCCGTGACATCACAGAATACCAGCGCTGCGACTCTTATTTTTAATGTCGCAGTATCATGCTGAGATAGGGGCCTTTTGGTCTCGTACAGGACCTTCTGTTTTTTTTTTCGTTTTAAACATTTTATCATTGTGTTTTTAGTTTAGTTAGTGATCTTCCTGTGCGACTCACTATAAATACTTTTTCTTTATTTCTTTCAAAAATTAAATACTTATACAATAGACGGAAGTAGGCTGAGGATAAGTGCTTAAATCACATTTCTACTACACATAACTTGGTATATTATGTATGTTAGACATCCTATGATGGAAATTTAAGGTGGAACTAGTCGATGTTTTTATTTTTTATACAGGGTTTAAGTGTAAACAGTGGCAATCTTTTAAGGCGTGATTGTACTCATCATTATGAACAACTTTTACTGTGGGACCAAACCTGAAATTGCGAAAAAAAATCTGCTGTTCAGTACCATTTTATGCTCGCATATTTCGTCAAAATGTAGGGAACAGCAAATTTTTTTTTCGCGATTTCAGGTTTTGGTCCCATAGTAAAAGTTGTTCATAATGATAAATACAATGACCCCTGATAAGATTGCCACTGTTTACATTTACACCCTGTATACAATCCTATTAAATAACCTCGCAACTGTTCAAACCCACTTGGATTTCAACAACTAAAGTTAAATAAATTAATCCAGTCCATGATTACCTGTTGCAATGTGAAGGTGGTACGGTTGCGCCGCTGTTTCCGACGAACGAACGTGTCATCGTGTATCGCCGGGTGATACGAGTAGCTCGTATCTGTGGAATAATAATATTGTTAAATAAAAACATAATACTACCAATTAGTTCCTCTGTGGTTGAGGATACCGGACCTTCGGCCTGATCATAAAAAAAATATACAACGTGCTGTTTTGCATCCTCATCAAATCAAACCGAACAACTTTCTCTATGGCACCCATCGTAATCGCGAAAAAATAATCAGCCGTCCCATACATTTGCGTCGAGAAGTTTTCTATGGGACAGTTGAATTTTTTTTCGCGATTACGATGTTGGCCCCATGGAGAAAGTTGTTCGGTTTGATGTTCTGTATTACACCCTGAAATTTGACGAGGATGCAAAACGACACGTTGTATAAATATATTTATTTTTTTAATATTACAAACATTGCTGAGATTTTAGAATTCCCTTCTACTGTTCGATTCCCAAACGATACCAACACGTTTTAGCACGTTACATTGTGATCTTAAAATGCAGTAACTTCAGCATATTTATACAGGGTTATTTATAAAACACCAGTAACCTCTTAAGGGGTCATTATACTCATCATTATGAACAACTTTTACTATGGGACCAAACCTGAAATCGCGAAAAAAAAATCAGCTGTTCAGTACATTTATCTACATCAAACTCGTCAAAATGTAGGGAGCATCTGATTTTTTTTTCGCGATTTCAGGTTTGGTCCCATAGTAAAAGTTGTTCATAATGATGAGTACAATGACCCCTTAAGAGGTTACTGGTGTTTTACAAATAAACCTGTATAAAAGACTTTCTGATAAATAATAAAATTATAAAAATGGTTTCGGCTGACCATATTTTCAGGAAAAAAAAACAATTATTTTATAATAATTATAACGCCAAATATTTGATTAAACAACTTTGTTACCTACTAAATCCTTCATTTCCTGGACTAAGGGCTAATTTTTCAATCGTCAGATAACTATTATTTATGGAATAAATATGAGGTTTGACAGCTTGTGTATAGAAAATATGTCCAACTGTCATATTTATTCTTCAGACAAAAGTTATCCGACTATTTAAAAATCAGCCCTAAAACAATTTAACATCTTCCTACGATTAAGCCCCAACACACTGTCTCAGTTTCCTCAACATTTGCCTAGACAATCACTAGTGGTACCAGGAAGTGCTGGCCCATTACGCCACGAGTGCCAAATCGCCTCCCCAACATTTATTATAGCTATCTGAACGCATGTCCGCGGGAATTGATGAGGTGGAGACACTGTGGGGTGACTAAGTATTTATGCGGAATGAGGGATAAAATGATCTATTATTATATTAAAACAGTTTTGAAGTCTTCGCATGAATAATCAATATTGACAAAATAAATCATTATTTTTTTGGCTGCTGTATCTTTTTTTAATATGGGAATTTATCACTAATTGGCACAATCACCCAACCCCGGCAGTAATATTTAAGACCTACAAGTTTCTTATTCATGTGGTATACAGAATAAGAATAAAAAATCTGCTGTTCCTTACATTATGACGAGTTATGCAAACATAAATGTCGGGAACAGCTGATTTTATTTTCGAAATTTCTGGTTTGGTCCATTGTAAAAGTTGTTCATAATGATGAGTATAATGACCCGTTAAGAGGATAACGGTGCTTAAAACTACATCCAGTACGTCACAATAGTCTACAATCCGAAAACTCGCGTGCTACGCAAGTGCTACGAAATTCGTAGCATTTGCTACGATTCTCACCAGCATCTTTAATTGTGCTACGCACCGTCTACACGTAGGTTTTTTGTGTTGAACATATTTTTAGTGAACATAGTTCTATTGCTGTTAGAATGGCTTGAATAGAGGACGTTATCAAACACTTACAAATATGCATTTTGGAATAATAATTGTATTAACCTTTTTAAACTTTCGCGATTTATACACATTATAAAACAATATCGAGAACGGGTCTTATCGCGATATTCCTTTTTTCTTTCTTTTGTTTTCTTTTTTTTTTTTTTTTTTTTTAGTAGGTACCTGTTGATCTCGTAAAAATATCGCGATAAGACCCGTTCTCGGTAATGTTTTATAATAATTGTATTATACGACTAATATGGTTTTTAAGTTACTTATAACTAACACACTATGGGCCTACGATGCCTTCTAATAAAAGATTTTTATTTTAATTTTATTTAATAATAATAATAAAATAATATTTTTCTTTTTAATGTTTATTTTCGTTTATATTTTTGCTGTCTATTAATTCACAACACAACACACATTCGATAAACAGTTCGCAAATCTATGGGCACCCTACAGTGACGCAATATATCGAGTGACAATCGTTAGGGCTGTCCACCCCAACGTTTCTATTATTCTTAGGGTAATGTCGTTGCGAACATTAGTTGACGAGAATTGCCCCTAATAGCCCGTAATAGTAGTATTACTAACGATGACTTTACTTTTATTTGTTCGTGATAATAGATTTCGAGTAATTAAGCGTGTAGTTTAGTAAAAGCTGCCGGTTTTTTTTTTGTATTTGGATTTATTGTTTTAATGAAAATTTAGATAAGCAGGCAAAGTTATCAGTGAAAAACCGCTTTCTTGATATTTAAAGTGGGATGTCTGTTTGTCTGTCAGTCTGTCAAGACCCTTTTTCTCAGGAACGCATCACACTAATAATAATAATAATAATAATAATAATAATGTCACATTCAACCAGAAACAATTCAGCACATAACAGGAGCTTGCACCACTCTCACGCAGACAGACTACACACACAGGCACAATCAGGTGGCAAATGTAATTCATCAAAAATTAGCAGTCAAATATACACTCATTCAAAACACAAACACTCCTTACTACAATTACACACCACAAACTATCTTAGAAAATGACACACATAAACTTTACTACGACCGCGCCATTCTCACCGACAGGACAATTCACTACAATAGACCGGATATAACCTTAGTGGATAAAATAAATAAAGTTACTTACCTAATAGATATTGCCGTTCCCAACACACATAACATTCAGAAGACAATATCTGAAAAAATTAGTAAATACGCAGAACTCAAAGATGAAGTAACTAGAATATGGCGCCAACAAAAAGTTTATGTGGTCCCTATTGTCCTCTCCACAACAGGCGTCATCCCAAATCATCTTCTCCATAGCCTTAAACTACTAAACCTAAAAGAAACCCTCTATATCACCCTACAAAAAGCTGCAATTCTAAATACATGTCGAATTGTCAGAAAGTTCATGCAAATAGATGAAAACGAAGTAGGTCCTCATAATAACACATCCTCAACTTAACACACCACATGCTGCATTTACTTGGCTTTGGTCCGTAAATGTTGCAAAAACCAGCCAAAGAGCTGAGAAGAAAAAACACTCAACAAAAATAATAATAATAATAATAACCCCACCGCAGTATCTCTACGTTGACGTCGTGGTGGGGCTTGCGCGCTCCGAATTTTAGGTCTGTGCCGGTAGAGTTCACTGTGCCGGAACAGGTCTAGGATGAGGAGCCAGACCAAGAGAGATACAGAAACCCGCAGGGCAGCATGTGGCGAGCTGTTGGGCAGTAGCGACCCCACGGACCCTATCTCCCGGGAGAAGTCTTGTTCCTCACCTCTCGCTTGCCTTTATTGGCCGGCTGGAGTGAACACTGACGAGGAACAGAGCTCCCACCTCTTTCTTGCCTTTATTGGCCGGTTTGAGTGGAGATTCGCAAGAGCAAACGTGCTCGGAGGAAGGAAGTATTCCAGTAAGTGTTTGTAGGGATCTTGACCATCTTCCGGGCTCTGGGATTGTTCTGAGAACCGTGGGATACCTCTCCACTCCTCACAAGCACCTCAGGACATGTTGCCCTCTTGCCGCTACGACACTATGTGCTAGCGACCTTTTCGGGGGCCCATTATTGTGTGTGCAAGTCACCCCCTGCCATTTTATCCGTGTATTATAAAACATTGATCCGGCAGGGGCCATAGTCCTTTCATAGTTCTAGGCAACCAGTCCACTTTAGCCACTCAAATCCATAGTCCAATCTCTTTATTTCCATATACTGCAATAGTCCTGCACCAACCGGGGTTTGTCCTTGGGTGCACTTGCATAGTGCGTACAGGGATAATCGTCGGTTGGTGCCTCATTTCATTGAAAGCGTCTAACGGGCCTCTGCGAGTTGGCTTTGGCCCCTCGTACGCCTTCTAAAGGTCCGGGACTCCAGGGTCCCGAGAATTGTCAAGACATAATAATAATAATAACCCCACCGCCGTATCTCTACGTTGACGTCGTGTTGGGGCTTGCGCGCTCCGAACTCTGGGCCTGTGCCGGTAGAGTTCACTTTGCCGAAACAAGTCTAGGGTGAGGAGCCAGACCAAGAGAGATACAGAAACCCGCAGGGCAGCATGTGGCGAGCTGTTGGGCAGTAGCGACCCCACGGACCCTATCTCCCGGGAGTAGTCTTGTTCCTCATCTTTGGCTTGCCTTTATTGGCCGGCTGGAGTGAAAACTGACGGGAACAGAGCTCCCACCTCATTCTTGCCTTTATTGGCTGGCTTGAGTGGAGATTCGCAAGAGCAAACGTGCTCGGAGGAAGGAAGTATTCCAGTAAGTGTTTGTAGGGATCTTGACCATCTTTCGGGCTCTGGGATTGTTCTGAGAACCGTGGGATACCTCTCCACTCCTCACAAGCATCTCAGGACATGTTGCCCCCTTGCCGCTACGACACTATGTGCTAGCGACCGTTTTCGGGGGCCCATTATTGAGTGTGCAAGTCACCCCCTGCCATTTTATCTGTGTATTGTATACAAAACATTAGTCAGGCAGGGGCCATAGTGTTTCTATAGTTCTAGATAACCAGTCCACAACCACCCAAACCCATAGCCCAATATGTTTTGTTTCCATGTTCTGCAATAGTCCTGCACCAACCGGGGCTTGTCCTTGGGTGCACTTCCATACTGCCATACAGGGATAATCGTCGGCTGGTGCCTCATCATAATTTAAAATTGTCTAAGGGACCTCTGCGAGTTGGCTTCGGCCCCTCGTATGCCTTCCAAAGGTCCGGGATACCAGGGTCCCGAGATATGTAAAAATATAATAATAATAATAATTCCTTTATTGTCAGGCAACTAAGGCCCATAGATAAAATACACAAATTACAAAATAATAAAATAATAAACTAATACATATCAAAAACATAAAAACTACTGCACACGAAGTGACGGCGTCGTGTTACGCTGCGAGGTGTCGCGTAGCTGGCCGCGGAAACGCCGATACAGAACACCTTCCGGCCAAAACTCTTCCTTGAGGAAGGTCAGCAAATGGTGAGTCGGAACGCGCACCACAAACGACTTGAAATTGGTGTTATGGCGCGCCTCCAACTTCTCCACCCTCAAGGTCCAGGTGGTCTTCAACCGTATGTACTCTACGATGTCCTCAGCCTTCGTAGAGTGGAACAAACGGGACACGTACAGCTGCGTCGTCGGTACTGCAGGACGAAGCAATATGTTAGGCCCAGCCGGCGCCGTCCCACACTGGTTGCGATAAGTAGGCTTCCTCTTCTTTCTCTCCACCTTGATGAAGCCGTCCTCATCACAAGTTTTCTTTGGTGGAACCTGCTGTTCGTGGTCCACCACAGCGCCTTTAGTCGCGCTCGATGCTGAGCGACTCTGTTTTCCCCCTTTTTGTTTTTCTGCTTGTCGTTTCGTTTGCGACACGGCAGTTTTCGTCTTTGCGACCGTTGCAGAATAGGTACGTATAGGGGTCGATGTACCTATATCACGCGTCGCTTCCCCGGTAGGTGCGATGCGATCAGCGGAACACGATGCAACGCTTGCATTCTTGACAGTCGATGATGTAGATTCACTCGCCGACTGTAAACTGCAGACAGAAGCATTTTGTGCCCCGCGACGTGTGTTTACATTGGAGCCTTCTGGTGACCCACTTGTCGGAATAGCGTTGCGCAACAACGCTACTTCGGCTCGCAATTCACCAATCACGACATCCGATGACTCCAACTTGGACTTCATCTCAGCCTGGCTCACCTTCAGAGACGTGATGTCCTTCAGCAGCCTGGTGACGTCGACGTGGTCGAAAGTGACAGGAGGCAGCTTGTGCAGGTCCTTCGCCACAAAATCTGGCACGTCATCCGGATCGGTCCTCTTCAGCAGGTCGATGATGTCCTGCAGACTCTTCTGGCCACCATCCCTTCGGCGAGATGGCATCTGTCCGACTTGGTCGAGTAATTGAAATAACAGCAACTTGGCACTGCATACCTCTTCCTCTTTGAAGGTCGACTTGCAGATCTGCAAGATGCTGACCTCGTCCATGTAGTCGATGGCATGCTTAACAAATGCCAAAAGCTCGTTGGCAATGAGCTGCCTCGTTGCCATTGTGTACAAAATCGGGCAGCGGTTACCACTGCGCAAAACGCGAATAAAATATTCGTGCTGTGTAGCGCAAACGGGTCCGTTTCCGAGCGCGCATTGCTCACACTGATAATATAAAGGCGAAAGTTTGTGTGTGTGTGTTTGTTTTGTATGTTTGTTACTTCTTCACGCTCAAACGGCTGGACCGATTTGGATGAATTTTGGTATGTAGATAGCGTATACCCTGGATTAACACATAAGTTACTTTTATCCCGGTTTACGCGGGTGAAACCGCGGGGCGAAGCTAGTGGAGGTATAAAGTTGAAATTAATATCAACTACGTAGGTTTTTTGGAGCTCTAAAAAAATCAAGCTTCTAAATCAACGCAATAAAAAATACGGCTATTTATGCGACATATTTTGATACTGTCAAGTAAATAAAAACATAAAGGGTACTTCCCGTTGTCCTAGAATCATTAAATTTGACAAGAAGCAAGGTCTCACAGCACTAGTAAAGGACAATAACTTAAAATCGTTAATTTGTAGTTTCATCATATAAAAAATAGTTTTTGCGATTACAAACTTAAATAGACTTGACGTATATCAATTTATGGGACTTTTCAACTACGGAACCCTTCATTATGCGTGGTCGGACACGCACTTGACCGGTTTTTAATACCACTCAACCTGTACAGACCACGGAAATCAATTCGTTGATAATAAAAAGCTCACATTAAACTTATGTCGCACAACTTCAAAGCAAGGCACCGACGACCTAATGGACCGAATTAATTGGTCCAATTTGTACCGTTGCGATTCACTCAACGAATTAAATGTGTTATTCGCTTATGCTCGCGAATTCGTGATGTCACACACATTTCTGACGGTTTTATTTTGAACGAGGCAGATTATTTTGTCGTGAAAATTGGAAACAGGACTTCTTTTAGAGATTAATGAATAAAGCTTGACCCCTTCTATAAACGACATTTAGGTTCTGAACCAAATAGTCCTAACTTAAGCATTTCAGCAATTCCATTTATGAATGAATTAACTGTGTACTCGTATACAGGGTGTAAGTGTAAACAAAAACCGGCTGTTCCCTTCATTTTGATGAATTATGCGAACATAAATGTACTGAACAGCTGATTTTTTTTCCGGATTGCCATTGTTTACACTTATACCCTGTATAATCTGCCTAGCCTTTTCCCAACTATTTTGGGGTCGGATTCCAGTCTAACCGAATGCAGCTGAATACCAGTATTTTACATGGAGCGACTAGCCTATCTTACCACCACAACCCAGTTACCGGGTAATACGATACCCATTGGTAAGACTGGTTGTCAGACTTTCGGGCTTCTGACGACCCGTAACGGCTGTCAAAGATCCACGAATGACAGCCGGGACCAACGGCTCAACGTGCTTTCCGAGGCACGGAGGGGTCTTCGGCTGTTATTACTTAGCCACAAACGAACATGAATGTACTGAACAGCTGATTTTTTTTCGCGATTTCGTTTGGTACCATAGTAAAAGTTGTTGTTCACAATGATGAGTACCCCTCCCAACCCCTCATAAGGTTGAACCTGTTTACACTTTACACCCTGTATAATATTAGTTAGGATTACATATTTATTTGATTTGCAATTCACTCAGCGAATTTAATGTTTTATGACGCTTATGTCTGATTGAAAGTTCATTTGATAGTGTATAAAAGTAGCTAATTTGATTCTTTTTTTCGAGCCTTCGTGTATACAATATTCTTTTTTGAAAAGTTCAAACCTTTTTTATCCTGAAAGAAATCGTAATTTCCTCCTCCTCTACTGTCTGTAGTTTGAAGTTTTGATGGTGTTTCAAATAAATAAATGATCCCATTCTTGCTACAGACGACCTCTACTCTAGCATATATACAACTATCAACCTAATAGCGTGAATTAATTGGTCCAATTTGTATCGTAGCGACTCACTCAGCGAATTAATTCTGTTATTCGCTTTAGTCGCAGTGTGTGTGCTCGGCTTTATTTTATTTTACAAATTGTGTTTGTTTTGTGCATAGACTTATAAAAAAAGATGGACTCCGCGCCACGAATATCGAAAGTGAAGCACCTTACCGATCTATGTGTGCATGATTTGAGTACCTGCAAAGACGGCGTCGCTCGTGTCACGTAATGGCGGCCGGTCGGCATACTATGATGTAAATGTGTGCGCGAGGCGTGTTTGTACAAACGGTCCGGCATACTTACTGTGCTTCACTTTCGATATGCGTGGCGCGGAGTCCATCTTTTTTTATAAGTCTATGGTTTTGTGTTATCTTTTTAGTTGATGAAGTGGACTAAAGTAATTAATTGAGTTGATTGCTTATATTTGCTCTGGTACAACTACTAAATTCTATTAATATTTTTAGATGGAATTGCTTGTGGCTAAGTAATAACAGCCGCATGGGTCAATCGGTCAGGTTAAGCTACGCTTGCCGGGGTTGGTCCGTGGATGGGTGACTATCTTTACATACCGAGACTCCCCCGTGCCTCGGAAAGCACGTTAAGCCGTTGGCCCCGGCTGTCATTCTTGGATCTTTGACAGTCGTTACGGGTCGTCGGAAAGTCTGACAACCTGCAGACTTACCAAGAGGTGTCCCCCTCCATCTATCATATACCTAGCCTTTTCCCAACTATGTTCGAGTCAGCTTCCAGTCAAACTGGATGCAGCCGAATACCAATATGTTACATGGACAGACTGCCTATCTGACCTCCACAACCCAGTTACTGGGTAATACGATACCCTTTGGTAAGACTGATTGTCAGTCTTTCGGGCTTCTGACGACCCGTAATGACCGTCAAAGATCCAAGAATGACAGCCGGGACCAACGGCTTAACGTGCTTTCCGAGGCACGGAGGGTCTTGGTACGTAAAGATGGTCACCCATACACTTACAGACCGTGGCAAGCGCAGCTTAATCTGATCGATCGATCAGTGCTCGTGGCTAAGTAATACAGCCGTATTACTTAGCCCATAGCAAAGCTTAGCCTGAGCCCATAGCAAAAGATAGCGTGTGTAAATATAATACTAACCAAAGTGCAATATTAAATTAATCATCATTTAATTATAATACAACTAAAATACAGTTAACAACAAGACAGCGCCCTCAACGTCCAGATTACACAGATTATAAATATTTTCATTAATTGAATGTGAATAATTGAGCACCCATCAACTTCGGTGTAGAAAAATCCCTCCGCAGCGGAAATTAAAAAGTGTTTCACATCCGCCGGAAGTGAGTCCGGTCTGAGCTTGAGTGCAGCGGAAAAAGTTGGACGAAACCGGGTGGATTAACTAGCTTTCACGTTTAATGGAACGCTGTGCTAATATTTATCGAATTTTTTGTGTAGAAATTCTTAACTTTGTTGCTACTTTTAATTTATTTACGGCAAAAATTAAGCATTTTTCATTTTCAGATACAGCACCTTTCTGGGTCGAGTTTAATCTGGAGAAGTCTGCCTGTTACAGACCTACCTCAACAATCGCAAAGTAGGTACCAAGTAGCTACCTAACCTACCTTCCTAAATATTTTTATCTACGGAAACTTATTGTCAAGAACAAGTCAGATTTGTACTAAAATTGGATAAAGCATTTATTTTCACGCAAATAAAACAGAAATAGAAAGTAGTAATTAGTTAGTATCTTAAAATATTTTTTCAGTTGACAACCAAACGTAATCATAATCTGCCTAGCCTCTTCCCAACTATGTTGGGGTCGGCTTCCAGTCTAACCAGATGCAGCTGAATACCAGTATTTTACATGGAGTGACTGCCTATCTGACCTCGTCAACCCAGTTGCTGGGTAATACCCATTGGTAAGACTGATTGTTAGACTGTCAGACAGCCAAACATATTATGTTTGGCTTAATTTAATTTTACTTAAAGTTGTTCTTTTAAAATACCTTAATAATTTAAAGTACCGACTTGTGTTTATAAAACCTATTGTTCGTATCCGAACATAGATTTTAAGTTTAATGTTCTATAGCTGGCTACATTTTAAGGTTTTTTGTTTACTGGCAACTGGATATTGTCATTGTGGAACTCTCGCCGAGAAGATGGCGTGAACCAAAACTAAACGTACTAATTTTGTATTACTAGAGACTATATCGATTAAAGTGAATGTAAATTTTCTGTAAAATTTCACATTATATTTTTAATTATGTTTTCGCCACGAACACCTAGAAGACATCGTTTTCAGGCAAATAAAACTGAACTACCTGTGTAGGTCGTATTCTATTTATGACTAAATAAAAAAAAACTGATTGATTGATTCATTGATTGTTGATTGATCGTTTCCACTAAATTAAATTACTGTTTGTATTGCACAGTTTTTGCTTTGAAATAACTAATGGAAAAACAAACTATAACACTGTATTTAGAACAATAAAAATGAACCCATTATTAAAAAAATGTCTTTGACATATCTCGGGAACCTGAGGAACCTTTGGAACGCGTACGAGGGGCCGAAGCCAACTCGCAGCTTACACAATTCTAAATGATGAGGATTATTAATTAATGTTTCAGTTGGCAAACTGAGAAATTACTTTTTACTTAGTCATTAAATCTTCTTCTCCATATATAAAAATCAATTGCTGTTCGTTTGTCTCGCTAAAACTCTGATTTTGATTTTGAAGTGTTTGTCGTAGTCCAGGGAAGGTTAAACGGTGAGAAAAATTGGAAAAGTTGCAGGGAAAATTGGAAAATTCGGGAAAACTGAAAGTGGATTTTCTAAGGGAATTTTGAATTATTGAAATTGGGACAGGACAACGTCTGTCGGGTCACCTAGTTATGAATATTAAGGCTATTCTCTAAAATACCTACCTTACCTTACTTAAAGATACCTACGATTTTTGTTTAGAAAATTGTTTTTGGCAGACAAAAACAACAAAAAAAAATTAACTGAACAACGTACACGTACCTACGTACAATACGTGTTTCAACGTTTTGATTGAACTGTTGAAATTTAACAACTTTCATACCTGCCAGACAAAGTTACCTATTAAACTAATACAACAGACTACGTATGTATTACACAATTTACATGTTAAATAGTTATTCAAAATACTAACTAAATAGCACTACGAAACGAGGAATTAAGTGGTTTTCATGTGAAATTTAATATACTCGTACCTGACTTGGAATTATTATATTATTCTGCTCTAAATAGATTCCTCATATTTCATTTGGTTTTACATATGTACTCTATTCTACGTAATTTGTGAATGTCGTGTACACCTGTAATTGGTATATATATCGATCCTCACCACCCCCCTATGTTATGTGAACTCTCATTTTCTCATGTTCTAAAGCCACAGAAATGTATTCCTAGAACAAGATTAAATTATTTAAAGGCGGATTACGAGGCAATTAATGCAGCTCTATTAGAAGTTGATTGGGTGAGAGAATTGGAGTTTTCCATGACTGTCGATCAAATGGTGGACAAATTCTATAATATATTGTATGACTTAATACAGAGATTCGTACCACAAGTTGTAATTAGAGAAACTAAATATCCATACTGGTTCTCTAAAGACCTCATTAAAAGGCTAAATGAGAAAAACCGCTTACGACTTAGAATTAAAAAATACAAAAATCCCTTGGACATTATTGCTTTGGATTCATTAAAAAAAAGATGCAACCGTATGGCTACTTCCTGCTATAATACATACATGGCGGATATAGAGGATAAAATTACATCGAACCCAAAGTATTTTTGGAGTTATTTAAAGATGAAGAGAGGTGGAGCTAGTAACTACCCTGGTTCTATGACAGATGGTGTGAACAGTTCCGAGAATATTAACGAAATTTGTAATTATTTTGCAGCTCACTTTTCTAAGGTGTATTGTACTGATAAAAGTGATGGGCGTGTGAATTTGGATTGCTGCCTGAGTAATAATATTTTGAGTCATATAACAATATCCCAGGATCAGATCCTCAGAGAGTTAAAGAAATTAGACGTTACCAAGGGCGCTGGCCCGGATAATGTACCTTCCTTGCTTTTACATAAGTTATCAGAAGAAGAAGTTTACGTGCTTTGACCACGCTTTTCTCCCTTCTTAACTCTCCCACTCCTCCTTCTTATCTTGTGTCTCACTTCCAATATCTATGTTCCTCACACGCTAGGAATCTGCGTTCTTCTAACAATCTTCTTCTACTTTGTCCTTCTCACACTTCTGACTTTGTTCATTCTTCCTTTCATATTCAGTCCATTCTTCTTTGGAATGCGCTTCCTCCTGATATCAGGACGGCCACCAGTCGGTATGCATTTAAGCGAAAATTGCAGAGTTATTTTCTTAACCAATAGTGTAGAGTTATTGCAACATCTCTCTCTCTTGAATTTGCATATAATATGTATTGTATATATATATATATATAATATAGGTATATTTTATGGTAAGTAGGTATGTATGTTTATTATTAGTTTATAACCTATTTATGTATCTGTTTATGTAGTCTATTTATAATTAATTAAGATATATTTTTAGTGTTCTTTCTATTTATACCTCTCATACTGAGCACCTGCCATAATTCTCTTCACCACCCTTGGTTGACTGGTAGAGAATGCCTAAGGCATTAAGTCCGCCTTTGTACAAATTTAAGTGCGAAAAGTTTAAATAAATAAATAAATAAATAAATAAATCAGATAGTCTCTCGTTGCCATTAAGTTTGTTATTCAATGGTTCGTTATTTCAGGGTGTATTTCCAAGCAAATGGAAGGAAACTAGAATTGTACCCATTTTAAAGGGCGGTGATCAGTCTGATGTGACCAACTATAGGCCCGTGGCTATTCTTTCTGCACTGTCAAAAGTTTTTGAGGCACTTATATGTCCTGCATTGTCCAGACATATGTCACAGCTCATTATAGATAACCAATATGGGTTTATGAAAGGTAAATCAACTGCTACAAATTTGGTGACTTATGCTGATCGTATTATTGAAGAAGTTAATGCGCGTATTCAGGTTGATGCAGTCTATACCGACTTCAGCAAGGCATTCGACACAGTCGATCACAGTTTGCTTGTTGAAAAGCTGAAAATGCATGGTGTGTCGGATCCCTTGCTGAGTTGGTTCAAGTCATATCTGACAAAGCGGACACTTAGGGTTGTGATGAATGGCTGCAGTTCTGATCCATATATAGCCACTTCAGGAATTCCCCAGGGTTCTCATGTGGGACCACCTTTATTCACACTTTTCATTAACGACATATACAAGTGCTTTCAGAACTCTAGTATATTTCTATTCGCTGACGACCTTAAAGCCATAAAAGCAATTAGAAAGCCTGCTGATTCAGTACAGTTTCAGGCTGATTTAGATAGACTGAGTGAGTGGTGTAAGCACAATAAAATGTCTTTAAATATCAAAAAGTGTAAGCACATCACATTTACTAGAAAAAAAAATGTCTCACCCACAGCATATAACTTTAATGGTCAACTGCTTGAGGAAGTGGATTCTATACGAGACCTAGGCGTTCAATTTGATAAAAAGCTTGGTTTTGTTGAGCATATTGACAAAGTCACATTAAAAGCAACAAAAGTACTAGGTTTCGTCATGAGAGAGTGCAAAACCTTTAAAAAAGTCAAAACCAAAAAAATTATGTACAACTCGCTAGTCAGGAGTCACCTAGAGTATTGTAGTGTTGTCTGGTCTCCTAAATATAATGTGCACATCAAACGTATCGAACGATTGCAGAAAAGATTCTTATGGCATCTTACTTTTCACTGTGGTATGGGTAAAAGGTTGAAATCGTACCGGGAAAGATTAAAATATTTTAGGATTGTCTCGTTAGAGAAAAGAAGAGATATGTTGGATTTAATTTTCCTTAAAAGACTAGTAACAGGCTCTTTGAACTGTCCCGAGTTGCTTAGTAGGATATCCTTCCATGTGCCACGAAATCTACCAAGAAAATCGAATAGGAAACTGTTTTGCATGCCAAAATGCAATACAAATTTAAGGCAACATTGCTCATTATATAGAATGTATGCTGTGTACAAAGAAAATGATGAAGAAATTGACTTATGTCATACATCTGTACCTACTATCAGAAAAATGTTTAAATATAACTCGCAGAATAATTAAGTTTAATTCTGTTTGGCCTAATTAGCTTAATATTATCGGCAGTTTAGTTGTTTTTATTATTTAATTGTATTTTTATTTCATCTTTTTCATTAGTTATAAGCGCATAATGTAGTGCATGCAGTGCTCTTCTTTAAGTAATGGGGCACTTAGACCTAAGTTTGAAATGTTATACTATATACATGTAATAGTGTACTCATTGTTGAGGAGCCAAATAAAATAAATAAATAAATAAATAAATAAATATAAGAACACATACCTATTAATTTTTAGTCTATAATGTACAATGTATATGCTGTTGGCGTACCTATTATAAATAAATAAATTATTTCCTCAAATCTTTATTCTTTATGTACATAATATATAAACTAACACAGATTAAAATAATAATATGTACATTGTATAAAAAAAGGAGGGGAAAGGATCATAGGGCATCAAAAAATTCGTCCGCATCGCTGTCAACAGGAAAAGTGCCCAAAAGGCTGGCAGCATTGCCACGTTGTATGGCAATGCTGATTCTTTGGCCAAAAAATAGGCCAGCCCTCTGGTCACGTGAAGAGTCGACCAATCGCTTAGCGATGTCTTGGAAAACTAAGTGGGCACTCGGACCCCATGGCCCTAGTGTTTCAACCCCAAACGGCTCGAAAATATAACTCCCAAAAATATTTGAATATTTTCGCCGTTTGAGGTTTTCCGCACCTGCAGCAGCCGCACCAGCACAGCCCACTGTGCTAGGAAGGTGGGATGGCGCAAGGGTATCGACACACGTTGCGTCCCATACCAAAGGCCGACCTAACTTCCAAGGCATTATGGTCATTCCGTCAGGTCTCTTTCCATCGTCGCGTGCCAAACCGTTGGGTTCTAAAACAGCTGGCACCCCGGCGGTGACAAGAGCACGACGGATGATGTCATTAATGCTAGCGTGCCGTGCTATCCGGCCTGCGCTCTTACTGCAAGATAGGCCATGGTGTCCGAGGCAGTCGACAGCTTCACCGCACTGGCAGCGATGCGGAGCCCCACAAGGAGCGCCCAGACGTAGACAAATAGCGAGCCGGAAGGTGGTGTCACCCATCATAGTGCCTATGTTGGGTGACGGAAGTGCCTGAAGCCAGAGGCCCGACTCCCACTCACCCACAGCCAGTAAGCGGGCACGCTCAGCAGTATTGGTAGACGTATTGATAAGATTAAATAAATAAATAAATTTAATTTACATATCTACAGACGTGGGTATTCCTATCCTGCAAGCATACCTTCCCCTTGGGACCATTGGTCCCCATTGGTCCCCATTGGTCTACTGCTAAGCATGGGCACATCTTGAGTTCGGTCCTAGGTTTTTTTTTTTCGGTTTTCATTAAGAATTTTGTAACTTTTAGCTCGCCACTTACATAACTACCCATGTAGTTGCCCAATGTTTAAGTCAGTTTTTTTATATCTCTATGGGTAAGTCCCATGACTTAAACATAACTGCAGAGTGTAATTATAATCACTGTTGCCTTCTTAAGGGGTCATCATTGTGAATAACTTTTACTATGGGACCGAATCTGAAATCGCGAAAAAAAAACTGCTGTTCTCTACACTTATGTCCGCATAACTCGTCAGAATGTAGGGAACAGCTGAATTTTTTTCGCGATATCAGGTATCCATAGTAAAAGTTGTTCATAACGATGAGTACAATGACCCTTAAAAGGATAACGGTGATTACAAATACTCCCAGTATACCTTCTACCAGATAATCATGCACTAAAAGTCATTAACCCCACTTGTAAAAAAGGTCTCAAACTTAAATGCAAACAAAAAACCATGCCTCTTACCGCGATACTTTGTTTTGATCGTGTTAGCGACTCTGGCTTAACATTTTTTCGTATCGTTTTGAAATAAATTGGAATACATTAGAAGGCGTCAACGACCTTTAATGCACGGTTATTTGGCGGAAGGTATAACAAGAAATATTACACCTCTGCTGCCCTTCGGAAAAAACAAGCGTGATGATACCTAGGCATGTTTGTTCTGTGCTTATAGTCATACGTAATTTTTATTAGGTACCTACGTCGTAAAGCTTTATTTACAGAACAAACATACATTTTTAATTAACCTATTCAGCTCGTCAGCTAATTAAACACACATTCTCATACAATGTAGAATTAATAAAGGTGATCGTCGACCGCACCGCATCGCGCCGCGTCGGTGTGATTGCGCGCTAATGAGCGCCCACTCCGACATCGCGCTGGAAATTGCCTTATACATTTTTAATAGATTCGTTTAAGCCGCTTTTTTATCCACTAGCATTTTTATCTTCAGCGCTTTAAAACTCCCCCCTCCCCTTTAAACCCCCACCTTAAGCACCAGCGGGTAAGTTAAGTAGACCCGCAATACGTTAATAGATTTTAAAAATTAATACTTTTACCCAATTACGGACGGGCAGACTGTCATTTTCGAGGACCCCAAATGAAATAACGCTATACTTCATAACTCTATTAAGGCTCCTTTGATCGCTGTTGTGCTAAGTAAAAAATTGTGACGCTGAGGGAGTAATCAAAAGTGACATGATACTTATTAAGTTAGCCGAAATAACCGTGTTAAAGCGACCGGCGGCGCGACTCAAAAACTATTTTATGAATAATAGATGGCGCCGCCGGCGACCAATCCCCGGGGAGCACCGCCCACCGCGCCCCCGGCCGGCGCCCCCGCCCCCGCGGTAACCCCGCGACACCCCCGGCCTGCCTTCTCTATTCATTAGCACATTACCACCCCTTAGGCACGCGAGTCAGTTGGGGTAAGAAACTGATTTTTGCCTTTTGAGGGTTTTTTCTAACCCATTCGCCGATTCGATGAGAACTTTGGCGAGTTTCATCTTAAGTGCTATTAAGTTAAAGATTAACATTTTCTTATAAGTACTTATATACTTATCCCTTTTTGTCCTGATTAATTACTGCATCAAAAACTTAATTAGAGAGTGAATTTTCGGCAGCAATTAAATCTCGTGATGAAGAATAGAATGAGATGAGAGCGTTATAATAAATAAAAAGTTAATGAAGTACTTAAAACCTACTTTCTGACCGCAGTTTTAGTAACCACCATCAACCATAACTTTATACATTTCTAATTATGACCGAATCTCTGGTAAAAACGACAAAAAATATACCTTCTCAGTAGATCGTAACCTTTACATGGGATACAAAAATCTCGTAGACTAATTTCAACGTCACGTCAAGATTTCTAAATTCAAAAAAAATACCTAATTCCGCATTTTGGTAAATTGCTTAAAATCTAAATTTTAATTTTAATAATGAAATGTGTTGGGTTTTTGTTTTGGCTTCTCACTATAAATCCCGCCAAACGGCCAATGGACATCTCGGAGCCAATCAACGCGCGCTATTTGAAAAAAAATAAGTTACATACGCGCTCACGCCCGCGCGCTTGGCGCTAACGTCAGTCGCACAAACGGTCGAAAAGAGCCTGCAACGCCGTCATTGCGTGCGCTCCAAGTTAACTAAATACAGCAAAACCTGAGTGCCTAAACCATATAACTTCCCACTAGCACGGCCTAAACCTTGTGAAACCCGTAAAACCACCAGCCCGTCCCGGGACGGATAGGAGCAGCATCGTCTCATCGTCCAGGGCGCAGAGCGGTGACCACGGCGGGTAAGTGAGGCCATTTTTCAAGTATATTCAATAATTCAATTTGTGTTGATGTCTTACGTTATTACTGAATGTGTACTGCATGCATCTAAATATTTGTATGGCTGAAACGCCGAGTATAGTGAAACCCATGACAGATGATAAGAACATATGTACCTATATTCTTGCAAATAAATATCATTCATTCATTCAAACATAACTAAAGCACAAAATAAAAATCAAAGTTCGACATTTAAAAAATCCACAGAATCTCCAACCAGTATCAATAATAATCGTTATCGAATCGAGAAACATAACCGAATTGTAAATCGGTAACTAGACAAGGAGCTTTAACTAAGAATAACGCCATTAGGTCCGGAGCCGGCCCGCTAACTGAGTTACACAAGTTTGTGCCGATAAGTGAAATCGACGCGACTCCTGGACTATGCGGTTATGCTGCCACTTGAAACTTTAAATTTTAAGTCGATTTATGGACTATAAACAGGGAGTTGGTTTAATATTCTGCTTATTATTAGTTTATAAGTAGTTGAAATTATCACATTTGCATTCGTTAGTGTATTTATAAACTGTTCATAACAAAAGACATGACATAACATGAAATACATCCTAAAACCACGCTAATATTAAAAAAAAACTGGTCAAGAGCGAGTCGGACTCGCGCACCGAGGGTTCCGTTCCGATTTCTGAAAAAGTGTTTTATCTAAAGGCATCCCTTTATTTTTCCTGTGATCTTTACATAAACTTCTATCACATTGAATAATTTCAGATTTTTCTCTATGCAAACTTCGGAGATAAGGGGGGAACGATATATTTTTTTTTTTTTCATTAAAATTCGAAAACTGTGCGGCCTAAAAAAATAAAAAAATGTTTGAGAAGGTGCAAACAGCGCTATTTCATATGATACCCCACATGCCCTAGTAGCCCCACTTCGAATTTTTAACAGTCCCTGTTGCAAAAATAATACAATTCTTTCTTATTTGCAAAATAGTTGGGCAAACGTCATCTAATCTGTTCCAGATTTCAAGTTGATAGCATTAGTAGTTCTTGAAATATCCAGCTGTGACAGACAGACAGACTCCAAGGGTCAAGGGTTTCAAGGGTTCCTTTTTACCATTTTGGTACGGAACCCTAAAATCATGCTATTAGAGTTTGCGGCAATAGCCCAATGACAGTAGCATCAGTCGGGCGAGCCAGAACTCGTGAGTAAGATTACCACTCGTTACACTCTTGACGCGAACCTAGCACAAGCTTATACGACCTCGAAGACCTCTTAAATACATAAACTCACGCCTTCTTCCTATGGTGGTAGGCAGAAACTACAGAACGATACCTTCTACGATCAAAACAAAAAAAAACTCAAAGCATTTATTTCAATTGAACCAATAATTACAGACACTTTTGAACTGTCAAAGAGTCGGTCAGTTAGTCAGAAAGTTGAAGCTAGTTGCCCATTCCAAAACGTAGATCTCTATGGAGAAGAACGGGCAAGAATCTCCACGGGCACTCTTTTAAATCAAGTTAAGTAATACAACATCCTGGGTTGCTTCTACATGTGAGAACAATGAAAAAAAAATACTTAAACACAATCCTATAGATCCTCCTACTTACCTTCACCACAGATTAATACAGATGGGACACTCCGCAGTTAGGTATGAAGCTACGAGTACGCGGCGGGCCCCGTCCGCGGGGCTAATTCAGTAGAAATGACGCGCGCCGAAGGTATAAGAGTTACGCGATACAAAGAGAGGCAATGTGCACTTTATTTTGTCGTAACAAGAGTCGCTTTTTATTTAAATGATTTTGCGGATTGTCCCATCTGTATTAATCTGCGCCTATACCTACTCTTTTGCTTCATTTACGTTCAGGTCATACACGCACGCTGCATTTGTCGGTTGCGAGTACTACGCACCAAACCTTTCTGAAGAACATCACCAATAAGGTCAAATGAAGTACCTACCTACCTAAGTATCATGGTACCTTGGTTCAAAACTTTGTAATTTTAAGCCATATGTAGGTACATCGTGAAACCAACATTGCAAGTAGCCGAAACAAAAAGTGAAACAGCATGATGGGTATGGGTACTCACATGGGTGTGAGGCTGTGAAGGGGTACTCCAAGGTGGGCAGGCGATGCTGGTGCGGCGGCAGGCTCGGCGGGCAGTGGTAGCAGAACAGGCCTCGGCCGCCCCCGCCACCGCTCGCCAGCTGGAACAACACAAATAAACACTGCTGAGAAAAATAAACTTCAAAGAAATAATAGCAACCCCAATACACTCCAAGATTTCCAGTTTTTCCAAAACTGATTTCATGGCCGACGTTTTCAATGCTTGATTCTGTACATTATAATACCTTTAACATGAGGGTTGCCTGTAATAGTAGATAGGATCCCCTCTGCCACAAACTTTTTTTTCATTTCAGACTATTATTTGCGCACTTGGAAAATGTAGCCTATTGCCCCCAATTAAGGCGTACCTAATCTAGTTCTCTTTATGATACCTATTCAAGTTTAACTAAAACTGTTTCTTAGTTTTGAGTCACACCCACTCACCCCAGACGAACACTCTTTCCTATTTTAAGTCAAATAAAAATGTATAGTATTTTTGTGTTCACCAAAAATATTATCCGTACATCAAAATACTGATCGTGCACCAAATATTCCTGAATGTTACACAAACATTTGGGTTAGGTTAGAATAGTGACCATTACCTCTATTGCTGGTGAATCATTTGGGTTAGGTTAGGTTAGGTTAGAACAGTGACCCTTAACGCGCGACGGCGAGCGAGCGAAGCGAGCGGTGCCGCGGCAGCGGCCGCCGAGCGCCATATCCAATAGATGCTCGTTATGACATATTTTAATGAACATATTTTGGTGCACATTCAGTATATTTGGTGGAACACAGGCAAAATTAGGTAAATGAAATGGGAATAAATTGAAGTACTTTTAAATACCATCCAATAAAAATTATTGTCCAGTTTTAATTTACGGGAGACCATAATTATGTACTTGGGGCACCAGTCTCCCACAATATTTTTCATAGAACTGGACAATATTTTTCTTTGTTACTATTTTAAAAGGATATTGTGGTGAGAAAATAAATACTTTCATTATTATTATTATATCTAAGTCAGCAACTCGACATGGCAATCAAATCAATCCATTCTAAATTAAGAATCGAGATTCATGACATAGCATCGTGATAGAAAGTCATACAATCTCTGAAACACCGACACGCATTCAGAACAATATCACAACAGCAATTAACGATCTAATACTATCGACATTAACATAGAAATGACACCGCGTAATAATAAGGCGACGAATCGAATCCTTCAGCGTCGCATGCGCAATGAATTTAAAGTTAGGGTAGGCACACACTCGCATGGCTTCGGTGCCGCGTGATCAATTCACGTGCGGTGTGAATTCAAAGGAATGCAACTCGCGTTTGTGACCCACGCGGTTAACATGCTTATATTTGTCGCTCGCGAAAAATAATAACTATTTTGTGGATGTTGGACCGGTGAAAGTTTGTAACCCTGTTATAAGATGATCGTAGAGTAATCTAGTTTTCATTAATTGAACATCAGACTAAATAAAAACCAAAATAGCGCTGTTAAATGTGTGCGTTTGAGCGTGGAGCGAGGTGTAGTTTTCCGCATACTTCACTGTATTGTTCGCAGGAATGAAAAACTTAAATGAAACTGTGTTTTGTGAAAATTAGCAGACTATGCTTGGATATTGGCAATATGAAGTATATTACCACTACCCAAGAATGGGCTGCTACGTCTTCTGCGACCACATCACCTGTAAAAAATTCAATCAATCTGCGTAGCCTTTTCCCAACTATGTTGGGGTCGGCTTCCAGTCTAACCGGATGCAGCTGAATACCAGTACTTTACATGGAGCGACTGCCTATCTGACCTCCACAACTCAGTAACTGGGTAATACGGCACCCCTTGGTAAGACTGGTTGCCAGACTGTCGGGCTTCTGACGACTGTCAACGAAAAGATCCACGAATGACAGCCGGGACCAAGGGATTAACGTGCTTTCCGAGGCACGGAGGCGTCTCGGTATGTAAAGATGGCCACCCATCCACTGACAAACCCCGGCAAGCGTAGCTTAACCTGATGGATCGACCCGTGCGGCTGTTATTACTTAGCCACAAGCTACTCTAAAAAATTTACATGTGCGAACTATACGATGCATACGCAAAGGAATTTAGCTCGCGAACTGTCTTCAACCCGCGCGTTTTACAAACACAACGCGATGTGCGCGAACCTTTATAAATGTATGTAATTGTGAAGTGATTGAGACGGCATTTGCTTGTGATCACAGGCCGTTACTTAACCCGCGCGATCGCGGTCTGATTGTGCATTAAGTATGAATTGTGTCAGATGAACAGGTGAAACGGAATGTTAATGGTGCGGCGTCTTATAACACGTAGGAGAGGTGCGGGCTGCTCACCCTGTCATTTGAGGTTAGCTCTAGAATGTAAAACCAGGAAAATTAATTGTGTAGCAAATTGACTACCAGTGATAAACTGTGTCATTCTTTAACAGTTTTATGAAATGGTTAAATACCTAGTACAGCAAAATGATGTAATGTGTGAATTTGATAAACAATGGTTGCCATGGTTATGATCTGGGTGCTATTTAATTATGAACGGCGGTGCTATTCTGTAAAAATGTCACCGTGAATACTTAGGTGAAGTGATCTTAAAGTGAGCTGTCATTCCATCTGCAGTGCTATTCTGTAAAAATCTCACCGTGAAAACCTAGGTGAAGTGAGTTGCCATTCTACCTGATCTAGCATCAGGTGGATTGACACTATTGACAGCTCACTTCACGCTCACTTCACCTAAGTTTTACGGTGATATTTTACAGAATATATCGGGTGATCTATTTAATTATAACCATAATAGAGAAAACTTTTTTTCCCAGATATAACTAGCTAGATCGATTTTTCGCCCCCTATATAGCAAGTTTCATCGAAATCGTTAAAGCCGTTTTCGAGAACGTGATTACAAATATACAAATATTGTTTATTTTAACTGATAGGATTCAAATAAATCAATTATTAGTTCACATAATATCTACTGAACAACAAAGTGTCTACTTCTGTCTACCTCCTTATGAATAAAAGCGTGAAGTTACACAGATTCATTTAATTCTCATAAATAACACAACGTAATGTGACAGACTGCAATCTGTCTTCAGTTATTTGTAGCTCATGTGAATAATGGCTGACATTGTTCACACTTGTGAGATCTATCACAATAGCGATCTATCACCATCTCGTATTTAAATAGATCTGCTTCAAAATATTTGAACTTACTTAATAGACTCTATGAAAAAATATTGATGTGGATCAAAATTAAAAAGTTGTAGATAAAGTTGTTTGTAATAAGGTGATTTTTGCATTACTTATGTACCTAGTTTTCACAAAAAATTTTTTTTCTGTGTAGTGTAATTAATAGTTATTTATGCAACTGACGTATAATAAGTGGTATTAAAACACGAATGTGGGTTTATCACACGAGGCGAAGCCGAGTATGATAATAGTATCACATGAGTGTTTTAATACCTAATTATGTACAGTTGCATACAAGACTATTATCTACATCCATGTTATCAGTCCTCTATAAAAGATTCTGAAACAGTTTTTTGCAATACCAATACTCGTATCGAACATGGCGGCCGGCGTCATAGTATACGACGTGAATTCGAATAAGTTCTTTTTTTAAATTACGGCGCTGTTGTAGTGAAACGCGCGTGCATTACAATGTTCTTTTTTTGAAAACGAGTTGCATTAAGAAATTCAGTAGAACATTAAAACACCCGTTTGGATGCTATTATGGTTAACATGGTTACTATGACACCGGCTGTTTTAATGTTGGCAATAAGCTAACTGTTTCAGAGACTTTTATGGAGGATTTATGGCATGGGTGTAGATAAAAATAATTAAGTCATTCATTTTTCATCACTGAGTAAAAGTACGACAGCGATCCATCGTTTATCTTCGGAAAAACCGAAATATAGCGAATAAAATGTGACTATCGACCAATACAAATTGATTTATATTCCCACCTAAATTATTATAGAATAACTAAGAATAACGCACTAATTCCGTCACTCCCATAATGGACCAGTCACATTTTATTCGGAAAAGGGTGGTTTTTCCGAAGATAAATAAATGATGGAACCTTTAAACGTTGTCGTATTGTTAGGTACTCAGTGATGAAAAATTAATTATGTACTTAATTATTTTTAATTACACTACACAGAAAAAAAAAATTGTTGTGAAAACTAGGTAAGTAGGTAATACAAAAATTATCCTATTACAAACAACTGTATCTTCAACTTTTTAATTTTGATCCACATAAATAATTTTTCACCACCTTTTAACCATCACCTTAAATAATTGTGAAAATGTGCAATTCTGACCTTTCATGCAAATGCCTAATTTGGGTGATCCCTAGATCACCGTCCAAAGTACTATTTACCTATACTGTACTTGATTAATAATTGTACAAAATCTAGGTTATGACACTTCAATAAAACGAGTTATGGGTTTTTTTTTTTTTTTTTTTTTTTTTTAAAGTATAAATTATTATTAGCCAGTTAAAAGTCACTAGGAAGTTTATACGTCCGTCTTGATCAAAGCGCAAACGAGAAGTGAAGTAATAGTTGTAGGGGGTAGGATTTGCCGCTGGGGTCGCGGGTTGTGCCGCTGGGGTCGCGGGTTGTCTGAAAGGGTTACCGCGGCCCTGGCATAGGCAACTGAAGGAACACGGGTGGGTTTTAGTCAGTAAAAGTCTGACACGCCCTCCCGCTCCACCCAGAGCGGGAGAAGTTATTTGATGATTTCCCACCCTCAAAAAAAAAAAAAAAAAAAAAGGGGGTAGGATTTGTTAGATACCTACGATATATCGATTATTACAGAATCGACTAAAGATTGATTTTGTAATTAAGTAAATCGGCTCCACTGTACTATCACACCCGCGCGTCCGAAACTTCACATTGGTGAATCATTTGGGTTAGGTTAGAATAGTGACCATTACCTCTATTGCTGGTGAATCATTTGGGTTAGGTTAGGTTAGGTTAGAACAGTGACCCTTAACGCGCGACGGCGAGCGAGCGAAGCGAGCGGTGCCGCGGAAGCGGCCGCCGAGCGCCCTACCCCCTCTATTTTTGGTGAATCATTTGGGTTAGGTGAGGCGGTGAATGTCTCGTATATTAGACGATGAAAGCCTCAGGGTCATTGACCTTGATTTCAAGGTCAATGGTACTCGTACTGTAATTTTTTTTTTTTTTTCGGCGTCTATTATTTTGCTCACTTTGTTGTTTTCAATAATACACTAAAAAAGGTCTATTGTACCCAAAAAAAAATAGCTAGTATATAAAATCGCCGGGTGCGTTTGTACAGTGGTTCCAGTAAATCAAATAAATCAACAATAATAAATAGAAAATAAAGAAATAATTACAATACAGTAATTAATTAAAATAAAAAATACCTTATCTACATGAATATGTATCTCCAGTATCTCCTAACTTTGGAACTTCTTGTGGTACGCCAGAAAATAAGTTAAGAACATAATAGCATTTTGGTCAAGCTAATAATGCTGGTAATAAAAACAACTAACCTTGCAAAAAATTACTCAGTCGTAAGCAATTTTATAAAATGGTAGCTTGCAAGAGCGCGGGCGCACAGTGGGACAGTAGTAAAGGACGTGCTGGCCATAAATCAATTAATTTCGATGAATAAATTGCTAGTTCGCAGTGCACCGTGCGACATTCCGGCCGCTGCAGCAGGTTGCCAGATGCGTCATCGTATGCAAAGGTGGGATAGATTATAATTAGGTCGGAGAAAAAGTTTTTTCGTATTTTATAATATACAAATGCAAGACATTTTTTTTTTCATAGTTTATTTACATTTGTTTATAATATAGGTACATCCTACAGGGTGTAAGTGTAAACAGTGGCAATATTTTAAGGGGTCATTGTACTCATCATTATGAACAACTTTTACTATGGAACCAAACCTGAAATCGCGAAAAAAAATCAGCTGACCAGTACCTACATTTATGTTCGCATAATTCGTCAAAATGTAGCGAACAGCTGATTTTTTTTCACGATTTCAGGTTTGGTCACATAGTAAAAGTTGTTCATAATGATTTTTTTTTTATTTATTTATTTTCACCAAAATAAGAACACTTATTACATTGAGTAATGACAATATAAGCTGAATAATGGCTTGGTTTGTAATATACAAAGTTTAGGACTATCTGCATCCGAACTAGGTGGTAAACCTGTATCTCGGATTACATTTGATCCCCATAATTAAGTTGTGAACATTTAGTAGCCATGTTTAAAGTGCTAAACATTATAAGATTGCCATTTAAGAATGTAAGTGGAAAGCATGCATAATGTATAAGAAAAACTGTAATTGTGGTGTGAGTGTGTGTGTACGCGCGTGTGAGTTTGTGAGTATATATGTGTGTATGTTTGAGTGAAGTGTGTACGCGCGTGTGAGTGATTTATGTGTGTGATGTGAATGAGATGATTGTTCAATATGAGTGAGTAAAGTAGTATCTTCATAGGTTGGCTATTTGGAAATATTCAACAACAATGATGAGTACAATGACCCCTTAAAATATTACCACTGTTTACACTAACACCCTGTATGTGTGCGATTTGCCAAGTGGGTCAAAATTGTTTTGTGGTCAACCCCTAACTCTTCACTGTCGTAACTATGGATCTTGTCGTATACTGATCTTGCTCCACTTTTCAAAAATGGCTTCGACTTTATCCATAACTGAGCGACCAGAGCGAGCTGCATCTTTGACATCAAAATTCCTGGACTGAAAACGCTTGAACCAACTTTGTGCAACTAACTAACTGTTACTAAACTACCAGTAACTGACACAGCGTTAGGTACCTAAGTCCATAAAAGTCACATTTTTTTTCGCGGTTTGTGTCCATTTTTCCCTTTAATAAAACTTCAAAATAAGTTCAAAATGCATCGAATTTCTTCGTTCGGACAGAAAAAACAGTTGAAAAATGGCGGGAAATCATTTTTACTTTTTATTTTTTAAATTTTATTTATTTAATGGTATCAAAACTTTTTCCCGATGTTGTTAAACATGTTTAAGACAAATGTAGTTTCAAAGTAGTTATCTTTGAAACTCTACCTTAAAAAAGTTGGATATCTACCTTAAAATCTAGCCCCTCTATTAATTAATCCGGAGTATTATCCCGGAGTAAAGTTACTCCAAACTTTAACTTCTTAAAAAGTATGATTAAACTGATGTTAATACCGGTGTAAGTTTACTCTGCGATTATTAATTATTATAGAGTCGTAACCATTTATGAATTACATGACAGCTACAGCAGTAGAGAAAAAATTACACGTCGTTTTAAATGAAAAAAAATTGCATAGGCGAAAAGAAACATGCATAACCAATGTTTTAATAAATATTACCTTGTTATAAATAATCATCATGACATAATTCGGTATTGCAATTTTATTGTTTTATTGTAGCTATAATAATTATAATATATATATTTTTTTATAATATTTCTTAAATTCCACTTCACTCAATTTATTGTTACTATTGAAAATTCAACCGTTTTATTTTTATTTAAATGACATATAGCGTCTATTTTCTTTGGCATACAATTATTTCAATAGTTTAGTAATCATAATCCGCACACTAACATAACTTTATTTGCGAGAGGAAAATGGCAATGAAATTCAATTGCACATATAACTAGAGACCCACGTGTAGACGAGCCGTCGGTATAAATGACATTAATGGAGCAATGAATCGGCTAAACGATGCGCGGGCGCATTCGATGCTGCGACTGACGTCAGCACACTGTGGGACCATCAGAGATTTTTCTGAACAAAAAAAAATATTTTTTATGGATATTTTACGCAAGACTATATTTTATTGACAACTTAAAATTACTCCGACTAACTATACTATTCTAGAATTTATATGTATAGTTTGTTAGTTAGTCACTAGGTACAAGGTACAAGTCGGCGAGGCCTAAGATGAGCTTTGCATTTGTGTGAGTGATCACCAAAATGGTACGAGAGCCCATGACCAAAATTTTTGTCTTATCGTTTTAAGTAAGACAAAATCTTCAATCGTCTTATCATTTTACGTTTAACGACGATGCGACATGGTTTTGGTCATGGCCTCTCGTAAGAAGAAAAGCCGATTGCCAATAAGCAGTATAAACTAGTTTTAAACCAAATAAAGAACACGTCGCGCTCTATGCCGGACGTCACACATGCACTATCTATGTGCACTCACACAAATGCAAAGCTCAGATTAAACCTCGCGGACTGTAGTAGGTAGGTAGGTAGTTAGTTGTGTAATAATTTACTGACACTCAGTGAATTTCTAGAATTTAAATAAAACTTAGATTACCTAGGTAAGTACTTAATTCATAAGCATTCAACGAAACTTTAATCCATTCAAATTAATATGTACTTAAGCTTTAATAAATTTTCATAATTTACAACTAAAACCATCAAAGTTAAACAACACAAGGTTTACATGAATCCATTACCGTTCTAATAATGTTATAATAACTAATTCTGTTAACACTAAAATTCGTAGAAACCGACGCTCTATAAATAATTATAAATTAAAGTCGCTTTTCGTGTCTGTCTGTGTGGCCGCGTTCTTCTAAACTACGCAACGGATTTTGATGCGGTTTTTGCCAACATTTAGATAATTTATTTCGAAAGCTTTACGTGTATAATATAAATATACTTGCTGACCCGACAGACGTTGTCCTGTCCCAATTTCAATATTCCCATATAAAATCCACAGTTTTCCAGAATTTTCCCGGCAACTTTTCCAATTTTTCTCATCGTTTAAACCTTCCCTGGACTACGTAAACATTTTAAAACCAAAATCAGCTAAATCGGCCCAGCCGTTCTTGAGTTATAAAATTACAACGAAAAGTGGCATTGATTTTTATAGATATAGATATTAAACTCTCATATAATAAAGATCTCGATGTTTTGCTATGTCGTAAAAACCGTGCGAAGCAGGGGCGGGTCGCTAGTATTACATTAAATAAACTTTCTGTGATAATCAGGGTCGGATTATAAAACATCAGACGGCGAATCTATTTAACGGTTACACCTTTTCATTAAGGGATAACATGATGGAGAGGCTACACTAGGCTCTAAGTTGAATTTTGTAAAATATTTTGTATTTTTTTTTTTTACGTTTTAGCAATGGCTAAGGTCTTTTTTATAGCGTGTAGCTTAGATAAATAGATGACATTTATTATTATGATATATATATATATATATATATAAATATATTTATTTATTAATGCCTTATTATTTAAACCAACAACGTTTAACAAAGCTAAGAGTATGTTATGGACAAGGAGTCAAATCATTGTCCAACAAACAAAAGGAAAGAGCTAATTTTTAAAAATAAAAAAATAAAATTTTTATTTTTCTTTTCAAAGTACCTAGGTAGGGTATAACACTCGTCCTGTTTACCTAAAGTGAAAAAATGGAGTCAAAACGCTCTAATATTAATTCATGTCTACTTTCTAATTAATATCTGAACTTTTTAAGATACTTTCGTGTGATATTTTAGTTATTTGGCGAAACAGCATATATTTATTCTTTTTTTTTTGTCCACAGTGTAGTCCGTGTCGGAACACAGTGTTAGTGCGTGTATTGGCTCGTCCTGTCTGCGCGCGTGGGGTCCTGATACACTAATCCTATTTATATTGTCGTGTCATTACCGTATTACACCCACCGCCGACCGCATCCGCGCTGCGACCATAACCTTCGCATTATAAAACAATATTTTTTATGAAAAAAAAAAAAACTAAAATCTTAAATTTTATCTGTTTAGCCTTGAAAATCCCTCTTAAAAATATTAACATGAAATATTTTAGTTTTATATTTTTTTAAAAATAGGTAGCATTTCAAGTAGGTTCCTACCTAATAGGTCGTATTACTCAAATAAAAAAATCAGCTCAGCCTAACGCAGTCCACTGCTGGACATAGGGCTCGCCCAGGTTGCGCCACTGTTGTGGTGTTCCCTGGGACAGGGTGTTCCCTGTCCGCCACCTTCCGCATCCAGACTGGATCTGGTCCCAGCCAACTTTTTAAGGTCGTCGGTCTATCTAGCTGGGGTCGTCTCACACTATGCTTGCCGATACGCGGTCTCCACTCCAGGACTCATCTGCTCCAATGGCCATCGGTCCTTCGACAAACATGGCCAGCCCACTGCCACTTCAGTTTGCTTATTCTGCAAGCTATGTCGGTACCTCCGGTTATTTTCCGTATAACTTCATTTCTGATCTTATCCTTCAAAGAAACTCCGAGTATAGCCCGCTCCATAGTGTGCTGAGCGACCTTGTATTTGTGGACCAGACCGACTGTTAGTATCCACGTTTCGGCACCATAGGTATGTAGGAGGAGTAAGCAGGCAGGGCGAAGACCTTTGTCTTCAAACATTGCGGGATAGGTGACGAGAAGACTTGACAAAGTTTTCCAAACGCTACCCGACCCAACTGGATCCTTCTGACGGCTTCTTTTTCAAAGTTGTCCCTACCGAGCTGGAAGACTTGCCCTAGTAGGTAGACGTACTCCTTCACAAGATGCGACCCTTCGATGTGGATTGGATTAGGACTCGGCAAGACGTGCGAATTGTACAATTCGCACGTCTTGCCGAGTACTTTCGTCCTGTCCAAATTCATACCAGAGGCCAACCCGATAGGCTCCATTTAGGCTGTGCAGCATCCAGTATAACTGTCTAATCACCCCATATTTTTATGGAAAACAAAACTTTTCAACTTTGAATTTAACAATAATCGGAAGTGGCCGGAAGTGACGTAGGTACAAGTTAAAACCTACAATGAAGTAACCAACTATTTATTTTATTTAACTTTAAATGTTTTTAGGGTTCCGTACCTCAAAAGGAAAAAATGGAACCCTTATAGGATCACTCGTTTGTCCGTCTGTCTGTCTGTCAAGACCGTTTTTCTCAGGAACGCGTGAAGGTATCCAGCTGAAATTAATATCAAATACGTTGGTCTATGGTCCCTTAGAGTTCTAAAAAGATCAAATTTCTAAGTCAACGCAATACAAAAATACGGCCATTTATGCGACATTTTTTGATACTCGTAAGTAAATCAAAACCTATAGGGTTTTGAGTTACTTTCCCGTCGTCCTAGAATCCTGAAATTTGGCAAGAAGTAAAGTCTCACAACACAAATATAGGAAAAAGTCCGAAAATTGTTAAATTGTAATTCTATCACATAAAAAAATATTTTCAAAGTTGTCAGTGTGTAAAGACCCTTTTTCTGAGGAACGCATAGAGGTATCAAGTTGAAATTAATATAAAATACTTAGGTCTATGGCCTCTTGAAGTCCTAAAAAAACTCAAGCTTCTAAGTCAACGCAATAACAAAATACGGCCGTTTTGCGACACATTTTGATAGTCGCAACTGTCGCAAGTAAATCAAAACCTATAGGGTACTTCCCGTTGACCTAGAATAATGAAATTTGGCAAGAAGCAAGGTCTCCCAGCACAAGTAAAGGAAAACGTCCGAAAATTGTGAATTTGTGATTTTATGACATATATATATATTTTTTTTTTTGATATCCAATGTTATGGTTGTTTTTGGGATAAATTCTTTTCTACTACGGAACCCTTCATTGTGCGTGGTCCGACACGCACTTGGCCGATTTTTTTTTAAATACTTTTTTGCTCACTAAACAGATATTTATATTAAGTACCTAGGTCTGTATCTGTCTATGGAGCAAAAAACTTTATTGTCTAACTGACTTCAATGATATAGGTATTACTTACTCCTAAATGTGAGTTTATTAATTTTAAGTAGTTTAAATAAAGAAAAGACATAAATCTATATAAATAAAAAGAGAAGTCCTGACTGACTGACTGACTGATTGTCTGACTCATCAACGCCCAGCCCAAACCCTAGAAAGCTGAAATTTTGCACAGAGGTTCCCTTTATATTGTAGACAAGGAATAAGAACGGAATTCTCCGACATCCACGCGGGCGAAGCCGCGGGCAAAAACTAGTTAAACAAAAAGTGAATGGTGTATTATGCAATAGAATCCTCAATAAACAAGTGTTACCCAATCTTGTTGTTTGCAACAATTCTCAACAACCTCAGATTTGTCGCCTAGGTCAGACCGTCAGTGTAAACTGACTATATCCTGAATCCTCTATTGTCGCATTAACAAACAAGAAAACTACTCGTCGAGATTTATAAACGGTGCATTATTTAATAATAGACTGATCCTGATTATCTAAATATCTCACTTCCAGTTCTTTTTAATTTTATTGTCTTTGCCCTTTTCACACAAGTAAAATCACATCCAGCCACTTACGTCATTAAAAAGAATAGAATTTTAAATAAAACCCGAGGAATTAGCATTCGAATTTCAAAAGGTTGTTTTTGTTTTTTTTTTTTGGTATGGCAAAAGCACTTCATTTCACATTCACGTCTTGTCGAGGTGAGATTATCGTCACTCGCATAACACCGGAGGAGGGAAGAGGACCGCGGGCCCATTGTGAGTTGCCGCCAAATGTGGGAACTGATGATTTATCTCGTAAACCTTTTCACATTTATTATATTAAGAGCTTATTTTGAATTTACGAGATGGATAATAGAGGACCTTGATATTGTTGAACTTGTTATAGGAACAAAGGTTGCTTGAAAAATAAGTTGTATTTGCCAGAAGATTGTGTTTTAGCAAAACAGTACCTAGGTACTTATAAACCAAACTATTGAAACATAGACAAATCTTAACCTACTTCGTAGAAAGTGATGTTGTTTTTACTTTTGTTAATTTTTTTTTCCAGTTTTAGTTAAATATACAATTACATAAGCCCAAGATGAACGAAAAGAAGAATCATCGAAATCCGCTTAGAAATGCCGGAGATGCAGTACATTTATGATAACTTCGTAGTTCGTACGTAAGAATAATTACCTAAGTTCTAATGTATATATACTAAAACCTTCCTGAAAGTATGTAGATCACATTAGTGAAAGAATCATCAAAATTGGTTCATTAGTTTTTGAAAATCGTGGACATACAAACATACGGGTCGAATACAGAACCTCCTTTTTTCAAGTCGGTTAAAAATACAAACTTTTTGTAGGTACCAAGATTATCTACAAGTGATGTTGAAACAAATTATCTACTCTAGTCAAACATTTTTGTTTCACCTTCAAAACTTCAACCAAGTATCATTTTAAAAGCACCCAATACGCGAACGTTTCAATGTAAACATGGACTCAGTTCGATATCGTGTGCAAACACAATTTGCTCTGAAATCGTATTTGTACCGTTTAATTTGGAATCGAGAACGATTTAATCAATTAACCGAGTCAAATCGAGTAATTAAGTATCGGTATACCTTTAGCTGTTAATGTATTAATTAGTCTATGCTGAATTGTATTTATTTTGCTGGAAATGATGAGCGAATGAGTGCACATTATGTTTATTTACTTCCTACTCATTTTCGTTTGCTGTTTTTTCTTTCAATAAGTGTTATGAAAAACTCAATGTAAGTAAGCAAGTACTTCGTCATGAGATAGGTTTAAATTTTAATACCTAAGTTTTAACGAGCTATAGAGAATTTAAATTTATTTCTTTTTCGATTGATTCACCGGTGAAGCTGGACTTGAAAGAACCTAGCGGTGACGTCGTTAAAAGAGCCCATCCCACCACAATTCCATAGCTTACTATAAGATGCATATCCGGTAGGCTCTACATCATCTTCCTGCCCATATCCCATATTACTTGGGGACGGCAAAACACGTTTTCTTCTTCCATTCTCCACCTGTAAGCCGTCACGCTATCATTCACTCCTTGGTCTAGTGTGAATCTTTGGGTTCATTCGAGTAATAGAGTCTGGTCAAACGATGCTGGGTTCGGTGATTTCATTCATTCATTCGATTTAATTGCCTGTGGCATACCATAAGTTGAAGCAACAATAACAAGTTATTTGTCAGTAAATTATTTATTTTACAGAAAGCTTACAGACTAATAAAAAAAAAATAAATAAATAAGTAATTTGTTGCCTCAATTTTCAAACCAACAAGGCAAGAAACCTTTTATTTTGACTTTTAATGTTGAATAAACTATGATTTTTATACTTCCGAATCGAGAGAGTTAGAACTTTTAAATCATTTAGTGCAGAGTTCGACGTTAAATGTTAATGAGTGAAATATTAGTAAATTGGAATCGCGATGCCCGTCGAAGTACACTTTATTGAATTTTACTGAAATTATTCGCGCTCAGGGCTGTCGCGAATAGTAAATTAAATATGTATTTTTTTACATCAAATCAGCTGTAGTACTTTGAATGAGTTATCTAACCATTCTTCTTCTTTTGACCTGGAAAAATGACGATTCATCCTCGTGTGAATGCGCTATTAGGTAAGTATACATACACCATAGATATATGAAAGAAGGAGATGTGGCCAGTATGTTAAAATGTATCGAAACCCTGTGTCTCCACTTTGTCCCTTTGTCACTTTCATGATTATAAAGACAAATACGGTAAAATACTTGTACTTACATATGGAAAGTGATTCCATGATTCGGTTTTTACAAGAAACCACTGAACAACACGGCATTCTTATAAATTGTCACGATCACAGTCGAAAGCGCACTAGTTCGCGGAGACGGCCATTTGACTATGAACGGCTCATACCTACTGAGCATGTCGCGCGGACACAGATTGCCCCCTTGGTATATACCATCTTAGAAAATAAGGAATGGAAATCCTATACGCATATATGAAAATAAAACAGATCCAGCATAAACCATAAGTTATTCGTTATAAAACATAAAAAAACAGCCACCAACAATAACAAACAACATTAAAAAAATAAAAAATTCAATTCAATTGAAACAAATTATTATACGATTCAAACCCGCTTGGCGCTATGTAACAATCAATAATATTTAATCACAGTGCCACTGGCTCGTTCATTTGATATCGAACTTTTACCAATTGTAATGGAGATCAATTGAACGGTTTAAATTAACTATTAACAGTGGCCAATGGTTCAATCGGGGTGCGACAATGCAATCGATGGAATACAAATATGATCTGGTGAAGGGTTTTTTGGTGTGATTCTTTTGATATTGTAATAGTGTGTTTTAATGTAATAGTGGGATGTTGATGATTCATATTAGCAGAATAATTCACAATTCCACAGTTGGTGATAAAACAGTTGGTAGGATTAAAATTAATGAATAATTATGGATCCTGTAGGGCCCAGATAGTAGGAGAGAGGAGGAAGAGCGCTTAATGACCCTTTTTGGCGCAACCGTGAGGCACAGTTGTTGTTTTATCATTATTTCACATTTATTTTATTTATTAAAACTTTATGCACAAGTAAAAAAATACTGTACAAAGGCGGACTTAATGCCTGAGGCATTTTCTACCAGTCAACCTTAGGGTGATGCAGAGACAAAACATGGTAGGTGCAACATAAGGGATAGACAACTCGAAAAAGAATAAATACTAATAAATACATACATAAATACATACATATAAACAAAATAAAGTTTGTCAGGAGAAATAACGAAAGGCAGAGGAGAAAAAGAATCCAGCAAATCAGCGCTGCGATGATTTTGCCAACTTTTCACGAATATGTTCACGTGCCTTTCCGTTCGTTCGTGCGTTCACATTGTTTTTTTATTATTTTTTTTGTGTTTTGTGTGTCCAAATAAACGTTTTTCTTTCTTTGTTTTCTTATTTTGTGATATTTATTTATTCTGTACTTACTTAATTATTATATTTTTATTTTACTTATTACAATTTTTTCTTCTTCTAATATTTAATTTATTTAAGTATTTTAATAACATGTAGCATAATCAGCCTGTAATGTTCCCACTGCTGGGCCACAGGCCTTCTCTCGATGAAAGCGAGTGGGCCGTAATCCACCTCGCGGGCCCAGTGTGGGTTAGTAGATGTCACATGACTTAGAATTTTTGGTTTTAGGACATACCAGTCTCTTCACGATGTTTTCCTTCACCGTTTTATACAAAGAGAAGCGCCTGTCTGGGTGCGAACCTACGACCTAAGTACGACTCGTAAGTCGCGGTAATTACCACTGGGCCTCATATTATTAAGGAGCAGTGTCCTTAATAATATGTATTTTTGCTAAATATTTTGGCTTTATCTCTTTAAGTTATATAAATAATACTGCTAAAATAATGCATCATTGATTATTATTTATCAACAGGATTTAGCAGATCACCACTGGACATTTGGCCTAGAGAAGTGCACTGCTGGACATGGGTCTCACAACGAATTAAGAACTTAATTCGTTGGGGTCTCAATCCTGAACAATTCTCATACATCTTTCGATTTTGGATTATTTAAGACGCATAACATCACATAACATAGGTACATTCACGCCTATTTTCCAAAAAGGTTGGGCAGAGGTGAAAAAAATTAAAAATAAATGTGCAAAAATATCGGTACGAAAAGACTGTTCAAAATGATCTCAACAACTAAGAAAATTAAACTTTATCTCAATTTGATAAAGTTCATGACAGTTGTCGTGTACCGTCTTCATTCTGAAACATTCCTTGTGTCATTGAGTGAATATTTCATTTTCCAATTAATGCATTCGATTTTTTTCATGCGAGTATACTTACATATTTTATTTTATATACCTATTTTATTTATCTTAACATTTTTTTACACACATTGATTCATTTAAAGTATAGTGGGTACCTGGTCGACCGAGCTCTGCTCGGGGAAAATAGAGAAAACGAATTTTCTAGATATTATTTTTATATTTTCGACCAGTTATAAGACCTAGCTAGATAAATTTTTCGCCCCCGTAATTCCCTATATTGCAACTTTAATCGTTATCGTTAGAGCCGTTTTCGAGAACGTGATTACAAATATATACTTACAGGTGAATTTTTCAAGTGGTCGTGAATGCCCAAATTCGAAACTATGAGTAAAATCCTTGAGTCGTCGAATCCAGCTATGTATTGAAAACAATGGTCATCATTTTGAACAATTAAACAGTTAAGGTTTAATAGGTACTTAACTTAAGAAAAATAAAAAGATAAATCTTAAAAATTTGCTCTTTTCTTTAGTTGCTTACTTCCCAAAATTCGATGTTTATTAGCGACACTATCGAATGGAGTAATAATACAGTGTATTTTTTTTCAAAATCAACGGGTTCAACTCCTGGCTAGAAATATTGATTTTTCAAATATCCAATGATGCAGTTTTAGTTTTCATCAAAATCGAGCCCGAGACTCCTTAGAGCACTTTTCGCTATTCCTCAGTTTCGGATTTTGCCAACTTGAAAAATATGTTTTCAAATGAGCAATATTTGTATACAGGGCCCCTGTATACAAATATTGCTCATTTGCAGGATATTCCATTGCAAAACAAAAAACCTTTTGAAACATTTGATACGTTTGAACTTCGTACCCCCAGAACATGTAATAAAATGTTAATTCGTGATCAGCACAGCCCTACCATCGCCTGTCAGTCATCATTTGCGTAACCGGCTCTATCTGGCCTTTAATCGGTTTAAGCGACGATACACACTCGCTGCTACATAGTTTTGATTAAATTTTGTGCTTTTATAGGGTTCCGTACCTCAAAAGAAAAAAACGGAACCCTTTTAAGATCACTTTTGTGTCTGTTTTTCCGTCTGTCACAGCCAATTTGCTCCGAATCTATCGACCGATTAAGTTTATATGAATTTCTGTGACCCAAACATGGACGTGTAACTTAAATTAATTAATTATGATTTTTTTTTGCCCACAGAAGTGACACCCATTTGTGGTCACTTTTGTGGACAAATAAAAAATTTTAAACACTCGGATCCAATGGCCCTAGTGTTTCAACCCCAAACGGCTCGAAAATATAACTCCCAAAAATACACTGCATTGAGTATGATTCCTATTTAAATTGAATTGGAATTGTCAGCACAGCCTCTAACATCATTCAATTCCAAAGCAATATCCTGTCACCTTCAACCTCTCAAGAATACTGTATTACTAAGAATAATTCGCCGGTCTGTGGTACCCTTTGGTCGAGCAATTACGTGCAATTATCGGGAGGACGCGGCGACGCTACTCAATTGGCGTCGATACCGCTATATCGAATAAACGCATTTATTGCTGGCCGTTTGTACGGTTTTTATTTATTTTTTTCGGTTATCGACCCTTGTGAAAAGTTGTACAGCATTGAGGTTTTAAAGAAGCTTGGAGAAATGGAAGCTTGTGTTGAGAATCGTGAGATCGAAAAATATTCAGTCATGTGGCACAGTATAATAAAATAAGCAGTATTACATCTTCTTAGGAAACGGCTGAAACGATGCGCTTCGAAATCTCAGTACCAATGATATTGTAAAGGAAAGATACGCTACGTTCATACTGAGCGGCGTTCGGATATTGTTGCGTTGCAGTTGTTATTACAAAATGTAGTTACATATTATAGGTGTATAGTAGTTTTCAACTACGACTGCGATAGATAATACGGAACATATGATACAGAAAGAGATAGCTTGGCATTTCAGATATATTGTCACGCCACGGACACGCTTTGTTTCGCTCGCTGCTATTAGCCGACTAAATCAAATTACAACAATTGTCTGAATTTGTCTGCAACAATTTGCGCGCGCTAGTGCCATATCTACTTCTTTATTTATAAAATATCATTGACCAGTACGCAACAGTTCGTGTGCGCGGCAGTTACGCACAGACGGACGCGTATTTATCTACCGAGCGGCCGTAGGTAATTAATTCAAGATCACTGCTCAGATAAACTACTGCAGCTTTATTATTCTGTGGTCATGGGTACTGTCCACAGAAGTGAAGACTTGGTCCAACACATCATACTCATAGCTACCTGCGAACATTAGCATGGCGACACTAAAGAACGTCACCTACTGCCAAGATTCTTACACACTGCTTTTAGATTTTCACCTACCAAATATCTCTCAATGCGCTTAAAGAAGTTTACACTTCAAAATTAAAAGGAGTGTGTAAGAATCTTGGCAGGTGATGTTCTTTGAGTCTGGCTACCCCCATAGGAAAATCAATGTTGCCAGATGTCAAAGAAGAAAATGGTTTTGGCGGATATAAATTGAATTAAAGTGATTACTGATATGACGACTATTATATATGTTGCGCCGACCCCAAATACATTGGGATAAGGGCAGGAGAATGATGATGATGAAATTGAAAACTAAGTCAAATATTTTTTGCGTTGTTCCAAATAATCAGGCGCGAATACATTGGCAACGGGTGCAGTTGCCTTCCCCTGGTCTTAGACCAAACTGATTTAAAATAAAAACTGTAAAGCTTTGTATTATAATACAGTACTTATAAGTAAGTACTTATAAAGTACATAGATAGATAAGTCGTATAGTCATCCTCAAAAAGGGAAAGGGGAGAACATTTTCGAGTTTAGGGCAAATAGGTGCTGAAGGTTTTTTTAAATGGCATTCTCGGCATGAGAAATCCCCCTTCCTCTGAGAGAAATATTTGCCCCTCACCTTGAGCGAAAACCTACATCCGTGCCTGCAAACGATCAATAATGCAACGAAGTCAACGTATTTAAAACTAGGCCCAAAAACCGACAACCATTGCTCGGCATTTCAACACCAACTTTGACACAGAAACACAGGTATTCCACGAACTCAAAACATTTAAGTAACTAAACACAAAGTTAAAACAACCAAAGTCCAACTAAGTTCAACCAAATGGCTCTAAAACTAACTACTTAAATACAGTTAACCAATCAGAGTTAACAGTTAGTGTAAATCTGAAAATTTACTGGTTCAAACTAATGATGGGTAAACTGCCTAACTGGTTCGAGTCGATATAGTGATCGGGCAGCCGTCGATCTCTCAATCCAATTACTACTCATTATGGACCATTAGAGAGGTCTGTGCTAACTGATATATTTGTCCGATAGTGTATTGCTATAATTATAAGAGAGGAGCTCGTGGCTAAGTAATAACAGCCGCACGGATCGATCCATCAGGTTAAGATACGCTTGCCGGGGTTGATCCGTGGATGGATGACGCTTTTTACATACCGAGACTCCCCCTGTGCCTCGGAAAGCACGTTAAGCCGTTGGCCCCGGCTGTCACTCTTGGATTTTTGACAATCGTTACGGGTCGTCAGAATTCTGAAAGTCTGATAACTTACCAAGGGGTATCGTTATCGTACTTATTACCCAGTAACTGTGATGTGGAGGTCACATAGGCAGTCGCTCCATGTAAAATACTGGTATTCAGCTGTATCTGGTTAGACTGGAAGCCGACCCAACATAGTTGGGAAAAGGATAGGCAGATTCAGTGTATTGCTATAATTTTCATTCGTTTAATGAGTTTTCAGCTGTAAATCAAAAATATCGTCACGTATTCGGAACTGTAGAGCTTGCTAATAATGCTTTTAATGAGAATGAACGAACGAACAGACTCATGTAATTCCGCCATACCTTGCTCTGAATTATTAAATAACTCTTGCTTTACGCTATTATTAGTTCGAATGGATTAAAGTTCTCTTCATTGTCATTGAAGGACGTTTGAGACACGAAAACCTACTCTGTAATTATTTAATGACTTATTATTAATTACATACATCTTGTCTTGTAATCCGTAAGACATTCAAAATACGCATTTATAGGATGAATCAGACAGAACCATATGAATTAGTCTAAAAGTTTTTGTAGTAGTAGCCTACTCTGGATGTAGGTCGCTCAGCGCGGTATGGAGAGGGCTATGCTCGAAGTTTCTTTCAAGGATAAAATCAGGGATGAAGTTATCCGGAAAAGAACCGGAGTAACCGACATAGCTTGCAGAGTAAGCAAACTGAAGTGGCAGTGGGCTGGCCATGTTTGTCGAACGACCGATGGCCGGTGGAGCAGACGAGTCCAGGAGTGGAGACCGCGTATCATGCATAGTGTGGGACGTCCCCCAGCTAGATGGACTGACGACCTGAAGAAAGTGGCTGGGACAAACTGGATGCGGAAGGCGAATGCGGAAGGCGGCCAATGTCCAGCAGTGGACTGTGATAGGCTGAGTTGATTGAAGTACTCTGTAGTAACTTATTTTCTTACACCTATTTATACACTAATTCTAAAGCTGAAGAGTTTATTTGTTTGTTTGAACGCGATAATCTCTGAAACTACCAGTCGGATTTGAAAAATTCTTTTTGCATTTGATAGCCCAATTCTTGAGGAAGATTAAGCTATTTAACGAAGGTTCTAAGATACTTAGCCGAGCAAAAAGAAAATAAGTCAGAAAACGAAGTAATAGTGGCGGGCGATAGGATGCTACGCGGTGGGTCGGGCTAAAATTTCTCGCGGACGAAGGCGCGGGCAGAAACTAGTATTTATGACAATTATAAATTCCCATCTCACTCAAAATAATATTTTTACATTCATAAGTTGCAGCGCAGATGACAGACTATCCGTTACGCACTTTTTAGTCTGTGAAAATAGAACCTAAGCAATTATAATTATGCAGTAACGGACACGACGCGCAAAAAGTCCGGCGCACAAATGTATGCATTCCATGCAGACATTTTGTGCGCCTCAGACTCGATCGCACAAAAAGGCAGGTCGTCTGTCTTGCACCTAATTCAAATCAATTTATCAAAATAACATTATTTTACTTTCGTAGCACTTCGTAGGCATTTCGTAGCACTTTGCTACGCGGATTTAAATGCAGCTAAAAATTTAATTTTCTTTCATAAAGCGCTGTTAAATAATTTTACAATAGCTTTATTTGTTAGAATAACAGTAAAACATAACTTCTGTCTTCTTTATACGGTCTTTTCAAAACCAATCGCTCGACGATTCAATCAGCCATTCCCATACCTATACACAAGTAAGCTGTATAGCTCATAGCGCCACAATAATTGCTCCCGGCGCCGTCCGCGATTGCATATCAATACAATGCTCATATTTGCTAGTAATTGAGCTTATTGCTCGAGTGGAACGTTATTGGCTTTTATTGTGTTAGGAGTAACTGATTGAGACGAGTCTTGCAGTGTGACGTCGGTAACGAACGTGCCAATTGACTATAATTATTGATTAAAAATATTATAATGCTTACATAACAGTCTTAAAATAATAATATGTACATGTACATATTATTATTATATAAAAAGGAGGGGAAAGAATCATTGGGCATCAAAAAATTCGTCCACATCGCTGTCAACAAAAAAATTGCCAAATAATGCTTAGATACAACTAACTATTTATACTAGGTACTAAATTAAATGGCTAACTATACATAAATACAAAACGAAAGAACACCCAGTCATCCGGAATAGTACCCAGAAGACTGACAGTATATTATTATAGGTATATTATAGGCACGCATAGATTTAATGGTGACATAATTTTTTTGGCCTAAATGTTGAGGGGCAGGTGAGGTGGCAATTAATTGTGAATTTTATTCATTGACTGGTCGCGCGGTTGCTTGTATTTACTTGTAAATGCAATACATCGCGTGATCAGCAAATTACTTAAATAGTTTGTTACCTACATGCAGTTAGCAAAATTATAATTTACTAAATAATTTGCATTGTTGAAATTATGTTCCCGTTGTAATGATTGTGTGTCGAGTTTATGTTGTAAACAGTTTTTTTAGGATCAAGTCTTGTAAAACTTTGAAAGGCGAATCGTTAGCCTAATAAAGTGTTCAGTTTATGTGTTAACGTAGCATAGGTTAAGTGCATTTTGTATTGTGTTATTTTGATTAATTAAAGATATTTGAAAATGAAAATGAATGAATTGTGAATATAATTTTAGTTTATAAAACTTTGATTGGCAACTGATTCAGACGAGCCTTGCAGTGTGACGTCCGTAACGTGCCAATTGATTAAGTGTATTATTATTTGCACGCATAGGTTCAATTTAAGTTGCGTAGAAATCGGTTGTCATGGCATGTTCATGTGATGTAGAGGAATAAGGAAAATGTCATGAAAAAAGTTTTGAGTATGAATGTCGATGGCTTTTTAATAATAATAATAATAATTCCTTTATTCTCAGGCAACTAAGGCCCATAGATAAAATACACAAATGATTTATAAAATAATAAACAATAATAAACTAATACATATGAATAAATCTTATTAAAAACTATAACTATACACGTAACGTCGGCGTCGTGTTCCGCTGCGTGGCGTCGCAGCGTGGTGTTTATGAGTAGGGGAAGACCAATGAAACGATGGATGGACTGTGTAAAAATTATATGGCTAGAAAGCGGGTGACTACCGAGAAGTATGGAAGAAAGAGACAGGTTGCGCCGACCCCGAATAAATGGGGATAAGGGCAGGAGAATGAGAATGAGAATAAGAGGTTTAATGTGTGTCAATTTTTTTAGTATGTAGTCTATCTTTCTAGACTTCGCATAATTTCTAACTGTTTAATATTTAATTTTTAACACACAAGATAAATTACTATGATTGTTTTTGACACTTTAACAAAGAAATTGATATTAAACGTTCTTTTTCTTTTTGATATCCTTAATTTTTTTTGACATACCTACTAAGGCCGTTTGTCCACCGCCACGTCAACGCAACGTCAACGAGAACGAGGTGACGATGGCGATGTAGCGATACATTTACTATGGCCGCGTATCTACCGCACACCACGCACCGGGACGTTACGTTCGGTCGAATAATCTCGTTTCTCGTTGACGTCCCGTTGACATTGTACGCTGGACAAACAGTTTACCAAAATACTTTATTGCAAGCACTATAATTTTCGCAATAAAAATATTAGGTATTTGTCTTTTGATCCACGGCCTCAGAAAAACGAGTTTTTTTTTTCATTGTATCATGGAAAAACTGGCCAATTGCAAGTAGGACTCGCACTAAGGGCTCCGTACCACCAAAGTATGTGAAATAAAACAATTTTTTTATAATAATATTTGCCATGATAGTGGATATAGTCACTTCAACGTATCCTGCGAATGTGTGACTTTCAACAGTCATTTCGGTTCTAAAGATATGTCTGATTTAGCCCTGTGTCCGACAATCAGACGTAGTAGACTAACTTGATATTATATATATTGATACCTTTGGCTTCGTAATAATCTCCGCTAATTATTTTTTTTTTAACTTTTTTATTAATGATCATTTTTCAGTTTGCGGTCATGGAAAATAATTCAAGAAAGTCAAGTATAAAACTCATGTAAGATTTGCTAAAGGAACACAACATAAAAGCCGAAAGAAATACACATAATCATATTTTTCAGTAGTAAAATAAACTATTTTAGACATTCTCAAAGATTACTTCAATTTCTGTAAATTCGCAAAATTAAACATTCACTCTTATCATTTTCACCGACGCGGTCGCGAAGAAATCGCGGATAAGTGGTGTCTTACAAAATATGTAAAAAAAAAATAATAAATACAAAAACGAATAGCAATAATTGTTAAACTTTTGATTTAAGTATTTATCTTTTTCTTAAAAAACTTATATTGTGAAAAGAAAAATAGGCATTGATTTAAAATTTTGCAGCAGTAATGATCCAAATATTATTTGCTTCTAATTAATTAATGAAAATTGAATACCTAAGTAATCCGTCGGATACCTAATAAAAGTTTCAAAACTAAAAACTAACTTTTAAACACAACAAAAATAAATCAAAAACTTTAATTACCTTATTAGCGTCCGAAAATATGTTGTCTTGTTGTGGGCGGGAACTTTTCCCGCACTACTTCGTAAGAAAAAGCGCGGTCACCGCGCTGTCACTGACATCACGTTCCGATACACGTACGAACACTCGCGAGCCGCGCCACGTCGCGACTGCCGCCACAACGCCGCGGACACACTACTGCGAGTAATCGCTCTGAAACCGCCCTCGGCAAACAAAACCCCACCCGCCGTAAAGAGCATTTTAGCACGCGCGCCTCCCCGCTCCCGCGCCCTGATTTAATAGCGAGCGCGGGCACTGATTCACTTAACCGAACGCAACTACCGACTGCCTCTCTCTCGCTCCCGCTCAAACAGTAATCCACTACGTGTCCTCTCTCCCGCTCCCGTACGCTCGGATATTCAACGGAGGAAAGAGATGGCGCCGCGGTCGCGGACACTTCTTTCTTTCAACTCGATTTGCATGCGAGCGGGGGTCGCTCCGCAAACTTTATGTCCTCGTTTCGTAAATTATTTATACGTTTGGAAATACTTTTAACGGCATGCTCGGCTGCTGAAAAAGATTGCTTTAAAACGAGCCGAATTAAGTGAGTGACCGGTATTACGGCGCGGGACGCGGCGACGCTAATCACTTTAATCTTGTTCCCTCAAACGTTCATGATATTAGTTTCGTTGATTTTTCATGTGGAATCTCACAACTTTTTTCAGCATCTTTTATTGAAGTGAAAACTTCTTTATGCGCGTTCAGCGATTTTTGGTAATCTTACAGGTTCGCGTCACCGCGTCACGGCGAAATGCTATGCTTAGTTTTACGTTAAGTTTTCACTTCTGTCGGCATGGCTGCCAATTTTTTTATCATAATTAAATTGAAGCATGTTTAATAGTTTATTATAAGAAACTTTTTCACTAACTTTTACTGGCTTTTTTCAAGACTCACCTCCTCTCTTTAGGTAAAGTAAAGAAAATTCCTCATCACACAGATTTGTCAACTTAATGCAAACTGCAACTATATCATTAATTCATAGACTTATAAAAAAAGATGGACTCCACGCCACGAATATCGAAAGTGAAGCACCGTACCGATCTATGTGTGCATGATTTGAGTACCTGCAAAGACGGCGTCGCCCGTGTCACCTAATGGCGGCCGGTCGGCATACTATGATGTAAATGTGTGCGCGAGGCGTGTTTGTACAAAACGGTCCGGCATACTTACTGTGCTTCACTTTCGATATGCGTGGCGCGGAGTCCATCTTTTTTTATAAGTCTATGCATTAATTAAATCTTTCGACTCGGATCAAGTTGCCAGAGCTGCCAGTCAAGAACCATTCCATTGAGCTCTACGAGTATTTCCGTGGTTACAAGGACATTCAGTCGTGGTGGAATGCGTGATTTTCTTGAAGACCCAGACTATTGAAGAGCAACCGCGCGGTCTCTTCCCTTCCATCTTACACCTCTTAAAAATAAAACTGTTCTTTCTTTGCCCTTTTCTACAAGTGATTTCTTAAGCACGGCAATGCCATCATCACCTCAATCATCGCTTAATTTTAATCTATTATTAAAATATATAAACCCAGTCTTATCTAAAGAAAATTACCTATTAAGTACTAATAAGCCGTATATTCGCAGAAAATGTATGCTCATCGTACAGCAGCCAAATTAAGTAATCCCGCGTTTGTTTATGTAAAATTCGTATACATAAATCTTCTTTCAAACTTCGTCAACATTTTATTATTTATCATTACTTATAAGAAACAATCATTAAACTAAGTCTGCTTGCTGTTAACGATTCCACAATCAATTTCACGAAAGCCGATCTTCAAATTATCTAACCCAACGAGTTTTCCTCTCAACCAGTTGGAAAGTTTTTTCAGAAATAAAGCCCGTAATTTATCTATCAGGGTAGTTAGTTAACTATAGTTGGGAGAATTCCGAGTACAGCTAAGCTATCCAATTAGTTGTCATTGTGTTATCTGTGGCCAAACTAACTTCTAATGCCGTCCGTGACCCCTTTACTAAACTCCCGAATCGCTTGGTGCTCAGTTACTGGATCTTACTATTGGTTAGTTGGGTAGCTGTTTCAGGAGTTGTTCAATTTTGTAGTTGAGATGATTATTATTATGAAAATGCTCATGAAGTTCTAAGTAAGTACTAACATTATGACCGCCTTAGAAACGGGTTTTGTCGACGGAAGAATAGACAAAATGGTAGATTGTAGAAATATTTCTACGCATTCTACGCGTCTAAGCATGGCAATGTGTCATTTTGTCAACGGAAGAATAGACAACATTACACATTGCCATGTTTAGACGCGTAGAATGTGTAGAAATATTTCTACAATCATCCATTTTGTCTATTCTTCCGTCGACAAAACCCGTTTATATGGCGATTATGCTAAGCGTGTTGGAGTCCTAATACTACCACTGTTTATTCCACCCATAAACTTAGATGTTACTTAATAAACTAGATGACTGCAACTTCGTACCACGTGAGACAAGATTTCATTTTCTTCGATTTTTCGGCTGTTCCTTTAGGTTTTTCCAGTGAATTATCCAAAAAAAAATCTGTCATACAAACCTTGTCCTGACAATTACAAACACAACAAAAAAAGAATTATCTAAAAAAAAGCCGGCCAAGTGCGTGTCGGATCACGCACAATGAAGGGTTCCGTAGTTGAAAAGAATATATCCCAAAAATAAACTTATCATTGGATCCCAAAAATGAAATTATTGTGCCATAAAATTACAAATTCACAATTTTCGGACTTTTTCCTTTACTTGTGCTGGGATACCTTGCTTCTTGCTAAATTTCATGATTCTAGGTCAACGGGAAGTACCCCTTAGGTTTTGATTTACTTGCGACAGTTGCGAGTATCAAAATGTGTTGCAAAATGGCCGTATTTTTTATTGTGTTGACTTAGAAGCTTGATTTTTTTAGAACTCTAAGGGGCCATAGATTTACCTATTTAAAATAAATTTCAACTTGATATCTCTACGCGTCCTTGAGAAAAAGGGTCTTGACAGACTGACAGACTTGAACATTTTTTTTATGTGATAGAATTACAAATTAACAATTTTCGGACTTTTCTTTTATTTTTGTTGTACGACCTTGCTTCATGCCAAATTTCATGATTCTAGAACAATGGGAAGTACCCTCTAGCTTTTGATTTACTTGCGAGTATCAAAATATGTCGCATAAATGGCCGTATGTTTTTATTGCATTGACTTAGAAGCTTGAGTTTTTTAGGACTCCAAGGGCCTACAGACCTACTTATGTGATATTAATTTCAACTTGATGCCTCTTCGCGTTCCTGAGAAAAAGGGTCTTGACAGACTGACAGACAGACAGACAGACAGACGGACGGACAAACAAGTTATCCTATAAGGGTTCCGTTTTTCCTTTTGAGGTACGGAATCCTAAAAACAACCAAACAAGAAATAGGTGCAACCGTACTGAAGTGATGCGCGTGCATACATTCGGCAGTTGATTTTTTATTTTATTTATATAGATAAGTAGGTAGATAGATACATGAGACGGGCCTTTGGCAAGAACGAAAATATTTGGTGGCCTGAGCTTCTAGTGTGCTTCATGGCTTCATGAAATAAGCTAAAATCACGCAAAAACCAGACCAAAAAAAGCAGAGAAGATGTGATTTTAGGAATTGAAAATTATATGTTTAAGTATTCGTAGACCTACAACTTCACGACTTTTCAATGGCCGGGGGAAAATGAGGTGGTCTTTTAGGTAGGTTTATATTTACTCGAGTTTCTCAGCACACATTCAAGTTATCGCTTCATCTTCAAGTTCAAAGTTTCAAGTTCATTCTTCGGAAAATCCAGAATATATACACTGGCGAGTTGGCTTCGAAAATTCGTAGTAGCTCTGTTTTCCTGTAATTGGTATAACATCTAATTTACTCATTTACACCGATATTCGTTACGAGCAAATAGAATTATTTTCATTTCTTATACGAACAAGTAACTACGTGGATTTCTTATTTCATATAATATCTAAGTAAAAATAACTAGATAGCGTAAACCGTCCAAAGTTTATAAAGAAATAATAAGACAACAATATTATTATCAAATATTCTCGGACGATCCAAAATAAGCATCTTAATACTTTATAAGCAATCGTTTCTGCGTCTGATTCTTTAATCAGAGCTCTGATTCAAAATTTACTTGTCTTGTATACTCTTGCGCAATCTTAATTCTGCGGCTAGCGGAAAAGAATTCACGGGATTTTCAGTCTTATAGGGAAAAGAATAGTTAGGAAGATTGCGAGCGTGAAGATTTGAGCGGTAAACAAATCTTAGCCGAGGTGTAAGTGACAATAAAACGGGAGCTTAGCTCTCGGGGCCGTCTTCAAGTTGAACGGCGGCGCCGGCGGGGCGCGGGAGGAGGCGGGGTGAGGACGAGCGGGGCGCCGGGGGAGGAGCGACTGTCCCCGTCTCGCTCTGGCCGCGAGTCGCGCTCATCCGTTTTATTTCTTGTTTGTCCGCAGCGCCTTCCCAGTTCGCTACATAATTTATTTTGAGCGGGTACATTTAAAAAATTGGCTGAGCCGCGTACGAGTTTAGGCGGCGAAATGGAGTTTGCTGGGGTGGGTGGTGTTACCAAATGAAAATAATATGGTAAATGATTTCATTTGAATTGGCGTTTTGGCGTAATCGCCCGGGACAAGTAATGGGCCGTAGAAAGTCCCGGCCCATTGTCCGCGCTGGCTTCATTTACTCTCTGAATTTATTTCGCTAGGTTTCATGGCTTTATCGTCGTTTATCTTGGGCCCATACATATTCAGTGTCTTTGTATCCTGTCTGGTGGATGAAAACTATGTTCCTTTGACACCCGCAGCTTTTTATTGGTTTGGTGTGATTTATAGATTTTGGGGCATTTATTGTTTTGTTTTTTAACCGATGAAAAACAAAAAGGAGGAGGGTCTCAAATCGACGTATATATATTTTTTTTATATTTGACCACGCATAACTTTTTACAGAGTTGTACGATTTGAAAGATTCTTGTTTTATTCGAGAGTGTTAGGTACCTCGAAGTTGGTCCCATACAACATATTTATATTGCCGGGGTAGTTTTTGAGTTAGCTTCAATAATACGTATTTTTTCCTACTTTTTATATCAAATAAAATGTGAAAAAGAAAAACTTTTTTACAAAAAAAAAAACAACCGACTTCCAAAACAAACAATACAAAGTGAAAAATACCTAACTTTAATTTCGTAAGTCGGTGGCAAAAACGAAAATACAAAACCAAAGACACCGACTTCCGAAATTAAAGTTATTTTTCACTTTTTACTTAGTGTTTTTTTTTGGAGTCGGTTGTTTTTTTTGTAAAAAAGTTTTATTTTTTGGATTTCAGTTTTGTGTGCCTTAATAAATTAAGCTCTTTTATCCAGCCTTTAGGGAGTCCTTCGTTCCTTCAAGGCTACCTAGAAAGAATTAAGTACTTTGTTAAAGTTCCTGTCTGTAAAAATCCAACAGTTTAAGGGTTATTTTAAAAACCGACTTCCAAAAAAAACACTACAAAGTGAAAAATAACTTTAATTTCGGAAGTCGGTGTCTTTGGATCTTTAGTTTAGTTTTTTGCCACCGACTTCCGAAATTAAAGTTATTTTTCACTTTTTAGTGGTTCAGTTTGTAATTTATCTAAGTTACAATAACCCAATGTCAACTGCTCATCACGTTTTACAAAATGTTGCTTTTCCCGATGCAGGGACGTTAATTGTTGAGGAGTTCTCCTAGTAAGAACCAGGAGAAATGGAGCTCATGGTGAAGTCACCATTACCATTATTTTGACGAGCATAAACCATATTAAAGTAATCGAATCGCAACCTAACCTGTTATATACTTAGATATAATTGAGTATTTCCGATGGCCCTCTGTTTCCATGGGATCCCATCATCAGATCCTGACTTGATGATCATGGGACCACTTGAGACGTATACCCTTTCGAACAAAAAAAGAAAAATCTAAATCGGTCTAGCCATTTTCGAGTAATCGGGGAACATACATAAAAAAAAAAAAAAAAAATGGATTTGGAAATTAGACATACGACCACCTTACAGAAACGCTGTGGTGTAGTATGTTACCGCACATGAGTAGCCGCTGTCGTAGGCTGCGTAGCAATGTGCTACGCCGGATGTCTACGGTGCTACGCCAGCGGTTGCAAGACCAAAAATGTTTTCACAAAAGGCGTAGCACTAAAAATTATCAGTATCCACTGCATCCTACGAATATTACTAAATCATTATAATTATTAGTTAATAACATTCTAAAACTAAGTAAATAAAAAAAACTATAATGATCAGCGGACATCTTTCCGCTAAAGTGAATAAATTAATAATAGACAATACGTGGTTAAGTAATAACACGGCTCGATCCATCAGGTTAAGCTACGCTTGCCGGGGTTGGTCCGTGGATTGGTGACCATCTTTACACACCGAGACTCCTCCATGCCTCGGAAAGCACTTTAAGCCGTTGGTCCCGGCTGTCATTCATGGATCTGTGACAGTCGTTACGGGTCGTCAGAAGCCCGAAAGTCTGACCACCAATCTTACCAAGGAGTATCGTATTACCCAGTTACTGGGTTGTGGAGGTCAGAAAGGCAGTCACTCCATGTAAAATACTGTTATCAGCTGCATCCGATTAGACTGGAAGCCAACCCCAACATAGTTGAGAAAAGCTAGGCAGATGATTGAATGAAAAAAAAAAGAAAAAAAAAGAAAGAAAACTTATTTACTCTGCACTAATAAAACGCACCTTAAAAAAAAAACAAAAATGACAAAGCAAAGTTACACTCGGAAAGCAATTTAGGCAAAAGCCTCGTAAGTAGGTATATAGGTTGACAAATATTTTTCCATTGGCTGTTGACGCTCGATGAGTGGTCATCCAGTGTCTCAAGATCACACTACAGCGTCGACCATGCATTCCCGCCAAACTCTGGTCAATAAAAACCGTGTGAAATCACTCCTCACCACTACCCACCACCATCAATCAACTCGCACGCTCCTCGACCATCCGAAAACAATTACCACAATGTCATAGAACGAAATAAAGAAAGAATGACTTCGCAAAACACATAATCTTCCTATAATACTGGTGTAATTATATCTATCTATTGTGAGTACTACCCCTAATGTTAGGGGTTTTTTTCTACCCTTGCCGCAGCTCGTGATTTATTGAAGAAAGCTTTTAAACCCTTGCGGTGTCCATTGTATCTTGTGTTTCTATTATTCTCTGGATTACTGGTTGCGATTTGCTCTATTAATTCGATGTTTTTGAGTAATAGGTCGTTTTGTTTATAGAGGTTTATGGATATTGAAGATATTACAGGAGTGGTTTAAGTTAAAAAAAGACTTTTCTTCTAAATCAGCAAGAGAAGTCGATGAACACTTAATTTTTTAAATCTTAATTTTGAGCAAAATATTGAATTAATATGTTTCATTTATTTATTTATGGAAAAACAAACAGTAGCACAATAAGAAAGTCATAATATCTTAAATAATACATTTTAACAATGGTATTTATTTACCTATGAAATCGGAGATTAGTATAATTTTTTTTAAATAATAGGGGTTAAAGTATGAAATTGCCGTTTTATTGTATTAGGTACTTCGAATTGACATAGAACATTCGATTATCGACTTTCAGTTGTTTTTTTTTATTCAGCTTAGGGGTAGTTCTTCGAGGTCCCTCAAAACGCGGTCACACGGTCTTAATTCCGAACCTATTAAATATTCAGTCTTAGGACCAAATACAGATTACTCTTTGTTTATTTATGTGTACAATTTCAACAATAAACATCTAAAATTATTTATAATATTTATTTTAAAAAATATCTAGTGTCCAAAACGGGAGCAAAATCGGTGTTCTTCGCGCGTCACACTCTGTTCGCGCTCACGGAAAACTTTGATAACTTTTGTATTCTATTCATAAGCATATAATGTAATACATCGAATAGATCGTATTTAACTAATTAGGCATCATAATGATCAAAGAATATTAATTGTATCTTGTACAATAGTTAATAGGCATTATGTCTCTGTCACACGATTTTCCTACTTTCGCGAGGGCGCAACAAAACTGCACCTATCTTCCAAGAGGGGCAACTTGTCGCTACACTTTTTAGTTGCGCGGACGCTCAGTAGTGTCCAGTGTTCCATCAGTGGGGGAGACAAATACATTAATTGCTTGTAAACAAAAAAAAATATGAGATAAGTGAACCTTTGAATATTTTCAAGTAGCCTTGGTCAAGAAACTTTCATGCGCAAATTTTGAAGTATACTTTTTACAATTTTCCAAATCATTTTAAATGAAGGAATAAGATAGATCTTCGAGATTGTTCCCAAGTACTTTGTTCGTTAATTTACCTGTAACTTTAATAGTAATTCTAAAAAATGTGAAATTTTCGTAACTATCGTGGCACAACTTTCGTGGTTATTTGTCCACGAAAGTCAGCTAGCGCACCATTGAAAGTTTTATATCTCCATTAAATAATGACTTCAGATGTTTTGTGACTCCGCTGATGCATTTACTCGATTGTCGCGAATCTCAAAATAAAGGTGTTATGTATTTGTATAAGTATTTATGCGTGTACGAGTATGTGCTTCAATTTTTTTCTTGTAACGACTCGACTCACAGGAAATTTATGAAAAAATAAGGATTTAAAACTGTATTTTGCTTATAGAAAATACGTTTGTAACTTTTGTGGTGTCTTTCGTAACTTTCGTGGGAACCGAAATTTCAAAATAGAATATCTCTGTAGTTTATGCACCGATTTACATAAAATTAAAATTTGCACTTATTATTTTTAGAGCATCTTAGATGTGTGTCCATTTATTTAAAGATTACTCTAAAAAAAAATGCGCCACGAAAGCTACGCGGAGAATACTTTTTGAAGAACTACTCTTAGACAAGAAAGATGGATACTTCGAAAATTTGAGTTATTTTTGAATACGAGTTCCGACGCGGAACTAACGCGGCAGAAACAGCTCACAATATCAATGTTGCGTTTGGAGAGGGGACTGCTAATGAACACACCGTGCGATTTTGGTTTAAAACGCTTTCGTGATGGAAACTTTGATTTGAAGAACGAACTACGTGGAAGACCGCGCCCACACAGGTGAATAACAATGAATTGAAAGAGATGGTGGAAACTCTACAGGAACTGCAATTAGAAACCATTCGTCACCCTCAGTATTCGCCAGACCTTGCTCCAACGGACTACCTGTTTTTTCGTGATTTGGACAATTTTCTACGTGATAAAAATTTGTCGAATCTAGATCACGAGAGTTCTGTCGCAAAGGCATAAATGACCTTCCTATTAGATAGCAGCAATGTATAGATAATACCTAATGGTAATTATTTTGATTAAACAAATATGTTAAATTAAAAAAAAACGAATTTAAATTTTTCAGTACAAATCGGCAAGTTCATACCCCTAATATAAACATTTTGGTATTTTTTTAATTTTAAGCCTAATCAAAGTAATGGCCCAAATTATTGAACCAATAATGGACCATGTACGGAGTTATCTACTACAACCCGTAAGTACATTTATGGCATTGGCTCCTACAGACCGTGTTTTGCAAACAGTGTTAGGGCGAGCGCGCACTGCGTTGCGTTTTTCTAACGCATAATCTGTGAAGTATGGAATGTCTTTGAAGTGCGCGCACTGCGGCCATTCGTTTTGTTACTGTAGGCCCCGCCCAGTGAGGCAGAACTAACGGAAACGCACCGCAGTGCGCGGTCGCCCTTAGGCCCGTTGTTCGCGCAGCGGTATTTCCACGTAGGAACTCATATTCGAAAATTGTACGGATTTTCAGTTTATCCATGGCGCCAAAAACTACCACAATTTCATAAAAACAAAAAACTGTCTAAAAACAAATTACCTACTGAATTTGAAATTAAAAGACGACGGCTTTCGAATAAAATTTATTTGATATTTAAATCTGAAAATGCTGGTTAAAGAATCTCCAATTACTTACATAGGTAACAGACCTATTACTACCCACTACATTCTCCACAGATTACAATTTAAAGTAAGTATTTAAAACTAGCTAGTGACACAGATGAATTAATATTATTTACTAGTTCGCTAATAAAATTGATAACATTTTTCAAAAAAGCATCTGTTCATTTAACAATCTTAATTTCGACCAGTGTGAGCGAGAGAGGTGACAAAATGCGACAGCCCTCTTAATTTTCCCTATCATCGATTATGGTGATGTGTGCTGCTGTGACCTGGGGGCTTAAGAAGTTGAACGTTTCCAGTGAGAGAGAGTGACTCTGCTATAGGTCGTATATAGCTCCGTCACTCTCTCTCACTGGAAACGTTCAACTTCTGCCCTGCTATAAGAGCTCAGAGTAAGCCCACCGAATGCAGATCTCCTCGACAAACTTGACCGTCTTCTCAATAACTGCATTTGATACGCTTTGAAACTGCGTAATCATGTCTCTGCGCATCGCTCGCTTCTGAAGTGGTTGCCCATAACTACGCCAGCGCAGAGTGCAAAGGGCGCTGACCAAGTGACCACCTTGTTTTCATTTCTTGACTCTCCCTCTTCCTCTAGTTATCTAGCCCCCACTTTCAGTACCTACTTTTGCGACAACCACAATAGAAATCTATGTTCATCACTTAATCGACTTCATTCACTCTTCTTTCTTCGTCCAGTCTATCTCTCTGTGGAATACGCTCCGCCAGGAAATCAGGAATTTAGGATGGCAACCAACCGATTATCCTTTAAAGTTAAAGTTCGCGGGTACATTCATGGCAGTTTCGTCGCAACGGTAATATTTTCCCATTGTTTGTCTTGTTTTTCGTGTGTATAATTGTGCATACCTATACTTATATCAGGGTCTTAGGCAGACGATTGAATATTCGAAAAGGGCGGATCAGTGGGGCCATAATACCTTTGTGTTAACAAATAACAAGACCGAGGCTACACGCATTATATATTATTAATATTATAAACTCGAAAGTAACTCTGTCTGTCTGTCTGTTACCTTTTCACGCCTAAACCACTGAACGGATTTCGATAAAATTTGGCAAGGCTACTTTTTTCTTCAAAAATAATCCTATAGGGGGTGATATAGGGGATGAAAGTTTGTATGGGAAACTCAGTATTTCTTAAGTTAGGGATATGAAAATTCAAATGTATGCTTTCGGTAGGAAATAAAGAAATATGCGGTTTAGCGTTTTTGAAAAATCATCCCCTAAGGGGGTAAAATAGGGGTTGATTTTAAAATTTACAAAACTGCACGGATTTCGATAAAATTTGGCATCTTGGAGAAGGACATAGGCTACTTTTTGTCTTAAAAAATGATCCTATGGGGGGGTGATATAGGGGATGAAATTTTGTATGGGAAACCCAGAAGCACTGAACGGATTTCGATTAAATTTTGGTAAGGCTATAGAGTATAGATGGTATCCTGGGGATGGACACAGGCTACTTTTTTCCAAAAATAATCCTACAGGGGTAATATAGGGATGAATGTTTGTATGGCAAACTCAGTATTTCTTAATACATAGTTAGGGATATGAAAATTCAAATGTATGGTTTGGTAGGAAATAAAGAAATATGCGGTTCAGCGTTTTTGAAAAATCGTCCCCAAAGGGGGTTAAATAGGGGTTGATTTTAAAATTTACAAAACTGCACGGATTTGATAAAATTTGGCAAGGCTATAAATGGCAAAGTATAGTTGGGAAAAGGCTAGGCGGATTATTGGCAACAAACAGCTGCAGATAAGTGGAAGGAGGGAAGGGAGGCCTTCGCCCTACCTACAGTGGGACAAAACGGCAGTTATAATAATCATACATAAGTACCTAGGTACCTGTAGGTAGGTACCCGTATCTAAAACGCTCCACGTTCCCAACATTTTTTTCTAGTCGGAATATTCACATCTAGTTGGAAAAGATCTCTAGTCTCTGAAGTTCATCAAATAAAGTTCATCTGGTTGTGTGATGTGAAAATTCAGCGAAAGCCGCATACGAAGTATTTTCACAAAGTTCACTCGGCTTGTTCGGCAGTCTACAGTAGCGGCATCTGCCTTAATAGCCACAAATTATAATAATTTAAGGTAGGTAAGTGCAGCGACGTAATATTTTAGCTTTGAGCTCCCATTTATCGACGCATCAGCTAGGTATTTTTCAAAAATCAACATACTAATAATGTTACTACTAATGATGAAATCTAAATGGGGAGCCACACGCAAAGCTGTTTGTAGATGGCGCTCTGAACGACTGTACATTGTTTTACAAACAAATCCATACAATTTGACAATCGTTCGTTACGTCAAATCGTAGACAGAGAATTGTCTTCGCGTCAAATCAATGAAAAAAGTACAGTCGATCATGTGCCACCTAGCGTGATAAAAAGTTAGTTTTCCTCCCCATTGTCGTATGATTAAAGTTATAAGCTCTGTGGTGGTGATTTTCCTAAATGACGGAGTAGCGCCATCTATCGCAAACTTTTTGGACTATTAATAACCATTTAGCTGACCGATTCATGTTGTAACATCATTTTGTGTTAAATTGAATAACAATTTCGATTTCAATTTTCAAAAAATATTTTTTATGTAATAATATTATATACCTAATACAAACAAAAATGCAAAACTGGCTACAAATAAAGGGTTGCCTTGATTGCCAACCCTACTTTACATTATACGGCCTAAATAGGTACTGTAATTCTGATTAAAAAAAAATAGTAGGTGAATCTTTAATTATTTTCGGTTTTGGATTTTCGATGAGATGTAAAACAAAACGCAGCCGTTACAATGACATTATACATCTAGACGTTGCCATGATTACAGTGTGAAGTGTGGAAGTGAGACACATATATACGAAATAATTAGGAAAATTGAGACAAAGCATCGTATCTTCTGTCCCTTACGGCGGGCCGTATTTTTGCTTTAAAAATTTGCATGGCAAAATTTAAAAATGTTGCCAAACAAAGTACTTTCACTGTTAATATTGCTGTCTCATGACCGGCCACGCGGTGGCTCGATCTAGATGTATATTATCTAAGCAGCCGTTATCTGTTTTGAACGGAACTTGTCAAGTTTCGTTCCAGCAGATGCTACAAAACTGCGAGATGAGCGCAATAATCTCATGAAAGCTGAATTAATGGTACATATTTCGTAACCTTACAGTGTCAATAATAGTAATAGTCAACACGTAGTATCCATAAGTAGTCTGTGAATAGTCATGACTTTATGAGACAACAAAAAAAAACTAAAGGCACAAAGTATTATAAAATATGCATTCTAAAAAATAAATATTTTTGAAACATATGTTTACGGTATGGGTGTGTGGTAGGTATGGCTATATATTTTTTTTTTGCCATCTACTATATTTTTACAGGCAATGCCTTCGAAAATCTATAATTGATATAAAAAAAAGTTGGCAACCCTAAGCTTCATCTCGACATTCTATACTGTTTTTTAATCTGTATTTAATTCTAATGTTCAAAGAAGGATAGTTATTATGATACACTATTTTTTCTGCTTATATTATATTTTAAGCATTGTAGTGTAAGTTTTTAACATCTAAAAAATTTAATATAAATAAGAAGTACTAGAAAGGAAAGCCATTCACCCATATTCACCGGTCAATAAATTTATTTTATGTTATCTGTGTTAAAAGCTGAAATCAGCGCCACCTAATGAATTAAAAATGTAACAGGATGTTCTTTTCAGTAAAACAGTGTATACGTTTGCTATCTTTTATGCTTGATTTAGAGAAATTAATGTAACTTAAAACTTATAACCTTCCTTTAATTATAATAGTATTATATCTTATTCCAATTTAATAGCAATTACGAAGTTTCCATCTTTAATTGCTACTCTTATCCATAAATTCATATTTACCGCCAATACGCAGCGGCGTTTCGGCCTTTTTGTGAACCCCGCGACAGGAAGTGAGTGTTATAGGTGCTACGCAGGCGCAAATTGACCTTTCGGTTGAAGAACCCGTCGGTCACATGTGAGTGTCGATAAATATCTTAGTTTTATCGTGAATCCTTTATAAATAGTTATAATTATTGTTTTCGTAAGTATTTTTTATGGTGAATATAAATTTGTGCATATACGGCGTTACCGCGGTGTGGATTTTGTGTAATTTAAGAAAATGTTAGGTGCCGCGGCGCCGGCACGTTTGTCAAATCGCTAAATTTTTTTTCGTTATCTCCGGATTCGCAATAAAGATCAAGTTCGCTTCTATTGCGTTCATACGTGTTTAATTTGGTGTAGAGGTGATAAAACGGTTTGTGGTTTGATTATTTTGTGTATGGGTTCTGCAAAAGACATGGTCAAGATGTCTCTCGTGAACCACATGTTCGGGCACACCATCCACTCCGTGTCGTCACCACCGCCGTGCGTCAGGATAGATTTCATTCAGTAACTTTTGTTTTTTCATCATACCTTTAAGTTATCGTCATTATTCGTTACCTTATGGTGGATATCAAGTACATCATCCCACAAAGGCTTTTCGTCGCAACACTTTAGGTGGGGTTAGGTCGTGTCAAAAATTTTAAAAACATACCTATACTAGTCTAGACTCTTTCCACCCTACAGTAGGTATAGTGTGTGTGTTGTGTATAGGTTATATTTATAGCTGTATGCCTATGTATGACTTGACAGATTTGCTGGAACTGCAGTTTTAGAGTTGTTTCAAATTAGTTATTTATTTTGCAGTGTAATTGTCATTTTCAGGACTTTTACTCATAACAAGTTTGGTGGGTTGTGTTGAAATGTGTGTGGTTTTCAGCTATCTAGTTCCTAGAGAAACTGATCTTGTTTGTGATTAGTTCACCCAAATAATAATTTAGAACTGCCAAATAAAGAAAAATGTGACTGATGCAGAATTTATAGTTATTTGGCTACCAAAAGACTAAATATAATTTGTATTTACAATTATATTGTGTTCTTGTTTTGTTGAAACATTTCACAAAACAATGTCCTCTTACAGTTCTGGTTGTTTATTGTTGCTGGTTGTAAATTGAGATGTCTTCAAGCGGTATCACAAAAATTTACCCTTACAGCTAGGGAGCGTCCTTTATCCAGCAACACTAATATAGTGAAGAATAGGTGCAATGCTGCATGTATCTTTTATGTCCCCTTTTTACGCACTTTACTGAGTTGTACCATATAACTGTTTCCATATCCCGCTAAAATAAAAGAATGTCATCATCATCTCAGACACATTCCAATGAAATAATTTTACACAATCATGTAAATGTTGATCATCAATGACTTTCACACTGAATAGAAATCACTTTCAATGAACAGATTCAGATTAATTTTATTCAACAGGATTATCAATCTTTCACATATCTGTTGTCTTTGAGAAAAGCCACAGCCTACAGGCCGTCATAAAAACATGACAACTACAGGACTGACCTGTGTAACATTAGGAACATTTTAATCATAATCTGACAATAATGTTCCCACTGCCAGGACTCAGGCCTCCTCTTTGTGAGAGTTCAATTCACAACAGTTGAAGAATATTAACTATTGGTGAATTAATTCCTGTGTAACATTAGGAACTGTATTTTCAGTCATAATCGGCCAATAATGTTCCCACTGCCAGGACTCGGGCCTCCTCTTTGTGAGAGTTCAGTTCACAACAGTTGAAGAATATTAACTATTGGTGAAATTAATTCCTGTGTAACATTAGGAACTGTATTTCAGTCATAATCGGCCAATAATGTTCCCACTGCCAGGACTCGGGCCTCCTCTTTGTGAGAGTTCAGTTCACAACAGTTGAAGAATATTTAGCATTGGTGGAATTCATTAAATTCTGTGAATATTTATGTAAATAAGGCACTTGTCCTATTAACATATTTAAGTCATTTGGAGCTAAATATCCTCTTTAATGCCATGTATCCTTGTTAAGGAAGGTCTCCTACCTAAAGTTTCAGTCACAAATAATTGCACAAAAGTCATGATTAATTGCTCTCAAAGTATGATAGGAATTATCAGGCTAAATATGTGTTACTTTGCTTCAATTAATATCATGAAGTCTTTTAATTTCACACTACTTTTGTTCTTAAACTTTATTTTACATTGATTTCATATTTCTGTTAATCACCCAAGAATTTACAACTGTAGCTGAACTTGTTTTTGGAATGATACATTGTTAATGTCACCTTTCACCAGTAGTCATGTCAAAGATAACCTCATCTAATCTTTCAAGTGTAACAAAATTGAAGATATATTTTATTTGCACCACATCATCTTATCAGCCACACATTATATGCACTAATCAGCTGTTTTCTGAGTCATTACAACCTGAGCCCATAGAGTCGCGAACTCGGTCCAATACCTAGTTCGTGCTGAGGGTACTCGGACATTATACATCAGGCCCGACTATGCGTCTCATTTCACAACTGTGATCTGGGATCACCGTACAGGGCCACAAATGTACAATACTACTACATATTATTAAGTTATTACTATTCGCATGCATTCAATATAGCCATGCTGTCAAGCTTAGCACTTTATAGCCTAAAAACATCTCATTCTTTTGTCAACAAGTACTTAAATCAGTCATCACCTGTCACTATTACATTTCATCATTTATTTATTAACCTCTACCTAATTTATCTTTGTCTTTATGCCATCTTCTGATTGGCAGAGCAGCCATTTTCTTTCGCGAAATTAAGGTTTTCACTTTTCACATGTCCAAGAGTTCATTGACATGTAGGTCGATAACCCATGTGCTAATTTTTTTCGTCATAGTGTGAATCATGTTTGAGATTTAATGCCAAGGTTCCATTGGTTAGCAGCTTTCATATTATTAACTGTCAATGATGAGAGTAGTCTTGTTCAGTGTCTTGGTTTAAATTAGATATTTATGCTAGTCTTGTGAGTGGATTTTTAGTGCAGTGGTACTAATTGGTGTTTTCATTGGTGACAAAAGTGATGTAGATGTAGGTGATGAAGATATAACACACACAAAATGTATTATCTAGTATTAATTGTCTTAAGATGTCACGTATTTACTGTCAATAGTATTTGAACATACAAACATACATGACCAGCTTTTACTCATAACAAGTATTAACAGAAAAGTTCTCGCACTGTTGTGGGTCAGGCCTCTGGGTGAGAGAAAATGGGCCGTAATCTACCACGCGGGCCCAGTGCGGGTTGATAGATGTCACATGTCTTCGAATTTTTGGTTCCGGTTTCCTCACGATGTTTCCCATTTACCGATATTTTAACAGTGAGAGCAATTCCTACAATTTTTTCTTTATTTTTACCAGATCACTCCTGACCGTATCTAAAACTCGGCACACAACACAATGGCTGACATCGAGGATACACATTTCGAGACCGGGGACTCCGGAGCCTCCGCCACCTTTCCTATGCAATGCTCCGCCCTGCGCAAGAACGGTTTCGTCATGCTCAAGGGTCGCCCCTGCAAAATTGTCGAGATGTCCACTTCTAAAACCGGAAAGCACGGCCACGCTAAAGTACACATGGTTGGAATCGATATTTTTAACGGCAAGAAGTAAGTCCCTTTTATTTATTTTTTCAATTTTTACTGTGTTTTTCAGCGTAACACGAACTTTGTTCAGCATCTCTCAAGTAATTTACTTGAGACAAACAGGGCAGGATCCTCCATTATCATAATTGCAAATACCTACAGGATCAGGACCACCACTCTTTGAAGATGACGTAGGTATTTGCAATTATGTATATCAGTTCTGTTAGCCTAGAACCATTATACAAAACAATCATCAAATTATATTAATTTCATTAACAAAGTAGTAACATTAAAATCTTGCTATTATCATATTACACTTGACCAGCAACCATTATCAAATAGACAGGGTCTTATCAATCATGCTTACATTGATAAGTGCTGTCGAAACCGCAAGCCGAGCCCATAGAGTCGCGAACTCGGTCCCATACCGAGTTTGTGCTGAGGTTACTCGGACATCATATACCAGGCCCGACTATGCGTCTCATTTCACGACTGTGCTTTGGGATCACCGTCCAAGGCCACAAAAATAAATAGAATGTCGAAATTACCTACATAGTTAATTAATTGCCTTGTTGCTAAGTATTTACTCTTTTGAATTGCCTTTCTGGTGGGATGAAATCTCCTTGCTGATTTTGGCTCGAAAATATTATAAACAGTTTATTGATAATATCAAAAGATGTCATCCTACAGCTACGCAGTTAATTAGTATGTCTAGAGGAAGATTTAATCGCAAATATTGTGCTTGTTTTGGTAACGGTAAAAATTAAACAGTTTTGGGCTATGTTAAAATACGGAGATGTTTTAAAGAGAAAGCAAAAATTATCAACGCGTGGTTTGTCTGGTCACATGACTTCCGAAACCACGTGTACCAATGCCAAAAACATGATTGCTAATGTGTTTGAGAAATTATAAACATGCCAGGAACAAAGTAATTGTTTTAATTTGATTTGATTTTATGTTAAAAAATAAAATCCATCCTTAATTAAAATTTAGGTAAGCCCTTCCGTAACACCTTCCATTTTTTTTTTTAAATATATCAATATACAACTCGAGACTTTTGCACTCGCTTTTGCTCACTCGATTTTCATCCTTTAGCGTGCTTGATATCAAATACTCATACGAATTAAGAAAATAACGTTAGTTTATTATTTAGTAAAACTTTATTTTGTATTGTGCTATAAATATCCAATGTTAGCTTCTCAGATATCCCAGTTATTGTTTCATTTGCCGTATTTTCCTCTGGCGACTATTTTTGTCCGGCGCTATTGATTTCTTTAGATTCAATCTGGTAGAAGTGTTCACATTTAAACAGCGAAATCTGTTGACCTTAAACTTGATAATACTTATTAATAGATGACATTTCCGATTAAATATTTCAATACAAGTTGTATTATTTTTTATTGTTACCAATTGCTAAGTACTTACTTATTATTATTAACATGATTACAGTGCCAGAAAATATAATGTTACTAACCACACTTAATACTTACTTAGTTCATAAATCATTAATTACATATTTATGTAATTTTGTGCCATGTTTAATCAGGACACTGAATCATTGTTTTCATTAGGATTATGAGCTGTTGATTCAGAGATTCTTTAGCAAAATCTTAGATCATACTTAGGTAAACACAATTTTTCGGGGACTTATCTCATTTTTTTAAACTACACGCACCTATACTCCGTAAACTATCAAGACCTGAAACTATCAATTATATCTTTCCTCTCGCTTTCCTGCCATCTGTGGCTGTGATTTTGTGGCAATGACATTAAACATCTAGACGATGATGACGATGATTACAGTGTGAAGTGTGGAAGTGAGACACATATAAGTGTTATTCGAAGGGGGGTACGCCTCCCTCAACTGTTCCATACAGACATATGCAGGACCAACGCTGGGGAACGAGCGCCTCTTCGTCGCCTTGTTGATACTTATAACACGTATTTTATGAAACTGGATATATTTTCTCAATCTAAGCAATCGTTTAAGAGAATGGCTCTTGATGTTTTATCTGGCGAGGTGATTTAAGTTATGTCAAGCTAATCTTAGCAACACAGAATTATTGTAGTACTTAGCAACTATTATTTTGTCTTTTTTTTTTCTCTTTCATCACTTTCAACCTTTACTTAAAATGTGGACAATGGTGTGGGTTACATGTTTGTTAAATCTTAGTTTAAGTATTTTCTTGTATTTTGCAGCATGTAACTGTTTTTTGTCCCTAATAAATAAAATAAAATAAAATATATACGAAATTAGTAGGAAAATTGAGACAAAGCATCGTATCTTCTGTCTCTTACGGCGTGCCGTATTTTTGCTTGGCGAACTTTCAAATGTTAGCCAAACAAAGTGCTTTCACTGTTACAAAATTTATCTTGCGTCGATTCATTTAACTTTTTTGGACAGTTTTTGGATTTTGCGAATGTGTTGACATGGGTTTCAGTCCAAAATATGGAAGATTTCTTACGTTAAACCTCATATCTATAGAAATAAAAAGAGAAGTCCTAACTGACTGACTGACTCCTCAACGCCCAGCCCCAAACCCTTAGAAGAACCTAGAAAGCTGAAAGTTTGCACAGAGGTTCCCTTTACAATGTAGACAAGGAATAAGGATGGAATTCCCGGTAGTACGTTCCCGTGGGATATTTTCCGTCATCCACGCGGGCGAAGCCGCTGGCAAAAGTAATGAATATTATTAATTACAGTAAATTCAAAAACACGCTTTATTTTAATTGAAGTCGGGTTATTATCATTAGGGGTAAAATGGTTTTATCTGGCAACATTCCTATTGCTGTCAATGTCACTTGACGACACTGACACATTCACCGCCCTGCTTCGATCAATATTGTCTAGATAATTTTAGCATACCACCTGCATTTGACTACTAGCTGAACACAAACGAAAACTACATAAACAATTCCCCTTCACCAGATATGAGGATATCTGCCCATCCACTCACAACATGGACGTGCCCCACGTGAAGCGCGAGGACTACCAGCTCACCGATATCTCTGACGACGGCTACCTGACCCTCATGGCTGACAACGGTGACCTGCGTGAGGACCTCAAGATCCCAGATGGTGATCTTGGCACCCAGTTGCGTTCTGATTTCGATGTCGGCAAAGAGCTGTTGGTGAGTAGAGCTACGTCATCTTTTAAGTATTGTATCTACACCATCAGAAACTTATGTGGAGGTGGTGAAACAGCCCCTTAGGCTTATAATTTCTAAAACTGATTTGTGTCAGTAACATCTTTTAAAAAATCATACTCGAATTTGACAAGGAGTAGGTATTGTTCAGGCATTAGATTAGGAAGAAGTAACTTGACTTTCTCGATTTCTTTATGATTTCTGTTAGTTATGTTTTGATAAAAAAAAAATGTGGACTATACCGTCTGCCAGATAACCGTGCAATAAAAGTCATTGACCCTACTTGTAAAAATAAGGTCTCGAAAATTAAATGACAACAAAAAAAATATAATAAACTAGCTTCTGCCCGCGACTTCGTCCGCGTTAAATTTCTTGTACCCCCACCCACCAACCCTGACGCATCGCATCGCAATGCCTGCCCGCGCTATTACTTCGCGCTCGGCTCCTAAGGGCCCTAGCGTGATGTTAAAAGACTACATCCTTCCGCATCGCCTGCTTGCGCTATTACTTCGCGCTCGGCTCCTAAGGGCCCTAGCGTGATGTTAAATATACTATATCCTTCCCCATCGCCTGCCCGCGCTATTACTTCGCGCTCGGCTCCTAAGGGCCCTAGCGTGATGTTAAATATCCTATATCCTTCCGCATCGCCTGCCCGCGCTATTACTTCGCGCTCGGCTCCTAAGGGCCCTAGCGTGATGTCAAATAGCCTATATCCTTCCCCATCGCCTGCCCGCGCTATTACTTCGCGCTCGGCTCCTAAGGGCCCTAGCGTGATGTTAAATAGCCTATATGCAAAAAGATTTTTTCAAATCCGACTGGGGTAGTTCCAGAGATAGCGCGTTCAAACAAACCAACAAAAAAACAAACTCTTCCGCTGTATTCCACCGACATTTTGCACAACGTCATCTAGGGGTAAATTGATAAAACGTCCGCTCTAAACATGTTTGCTCAAGAGGAACCGGTATGAATTAAAGTTATTTTGCGTTTTAGTAATTTTATGTTATCTCCGAAACTGTATGACCAATTGTCATACTGTAAAGGCCAAATCTTATCTCCATGATGTCCTTATGATCATAAAATATCTTATTTTGATAAGGATTAATGTTTTGTTGTTTAAATAATCATCCAAACGTAAGTATGTCTAAAAAATACTTTTTTAAAACAATAATTTTTTGTAGAATTATTTAAGACGGACCAGACTGCCATACATTGTTTTCAATTATAAACAACCGTTTAGGCAGCGCATGCAAAAAAGTCTGTTTAAAGAGGTATTTCTTTCCGACTTGTTAGACAAAACTTGTGATAGCTCGGCTAATATGCATGATATAAATATAATTTATAGCCTATAGCACTCAGGAATAATGTAGCTTTCTACCAGTGAAAAAATTTTTAGAATTGGATCATCAGTTCCGGAGATTACCCCCTACATACAAACTTACATACAAATCTTACCTCTTTATAATATTATAGTATAGATAAATAAATAAGTATCCATGGACATTTCACACAACGCCTTCTAGTCCCAAGCTCAGCAACCTAATGCTTGTGTTATGGTAACGAGATGGCTGATAAACTACTTATATACATTTTTTTTTTTTTTGTAAATACATACATATTATAGATAGAAAAACACCCGTACTCGGAACAAATACTTGTAGTTCGTACAAATACTTGTTCCGTGCGGGAATCGAACCCGCGACATGCTGCGCACCAGTCAATCACTCAACCACTGCGCCAACCGTGTCGTCAATATGCCACGTGCACGCGTCAAGGACGCCTCTTACCGCGATGCGTTTGTTTTGATCGTGTTAGCGACACTGCCTTAACATTTTTTTCGTATCGTTTTGAAATATTGGAATACATTGGTAAAGGGCGTCAACGACTTTTCTCGCATTGCACTGTTATCTGGCGGAAGGTATGGGGAGTTTCAACTTGAAGAGTCTTATTGATAGCTTGCAAGCAAACTACGTCTTTCAAGCACCAGATGAAACAAAACACTAATCAAAAATGTTTGGCACCATATAAACGAAATGTAATTTCTTGTTTAAAAAAAAAAAGAGTTTAAGACGTACAGTCTACAAAGTTATGAGGGTATACAAAAGAACATTCTCAAGTGCTGCTATAACTTAAGAAGCACTTGACTCAAGTTTTGGTTATCGCGAGTAATTTGGTTTACCATGCAATGGTGCAAAACTTTTTTTGACTAATGTATATCTAAACAGAAATTACTCGATAAGTCAGCTCCGATTTCTTTCAAGCGGTTCCAAGCCTTCGAAGTCGACTCCCGCATTTCTAATTTTAAATTGATTAAAAGTTCGAACGTTGCGTTTAAGGAAATGTCGCAATTTCGCGAGTCCTCTCTTCTTGAAACATTTTCACCGCTTCTGAAGTGGCCTGGCGTCTGATACTTGACCTTTTAGACGCTTTGTGTTTTCCCTTTTCCAATTTTTGCCAATTATGCTCATTTCTCGGAAAAGCAAGCAGTGTCTGTCTGTATTCTGTAAGAAAAACTTCTTATAATTTTCTATTATTTGTAAACATCCATGTTTCGAGACTTCGTATCTTGAGGAGGCGACGGCAAATATTCTTATAACTGAACAAATAATCTACTCGACATAATAGCTTAGAAGCATGCCTTTGATGGGCTGTTTCGCATTTTATTGTACATTTTACTGCGTTATAACGATGCCTGAACACGACAATTTGTAAAGTTATTAGTATTTCATGACTGATATTTCGCAAATCTTAATCCGGATTCCGTTTCACACTCTATCAAACAGATAAAAAAAATGCGATTATTTTATTGCAGAATTTCAGTAATCCAACTGACAATAGGTATATAGGTATATTTTAATTTAAAATCACTACAGTTTAAATTTTAAGGGTCGCGATAAATTTGACCTAAAAAGCCTTTATTATTTGGTAATATATGTATAATGTCCTTGTCTTTAATTTCAATAGTCATGTTTTTCTTAGTTACAAAAAAAAACGGTTTTTCTTTGATAGTTGCCTAGTGAAAGGACACGTTAAAGCTCCCGCAGACAGTAGAACAATTTTTACATGAATTTTTCATAGAAATTGTTCTACTAGAGTCGCATCACACCTGTCTGCAGGAGCCTTTACTCTTAGAACAAGCGTGACGGCTGTATCTGTATGTTATTGACTCCGAACAATGTAACACGTGGCGTATTAGTAAATACCTGAATTTTCTGAGATCATAACACTTATTACGTTTACGGAGCATAATCTATAGCACGTACTTGAAGACTCAGTTTGTTGTGTTAACAACACGTAACAGATAATTTGTAATGTTATCTTAAAAATTACGGGATTGATCTACAGTATTAGGTGGTAGGTACTCTAGCTTACCGGAGGGGTTTCTCCTGTTTATTTAATTATTAATAACTAACCTATAATCACAATTTACACCACACCTATATGTTGTTGGTTACTACAAGTAAAAATAAAAACTTAAAATAAAGGTTAAATTAGATATAATCTATTAAAAACAAGATATAAATTCAATTTATTTACGCCAAGATTGTACTAGCTACTACCTACTGGGAGTGACAATGGACTTCAGTTAACGAGAGCAGTTTTCAGGAATCTAACTTCAGTACTCTCCTTTGTGTTATTAGTACTAAATAAGTTCAGGACACTGGGAGTGAAGCGAAACGAAACTAAGTTTGTTTCGCGTCTTTTCATACTTCCGTTTTCGTACGCGGTGTGATCCGTAGAAGTATGAAAAGACGTGGCACGAAGCGAAACGAATTTAGCTTCGTTTCGTTTCGCTCAGTGTGCCCTGCGCTTAAGGTTATTGCGCTGTGGTAGCCCACGAAATTCAATATTTCGTGCGTTTTTTGCAATTTGTAGGTCAGTGTCAGGTTGTTTGATCAAAATAATTATGATTCGCTACAGTAAAAAATATGTAGCACATAATTTGAATCATTAAAATCATCAATACATAACTATTTCGTAAGTTAGATTTCCTCCGGATTGGTCCGATCAGACGAATCTGGAGAAAATGTAACTCAGAGAGAAGTATTGATGATTTTTATGATTCATTCAAAAAGTTAGGGCGGAAATATCTTATTGTCGAGTATAGAGTCTCTGACATGTTCCAATAACTTGTTGGTGCTAAATCCACTCGTACATTAAATCTCTGCCCCATACCCTGGGCTAGTAATTATTGCTAGCCATATGGACAGTTGGGTCTCGAGTACAGTTATTTAGTTATTCACATATGCTAGGGGCTAGGGCGCAAGTTTGATGCTCTCAATATTTTTAGCTAAAGCAATTGTTGGCGAAAGATGGCAGACGCTATTTGTATTTTGTTATGATCTTTAGCCCTCCAACCACGTGTAGACAACGTGGTTGGAGAGCAGCCAACCTGTTTCCTACTTACACTAGTGTGATGAAAATTCCTATTGAATTTCCATTCACCCCATGATGCCAGGAAATTATTTCGACATACGTAGATAGTGTTCTATATGTACAGACTAAATGTCCTTTAATGCACCTTTTGCTTGGCATTATGTATTCAGATTGTACTGCAACACATACTGAAAACAATAAATAATAATTTATTGTGACATAGTAACTGCATAAATGTAGGAACTTGAATAAAACAATGTCACAACCAATGTCAGGATAACAAATGTAGCTCCTTCAGATGATTTTTATTATTTACGACTGTAGCTATAGAAAGGAGTTCGTGGCTAAGTAATAACAGCCGCACGGGCGATCCATCGGGTTAAGCTACGCTTGCCGGGGTTGGTTCGTGGATGGATGACCATCTTTACATACCGAAACTCCTCCGCGCCTCGGAAAGCACGTTAAGCCGTTGGTCCCGGCTGTCAATCGTAGACCTTTGACAGTCGTTACGGGTCGTCAGAAGCCCGAAAGTCTGACAACCAGTCTTACCAAGGGGTATCGTATTACCCAGTTACTGCGTTGTGGAGGTCAGATAGGCAGTCGCTCCATGTGAAATACTGGTCTGGTAGCTGCATCCGGTTATACTGGAAGCCGACCCCAACATAGTTGGGAAAAGGCAAGGCAGATTTATTGGGCTATAAAAAGCTTTTCGATTTTTGCCCTCAAAACGTGAAAGTACTTACAAGTTTAGTTTTTAAAAACGCCAACATTTTCTCCATATTTTTTACAATGTACGGTTCATTACAATGCAATGCAATGCAACGCTAGTAGTTCTTCGAACAGCATTTACTTGACTCACGTCCTCACATTCGTATCGATCACAGCAATCAATTATTCAGAACATTTTGAATACTAAGCGTAAGTCATGGCCTAGTGTCACTAACAATCGTAAAGAATCGATAACGGTTTCCTTACTTCACATGATACTGATAAGATTTAGAAATTCTATTTACAGCTTATATTATCATTTTAAAATCCATTCTTTGTGTTATGTTCATAGTTTTTTTTATAACAATCGTCAGTTTTCTTATCTTTCTATACCTTATCAATAATTTTGGTAATTCTTGTTGTAGGTATGTGAAATTAGGATTTTCCTCACAATGTATTTTTCATGTTGGTTTCGTCGATGATAAAGGCCTTTAGCGGGCGTTCGTAATACAAGCTAGGTCAGTTATTTCGTTTCGTGGCGAATTTCGTAAATTATGTAATGGAACCGGTGCTATTTCGAAAGCAGATTGTCATTTTTGCGTTATGACGTCATTGTATACGTTACATTAATGTACGGTAGCTCAAGATTTTGGGAGAAAGTGGCAATTAACGTTTTGAAGGACACTTGGCTATACCAGTAATAACAATAAAACTTCTATTTTGTCTCGTTAGTGTCCTTCAAATCGTTAATCATTGGTAAAGAATATCTAATCCCAACTCAATTTTATCCCCCAATTTTATTTTTATTTTGTATTGTTTTTTTTTACTATTCTGTATAACTAACATGTTCAATTGTGTTGTTTCAGTGCACTGTGCTGAAGTCTTGCGGTGAGGAGTGTGTAATCGCAGTCAAGGCAAACACAGCTCTCGACAAATAAACCAACTCAGCATTTATAGGGATATACATACATATAATTTTTTTACAATCAACAGCTCTTACATAAATGTAAAACATAATACTATGTATAATTTAACATAAAATATTATGGTGTGACGTGGTGCTGGCTTGTCGCCGTCCACTCCTCCTCGGGGGCATCTCATGACGATATATGGCATTGGTTTCGTGGTCTAGAACCGTACCAATGATGCGGTCCCATTGTTGTAAGAATAACATTCTAGAGATATGTGTCAATTTTCAATCGTGTGGGGTCTCTAGTCGTTGTACTGAAAACTCATCGTCATTTCCACCCTTTCACAAACTTGTGAGGCCACAGGGTTTCGGCGTCGTGAGTTTTGACTACAGCGAATTGTTGGCCGACCAGCATTACATGTACAGCGCACGATTATTGCACATGCATACGATAAATGTGATGAATTAACCGTGCGTAGGACGCTGATGCATTAATTTATTTATACTTAAGTGTAATAGTGTGCCCCCAGTGGAGTGTGACGTCGCCAGGCGGCCGCGTGCGACCGGCCGGAACTTCACGTTTGTTTTTGTTTTGTTTGTTCTCTTTTCGCTTACAACGTCTACTATACGTTAAAGTTACGTTGCGCTCCGCGAGCCGCCGATGATTTGTTGATCGACATCGGTGTGATAAAATTTCCCGTGGTGGATATTAAAAGTTTATAACGGTATATAACCCGAAAATAAGAGATGGACGCAAACTTGAAGTTATTACCATAATTTAATGCTAAATTAATGAATACATAAAAAATCGAGAAAATGCGCAAAAAAATAGAAATAAAGAAAATTCTTGAATGTGGTGTGTGATTGATTAGTCCTCTACAGGCACGCGTCGCGACGACGTGCCGGCGACACGCACGTGGCGCCCCCTACATGTGTAACACTTGCCATCTGTTCAAATAACATCCACAGACTGTGGTGTGCATTCCATGGCGTGCAGTGTTCTGCTCCTCTCGTTTAACTGCGACGTGCTAAATCATTGAAGACTGACTGAGAATGTCTCCTGATGAATATCTTCAGGCAAGACTGATGATGCATTTTGTAGAAGAAATAGTTGATTTTATAATGTAAATTTGTGCTCACTCGGCCTTTCCTTGCTCTCTTTGTTGCTCATTTGAACACGAGATGTTACACGTTATCGAGTGGCTTAAGATTGCCTAAATTCCATGTTTTAAATGTAGTGATTCGCGACGGCCACTCTCTAGCAAGTGTTGCCTTCGAAGGGCTCGATAGGGTACCATTCATTTGTATGTTAGTGGACTCATCAATATTCTTTTAACATCAGATTGTCAAAGACGATATGATATACGAAAATTAATGTAAGAACGTAAGGTAAGGCCCTATAGGAGAGATATTTTTTTATGCATTCAAAATTCGTACCATCGCAGGTTGGAGACTTAAAGTTTAGGCTGTTTATAAACAACAGTTTATGTTCCCTGTACATTTTTTTTTTCGAAATTGCATAATCGTTATTGTTGGTAAAGTTTTTATACTAAGCAGCTTGTAATCAGGTTTTTATTTTACAAAAAAACCTAAAGTATATGTAAAGACATAGGGAGGTGTAAAATAAAATACTTTAGTAAAAAGGTAACTTTTCTTTCTGTAAAGTTAAGCTGTTGTATCCCAACGGAACCTTGAATCGATGTATTCCTTCCTTGTTGGATGTATCTTGTAATATCCGAAGCTTAGAATAGCGTTTGTGGATTAAATGTGAATTTATTCATAGCCGTTAGAATTAATTAATTGGTGCACCTATAATTTATTATTAGGAATTGATTCTCTTGCACACATGGTCTGTTGCTTACATTAGAGCAGTACTCGGTAGATTCTGTGAAGCGAGCTATAACACTGGACCTGGCATTATTTTCTGAGCTTTCTGGTTTCACTGAAGAGTCTCCCCGACTCATGTGCCACTCCTGTGTATAGCTTGTGTGTCAAACATATTGCGCTGTGCGAGACGGTCTCGACTGCTAGGTCAATATCATAAGACCTTGTGAAGAAGAGATGGTTAAAAATTGTAATGATCCCAATAATCTGCGGATTTTAATTTAGGAAACTTAAAATTATTTTTTATATTGGGGCGTAGGACAGGTTGAATAACTAATGTGACGGTATTTAGTGGTAAAGTTCTGTATATACGTAAGATTGAATAGATCGATGGATAATGGACACTAGTTACAATATTTCAATAACCCTCTCTTGATGCAGTTCTATGTTTGTCATTTTGTGTGAACAAACGGCACCGAATTAGTAGCAACGGCCAATAAATGTAAAGCAGTAATAAGTACCTATTTAACAGTCTGTCGAATTAAATCTGTACAAAATGAAATACCGTGAGTTGTGATTCTTAGCACCCTATAAGTAGATTTTATTTAGTTTCTTTACATATTTGTTATTTTATTTTACACCCTTACATTATTTACTTTCATTAAGTTGGGCCAATGCAATAATTAACTCGACGGTACTATTAAAATCAATTACAGGTTATCGACGAAGTTGCAACTATTCAACTATACGTGACCGTCGAAAGATAGTTTGCTGATCAATCTGCAATTGCAATCTGTAATTCCATCGAATTGGAAACCAACAGATTTATCAGAAAATGTTTTACGAAATATCTACTCCAGTTATCTTTAGAAGAGCAAGAACCTGCGCTGGAATGGGTGAAGGCCATTTCATCAACTAATCGAAGAGCAGGTTACAACTGAAAAAATCACATCTAACCATGGTAAACGTTACAATAAAGAAGCTATAAACTGGGTGTAAGTGTAAACAGTGGCGATATTTTAAGAGGTCATTGTACTCATCATTATGAACAACTTTTACTATGGGGCCAAACCTGAAATCGCGAAATAAAATCAGCTGTTCAGTACATTTATGTTCGCGCTATTTCGTCAAAATGTAGGGAACAGCTGATTTTTTTTTTTCGCGATTTCAGGTTTAGTCCCATAGTAAAAAGTGTGGCTGACACTGGCTTGGGCCCCATCAGGGATTTTACTTTTGATAACACAAAGATTTAGTCGTTAATTAGTCGAAATTTGTCGCCAAATATCAGAATTTGTCGGTCACTGGTTCAAAAGTTATAAGGGGTCATTGGTGGCCGATCTGGAGAACTCCAGCTTGGCCACCTTTATATCTCAAAAACTAGGGCACCTAGCGAAGATCTGTTTTCTCCCAGATTTAGTCGCTGATTAGTCGAAATTAGTCGCCAAGTCACAGATTTAGTCAGGTCTTAGTTTAGAAGATATAATGAGTTCAATTTTTAAGTATAGTTCAAGAGCTAGATTGAAGAGTTTACGATAAAATCTTTGATCTAGCTCTTGGTCTATACTTAAAAATTGAACTCATTATATCTTCTAAACTAAGACCCGACTAAATCTGTGACTTGGCGACTAATTAGCGACTAAATCTGGGAGAAAACAGATCTTCGCTAGGTGCCCTAGTTTTTGAGATATAAAGGTGGCCAAGCTGGGGAGACTCCAGATCGGCCACCAATGACCCCTTATAACTTTTGAACCAGTGACCGACAAATTCTGATATTTGGCGACAAATTTCGACTATAATTAACGACTAAATCTTTGTGTTATCAAAAGTAAAATCCCTGATGGTGCCAAGCCAGTGTCAGCCACACTAGTAAAAGTTGATGATAATGATGAGTACAATGACCCCTTAAAAGATTGCCACTGTTTACACTTACACCCTGTAGATAGTATGAGCTAGTAACAGCACAATTAGCAAAACGGGATGTAAGTATACAGTTCGAAGTACATAATTCTAGAGAGATTGATTTATATGCGAATGATATGTGGCCTTGGTGAATGCACTAAGAAGAAGATTAGCAATAGTATCTCACGAGTGGTTTCCCGCGGCAATTAGTACCTAGAACCAATTATTATTATACAGGGTCAAATTAAATTAGCTAGCGAAACTGCAGTGGGTATCGACAAAATAAGTGATGATTTTTTTTTTGTCAACGACGCGTG